>OY282415.1:6221070-7421070 GCA_958295455.1 Coleophora deauratella
TGTAACTACCTTCAACGGTTCCCACTTTTTCCAATTATTATGAACTTCATATTATTATTTCGAAATTATGACTTATTATGTAATAAGTCTTAAAAAAAATGCTGCTCAAGCTACTACCGTTTTCATACCTGACGTAGGGTCTGTTATGAAATCAGAATTTATGTATATTTTATTTCTTATAAGTGAACCTGAAACTTATATTTTCAAATATTGTCTCAAATATTTACTTATTCATTCGTATAAGGAACGAACAAATGCATATCGTCAGTGCTGGATATAAAATTCCTATCACTGGTCGATAATACCAAGTTTCAGTTCACGTCTAGCTTTAAACAGTGGGGGAATATTATCGATCAGGAGTATAGATTCGTTGGTTTGTTCACGGCTCATCCCCATTACCGGTATACCTATAGTTATTCGGGTTTATTTTGTGTTACATTTTTTGTCAAATTGCCTAAAAATGCATTTCAGATGTTCAACGTGAATTGTTCGAGCAGTACATGAAAGATGTACAGGTTAAAACCATATTTGTTAAAATACGATAGGTACTTAGTGTTTATGATGAAATTAAACTATAGTTTTTGGCTATATTTTAGAATATTTTATTTAAATTCAAAAATATATGTACTGCGTATATTATGTATGATCGTCTCGTTAGCCATATTGATGTTGAAGTGAGACGGCAGATGAGTGAAAAAGACGGGTGATTGGGATCCATAGATCGATAGTTTCCACAGATCATAGATGCGTAGACATACTCGCCCCCCTTGAAGGCTGAATTTCATGAAGTCTTCAAGTTTCATCATTCCAACTCACTAGGAGTGGTAAAAAATGTCATGAGGTCTTCAACATTTGTTATTCCAACTCACTTGGAGTGGTAAAAAAATCTCGAAATTTGTCTTTAGCGTTAGGAGTCCAACTCTTCATGAGTAGGCAGTGGACAAATCCTTGTCAAAGATCTGCGTATAGAACCTCGTACTGTCGATATATCGGCTACTCTTGAAATTCCATCTGGTCCAGGAACAAGATTTGAAATGCGACCCAGACGCCAGTTTAGTGGTGGAACGTTGTCCTCTTGGATTAGAACCATATCGCCAATGTGAAGTTTAGCTCGATTCGTGCGCCACTTGGTTCTTTGTTGTAACTCGCTGATATATTCTTTCTGCCAGCGGCTCCAGAAATGTTGGCGGATTTGTTCTAGTCTTGCATAGCGTGATAGACTACTTAGGCTGTAGTCCTCCAGGGCAGGTGAAGGCAACGACGTCAGCGGGCGCCCCACCAGAAAGTGTCCTGGGGTAAGAGAAAGGAAGTCGTGAGGCGAGGAAGAGATGGGACATAAAGGACGGCTATTTAAGATAGCCTCAACCTGCGCGAAAAGGGTAGACAACTCTTCGTATGTCAGATTAGTATTGCCCATAACACGCTTTATATGATATTTCGCAGACTTTATGCCGGCCTCAGACAGCCCTGAGAAATGAGGAGCATAGGCTGGAGCAAAATTAAATTTTATATTCTCGTTTGCCCCGAAATCGGATATAGATGCCGCGTTGAGTTTTAAAAAACTACCAATATCTTTGGCGGCGGCAACAAAATTGCGGCCATTGTCTGAAAAAATCTCTAGTGGTTTACCTCGACGTGAAATAAACCTACGAAGCGCTAAAATGAACGCTTCTTTAGAAAGCTCTGTGACTGCTTCCAGATGCACACATTTATATCTGAAGCAAACAAACAGACATAGATAGCATTTCGATGTTTTAGCACCGCGACCCTTTCTGTTCAATATTGAAAATGGACCTGCAAAATCCATACCCACAGTTTGAAATGGGAAGGCAGGCGTTATACGCTGTGAAGGTAAGTTGCCCATCATAGGGTAAACCGTTTGACCTTTGTGACGACGGCAAGTGACACAGTTGCGCACAGTGCGCCGAGCGAGTATCCTACCGGAGACTGGCCATACGGTTTCTCTCACAGCACATAGCAGCAGTTGGGGGCCCGCGTGCATATGGCGGATGTGCTCATACTGGAAAAATAATTTGGTAAGTTGGTGATTAGAGTGTAATATAATGGGGTGCCTTTTGTTATAGCTATAGTTAGACATTTCTAGCCTCCCACCTACTCTCATCACATCATGTTCATCCAGTATTGGGGTAAGTGATAGAATATTACTTTTTATACCTAGGGAGTGTTTGTTAGAGAGTGCATTAAATTCCTTAGGAAAAGATTCTCTTTGAGAAAATGTAGCCAGTTTTAGAAATGACTTTGTTAGTTCATCAACTGTTAGATAGCCAGTAAGTTTCTTTTCAGGTTCGGATTTGTTAACTTTTAGATTATGTATGTACCTTAGGACATAAGCAAATGTACGTTGTAGTTTTGTGAACTTAGAATAATTTTGGAATTTTATTACAGGTTCATCGACATCTGTCTGTACAGTATTGGACTTAACTTCAGGTAAGTCATGTTTTGTATTTGATTTGTTTATTGTAGGCCATTCAGACTCGTCATTGGACAAGAATGAAGGTCCTGACCACCATATTTGAAGATTTTGCAACTGAGTAGCATTAACACCTCTGGAGATGTGATCAGCTGGATTGGAAGAAGTAGGCACATGACGCCAGGACGACAAGTTGGTAAGTTCAGCGATCTCAACTACACGGTTGGCTACAAAAGTTTTTAATTTATTAGGGCTAGTGTTTAACCACCCAATGACGACACTCGAGTCACACCAGTGGACGCAGCGTGATATAGGACACCTAAGGGATTCCAGAACGACTTTACACAGGCGAGCTGCAAGCAGGGCTCCACAAAGCTCGAGCCGAGGGATAGTTTTAGGCTTGACAGGTGCCACCTTGGATTTAGCGCAAAGAAGTTTGACGAGAACGTTACCTTTAATGTCAGAGGAACGCAGATAGATACACGCGCCGTAGGCGTGGCACGATGCATCACAAAATGAGTGTAACTCAATATACTTAGGAGTATCGCACAATACATTTCTTGGTATCTGTATTAAAGAAAGAGAAGGGAAGTTAGTTTGCATTTTTTCCCACTCTTGTTTTAGATCTTGAGGAACAGGCACATCCCAGTCCAGTTTTTGAATCCACAGCTGCTGCATCAACATTTTAGGCTGCACTGTGCAAGGAGACAGCAGACCCAGGGGATCAAAAATCCTGAAAGTTGTGGACAAAATTTGACGTTTAGTAACATTTTGATCAACAGCTTTTGGTACATCGATTATGAAATGCAAATTATCTGAATTAGGATTCCAACCCAAACCTAAAGCGCTGGAGGAGTCACTGAGACTTAAATTTCCTTCGAGGTTAATCTCTGGGGATTCGAATATTGTAGGTAAGTTGGATCTGAATTTTCTAAGGTTAAAACAACCTGACTTTAGCGTAGACGTCACTGATTTTAGAATGTGTAGAAGTTCTGGTTCTGTGTCAGCACCTGTGAGCAAATCATCGCAATAAAAATCTCTTTGAATGACTGTTTTAACTATTTCATCAGAACTCTCTTCTCCTAATTGATGTAGACACCTCGTAGTGAGAAAACTAGCACTTGCGAAACCGTAAGTTACTGTGTTTAGCTTGAGAGTGATGATAGGCTTTGACGGATCATCTCCCTACAGTATCAACTGGAAGTTTCGGTCATTTTCATTAAGAGTGACTTGACGAAACATTTTCTCAATGTCACCAGAGAGAACATATTTGTGCTGACGAAATCTTAGTAGAATAGAAAACAGTGAATCTTGTATTGTTGGACCGACCATTTGAAGGTCGTTGATGGAGACACCTGTCGATGTAGGACCAGAACCATTAAAAACGACACGAAGTTTAGTTGATTCGCTTTGCTCGCGAAACACAGCATGATGACGTAAAAAATACGATGGGTTAGGTTTTTCAATACCTGACTCTGAACAGTGACCTAAGTCAACATACTCTTGAATGAAATCACAATAGGATTTTTTTAGCTGTGGTTGTTTTTGAAAACGACGTTCCAAGCTTAGAAATTGTTTTTTAGCGACTTGATAAGACTCTCCGAGAGCTTCCGGGGATTCCTTTAGCGGAAGTTTTACACAGAAACGTCCTGATTCTAGGCGAGTAGTGTGGGTTTTGAAATGCTCCTCACAAACTTTCTCGCTGTCACTCAGAAGTGACCTTTTTGGAAGTTCTTCCAGCTCCCAAAACCTAGATATTTGATTTTCGACATTATTTGGATCGATGTATTCGTTTTTGGAAAAATTGCATTGAATATTGTTAGGTTCACAGTTTAAAATAATAGGACCGGTGATAATCCAGCCTAACTGAGAACTTCGTAGAAACGGCTTGTTACTACCTAGCGACCTCTGCTCGTTACCGATTATATTCCAAAACAAATCAGCACCAATTAGTAAATCTATAGGAGCAGTTTCATTAAATTTAGGATCAGCTAGCATAATATTTGTTGGTAGTTGGAATTGACTTATATCAATTGATTTTTTGGGAATATTTCCTGTCAACTCTGGCAAAATAGAGCATGATAAATTAACATTGAAATTAGATTGCATTGATTTTAGTTGAACCATACAACGCTCATTGATATAGTTACATGGGGTGTTTCCTATCCCAAGAACTTTGATAGTATTAGTGGGGATTGATTCGAGACCTAATTTATTTTTGAGATCATGGGTTATGAAACTCGACTGACTGCCGCAATCTAGAAGACAACGTGCAGAGACTGAGCTTTTTGTAGATGGGTTGACAAGCTGAACCATCGCTGTGGACAACATGACGTGACTAGTAGGCTGGCTAGAGAAATTGACAGCGACATCTGTTTGTACAGGAGCCGATACGCTACTATTAATTGGGTGCGAAGAAGGGACCTTATGAAGGAGAGTATTGTGTCTCTTCTTGCATTCACGACATGGACCTAAGCGACAATATTTAATAGCATGACCTTTTCTTAGGCAATTAAGACAGAGTTTAAGTTTAGAAGCTTCTTCAATCCTTTGCTCTGGAGTTTTGGATATGAAAATTGGGCACTCATAAATATTGTGCTCTCCATTGCAAACTACACAAGTCCAGTGGGACTGAGAATTATTGGGAACCTCATGAGTTGTACACGAGAATGACTTTGTATGGAATTTTTCATATTTATTGTTATAGGAATTAGGTACCGTAGTACTAGAATTATTTCTTTTGAATTTCTCAGCTTTTGTTTGATTACAGGTTTCAAGGACATCAGCGCGATCCTTAAGAAATTTGAAAAATTGATGAATAGTAGGCATTTCGTGAAAATCATTGCGTTGCTCTTCCCATTTCATACTAGTTTGATTATCTAATTTTGACGAAATCATGTGAATAATGAGTGTGTCCCATTTATCTGTTGGCTGTCCCAAACTAGACAACGCTCTTAAATCCTTGTTTATATGATCGATCAACCCTCGAAGTGATTTTTCAGATTCACGGTATATGGGTTCAATATTGAACAGAGAGTTGAGGTGATTTTTAATGAGCTGTCTCTTATTGTCATAACGACCGCATAATAGACTCCAGGCTTCAGTATAGTTCGCGGCTGAGACCTCTAGATTGCTTAGGACACGAGCGGCGTCCCCCTCCAGGTAAGAAAGCAAATAATGAAACTTATGTATGTCCATTAAGCGCTCGTTAGTGTGGATAAGAGACTTAAAAGTATCTCGAAACTCGAGCCAATGCGAATATGAACCATTAAACTTGGTTATTTGTATTTGTGGAAGTTTGAATGCAACCGAAGTCTTAGTAGACATGATAGTGTTATTATGACATTCAGAGCGACAAGAATTGCTATCTACTTCTGTTTTTGTTGTTTTGGGTATGTAGGTTTGAGCAATCGCAATATACTTAGCAAAAGCGTTTTCAATTAGTTCCCTTTCGCTTAGCTCAACTTCCGAATTTTCCGGCGTTAACTCTTCAATCCGCTCTTGCACTTTATCAAAATCAGAAAACAATGATTGTATTTTTTCGGTTTTGATAACTAACTCGTTAATCTGTACATCTGTAAGACTAGACCCAGATTCAATCGTATCTAAGTAGTTTCTAAAGCTAGTTAAGCGTCCCTTTATGTATTTACGCTTATTTTTAAGTTCCACTAGTTCTGCCATTCTTAAATCTGTTATCAGTTATGTTACTGAGTAGTACAAAAGTATCTATTAAAATAAACAGAGTATAGGCTTAAAAGTGTGTTATCCGATTCCGTAACAAAGTTAGAATATAAAATATTGAATAGGCTTACGCTCCTCCTTTTGTTATGCTAATGAGTTATGGGCTGGGCTGAATGCAGCGTCAGCGGCAGGCCACCTGCAGCGAGAAGGTACTGTCGCAGGCGCAGCGAGTACCGTGAAGCAGGCTGATCAGCTGATGCACCGTTAGTCTGGAATTGATCGTGGTGGGCGAAGTTTATATAGGGCATAAAATGACGGAAATCGAGTGAATAAACACAGTTATAAGTGGGAATACATCTTGAATAATAGTTAAAAAGCGTAATTATGGGGCTCAAAATATTTGCAAATTGCAATTAGTGCGAAATTAATAGTGCAATAGTAATTATAGGTTTAAAGTGCAAAATGAAAGTGAGTTAACTATTTTTGTGATATCGCTGTTGAATATGGATTTGTATAGCTAATTGGTAAGCTGAATGCTTGATGTCTTTTAGGGATTTAGCTGTAATTAATCTTAATTGGCATAGGTACTTGGAGTAATTAGCTAGGTACCTTTTTGCTTCAATTAGCGCAGTACAAAATGGCGTATGAAATTACTTACGTATATCTTGAAAAATAAGCAATATTTGTGAAAAATTCTTGAGCATAAATAGATTTCAGTGCGTAATTTAGGCAGTTATAGCGTGTTATGCAAGAAAAAAATAGTTTTGTAGGCAGAAATGCGTTATAGAATTATGCACACACGAGGACGAAAGAATTTGACCTTTGCCCTTTGAGTTGTTTGCGAGTTGTATAGGAGAATGCACTGGTTGTAGGCTCGAAAAATAGCTGGAAATGGATTTTGGATGAATGGTTAGGTAGATTTTGTAAGGATATAGGACACTTAGCTGGATTTATGGGCTCCCACGCAAGTTGCTCGGGCGGCTGGAACTTGGTTCCTCCAGGTGTCTTGACTTCTCTTGGCCGAAGATGGTTCGATATTGATTAGCACGGTCGCCACTATGTTTATGATGAAATTAAACTATAGTTTTTGGCTATATTTTAGAATATTTTATTTAAATTCAAAAATATATGTACTGCGTATATTATGTATGATCGTCTCGTTAGCCATATTGATGTTGAAGTGAGACGGCAGATGAGTGAAAAAGACGGGTGATTGGGATCCATAGATCGATAGTTTCCACAGATCATAGATGCGTAGACACTTAGTGTAATTAAGGTACCAGAATATCGTATTAGATTACCATCTTAGCAGTTCTTTGGACTTAGAACAGATTTTCCAAATAGCTAAAAGGATGGAAATGTCAAACAGGTTCCCGTATGAAATTTTCAAGTATATATCAATAGATTATTAATTAATTACTAAAGTAATTCATATCCGGTTATGTAAGATGTCTAGAAAAAGCATACTTAAACGATGCTGCATATACCTTTCATAAAACACTATCGTCTATCGCTACACTTATGCTAAGTGTAACCTCATCACCCAGAACCTAACGTCAAGTTCAACTAACAATCAGACTAACAATCACATTTATAAAATTGAACAAGATTTAATTTTATTTTCATATTATTTATTTGATAACCTTCTAGGAAGTGTTATTTTTTAATAATTTATTGTGTACACAAAATGGGCATAATATAAAAGCAAATACACGCAAGGGGTGCAACTTGTTTCTAAAAGAAATTTCTTCCAGGAATAAATTTCTGTTAATTGAATTGCAGTTATAAATTCTATTAGATTATATTTTATTGCAATAATTCTCATGCCTTTTACCTACAACATTGTTAGTCTCTCTAAACATCTACATGTTAACCAATTAAATCTAGAAGACAAGGAAGGATAATTAGATGATCAAACGAACTTACCTCAAGTGAAGTTCGATCTTAATTATCCTTCCTTGTCGGAGAAATTTAAGGTCCCTCCCTGCCCTAGAGTAGACAATACTAGGATGCTAGTATTAAAACCCCTAATACCAATGTTGTAGGATGTAGGTTGCCTTTTTTATTCTCTAAAATGAATGAGGCTTGGACCGTGCAATGGCGCCGAGGTGGGAGAGTACCTAGCTGTCTCTTTTTCTCTTATGGCGCTAAACTACGTGCGAGTGGGTCAAACGTAGACGAGGACTACTACATGTTAACCAATTAAATCTCTCCGACAGAAAAGGATAATTAAGATCGAACTTCACTTGAGGTAAGTTCGTTTGATCATCTAAGTATTTTGCATTTTTAAAATGGAAAATATGTCTTGAAAAGTATTTCAAATAAAATACAAAATGCTTTTTAAAAAAAGGTATTTAAATGCAAAATACAAAATAGGTATTTTGCATTTTGTATTTGCATTTTAAATACAAGTATTTCAAATAAGTCGCATCTCTGTATATGTATCAATATTTACCCGCAATGATCTTGCCCTTCGCGCCGGCTGTGTCTGACTTGGGCGGGCCCCCACCGGATGGCGGTGCACTCCCTTTTTTGGCTTCAGGCTTTTTTTGCGCAGGTTTCTTACCCATATCACACTTAGACTGCATACAGCTGTTGCTTGTTGACAACTAAAGAAAATTATTGCAATCGTCAGAATAGTTTCAAACTTGAAAACTACCAACACAACTTTTTAGTACATCTTACATCATCTCTTATCACATATCACTTATCACAGTTATTTCCTCGTCACAAAAAATATAACGTTGAAACTATTCTAAAACGGTAATCAATTTTAAAAATAACAGACATGTGCTCGATACAGAGTCCCGGCAACCAACCTACTGTACTTATGAAAAAAACGTTTTGAAGCATCCTTTTACATAAACAGCTAGACTCTCACCTTCCTATACGGCACAACCCTCATAGTCAATTTGATTCGGTCGAACAGCGTGCTTTTGGTCCGGCCGTCAACGTCACCGATGGTCTTCACGTGGAGAGGCGTCGAGTTCACCTCAGGAAGGGCGGCGGCTACGTCTGGGGTGCTGACTTTGGCCGACTTCTGTGCGGTAATGCCATCCTAGAGAGCGTAAGGAATGACATCAAAATACTCGTTTTTAGTCTGGTTCTAAACACGGAACCGACTGTCTTTGCACCTTAAAACGAATAGGGCTGACCCAAATAAAGGGATAAGGCATTGATTGTAAAAGAAGAGTACCTATCCGTTAAAAAAATGGTCGATTAAAATCACGCCTCAGTACTTCATTATTTAGGAGAGTACTAATTTGGTACTATTGTAAATCGGAGCTAACGCTGTCGTTAAGAAAAATCATTGCGTTCGACGTCTGCCAATGGTGGCAATGAATAATTTGATAACCCTATACAAAAGCACAATTGGTCCATATAGAAATCACTTAATAAAGTGATGTCGAGCGTTGACAAGTGTGGAAGGAAGGTAGTCGGGCTTCTTTGGTAACGACGAATGTGAGCTTAGCAATCCATGACACGTAGAACTTGCTGTCGTGCTCTACCTCCCTTTCGTGTACTCAGGATCATCTTTTAGAAGCCAACCAAAGTACTATTGATGTAGCCACGTTTAGGACAAAGTGCTTGGAATATTTTAGTATGAAGCTTAACTGAAAATTTTGCCACTGACACGAAAAAAATACTAATTGCACTCACAAATACACACACACACACACACACACACACACACACACACACACACACACACAACTGTTAATATAGTAATAGGGATAGGCAACGGCCAGTGTTTCTGTAGTGATAGTGGGTAATTTCGGTAGTGTCTGGAGATTGGTAACTTAGAATTCTTTGCTAATATAACCTTGTAATCAGTATGGGATTTCGGATGCAACGGGTGCTTCGGTTGCGTATAATGTTCCGGATCCCAGTATGGCTGGGGTTCCCACTGCGGGTCCGGCGTCTGCTGGGGCTCATCATGCTCATCCTTCTTCCGCGGGGGACTTTTGATGCCAGGGACGAACTCGCGAGTCGGCAGATCTGCCAGACAGCGAGTGTTCGCGTAGTATGCTGTGGGGCAGGAACAATGAGGTAGCTATCGGGTTTTAGCGCTTCACTTTTTTGATATGCCGTAAGACTTTTTCAATCAACATTTGGTAACCCCTTGGCATTATCCCACCTGGTGGTAAGTGATAATGATGCGCGAAAATTTAATGAAGCGTGCCTATCATGATTTCCCAACACAGTGGGGAACTGGCTATCTTATATGTGTATTACGGTCGCGTTGCACACGTCCGTAGGTGTAAATCTAAATGCCCTACACGTGACCGCGGGTGATGCTAAGTGCAACACTAGTCAACAGCCGTCTATCTATACCTTGTGGATAGAACGGTTAAATGTGTCACACGATAAGAAGAAGCAGATCTCCATGCCGGAACACATCAATGCTATTATTGTAACATTGATATTTGGCGACAAGACTTAAATAAGGTGGTGTCACCCAGGACAATAATTTATGTGATAAGCATAGGTCACTGGGCCTGGGTGTATACCTATCGCCAGCCTCAGGTAAGGAGTTCTACATCTATTCTAGAGGCGTATTATAACAGAATAATTGACCACGCTGAATACGTTAAAAACAACCGACTTCAACCGCAACAACTCCAATTTTGCTATGTTTTGTTGATTTTCTCAAAAACCGCTGAATCGATTTCGATAAAATTTATATGGGACCACCTGTGAAGTATACCACAATACTTTAAATTATATATATATATATATATATATATATATATATATATATTTTAATATATAAATCAATATTAAATATAATACATACAGTAATATACATATATTTTGTTTATACATACATACATATACATATATTATATATTTTGTTTAGATATTTTAGTTTATGTCAGTTCCTATTTTGAAAAAAATACGTAAGTAAGAGGTAACTGGATCGAGGACTAACCTGAATATTTTTTTCCAAGAAGCCTGACCAAATTTTTTGAGTTTTAATGAATAGTACCGCAATATAGTAAGCACACATTTATTATGTACATAGCTGGTCGTATTTTGCCGAAGTTTATCCTTTTGCCGCGCCGCCGCAGTTAAATTGTATCAACCATGATTGACTCATTTTGCTGCAAAATGATAGTCAATCATGGTCCATACAATTTAACTGCGGCGGCGACTATAGATAATAACTTATTATCTATAGCAAAATCATAGTCAATCATGGTTGATACAATTTAACTGCGGCGGCGACTATAGATAATAACTTATTATCTATAGCAAAATCATAGTCAATCATGGTTGATACAATTTAACTGCGGCGGCGACTATAGATAATAACTTATTATCTATAGCAAAATGATAGTCAATCATGGTCCATACAATTTAACTGCGGCGGCGACTATAGATAATAACTTATTATCTATAGCAAAATCATAGTCAATCATGGTTGATACAATTTAACTGCGGCGGCGACTATAGATAATAACTTATTATCTATAGCAAAATGATAGTCAATCATGGTTGATACAATTTAACTGCGGCGGCGACTATAGATAATAACTTATTATCTATAGCAAAATGATAGTCAATCATGGTCCATACAATTTAACTGCGGCGGCGACTATAGATAATAACTTATTATCTATAGCAAAATGAGTCAATCATGGTTGATACAATTTAACTGCGGCGGCGCGGCAAAAGGATAAACTTCGGCAAAATATGACCAGCTATGTACATAATGAATGTGTGCTAACTATATTGCGGTACTATTCATTAAAACTCAATAATAAGAAAGATTTGATAACGAGATTGAGGTAAATTATTATTATTTTCCTTTGATGGTCAGATCGACTTTATATCACTTACATCGACTGTGCATCTTATAGTTTATTTCCTGTCTTAAGGTTGCCTGAAAGAAATTGCTACCAAGCAATAAGGTCGCCTATTGTTATCACCAATTTTTTTGTCTTTGTTATTCTTGTAAGTTTTTAATGCAGTAAAGTATCGTACATTGGATTGAATTTCTTTTTTTAGGCTTTGCTTGACCTAAACATATCCGCATTGTTTAGAACCCAAATACTTTGAAAAGTTGTCGAATCATCTGATACATTTAGTAGCACACCAAAATCACTAACTAATTATGTATTTTGAGAATTGTTCATTGTTCAGTTTCATAAATATCAGGCACAGTAAATATTTTTTTCATCATTTCAGAAGGACCATAGATAGGTGTCTACTGTAAAAAACTTACTGAAACAAATATGGCGGCGCGTTGTAATTGTCGCTTACAGTGACGGCGACGGAACGCATTATGAGGCGATCAAGTAACTTTCACACCGAGAGCTGTGGAGTCGCCATTCGTTGTAAAATTATTACTCGGTTAAATCCTCCAAGAAAAAAAGTTTTGGCCGTAAATGTATGCGTTCAGCGCGTACTACGGTACCTATTACAGTAAGTAAATATTTAAATTCAGTAAAAAATTAAGGCTCTTAGGATTTTTTTATTTGTGTTAGGTGTTAAAAGGCTAAAGCTGATGGAAAGTGGCTGTAGCCGCCTGTGAGCATCTATAATGCGAAAAGGGTCATCAGAGCTTTGCCTGTCCTTGAGCGCTGACATGGAATTCCGCTCAATGCCGATAATTACGCTGGTTATCTCGCGCTTCCCAACTGAACATAATACTGCCCTCAGAAAGAGGGCCGTAAAGAATACAGAAGCGCCATATATTTTGCAGCCTTCTTTCTAATGAGGGTAGAGTAAAGTCCTACCACTTGTTTTAGAAGATATTATTTTGAGGAGGGTTTAGCCCGACGATTAATCTTAACAATGTTTCGTTTGACATTGTTTTAAGTATTGCATGCTTGTTCGTTGATGCCTTTTTTACCCTCAATTGGTAAGCCCTTGGCATCATCTCACCTGATGGTAAATGATGATGATGCCAAAGATGGAAGCGGGCTTACCAAGATTCCCCAACGCAACTTATCTAAGTCTTGCCGCCAAACAGCACTGATGTGTTCCGGCATGAAGCTAAGATAGCCAGTTTCCCATTGCGTTGGGGAATCGTGGTAAACCCGCTTCCATCTTCGGCATCATCATCGTTGATGCCTTTTGTATAATCGATAAATTATCAATCTTAATATTGTTTAATTTATTTTTATGGCCAAGTAATAACACTTGAAAGAAGACTGTGTAAGTTATAAATTCATAAATTTATCATATACCACCAATACAGTACAACTAACATATCACAATATTATGGCAAGAACTAAAATAAAATGCGTACAAAAAGCAATCTACTCCACATCTTCTTTAGTCCGAGTTCCATAGCTTTCCAACATCAAACAGTCTACTAATAACTATTGAACGGCCTTTGTAACGTGACTGTGAGTACCTGCTTTGGTTCCAGAACATAGACCTACATGAAATGAGCGTTTTACGTGAATAAATATACCGAACTATACTCTAAAATGCAGGTACAGTTGAACAAAACTAATTCCTATTTAGTAGGTAAGTAGTAAATTCATGCATTTTGTCTTTGTGATACAGATTCTATGAAAATATTGAATAAATCGGCTAAGTGCATCCCCCTACGAAATCCGGATTTTTTCGTGTCCATAATACTGCCCTAATCTAATAAAATAACAAAGGAGGCTGGATTTAATTAGTGTCAAAAAACAATCTTAATGGGGAAGAAAACTGACAAAGCTCGCCGATAGAGGCGCTGATATCGCTTGACTCATACTAACTGTCAAAACGTATAGAAAAACTGTTTACGTGAACTAAACATAAGATTTATTTCAAAAATGCCGCGTTGTGTGGCGATTGGTTGCAATAATAATGGAAATCATTAATTTTGCTAAAGATTCTCGGATGAAGAAGACGTGGGAAAAGTTACGTTTTCAATTATGTACTTTTCAAATTCGCCGTTAATTGAAGAACAGTCCAAGTCGCATACATTTTCCATTTAACAATTTTACAGAAAAAAAAACTAATATTATATAAAACCTCGATAATAAAAAACGCGGAACTAATTGAAAGTTGTTATGAGTCAAGCGTCCGTAGCGCCATCTGCAAATAGCTTTGCGTTTTCTTCCCCATTCTATCGATTCTAAAGACTTTTTAGTCTGAGGTTAATTGCAAGCAAAAACGTTTCTGCTGACTGTGTTTTCATATCTTAATGAATAAATACTTTTTTAGACTGAGGTTTGCTTTGAACATTCTATTGAATCTTTTTTTCTACCTAATTACATACTTTTCTACCTAATAAGTTCGTACATACTACGCGGAACTTGTATTT
Organism: Coleophora deauratella; assembly: GCA_958295455.1. Classification (NCBI taxonomy): domain Eukaryota; kingdom Metazoa; phylum Arthropoda; class Insecta; order Lepidoptera; family Coleophoridae; genus Coleophora; species Coleophora deauratella. The sequence goes on from OY282415.1 coordinate 6,235,455, forward strand.
ACAGGTGTTAAAAAAACGTTTGAGATTTTAAGGATTTACTCGGAATCAAATACAAATACAAATTCATTTATTTAATTTATTTCATATCAAGTATAGAAAATATTGAAAAAAACCGCTCTGCAATTTTTTTTCAGTTTTCCATTTAAATCCTTGGTTTACTATTCAGATTTAGTATGGAAATCTGAAAAACAAAATTACACAAAACAAAACCCCCCCTTCAAATCTCAAACACTTTTTTAATAACCTGTATGCACTCAACCTTTGTGGATGTTACTTTCACAGATAGTTTTTAATGTTAAGAGACAGTGAATACTTAGCGTAGAATTTTTCCATTACCACTGTATTTTCGATTTATATCATTTTTATACATAAAGATTTTCTTAAATACCTATAAATCAATAAATAGAAATAATTTATTGTGGCTTTATATTAAAATACTATTATTTTTAATAAAAACTAAAAAGTCTTCTATGCGAAAGTATTTCTGTGGGCGTCATAAGCTGTTTGTTAGGCGCAGCTGGCAGACGGTAGCACTGTAGGTGCTCGCGTTGATGTCTTTTCTTCGACTGTTTCTTTAGACGTCGTCCAGTTCTATGAATGGAATTTTATTTTACAGGCTGCGGCGAACCCAGTATTTACCCGATTACGGCGAAGCAAAAAGCAGGGTTATGATTTTAACCCGTTTTATAAAATTTCGACGCACTCAACCGCACGACATTATAGGTATTAGCTCTATTACTCGTCAAGTGGGTCAACGCGGTGGGACCACGAGTCGGGAGCGTCTCCTTTAAATACTAGACACTACTCTTATAATCTTATTAATGAAACAACTTCGAATGTAAGACCGTTTTCTCGTGGACCTACTTCGTATAAATTGGCTCTTAAAGTACTAAAACTCGTGTCGAGTCCTAACGTGGAGACTATTAGAGAGTAAAATAAATAAAACAGTTTCCTAAGTCCATATTGTTAACAACCCATATCGCAGTTAACATCCCCACTGCAGGGGCACGGGTCTCTTCCCATACTTCGGGAAGGTTACGCCATATTCCACACACGGGGTCCAAGTCCGGATTGGTAGACAAGTCTGGAGTTGGACAGAGCAGTTGGACCACTGCCCCGCACCGGATTGGATGTCCATATACCTAGTTCTTAAAAAGGTTTCTTTACGAACTTCTTACTAAATATTATCAGTCCAGAAACGTCCAATTCTGCCTTCAACCAACGCTATCATCGCCATACGAGGCGGCGGCCGGCGGCGGCGGCGGTGGCGTAAGCTGTGGGAACACACACGTGCTTCAACAATTAACCCTTTGCCCCCTATCCGCGTTTTACATAAACGAACCCGTCCACCCGTCACACGGGCAGCGGGCATCAATATTCCATTACATGTGATACCTGTGAATTATTCGCAACAACAATTTTATATCGCGTGGCAAAATTATTTTGGCAGCTGCTGTCACCTCCGCCACCGTTTTCTGCCGTATATTATTGGTTTGTCATAAAAGCATCACCTCATCTGATGGTATAGAACTGCGACGTAAATTCGACTTTTACTGAAAAGTAGGCACTGTGCGATTTGATAATATGAAATTTTAATAATTTTGTCTTTGTGCTACAGATTCTATGAAAATATTCAGTAAATCGGCTAAGTGCGATAGTAGGCATCCCGATACGAAATCAGTTAGTCGACTAGGAGTCGAAGTGGTCGCCATGACCGAAATCGGTCAGATGGTTTTTTTTTGTCGTCGTCTTCTTTGAGTGGCCAATTTAACCTCGCTATCACAAGGCGTAGACAGTGGTTCCTTGGTGTAGAACTTGGCCTTTGTTCCCACTAGTTCAGTTAGACTAGTTCAGTTGACTGAACAGGTGGGTTTATGTTTAGTCAACTGAACTAGTGAGAACATTTTACTCATTTGTTCAGTTGGACAGTTCAGTTCAGTTCAGTTCAGTTCGCTACGAAGCATCACCTGTGGTCACGTGTAGGACATTGAGATTTACAACTACGGACGTGTCATGCAATTCAATAAAAAGATACGTCAAGTTTTAAAAGATTAACTACCTACTACTAAACAAATAGGTTATAGAATATAGTTTATGAGGGATCTGGGTTCAAACGGTTTCGGCGACTAATCGTCACACCGATGTCCCCGCATAAAAATTCGGGGACAAACATGAACAACTCAAAAAAATATCCAGTCAAAAGCTCGTATACAATAAATAACAAGTACAACCTTCAAATGTGACACAAAGGCATTTATTTTAGCTTCACCAAGCGGTAACTTAATTTTATTAAAATTAATTGAAGCCTGACCGGAAAAATAAAAATATCCGTACAAGCACACACTAAAACTGATCAATTTTCCCCTAGAAGCCCATAGTCATAATAGTCAATTGACGAAAAACATTTCAGAAATCAACAACTCCTTTCCTGAATTGAGTATGGTTTTCTTAGCAAAAGTTGTTCAGTTTCATGAGTCATTAACACATAGTATCATTAGTCATTAACACATATTATCATTAGTCATTAACGCATATTATCATTAGTCATTAACGCATAAAACTGCTTTTAAATCACTGTTTTCAAATATCTATCTATCTACATGGCAAGACTTTGTAATAAGAAACGAGAGAACGTTTCAGAATTCATTCACATTTCTATGTAACTAAGTAGGTATTTCCAGAGACGATCGCGCACCTGAAGACGTATGTAGCGTGGGCAGGCCTCCCACATGGTGGACCGATGACCTGGTGAATGCGGGAAGCCGCTGGATGCGGGCAGCGCAGGACCGGTCAGCGTGGAAATCCTTGCTGATGATCATGATGAAGTAGGGATTTTTAATTTTCCCGGTCACGCTTTCCACAGTCTTCTACACGCCCTTAGCCAGCTCGCCGGACTTGGCGATCACGTCCTCGATGGTTCCCACCATGTAGAAGGCCGCTTCTGGGATGTTGTCCAGTTCTCCTGCGAGGATCTGCGATGGAAAAAAACAGGTCAGTTTTTTTCTTATAACAGTTACATGACATACATCATAGACCAATTAAAGACATTGATCTCAGCCGTTTCACTGATGATGTTTTGCAGACAGATTGGCAATACATCAAAAGCCTGAACTCAGTAGAAGATAAAGTAAAAACCTTTAATGAACTATTACTGACAATTTTTGACATACATGCCCCTAATCGTAAGTCCATTATTAAAGAAGATTCGAAACCTTGGCTGACAAGTAACGTCCGTTTCATGATGAGCCTACGGGATAAAGCTCACAATACATATCGTTCATCGGGTAGTGAAGAAGATAAAATTCAGTACAAAGAATTAAAACACCTAGTTAATTCTGCTTTATACTATGAACAAAAAGCGTACTTTGAACAAAATATTAACATTTATCTGAAAGATTCAAAAACCTTATGGAAGACCCTGAAACGAAATGTGTTTTCCAACGGGAATAAAAGATCTTGTATTCCCAATGATCTTGCAAATCCCCAAGAAATAAATAAATACTTTTTAAAAGTCCCTGGTAGTAACGAAGTTACAATATCTAATTTAACGTACTTTGAATATCACAATCTGACTACTAACACTTTCAACCTAACTACAGTAGACGAAACCACAATCTCAAATGTTATTCTTAGTATAAAATCTAACGCCCTTGGTTTTGATGAAATAAATAGAGATATGATTCTTCTGAGTCTACCCTACACCCTAGGAGTTATTACCGACATCATCAACTCTTGCATCTCCAATTCTACTTTTCCTCTGGCTTGGAAGACAGCGATAGTGCAACCAATGCCAAAGATAAATAACCCAGCCGAATTTAAGGACTTGAGACCCATAAGTATTCTGCCATTTCTCTCAAAGATTCTGGAGAGAGTTGTTTACAACCAAGTCATCAAGTACTTGGAATCCAACGACATTCTACCCTCCATGCAATCGGTTTTTCGAGAAGGGCAGAAGTACCAATACTACCCTCCATGACATCATAGATGAAGTACTTTCAGCCCAAGATTGTGGAATGGGAACTTTACTTGTTCTGCTGGACTATTCTAGAGCATTTGATGCTATAAATATATCTTTGCTACTGTCAAAGTTACATTACTATGGTTTTAGCAACTCAACTATCAAATTGTTCCACAGTTATTTATCTTCACGCTCACAGATTGTTTCCGTTACTAAATCTGATGGTAATAATATCTTCTCTGATCTGCAAAAGGTTGATCAAGGGGTCCCACAAAGATCAATCCTTGGTCCTCTTCTTTTTATTTTGTATACCTCTGACGTTGTAATCAAAAATTTGACGTTGTATCAAAAACTGCAAGTATCACTTATATGCTGATGACATGCAGCTATATTACTCTTTTTGTGCTAGTGATACACCCGAGGCTGTAAACAAGATTAATGAGGACTTGACTCGTATTGCGAAGTGGTGTACCGATAGCCTTGTCTTGAACCCTTCAAAGTCTAAATTTATGATCTTTGGTTCTCCTAAACAGTCTTCACTTATAGCCAACCAAAATCCCAACATCTGCATTGAAGATATCCCTGTTGAATTCGTTAATGAAGCTCGAAATCTAGGCGTTACCATGGACAGTAAACTCAATTTTGAATCTCATGTCTTAGATGTAGTTCGAACCTGTTTCAATAGACTCAAAACTATTTATCCAATAAGAAATTTTCTTAGTACTGAACTTCGAATTGCATTATGTGAAAGTCTTATTTTATCTAAGCTCAACTACTGTTTAACGTCTTACGGTTTTTGTCTATTGTCCAGAACTAGCAAACTACTGCAGCGAGTTCAAAATGCCTGCACTAGATATTGTTTTACTATCCCGCCAAGAACCCACGTTACTCCTTTCTTAAACAATGCAAATATCCTCAAGGTATCTGCGAGGAAAGAGCTGCTCTTTGCAGGCCTCTTGTTTGATATTATAAAAACAAAACAGCCAGAATACCTTTACAAAAAACTTACTTGGTGTGCACAGGCAAACCAGAGGTATAGAATGAGAACATCTAGAGCGCTTGTACTCGTCCCTCCAACTTATAAAACCGCTGCTTTTAGAGGGAGCTTCAAATATAATGCGTCAAAGTGTTGGAATAATATTCGTGAGCTAAAATCTAAATCTTCTTTCAAACAGAAGTATAGATCACACATACTCTACTCTCAAAAACAGAACACCTAGATCTAACGGTTTAAATATGCTAAATTTGTGGTATAGTTGTTTACTATTTATGTTATGTTGCATAACCACTGATCGCGACTGGTTCGCGAGCAGTTTGAAGCATGCCCAACAAATTGCACGGTATTTAGTATCACTTCACTCGTAAATATTTTTCGCTCCCTCATTTTCTATTCATTTTTACTTATTGCTTTCTCTTTTTTCTAGACCCCTAAATGAAACGACATATATGTATGTACGAGTATCATAGTGATGTTATCAAGCCCTGATGTTTTAACCTCACTGAGAAAATTATAGTAGCATGGTTTTCTCATCTTATTATATCTTATTTAAGTAATTTCCTTCTAGTGAGTCTAGCAACTGTTCACTCCACGACTCGGCTGGCTTCTTTTTTCACTGTAGGTATCGACAGAATACCAGCGCTGTGGATGTGGTCTCACATACGCAGCATTATGCTGAGTCGGTGCCTTTTTAGGGCTTCAATTTCTGTATTATCATTTTTTCCCCCTTAGTTCCTATCTTAGTTTAATTATCTTATTTCTTTAGTTTAAGTTTTTATTGTTATATATTAATTTAAGATCTGTAGTCTCTAAATAAAGCTTCTATCTATCTATCTATCTATGATAAGGCCTTTCCGCCATACCAAGCGATTTCTTCCAAGCAACACCCCTCATAGGACGGTTCACTTTCCGCAAAACTCTACATATCCTTCTTTTAGATTGAAATAGGCAAAAAACTCGACAAGACGACATAACTAACCCTTTTGAAACCTTTAATGGTTTCTTCCAGTTTGACCAGCTTGCCAACATGGCCGGTGAATACTTCTGCCACCTGGAATTAAACAATATTTAGGACATAGGAGAGTAGTCCTTCTGAATTATACTCGAAAAAAGGTATCCTTCTAAAACTGAACAACTTTCTCCAAGGAACCAAAACCAACTATTTTCAATTATATTTCCCGTAGATCACGTAGAGAAACTCCGAGCATAGTTCGCTCCGTCTCTATTTGAGTGACCTTGATGTCCCAGTTCCGTACATCATCACAAGCATCACATACTAGTCATATACCTTAGTCCTGAGACACTGCAGTATTTTGGACTTGAAGCTTTTTGTTCGGTTTCGAAGACTGATTTCTTTTTTAAATCCCAATTGGTAAGCCCTTGGCTTATATCACTTGGTTCTAAAGTGATGATGACACCAAAGATGGAGGCGGGCCTACCAAGATTCCTCAACGCAATGGGGAGTTCCCATTGCCATAGCCATAGCCAGTTGGCTATCCTAACTCCATGCCGGAACACATGAGATCATATCACATCTTTCTCGAAGGTAGACCTACCTAGCTGGCTTGTACTTGGATGATTGGCTGGCTTGGACTTTGAGCCTCTATGTTCCACGAGCTACTATGAAGTACATACCTGGAAGGGCTGTGAGAGGAACCTCTGAATCTTTCGCGCACGCGCCACTGTCAACTTATCGTCCTCGGACAGCTCATCCATTCCCAGAATGGCAATAATGTCCTGCAGGGACTTGTAGTCCTGTCGATAAGAGTCACATTGTTTTGAGTAGTTAAGTGGTATGAGCCACGAATATTAGTAGGCACTTTTTATGATGCTTAGTCCTACTGAATGGGTGGGCACTATGCAGCTGCTACTCGTGTATGTGTTAGAGACTAAAAGACAGATAGAAGCATAATTTTGCTTATGTACAACGTTGTGTTTATTGTTTGAGTTGTAAACCTATAGCCTACATTAATTACGCGCGCATACATACAAACACAAACCTGTGGGTACAGATCGATGGTGACTCTGTAGTAGTAGTAGTAGTAGATAAGTTAATTTGATTGAGTTGCACCTGGTGAAGGCTTCGGGAAACCGCTGGTTGCGGGCAGCGCAGGACCGGTCGTTGTGGAAATCCTTGGGAGACCCCTTTGTCCAGCAGTGGACGTCTTTTCGCTGACGATGATGTATGGAGTATCAGGGGTATTGTAATAGTTTTTCGTCTTTGGTTTAACAAGGGTCTTAACGCTCTTAAATGTCCAATTTTGATAATTCGATTAAAGTACTATTAATCAATCTTACCTGCAAAATTTTCTGCACGCCTCTCGCCACCCCGTAATGCTCTGGCCCTATGATGTTGGGGTCCATGACCCTGGAGGTGGAGTCCAGGGGGTCCACGGCTGGGTAGACACCCAGCTCCGCTATGGCTCGCGACAGCACCGTCGTCGCGTCCAAGTGGGCGAAGGTGGTGGCGGGGGCCGGGTCGGTTAGGTCGTCCGCTGGTACGTATACTGCCTGGGGGGATGCGAGGATGGAAGGAAAAAAATATCAGGGGGTCAAAATTTTTCGTAGAGATTATGATTACTAGGATCTGAAAAAATAGTTCAAAGTTCAAAAATATGTATATTCATAGTATACGTATAATGGCAGAAAAGGATATATTTCAAATTTTTTGGCAATTTTAGGCTCCAGTCATTATAAAATTTTAGATTTTTGTTTTATGGTTCTCAAGATCTGTTATTTTTGTTGTATCTCATTAGAAAGTCTAAGGTAGATTTGATTGGAAGTAGGGGTAACTACATTATTTCTATTCTGTGTTATATTGTTTTTAATACTGAAAGAGTTTATAAACCATCGATGTAGCCAAGCCAAACCAGCTACCTTACCTGCACGCTGGTGATGGAGCCATGCTTGGTGGTGGTGATCCGCTCCTGCATGGTGCCCATGTCCGTCGCCAGGGTGGGCTGGTACCCCACGGCGGAGGGGATTCACCCCAGCAGCGCCGATACCTGGTTACAAACTTGTTTCATAAATATTTTTTTGTTTTGATTCCGATAGCCAAACGGTGGTAGGCATCAATGCAAAATGGGATAAAATACGACTGAATCGCTTCACTGAATGTACAATACATCACTAAATAGCAATGGGGAACTGGCTTTCTTATCACCGATGCTGAAACACATTAATGCTATCAACTGATGATGTTTTGGCGACAAGTCTTCGACAAGATGGTGGCAGTTAGCCAGGTGGTGGACTCAGAAAATATCCTACTACCAACTCTCAACTATATCAATCGAGTCCTACAAAGTTGGACCCCGACGGGTACAGAATCCGCGACCTCTTGATATGATGCGAGCAGAGTAACCACTAGACCAAGCAGGCGGTTGGCATTTGATAAAAAGTAACGCAGATGACTATCAGTCAACTACGTTATTGCATTATATGTCTCTGTCTCAGCTTGCAGTCAATTACAGGATTGAATTGGATATCTACTTCTCTCTCTCACCTCGGAGCCTGTGTGAGCCGGAAGATGTTGTCGATGAACAGCAGCACGTCCTGCCCCTCCTTGTCGCGGAAGTGCTCTGCTACCATGAGGCCGGTAAGCGCCACGGTAGATATCTGTCTTTGTCTCACCTCGGAGCCAGTCATATATCTGTCTCTCTTTCTTACCTCGGAGCCAGCCTGCGTGAACCGGAAGATGTTGTCAATAAACAGCAGCACCTCCTGCCTCTCCTTGTCGCGGAAGTGCTCTGCCACCATGAGGCCGGTGAGCACCCCGTCAGATATCTCTATCTCTGTCTCACTTTGCAGTTAACTATCCTATTGAAGTAGATATCTCTATCTCTGTCTCCCTCTCACCTTGGAGCCAGCCATATATCTGTCTCTCTTTTTTACCTCGGAGCCAGCCTGCGTGAACTGGAAGATGTTGTCAATAAACAACAGCACGTCCTGCCCCTCCTTGTCGCGGAAGTGCGGGGTGCCACCATGAGGCTGGTGAGCACCCTGTTAGATATCTCTGTCTCTGTCTCACCTCGAAACCGGCCTTTAGCTGTCTTTCTCACCTCGGAGCCAGCCTGCGTGAACCGGAAGATATTATCGATGAACAGCAGCACGTCCTGCCCCTCCTTGTCGCGGAAGTGCTCCGCCACCGTGAGCCCAGTGAGAGCCACGCGTGCACGTGCGCCGGGTGGCTCGTTCATCTGCCCGTACACTAGCGCCACCTGGGAGCAGGTGTGAACTGTATTGCTCAGTGCTGATGTGATACCAATTTTGGTATACATATTTGCATGTCATGCTCCTCCCATTCGATGGACCGATGACCTAGGGAAGGTCGCGGGAAGCCGTTAGATGGGGGTTTGTAATAGACTCTATAAATATCAGAGGTTTTTTTAACGCACCCTTGGTCCAAGACCGAATTGGCGTGAAAATCCTTACGGAGGCCTTTGTTCAGTGGACGACTTTTGGCTGCCGCTTTGTTGATGATGATGATGATGATATATGTATTGATTATCCTACTTATTTGATGGCAAATAAAATTTCATATGAAAAATATCGGATCAAAAATGTATGAAATAGATGTGAATGTGCCGGCTTTGATAACTAGGTGGGTTTGCCATGTCTTCTGGTGAGCTGATGATGATGGTGATGAAAGGTACCTTGGAGGTTTTGTAGTCGTCTGTGATGACGCCGCCCACTTTCATCTCGTTGTAGAGGTCGTTACCTTCGCGCGTTCGCTCGCCGACGCCGGCGAATACCTGGTGAGAAAATCACATTTAGTTTTTGTTTCTTTCTTAATGTTATGGCTCACTTACACGTACGCACACGCAGATGCACGCTCACGCACACGCGCGCACAATCACACACACACACACACACACACACACACACACACAAACCTCTGACTCAAAAGATACGACAAGAGTAGGTACCTACCTTGTAAAAATGTAAGTGTAATGTAATTTAATAGTTGTCATATAGCTTATTTTTATATTTTAAAATATAAGCTGTGATATTAATAATCTTCATTTACAATACAATAAATTATATGTATTGCATTGGTGGTATAGGCCCTATACTACAGGGGTTTAAAAAAATAAAAATAAGAAAAAGAATTTGATGCTCTCGTTGATGTCTTTTGTTTGAGCTACTGCGTCGCTACGTCGACTACGACATAACGCTACGGACGACGACGAAGCGTAATCTATGACGTAGTATAATAAAAAAAAACGACAAGTTAAAGGTATGTGCAAAGAATCTACAATACTTAAATAAAAAAAAACATTTTGATTTTGATTTTATTTTTCAAAATTCAGATAATTGGAAAATAACTACTACAAATACAACCGGGACCGGTCCCGTCTGTCTTTCCGACTCCATTTAATTTTACACAGTATATTTCAATCATCCAGATATTTGCAACGATAATTTTTCTGGTTTGATTGTAATATAATATCTACAATACTAATACATAATTATTTAAATCTTTCTATCAGTATGTTGAAAATATTATAAAATGCATAATAATAACTTGAAATGAACTAATCAGGATTAATCCGATTAAAACAGACTGTAGAGACTTTGAGAATGAAAAAAAAACTCTTTTTAATTCGAAATACATTCGGAAAAAATATTAAAACAAAAAAGTAATAATATAGTTTAGAAATGTCAATGACTACGATACCAAAAAATACATAACCTTCTTTCTTTGAACGTTAATAAAATCAAGAGCTCAACTAACTGAGAACCCTCCGTGAGCTTTGGCCACGTTGTTGATCAATTCCATGATGAGTACAGTTTTCCCGACTCCTGCGCCGCCAAACAGGCCGATCTTTCCACCTGAGAACAAATGTATGGGCAGTTAGACCAAAGCACAGTCATACGATACTCTTCCGTTCCTGGGTCTCAAACACCTGGTTCGATCCCCACGCAGGGCAAACTTTTCTGTGATGAGCAGAATTGTTTGCTCTGAGTGTATAATTTCTATATATGTATGTATTTAAATGTAAATGTGTATCTATATCAGTCTTTGGTTCCCAAGATACAGGGAATCCTAGTTTGGGGCCAGGTGACCGTGTGTGATTTGTCCCGCATATTATTATTATTAAATTCAAAATCCCCCCATTTTCATTCACCTGTTCCATTTTTCGTCACTTCTTCTCCGGCCTCCGATCCTGCGCCACGTTTATACTTAATATTTCCTCACATTTTTTTGTACTTGTGTTTTTATACTCCGCATCTTATTCTATGTATTCTTTTATACAGTGTTAAATCATTATATGGATACTTCTGGGCTCAAAGGGCGTATACGCCTAAGGTCTATTTAGCATTTACGCCCTTTGAGCCCACAAGTATCGATATCCTTTTCTTCTCCTCGTCTCCCTCACACTGACTACGGCTCAAGCGCTCGAGGCTCCAGAGGCGGTTCCGAAGTCGAGTCGTAACAGCCACAGCTTACCTTTACACCACTTCCTATTACTCTTCGTGTTTGCCGCCTACGGCTCCCCTGGCCTCTAGAGCAGTGTTTTTCAACCTTTTTTAATACTCGACCCCTTTACAACTTAAAAAGGTCTTGCGACACCCCTAGGGCCATAAACATACAAAATGTTTGTGATTTGAGATTTACGTTTATAATTTTCGTCAATTAGAAAATGATAATAATAATGATAAAAAATAAACAGGCCCAGTGTATGACCAAATCTAACGCCCTTGGATTTGATGAAATAAATAGAGATAAGATTCTTCTGAGTCTACCCTACACCATAGGAGTTATTACCGACATCATCAACTCTTGCATCTCCAATTCTACTTTTCCTCTGGCTTGGAAGACCGCGATAGTGCGACCAATACCAAAAATGAATAACCCAGTCGAATTTAAGGACTTGAGACCCATAAGTATTCTGTCATTTCTCTCTAAGATTCTGGAGAGAGTTGTTTACAATCAAGTAATCAAGTACTTGGAATCCAACGACATTCTACCCTCCATGCAATCGGGTTTTCGGAAGGGGAGAAGTACCAATACTACCCTCCATGACATCATAGATGAAGTACTTTCAGCCCAAGATTGTGGAATGGGAACTTTACTTGTTCTGCTGGACTATTCTAGAGCATTTGATGCTATAAATATATCTTTGCTACTGTCAAAGTTACATTACTATGGTTTTAGCAACTCAACTATCAAATTGTTCCACAGTTATTTATCTTCACGCTCACAGATTGTTTCCGTTACTAAATCTGATGGTAATAATATCTTCTCTGATCTGCAAAAGGTTGATCGAGGGGTCCCACAAGGGTCAATCCTTGGTCCTCTTCTTTTTATTTTGTATACCTCTGACGTTGTACTTTCCATCAAAACCTGCAAGTATCACTTATATGCTGATGACATGCAGCTATATTACTCTTTTTATGCTAGTGATACACCCGAGGCTGTAAACAAGATTAATGAGGACTTGACGCGTATTCCGTATTGCGAAGTGGTCTACCGAAAATAGCCTTGTCTTGAACCCTTCAAAGTCTAAATTTATGATCTTTGGTTCTCCTAAACAGTCTTCACTTATAGCCAACCAAAATCCCAACATCTGCATTGAAGATATCCCTGTTGAATTTGTTAATGAAGCTCGAAATCTAGGCGTTACCATGGACAGTAAACTCAATTTTGAATCTCATGTCTTAGATGTAGTTCGAACCTGTTTCTATAGACTCAAAACTATTTATCCAATAAGAAATTTTCTTAGTACTGAACTTCGAATTGCATTATGTGAAAGTCTGATTTTATCTAAGCTCAACTACTGTTTAACGTCTTACGGTTTTTGTCTATTGTCCAGAACTAGCAAACTACTGCAGCGAGTTCAAAATGCCTGCACTAGATATTGTTTTACTATCCCGCCAAGAACCCACGTTACTCCTTTCTTAAACAATGCAAATATCCTCAAGGTATCTGCGAGGAAAGAGCTGCTCTTTGCAGGCCTCTTGTTTGATATTATAAAAACAAAACAGCCAGAATACCTTTACAAAAAACTTACTTGGTGTGCACAGGCAAACCAGAGGTATAGAATGAGAACATCTAGAGCGCTTGTACTCGTCCCTCCAACTTATAAAACCGCTGCTTTTAGAGGGAGCTTCAAATATAATGCGTCAAAGTGTTGGAATAATATTCGTGAGCTAAAATCTAAATCTTCTTTCAAACAGAAGTATAGATCACACATACTCTCCTCTCAAAAACAGAACACCTAGATCTAACGGTTTAAATATGCTAAATTTGTGGTATAGTTGTTTACTATTTATGTTATGTTGCATAACCACTGATCGCGACTGGTTCGCGAGCAGTTTGAAGCATGCCCAACAAATTGCACGGTATTTAGTATCACTTCACTCGTAAATATTTTTCGCTCCCTCATTTTCTATTCATTTTTACTTATTGCTTTCTCTTTTTTCTAGACCCCTAAATGAAACGACATATATGTATGTACGAGTATCATAGTGATGTTATCAAGCCCTGATGTTTTAATCTCACTGAGAAAATTATAGTAGCATGGTTTTCTCATCTTATTATATCTTATTTAAGTAATTTCCTTCTAGTGAGTCTAGCAACTGTTCACTCCACGACTCGGCTGGCTTCTTTTTTCACTGTAGGTATCGACAGAATACCAGCGCTGTAGATGTGGTCTCACATACGCAGCATTATGCTGAGTCGGTGCCTTTTTAGGGCTTCAATTTCTGTATTATCATTTTTTCCCCCTTAGTTCCTATCTTAGTTTAATTATCTTATTTCTTTAGTTTAAGTTTTTATTGTTATATATTAATTTAAGATCTGTAGTCTCTAAATAAAGCTTCTATCTATCTATCTATCTATGATAAGGCCTTTCCGCCATACCAAGCGATTTCTTCCAAGCAACACCCCTCATAGGACGGTTCACTTTCCGCAAAACTCTACATATCCTTCTTTTAGATTGAAATAGGCAAAAAACTCGACAAGACGACATAACTAACCCTTTTGAAACCTTTAATGGTTTCTTCCAGTTTGACCAGCTTGCCAACATGGCCGGTGAATACTTCTGCCACCTGGAATTAAACAATATTTAGGACATAGGAGAGTAGTCCTTCTGAATTATACTCGAAAAAAGGTATCCTTCTAAAACTGAACAACTTTCTCCAAGGAACCAAAACCAACTATTTTCAATTATATTTCCCGTAGATCACGTAGAAAAACTCCGAGCATAGTTCGCTCCGTCTCTATTTGAGTGACCTTGATGTCCCAGTTCCGTACATCATCACAAGCATCACATACTAGTCATATACCTTAGTCCTGAGACACTGCAGTATTTTGGACTTGAAGCTTTTTGTTCGGTTTCGACAACTGATTTCTTTTTTAAATCCCAATTGGTAAGCCCTTGGCTTATATCACTTGGTTCTAAAGTGATGATGACACCAAAGATGGAGGCGGGCCTACCAAGATTCCTCAACGCAATGAGGAGTTCCCATTGCCATAGCCATAGCCAGTTGGCTATCCTAACTCCATGCCGGAACACATGAGATCATATCACATCTTTCTCGAAGGTAGACCTACCTAGCTGGCTTGTACTTGGATGATTGGCTGGCTTGGACTTTGAGCCTCTATGTTCCACGAGCTATTCAACCTGGAAGGGCTGTGAGAGGAACCTCTGAATCTTTCGCGCACGCGCCACTGTCAACTTATCGTCCTCGGACAGCTCATCCATTCCTAGAATGGCAATAATGTCCTGCAGGGACTTGTAGTCCTGTCGATAAGAGTCACATTGTTTTGAGTAGTTAAGTTATGAGCCACGAATATTAGTAGGCACTTTTTATGATGCTTAGTCCTACTGAATGGGTGGGCACTATGCAGCTGCTACTCGTGTATGTTTTAGAGACTAAAAGACAGATAGAAGCATAATTTTGCTTATGTACAACGTTGTGTTTATTGTTTGAGTTGTAAACCTATAGCCTACGTTAATTACGCGCGCATACATACAAACACAAACCTGTGGGTACAGATCGATGGTGACTCTGTAGTAGTAGTAGTAGTAGTAGTAGATAAGTTAATTTGATTGAGTTGCACCTGGTGAAGGCTTCGGGAAACCGCTGGTTGCGGGCAGCGCAGGACCGGTCGTTGTGGAAATCCTTGGGAGACCCCTTTGTCCAGCAGTGGACGTCTTTTCGCTGACGATGATGTATGGAGTATCAGGGGTATTGTAATAGTTTTTCGTCTTTGGTTTAACAAGGGTCTTAACGCTCTTAAATGTCCAATTTTGATAATTCGATTAAAGTACTATTAATCAATCTTACCTGCAAAATTTTCTGCACGCCTCTCGCCACCCCGTAATGCTCTGGCCCTATGATGTTGGGGTCCATGACCCTGGAGGTGGAGTCCAGGGGGTCCACGGCTGGGTAGACACCCAGCTCCGCTATGGCTCGCGACAGCACCGTCGTCGCGTCCAAGTGGGCGAAGGTGGTGGCGGGGGCCGGGTCGGTTAGGTCGTCCGCTGGTACGTATACTGCCTGGGGGGATGCGAGGATGGAAGGAAAAAATATCAGGGGGTCAAAATTTTTCGTAGAGATATATGATTACTAGGATCTGAAAAAATAGTTCAAAGTTCAAAAATATGTATATTCATAGTATACGTATAATGGCAGAAAAGGATATATTTCAATTTTTTTGGCAATTTTAGGCTCCAGTCATTATAAAATTTTTGATTTTTGTTTTATGATTCTCAAGATCTGTTATTTTTGTTGTATCTCACTCGAAAGTCTAAGGTAGATTTGATTGGAAGTAGGGGTAACTCCATTATTTCTACTCTGTGTTATATTGTTTTTAATACTGAAAGAGTTTATAAACCATCGATGTAGCCAAGCCAAACCAGCTACCTTACCTGCACGCTGGTGATGGAGCCATGCTTGGTGGTGGTGATCCGCTCCTGCATGGTGCCCATGTCCGTCGCCAGGGTGGGCTGGTACCCCACGGCGGAGGGAATTCGCCCCAGCAGCGCCGATACCTGGTTACAAACTTGTTTCATAAATATTTTTTGTTTCGATTCCGATAGCCAAACGGTGGTAGGCATCAATGCAAAATGGGATAAAAAACGACTGAATAGCTTCACTGAATGTGCAATACATCACTAAATAGTAATGGGGAACTGGCTTTCTTATCACCGATGCTGAAACACATTAATGCTATCAACTGATGATGTTTTGGCGAAAAGTCTTCGACAAGATGGTGGCAGTTAGCCAGGTGGCGGACACAGAAAATGTCCTACTACCAGCTATCAACTATATCAATCGAGTATTACAAAGTTGGACCCCGAGGAGTATAGAATCCGCGACCTCTTGATATGATGCGAGCAGACTAACCAATAGACGACGGAGGCGGTTGACATTTGATAAAAAGTAACTCAGATGACTATCAGTCAACTACGTTATTGCATTAGATATCTCTGTCTCGCCTCGCAGCCAATTACCAGATTGAATTAGATATCTATGTCTCTCTCTCTCACCTCGGAGCCTGCGTGAGCTGGAAGATGTTGTCGATGAACAGCAGCACGTCCTGCCCCTCTTTGTCGCGAAAGTGCTCCGCCACCGTGAGGTCGGTAAGCGCCACGGTAGATATCTGTCTTTGTCTCACCTCGGAGCCAGCTATATATCTGACTCTTTCTTACCTCGGAGCCAGTCTGCGTGAACCGGAAGATGTTGTCAATAAACAGCAGCACATCCTGCCCCTCCTTGTCGCGGAAGTGTTCTGCCACCATGAGGCTGGTGAGCACCCCGTTAGATATCTCTGTCTCTCTCTCACCTCGGAACCGGCCTTATCTCTGTCTCTGTTTCACCTCGGAACCGGCCTTATATCTGTCTTTCTCACCTCGGAGCCAGCCTGTGTGAACCGGAAGATGTTATCGATGAACAGCAGCACGTCCTGCCCCTCCTTGTCACGGAAGTGCTCCGCCACCGTAAGCCCGGTGAGCGCCACGCGTGCACGCGCGCCGGGCGGCTCGTTCATCTGCCCGTACACTAGCGCCACCTGGGACCAGGTGTGAACTGTATTGCTCAGTGCTGATGTGATACCTAACTATTTTAGTATACATATTTGCATGTCATGCTCCTCCCATTCGATGGACCGATGACCTAGGGAAGGTCGCGGGAAGCCGTTAGATGGGGGTTTGTAATAGACTCTATAAATACCAAAGGTTTTTTTAACGCACCCTTGGATGGAGGCAGCGCAAGACCGAGTTGGCGTGAAAATCCTTACGGAGGCCTTTGTTCAGTGGACGACTTTTGGCTGCCGCTTTGTTGATGATGATGATGATGATGATATATGTATTTATTATCCTACTTATTTGATGGCAAATAAAATTTCATATGAAAAATATCGGATCAAAAATGTATGAAATACATGTGAATGTGCTGGCTTTGATAACTAGGTGGGTTTGCCATGTCTTCTGGTGAGCTGATGATGATGGTGATGAAAGGTACCTTGGAGGTTTTGTAGTCGTCTGTGATGACGCCGCCCACTTTCATCTCGTTGTAGAGGTCGTTACCTTCGCGCGTTCGCTCGCCGACGCCGGCGAATACCTGGTGAGAAAATCACATTTAGTTTTTGTTTCTTTCTTAATGTTATGGCTCACTTACACGTACGCACACGCAGATGCACGCTCACGCACACGCGCGCACAATCACACACACACACACACACACACACACACACACACACACACACACACACACACACACACACACACACACACACACACACACACACACACACACACACACACACACACACACACACACAACCTCTGACTCAATAGATACGACAAGAGTAGGTACCTACCTTGTAAAAATGTAAGTGTAATGTAATTTAATAGTTGTCATATAGCTTATTTTTATATTTTAAAATATAAGCTGTGATATTAATAATCTTCATTTACAATACAATAAATTATATGTATTGCATTGGTGGTATAGGCCCTAGACTATAGGGGTTTAAAAAAATAAAAATAAGAAAAAGAATTTGATGCTCTCGTTGATGTCTTTTGTTTGAGCTACTGCGTCGCTACGTCGACTACGACATAACGCTACGGACGACGACGAAGCGTAATCTATGACGTAGTATAATAAAAAAAACGACAAGTTAAAGGTATGTGCAAAGAATCTACAATACTTAAATAAAAAAAAACATTTTGATTTTGATTTTATTTTTCAAAATTCAGATAATTGGAAAATAACTACTACAAATACAACCGGGACCGGTCCCGTCTGTCTTTCCGACTCCATTTAATTTTACACAGTATATTTCAATCATCCAGATATTTGCAACGATATTTTTTTTCTGGTTTGATTGTAATATAATATCTACAATACTAATACATAATTATTTAAATCTTTCTATCAGTATGTTGAAAATATTATAAAATGCATAATAATAACTTGAAATGAACTAATCAGGATTAATCCGATTAAAACAGACTGTAGAGACTTTGAGAATGAAAAAAAAAACTCTTTTTAATTCGAAATATATTCGGAAAAAATATTAAAACAAAAAAGTAATAATTTAGTTTGGAAATGTCAATGACTACGATACCAAAAAATACATAACCTTTCTTTGAACGCTATTAAAAACAAAAGCTCAGCTAACCGAGAACCCTCCGTGAGCTTTGGCCACGTTGTTGATCAATTCCATGATGAGCACAGTTTTCCCGACTCCTGCGCCGCCGAACAGGCCGATCTTTCCACCTGAGAACAAATGTATGGGCAGTTAGACCAAAGCACAGTCATACGATACTCTTCCGTTCCTGGGTCTCAAACACCTGGTTCGATCCCCACACAGGGCAAACTTTTCTGTGATGAGCAGAATTGTTTGCTCTGAGTCTGGGTGTATAATATCTATATATGTATGTATTTACATGTAAATGTGTATCTATATCAGTCTTTGGTTCCCAAGATACAGGGAATCCTAGTTTGGGGCCAGATGACCGTGTGTGATTTGTCCCGCATATTATTATTATTATTATTAAATTCAAAATCCCCCCATTTTCATTCACCTGTTCCATTTTTCGTCACTTCTCCGGCCTCCGATCCTGCACCACGTTTTTACTTAATATTTCCTCACATTTTTTAGTACTTGTGTTTCTATCTATGTATCAGCCGAAAGACGTCCACTGCTGGACAAAGGCCTCCCCCAAGGATTTCCACACCGACCGGTCCTGTGCGGCTCGCATCCAGCGGCTTCCTGCAACCTTTACCAGGTCGTCGGTCCACCGAGTCGGGGGCCTGCCCACACTGCGCCTTCCGGTGCGCGGTCGCCATTCGAGAACTTTACTGCCCCAACGGCCATCTGTTCTACGAGCTATGTGCCCTGCCCACTGCCACTTAAGTCTAGCGATTCTGAGAGCTATGTCGGTAACTTTAGTTCTCCTACGTATCTCCTCATTTCTGATTCGATCACGTAGGGAAACACCAAGCATAGCACGCTCCATCGCCCTTTGGGTGACTTTGAGCCTTCTTATAAGGCCCATAGTAAGCGACCATGTCTCGGATCCATATGTCATCACTGGCAACACACACTGGTCAAAGACTTTAGTCTTGAGGGACTGCGGTATTTTGGACGTAAAGATATTGCGAAGCTTCCCGAACGCTGCCCAGCCGAGTTGGATTCGACGATTGATCTCTTTCTCGAAGTTGGACCTACCTAACTGGACTGTTTGTCCCAGGTATACATATTCGTCAACAACTTCGAGTGTAGAGTCTCCAACCTTCAGAGGAGTGGGTGTAACACGGACGGTGTGTTTCTATACTCCGCATCTTATTCTATGTATTCTTTTATACAGTGTAAAATCATTATATCGATACTTCTGGGCTCAAAGGGCGTATACGCCTAAGGTCTATTTAGAGTTTACGCCCTTTGAGCCCAGAAGTATCGATATCTTTTTCTTCTCCTCGTCTCCCTCACACTGACTACGGCTCAAGCGCTCGAGGCTCCAGAGGCGGTTCCGCAGTCGAGTCGCAACAGCCGCAGCTCGCCTTCATACTACTTCCCGTTACTCTTCGTGTTTGCCGCCTACGGCTCCCCTGGTCCGGGCCTCCACTACCAAGGTTGAGCCGAAGCGTGACACAGTATTGTCATTCGCTATCACTCTCTAAATTGACCTTACCCCCGTGCGGATAAGATCCTATATGACGGGTTACTTAGCGCACACAGGTTTTTTCATTTACAATTGGTAAGCCCTTGGCATCATTTCACCTGGAGGTAAGTGATGATGATCTCTCTTATCGTGTGGCACAATTTAACCGTCCTATCCACAAGGCATAGGCGGCGGTTGCCTGGTGTTGCACTTAGCATCACCCGCGGTCGCGTGTAGGGCATTTTAGATTTACACCTACGGACGTGTGCAACGCGACCATCACACACAACTACAAATCAGATGTGCAGGTTTCCTCACAATATTTTCCTTCACCGTTAAAGCAGTCGGTATGAAAATGCACGTAAGTTTCGAAAAACTCATTGGTGCACTGGTCAGGATTTGAACCCGAGACCTCTGGTTAGGAGGACGGAGTCACTAACCGCGGAGCCACCGACGCTACCGGTGATGATGATGATTTCAATTAAAAGCGAAACTGACCTTTCACGTAAGGCGCGAGGAGATCCACGACCTTGATGCCCGTGACCAGGATCTCCTGCTCCACAGACATGTCGACGAAGGGCGGGGCGTCTGCGTGGATCGGTGCGAATACGTCCGTCTCTATCGGACCGCGTTCGTCTGGCAGTATTCATAAAAAAATATAAGTGGCAAATCACACAGTATGCTAATGGGGAAGAAAACTGACAAAGCTCGCCGATAGAGGCGCTGATATAACTCATACTAACTGTCAAAACGTATAGAAAAAATTGTTTACGTGAACTAAACATAAGATTATTAAAAAAATGCCGCGTTGTGTGGCGATTGGTTGCAATAATAATGGAAATCATTAGTTTCTTAAAGATTCTCGGAGGAAGAAGACGTGGGAAAAGTTACGTTTTCAATTATGTACTTTTCAACTTCGTCTTTAATTGAAGAACAGTCCAAGTCGCATATATTTTCCATTTAACAATTTTACAGAAAAAAAACTAATTTATAACACCTCGATAATAAAAAACGCGGAACTAATTGAAAGTTGTTATGAGTCAAGCGTCCGTAGCGCCATCTGCAAATTTCTTCCCCATTAGCACCACAATTTTAATTTCTTTATTGCATTCATATGGTTTTTACCACTTTTTAGAATAATTATATTTTTGCTATCTTATTTGATAGAAAGGGACCGTTTTGAGAAAAGAACGTTTTGCGAAAGGGACCGTTTGTGAAAGCGATCTTTTACTACCAGGGGACATTTTTCGAAAGGGCCATTCTGTGAAGAACCCGACTGAGCTCTTTCATTACATTGCATATTTGATAGATATTTCGTTGTAGAGGTGTTTATGTAGATATCTTTCGAACAAAACGTCGTTGCTACGTCTCATACAACAAACAAATTGGTCTACGCTTCATGACGCAACGAGACGCAAAAAAAGGTTGAAAATGGAGCAACAAAGCAAACTTTATTATGTTTAGTGTTGCCGAGAACTAACCAATGGGCTCTCCAATGACGTTCATGATGCGTCCGAGCGTGGGCTCTCCCACTGGTATCGTGATGGGCGCCCCTGTGTCCACGATCACCTTCGGAGAAAGACAAATCCAAGTAAGCAAGAAGAAACCACTTTGAGAACCAAGGACCTAGAACCTAAAACGTTTTCCATGCTTCAAAAGGCACGTTTAAACGTTGGTACCGGTTGCTTTCACTAGGAAATCATTAGGCTATGTCAAAAGCGTTACAGGTGATTTGAAAACTTCTGACACGGGGTTAGCCGTTAGCCCCACAACCTCAACCAATCAGGACTTGGCCCCCATGAGTGGAGTATGGCCTAGCCTTCCCGAGCTGGGGGAAGAGACCCATAACCCAGCAATAGGGACAATTGCCCGTCATCGTTGTGCTTTTGAAAACTTGCGTGCAACTGAAAACTTCTGACAATGTTAAACGTACCCTCTCCAATCCGGACTTTGCTGCTAACAGCTTGCATCCATATCATCAGTTTCCAGTTTCCACGCTTTGTAAGGAAGGTTAAGCTGATAAAAATAAAGCTGGCTTATAATCGGATGGTAGGTCTTAAAACATGTCAGTCGTTTTATAAACAGCACGAAATGTAGAGTTGGCCACTACAACAAAGGGTTACTCTCCACTGGCTGTAAAATACAACATCCATCAATCGGTATTTGAACTCCAAGAAGAGTAACAGTGGAGCTGTATAATTTGTGTGTGATCATATTGGGATTTAGTTCTTGATTTTGATTTTTAGTTAGATTGGTGTCGAGTCGGTGTTTACGATTAAACTTATTTGATAGGACTAAACTTAATTTAAGCGTCCTGTCATTGTCTTTTCGATATAGAAAGAAAAATACAGAGCACTTAAATTAAGTTTAATCCTGTCAAATACGTGAAAACCGAATCGACACCTTTGTTTATGTAGTTAATTTGTTGCATTTGTGAGAGTTACTTGATGTTGTTGTTATTTTAATTAGGTTTATGAGAGAAAGCTAACCTGCCCTCGTACAAGCCCTTCGGTACCATCCATAGCAATCGTACGACAGGAGCTCTCCCCCAGATGCTGGGCTACCTCCAGGATTAGGCGTGGTGCTAAAAATTTGATTAACAAATAAAGAATATGCAGAATTCATGAAACATTATACAGCAGTAGTTAAAGATGGGCTTCTACAGGCTTCTATCAAGTTTTGTATTCTATAACTTTGGCGAAATAGCAAAGATTTATGAGTTTCCATACAAATAAAAATGTATCAGGTACAAAATTTGCTTATTGGCAAGAATGGTAGTCAAAGAAACATTTGGCGCTGCCTATCCTCGTAAGGCCCAAGGACCTATTTTTTAGATATACGTAGGCGTTTTCAGATATTCTTAGCCTAAGGTTAACCATGAAGAACCTTGTTTATGAGCACCATTACTCAGGCGATTACTCGGACAAGTGATCGTGCAAGTGCTTGTACAAGCGCTCGTACAAGTGCTTGTACAAGCGCTCGTACAAGTGCTCGTACAAGTGATCGTACAAGTGCTTGTACAAGTGCTCGTTTAAAAGCTCGTACAAGTGCTCGTTTAAAAGCTCGTACAAGTGATCGTTTAAAAGCTCGTACAAGTGATCGTTTAAAAGCTCGTACAAGTGATCGTTTAAAAGCTCGTACAAGTGCTCGTTTAAAAGCTCGTACAAGTGCTCGTTTAAAAGCTCGTACAAGTGCTCGTTTAAAAGCTCGTACAAGTGCTCGTTTAAAAGCTCGTACAAGTGCTCGGACAATTGCTCGTACAAGTGCTCGGACAAGTGCTTGTTCAAGTGCTCGTACAAGTGCTCGTTCAAGTGCTCGTACACTCGCACAATTACTCAGGCAATTACTCGGACATGTGATCGTGCAAGTGCTTGTACAAGCGCTCGTACAAGTGCTCGTACAAGTGCTTGTACAAGTGCTCGTTTAAAAGCTCGTACAAGTGCTCGTTTAAAAGCTCGTATAAGTGCTCGGACAATTGCTCGTACAAGTGCTCGGACAATTGCTCGTACAAGTGCTCGGACAAGTGCTCGGACAAGTGCTCGGACAAGTGCTCGGACAAGTGCTCGGACAAGTGCTCGGACCAGTGCTCGGACTAGTGCTCCGACCAGCGCTCAATTGCCCGGCCATACAAGTGCTAGGGCGAGTACTCAGTCGAGTGCTCGGTCAAGTGCTCGGACTAGTGCTCGGTCAAGTGCTCGGTCGAGTGCTCGGTCAAGTGCTCGGTCGAGTGCTCGGTCGAGTGCTCGGTCAAGTGCTCGGTCGAGTGCTCGGTCAAGTGCTCGGTCAAGTGCTCGGGCGAGTGCTCAGTCAAGTGCTCGTACAAGTGCTTGTTCAAGTGCTCATACAAGTGCTCGTTCAAGTGCTCGTAAACTCGCACAATTACTCGGACAATTACTTGGACAAGTGATCGTGCAAGTGCTTGTACAAGTGCTCGTACAAACACTCGTACAAGTGCTCGTACAAGTGCTCGTTTAAAAGCTCGTACAAGTGCTCGTTTAAAAGCTCGTACAAGTGTTCGGCCACATGCTCGTACAAGTGATCGTGCAAGTGCTTGTACAAGCGCTCGTACAAGTGCTCGTACAAGTGCTCGTACAAGTGCTCGTTTAAAAGCTCGTACAAGTGCTCGTTTAAAAGCTCGTACAAGTGCTCGTACAATTGCTCGTACAAGTGCTCGGACAATGAAGAATGTTAATGGGTCCGTTAAATCACTTGAAACTTTATGACCTTGTAGCCTAAATGTCTAGAAATACACCTGTTTTTGTTTTATTTAAATCAAGCGAGTAGTTTTGAAGATACGATAATTTTTGTTTCCGCCTTTTTCAAATACATCGCTCGGGCGCGCCAAGCGCGCGTGACGTCATACAACAACTCGCCGCTCTCACCGTACTGTGTTCTTCATACATTGCTATCGGATGGTCCCTATTTTCGCCCACAATAACATTTCTAACTGGAGTTTTTTTATGTGAATCGGTGACGGTGTTACAGTAAGTAGTGTTACCAGTATAATCGATGACAGTTTTAAAAATTGATTGAAAAATCTAATGATTCCTTAAATAGACGAGTTAAGCTACTATTTCTAGAATAACTCCGATTTCTTTACCGTGGCCGCCGAGACACAATGATAAAAAATGAAAAAGTACTTACAACTTACTTTTTTCTTTCTTATCACTTTGTTGATGCCTATAAGAACCTACATACCAATTTTTCATTACTAGTATTGAAAAATGTAGGTAATAATGATATTTATGAACTTGATATTTCGGAAATAGAAGTGAGGGGCATGGTAAAGGTGATGGTGTCAAAATCACTTTTTTATTTTTATTTTTTTATTTATTTATTTAAACATAGTATAAAACATATTGTGAACATGTACAAAAGAAACCCGAAAGGGTTTATGTTTCGTACAGAAGTCGAAGACTAACATAAATTCGAAAAACATACTTATTACTAATAAACAAAGTACAATGTGTGGTATATGTATATACAGACAGGCTACGATAAAAAAGTCCACCATCACAGACAAACAAGTGTTGGCTATTCAATAACAGCTTGTCAATGAATAGTTGTTTATGTGTGTGGGTGAATGTGCGGCTGGTGCAGAAAAAATGTGTAGAAGATAAACAGGATGTTACTATTATGATAGAATTAATGTGGAATATTTAAATATATATATATGTATATAATATTTAAAAGTAGATAAATATAAATAAACATGGATATCTAGTGTAATTCGTGCATTAAAAAGAAAATGGCTTTTGTGAGTACTAAAATGTTTTAAGATTATTGTCGAGGAAAAATTTTTTCAGTATAAGTTTGATATTATTTTTATTTATTTTTTCTTTAATATCAGTTGGCAGCTGGTTGATTAGAAATGGTATCATATACTTTAGTTGTCTTTTGCCGTAGTGATTTGTTATTGTCGGTAGTCGAAGCCTCTCGTTTCGTACTGCTCGCGTCTGTTTTATGTGACTTGTGACGATCTGGAAAGATTGATTAAAGAAGTTTTCACTGAGAAGTTGGTAATTGACTTTGTTATGTATAGGTATGATATTACAAAAGGAAAATATTTTGCTATGGTCGCTATTACTTATGTCATCAACTGTAATATAATGACACAATAACGACACTGAAGCGGTCATGGCTCAGCGCTGCTTACGTGGTCGCGTCGAACACGCAGGTAAACTGACTACAAACACGGTCACAACTTGGATGGACTTGACTAGAAGTCCATCCAAGCTGCCTATTACGCCTCCAACATAGCTTGACGACTGCTATCTAGTGATAGTTACTGATATTTAAGCCAGTTTCAGTTTAGAAGAAAGTGATAGACACAACTTTTGGCTTTGGGTCTGGGTGGATCATACTTTCTCATCCATTTCTTTTGACTTTGAGGTTCAAAAATATAATAGTAAAAAATAACTTTTCGGGTATATTAGTAGTTGTATTTAAGCACTTTGACACGAGCAAGATTTTCTAGTTTGTGGATTCGTCATTTTTAAAATTTTCAACGCAATCTTCATACATACAGGTAGGGAGCGGTGCGCGCACTGAGCGACCGTTGTGGAGTGACGTCACAGCAGCGTACGGTGACCCCGCGTCACTTGCCTACCTAAATAATTCAGTATCTTGGAAACTATCAAACGTATCAAAAAAAATTTTTCACCATATTTTTTTATTTTTAATAGAGTATATTTTAAGATAGAAAACAAAAATTGGTGGTATTCTTCATTGCTCGTACAAGTGCTCGTACAAGTGCTCTTACAAGTGCTCGGACAAGTGCTCGGACAAGTGCTCGGACAAGTGCTCGGACAAGTGCTCGGACAAGTGCTCGGACAAGTGCTCGGACTAGTGCTCGGACTAGTGCTCCGACCAGCGCTCAATTGCCCGGTCATACAAGTGCTAGGGCGAGTACTCGGTCGAGTGCTCGGTCAAGTGCTCGGTCGAGTGCTCGGTCAAATCCTCGGTCGAGTGCTCGGTCAAGTGCTCGGTCGAGTGCACGGTCAAGTGCTCGGACAAGTGCTTGGACAAGCGCACAAGTGCTCGGACAAGTGCTCGGACTAGTGCTCCGACAAGTGATCGGACTAGTGCTCCGACAAGTGCTCGGACTAGTGCTCGGACAAGTGCTCGGACAAGTGCACGCACAAGTGCTCCGACCAGCGCTCAGTCAAGTGCTCGGTCGAGTGCTCGGACAAGCGCACAAGTGCTCGAACAAGAGCACAAGTGCTCGGACAAGCGTACAAGTGCTCGGACAAGCGTACAAGTGCTCGGACTAGTGCTCCGACAAGTGCTCGGACAAGTGCACGCACAAGTGCTCCGACCAGCGCTCAATTGCCCGGTCATACAAGTGCTCAGTCAAGTGCTTGGACTAGTGCTCGGCCGAGTGCTCGGTCGAGTGCTCAGTCAAGTGCTCGTTCGAGTGCTCGGTCAAGTGCTCGGTCAAGTGCTCGGTCGAGTGCTCGGTCGAGTGCTCGGTCGAGTGCTTGGTCGAGTGCTTGGTCGAGTGCTCGGTCAAGTGCTCAGACATGCGCACAAGTGCTCGGACAAGCGCACAAGTGCTCGGACAAGCGCACAAGTGCTCGGACAAGTGCTCGGACAAGCGCACAAGTTCTCGGACAAGTTTTCAGACAAGTGCTCGGACAAGTGCTCGGACAAGTGCACGCACAAGTGCTCGGACTTGTGCTTGGTCAAGTGCTCGGTCAAGTGCTCGGTCGAGTGCTCGGTCGAGTGCTCGGTCGAGTGCTCGTTCGAGTTCTCGGTCGAGTGCTCGGTCAAGTGCTTGATCGAGTGCTCGGTCGAATGCTCGGTCAAGTGCTCGGTCGAGTGCTCGGTCAAGTGCTCGGAAAAGCGCACAAGTGCTCGGACAAGTGCTCGGACTAGTGCTCCGACAAGTGCTCGGACTAGTGCTCCGATAAGTGCTCGGACAAGTGCACGCACAAGTGCTCCGACCAGCGCTCAATTGCCCGGTCATACAAGTGCTCGGGCAAGTGCTCGGTCGAGTGCTCGGTCAAGTGCTCGGTCGAGTGCTCGGTCAAGTGCTTGGTCGAGTGCTTGGTCGAGTGCTCGGTCATGTGCTCGGTCGTGTGCTTGGTCGTGTGCTCGGTCGTATGCTCGGTCGAATGCTCGGTCAAGTGCTTGGGTGAGTACTCGGTCAACTGGTCAAGTGCTCGGGCGAGTGCTCCGACAAGTGCTCGGACAAGTGCACGCACAAGTGCTCCGACCAGCGCTCAATTGCCCGGTCATACTAGTGCTCGGGCGAGTACTCGGTCAAGTGCTCGGTCAAGTGCTCGGACTAGTGCTCGGACTAGTGTTCGGCCGTGTGCTCGGTCGAGTGCTCGGTCAAGTGGTCGGTCGAGTGCTCGGTTAAGTGCTTGGTCGAGTGCTTGGTCGAGTGCTCGGTCAAGTGCTCGGTCGAATGCTCGGTCAAGTGCTTGGGTGAGATGGTTTGGAGGCGAAGAACAGAAGATTGCTTGAATTTTCAACGATTTATTCTGAGACACACTGCACATTACAAGATCACAAGAACGAGAGTGACGTCATATCCAAAGACGTATAACCACAGACAGTTACTATATAGTTTACAATCTCAACACTGACCCTTAAACAAATTATTAACTATCCCTTAATTAAATTATTTTCAACTTAGGTGAAACATTATAAAAACAATTAATTGCATCGACGAATGCAAATTAAATAAACTGAATAACTGTAACCAAACAGTTATTACATATTAATAAAGTAATAAATACATGTCTATCACATTAATTAAGAATTAATCAAATCTTAGAGATATTTAATAATTTCGAATAACAATACCAATCAGATAGACATAATAGATAAAATGCACTTATTATACTTTTCTCTAGTTAGAGCTTTCGTAAGGCAATCGGCCAACATATCGTTAGTGGATATGTATAGAATATTCACTACTTTGTTATTAACAATCTCACGAATGTAATGGTGTCTTACATCGATATGCTTAGTTCGAGCATGATACACAGCATTTGAACTCAACTTTTGACCAGACTGGTTATCGTTATACAAGTTAACTGTAACCGTCATATTTAAACATTCTAACAGAAAATTACGTAAGAAAACAGCCTCTTTACACGCATCAGACAGCGCCATGTACTCCGCCTCAGTACTTGATAAGGCGACAGTTCTCTGCTTCTTACTTTTCCATGAAATGACTGACTCACCCAACTTAAACACGTAGCCGGTGTAAGAACGACGATCTACTTCATCAGCAGCCCAGTCAGCGTCTGTGTATCCGCTTATGTCGAAACCGTTTTTCCGGTATGCTAGACAATAATGAGAAGTACCCTTTAGATACCTTAACACCCTTTTTGCAGCTTTCCAGTGGGTTTCTGTGTAGCACTCGTTGAACTGACTTAAGAAGCTCGTGGCGTGCATTATGTCCGGCCTTGTACATACGGCGATGTACATGAGACAGCCTATAAGGTTCCTGTAATCATAGTTAGTATCTTTAGACTCGCCCCTTTGCAGTTTTAATCCAACTTCCATGGGCGTAGCCGCCGGTTTGCATTCAGTCATATTGAATCGCTGCAAAACCTTCTGAATATAGCTAGATTGATCAAGTGTAATTTTATCTTCACTCTTCATGATCCTCATACCCAAAACATGATGTGCAGGACCTAAGTCCTTCATCTCAAACTCCTTCATGAGTTTTTCTTTTATCATTTTCTGCTCCTGTGATGACTCAGAAGAAAACAAAATGATGTCGTCTACATACAGGGCAATGATAGTCATTTTCCCCCCTTGTCCTTTATAATAGACACATGGTTCTGATGCAACCTTTTTAAATTGCAGATTATTTACCAATCATACCAAGACTTTGTTGCTTGTTTTAATCCGTATATCACCTTCTTCAACTTATATACTTTGTTCTCCTGACCCTTGAACACAAAACTTTCTGGCTGTTCCATCAACACAGTTTCATGCAGGTCACCATTCAGAAATGCAGTTTTTACATCTAGGTGACTTATATCCATGTTGTACTGAGCTGCCAATGCAAGTAATAGACGAATAGTAGAGTATCTCACTACCGGAGAGAAGGTCTCATGATAGTCTATACCATGTTTCTGTGAATATCCTTTAGCAACAAGGCGAGCTTTAAACCTCAGAAGTTTGCCATCAAGGCCCCTTTTCTTCTTGAATACCCACTTGCATTTTACAGGCTTTTGTCCAGCAGGTAAATCAGCAAGTTATGATGTGTCAGCATCTTCAAACGTAGTCACCGTTGAGTCTTCTGATGTGTCTGGAACGTATGTTTCATCGGACAGATTATCTGAATAAAATGAGCTAACAGTTTCATTCAAATCAAAAATAGTGTCTCCGCAATCGTTGGTCATCAGATGTTCCAGGTGAATTGTCATCATCATCCACAGGCTGAACAGATGATTCAGTCTCCATAGTACTTTTACACTCATGTACTATATACTCCTTATCATCATCTGACCTACTGCTTTTACAAAAACTATTTTCTAAGAAAGTTACATTCCTAGCTTTCACACAGGTAGAAGGGCATGATGGATCAATCAGGCGATACCCTTTACTGTCCTCACAGTATCCAACAAATATATACGGTTTAGCTCTGGTATCTAATTTCTTAATTTTTTCAGAATGAGCATATGCTAAACACCCAAACACTCTTAAATGGCTTATATTCACCTTTTTATTTGTCCATTTTTCTTCAGGTGTGATGCCCATAACAGCTTTCGTTGGTAATCTGTTCTTCAGGTAGACAGCTGTGTTAACAGCTTCCGCCCAGAAACGCTTGTCCAGTCCAGAATCCTGCAGCATACACCGCACTTTGTCCATTATGGTCCGGTTAGCTCGTTCCGCCACGCCGTTCTGCGGACTGCAGTATGGAATCGTCGTTTGTGCCTAATTCCATGTGCCTTGAGAAATTCCTGGAATTTACCATTAACATACTCAGTGCCGTTATCACTCCTGAGAACTTTAATTTTTTTATCAGTCTCATTTTCCACTAAACTTTTAAACTGTTTAAATTTCTCGAACGTCTCGTCCTTTGATTTCAAGAAATTAAAAAAAGTTTTCCTAATGAAATCATCAATAAAGGTATTGGATGGGTGTGTTGATCCAATATAGATCATATGCGATCGGTGGAGAGGTGAAATAAAAGAGATTTCTTCGTTCGAATTGTACCGTGGTACAGTATCCAAGATTTTGAATATTTATTGGTTTTGTCTGCCTGACTAATATATAATATTTGAGTATCACAATTGGTGAAGAATTAAACTACGAGAACACAAAATCACATATTTACAGGTAGTTGAATAATTAAAAATATGTAGGTGTCCCTACAGTACTCCCCCCTCTAATGAACAAAACGTCTAAAATATCATAAGGTTTTACAACTAAGAAATGAACATAGTTAAAAAATGATTACAACAGTATAAAAGAGTTTAACGCGCGCGGTGCGCTAGTAAATAGTTGCTGGCAGCATATTAGCAGTGCGCTGTAAGTGCTCGACGCAGTGTGTCGGCGCGGTGGCAGCAGCGGGTTTGCTGAGCGGGGAGGGAGCAGCAAGCGGCGGGGAGGGAGCAGCAAGCGGCGCGGCGGCGGGCGGGCGGCGCGCGGTGCAGCGTGCATTGCGCGTCATCGGGCCGACCGGTCGCTGCATATATACGGCGCAGCATGCGGGATCGCGTTCTGTTTCGCCGAGGACGTCATCGCATCAGAAGCGGAGGCATCGAGGAGGCCGGTTGATCTCGACTCGAGGCATACTTCGTGTAGTGAAGACTGAAGATATGGATTGGAAGTTTCCATCGCCGTGCCTTACTAGTTTCTATGCGACGATTCGTCGATCACTGGTTTCTAACGACTATTGTCGTCTATTCTTCAGTTTCTAAACGATCAGTTCGTCTGCGCAAATAAAGTTGATTTTCAGTTGTTTTCATTATGTAAATAAATTTGATCCCTTGTTGTTTTAGTTTTCCCAAATACGACTTGTGCATGGATAAGCAGTCGTATTATTTTTGCATGGTGTATGATGGATGAGGTGGTGGTTGCATGAATGCTTGATGGTTGCCTTGGGTGCTTGGCATGATGCTTGTGATTGCATTAATGCATGAGGTAGGTAGTTTGTTTGCAAGAAATATCAGATTCCCAGGCACGTCACGTCGATTTTTTTTTTTCGTTTTTTCTATCTACCCTCATTTTTTTTTTGTGTTTGGTACCCTCAAGTCTCACCTTGATATCGAACTGTTCGTTTACTAACTCTGCCAGATTTTGTTGTGATATTATTATCTTTGTTTGAGATATTAGTAGTTGCGATATCATCTTCGTTAAGAATGTAGGCTGGTTTCAATCTATCCAGAGATATGAATGCTGTTCTGTTTGGTAGTTGAACTTGATAGAATTTTTCTGATTTTTGAAGAACTTCATACGGTCCTTCGTACGGAGGAGTGAGGGGTTTTCTGACAAGATCTGTTCGCACGAATACGTGTGTGCATGTTTTCAAATCTTTGTTTATGAAAATTTCCTTTTCTGAGTCTTTCCTTTGTGTGGGTATTAGAGAGCTCATTGTGTTTGCAAGATTTTTTACGAAATCAGCATCTTCGATTTTAGACTTTGTAGGTAAAAAAAAAATCGGAAGGTATGCGTAACTGTGTTCCATATGTTAATAAACAAGGACTCAGGTTGTTTTCTTTGCGAAGTGTTGTTCGGAGACCAAAAAGTACTGTCGGTAATTCTTCGGACCAGCTGTGTTTTGAGTCTCTGGCCATTAAAGCTGCTTTAAGTGTTCGGTGAAAACGTTCTACTTTTCCGTTTGATTGTGGGTGATATGCAGTTGTTCGTATTCTTTGTATACCAAACTTTTTAAGTAGGCAGTTAAACAAGTTTGATTCAAACTGTCTGCCTTGATCGGTAGTTATACGTATTGGGCATCCGAAACGTACTATCCAGCTTTCGTAAAGAGCTCTTGCTACTGTTTCTGCAGTGATTTCGCATACAGGAACTGCTTCGGGCCATTTTGTGAAACGGTCGACTATTGTGACACAGTATCGATAACCGTTAGAAATTGGTAATGGGCCAATTATATCGATGTGAATATGTTCGAATCGAGTTGAGTCTGGAAAGGTTCCTGCAGGTGGTATTGTATGTCGATGTACTTTTGCTTTTTGACATGCGATGCAATTCTTGGTCCATGTTCCCACATCTTTGTTCATACCTGGCCAAAAGTATTTTGAAGCGATTTGTTTTCTTGTTGTTCGAGTACCCGCATGACAAATATCGTGTTGAGCCTTGAATACTGCGTAACGATATGTTTTTGGTAAATATGGTCGAGGATTGTGGGTAGACATCTCGCATGTTATTGGTATAGAGATATCAGGTAGTGTGATTTGACCGAACTTCAAATTTGGTTTGCTTCTTAATTGTTTCAATTCTCTGTCTTCATTTTGGTGATTTCCTAGTTGTTGGAAGTCAATTGTAGTTGGGCAATTGATTTCTTCTATTCTGGAGAGCCAATCAGCTACGGCGTTTTTCTGGCCTTGTAGATACTCGATTTTTGTGCAAAACTGACTGATGAAGCTGAGCTGTCGCTCACGACGAAAGGTGTCGCTGTCACTTGGTACCTTGGTTAAGGCATGAGTTAAGGGTTTATGATCAGTATATACAATGACGTTGTCATTACCCTCAATAAGTCGTCTGAAATGTTTGACAGATAAGTATATCGCTAATAATTCGCGATCATACGTACTGTAACGTCTTTGTGTTTCGCTCATTGCTTTTGAAAAGAATGCCAGTGGCATCAATTTGTTTTTAACCTTCTGATGTAAAACTCCACCAACGCTATGATCTGAAGCGTCAGTCATTATACAGAGCGTTGCACTAAGCATCGGGTGAGACAGAGTAGTTGTTTGTAAAATGCTTTGGCGGCAATTTTCGAATGCTTTTTCTGCTTCTGAAGTCCATGTGATGACTGTTTTGTCATTCTTTTTAGTGTTGTGAAGATATTTGTTCAGTTCTTTCTGTAACTGTGCTTGATGTGGCAAACAATCTCTGTAGAAGTTGAGCATTCCTAAGAAACGACGAAGCTCTTGTATATTTTCTGGCTTTTTGTAGTTTGAGATGATTTCTATGAGCTCTTTAGTTGGAGATATGCCTTCAGAGGTCACTTTGTAACCGAGGAATTCTATCTCAGTTTGGGCAAACTCGCATTTGCTGATGTTTACAGCTAAACCGTACTTGTTTAAGCGTTCTAGTACCTGCTTGAGTACTTGTTTGTGGGATTCTTCATCTTTTGAGAACAGGAGAATGTCATCGACATAGGAAAAACATCCTTCAATATCTCTTAAAACTTCGTGCATGAAGCGTTGAAAAGTCTGACTAGCGTTTCTCAAGCCAAAGGGCATGCAGCGGAATTCGAATAGTCCGAATAGGGTTATAATCGCTGTTTTCTCTGGATTTTCTACAGGTATCCAGTAGTATGCACTTTTCAAGTCGAGTTTTGAAAATACCCTCATTCCATGAAGTTTGTAAGTGAAGTCTTGAATGCGAGGGATGGGGTAACGATCTGGTAGTGTTACCGAATTGAGGCGTCGATAGTCTCCACATATTCTCATGCTACCGTCTTTTTTCTTCACGATATGGAGTGGGTTTGCCCATGGGCTCTTAGAAGGTTGACAGATTCCCAGTTCCACTAGTTTGCTAAACTCTTCTTTAGCAGCCTTATATTTGTCAGGCGCTAGAGGTCTTGCTCTCGAAAATAGTGGCTGGCCTGTGGTTTCAATGTGGTGGACAACGTTGTGTTTGGATGGCTCCTTAAATGACAAGGGTCTAAGTACATTTGGGAAGTCTTTCAGTATATCATAGTAAGGATGTTCCTTAGCTAGAGTGTAAAGCGACTGCTGGTCAGTTGTGATTGAGAGTGTGTTTATGGAGAGGCTTGTTGTACGGTCGATCAGCTTCTTGTTGTGAACGTCGACTAACAATTTGTAGTGGTTGAGAAAATCGGCTTGTTCATGCACCGCATATCACGTGACATCACGACATCAGGGCGATCTCCTATTGGTTTACCATGACGTGATAAACAACGAGATGACCAATGACGAGCACCGAACCTGGGACTGCCGCGTATATGCATTTTATTCACTCGCCATCTTACACGCATTATAAGTGCAACGATTTTGATATTTTTATATTTTCTGTAATAAGCTTTCCAAATAAAAGCTTTTAAGTTTAAACACGTTGAATTTATTGAAGAGCACCTGCCCAAAATCAAGATTTATTCATATTGGACCTTCAGAGCCGCATCAAGCACACCAGATTTGATCGCCAAACGAATTTGGGAGAACGCAATAAAAATTGAGGAAGGAGCCGCATTTTGGGAATATTTGGAATTGCTCGCCTACAACGCATTTTGGTGAGACGTGTCAACCAAATCTCCTAAACCCATTCCTCTTCTTTTTCGTGATACGGTGCTTTTCTTAATTTCAGTGATTTGTGCTTTGTCATCCACACGCAGTGTCGCTAAAATCGCAGTTAATTGTGAACTCGCTTGCGAAAATACCTATCTACAGTTTTAAAAACGCAAATCATCTGCTACGAGCTGTGTAAAACCGTGAGTACTCCTGCCTTTTACTTGTCATCGAAATGGCTAATAACAGTGATAGTGAACCTCAAAAATCTCCGCGTTTAGCCGGTAAATCCGATCCGAATCCTTTTAATTATGCCGGAGCACCTAATACGCTTGAATCTATGTTAAAAGATCTGAGGAAAAAACGCGGATCTCTAAAACGTCGATTAACTTTATTTAAGAAATATTTAAAATCATTTGAAAACATAAGTTTAACCGTAAATCAAGCCGCGGAATTAAAGTTACGCACAGAAGGTGCTCAGGTATTATTTAATGAATTTAATCAAATTCAGAGCAATATAGAAAATCTTGTTTCTGACTCTGAATTTGAAACTCAGCTCGAGGAACGTGAAGCGTTCGAGTTAGAATATTACAGTGTCCTTGCAAAAGCGCAGTGTATGGTAAAATGTGAAGAGGTCGCTAACAACTCTAGTTATTCCACGGCACCAATGAACGGTAACATGAATTCAATTAAGTTGCCTACCATTTCGATTCCCGAGTTTGACGGTTCATATGAGCATTGGCTTGAGTTTCGTGATACCTTTTCATCTTTAGTCCACAACTGTAATGATATTACGAAAATACAACGTTTTCATTATTTAAAGTCCTCGTTAAAAGGTAATGCGAAATCAGTAATCGATTCTCTCGAGTTTACCGCCAGTAATTACGATGTTGCGTGGGAATTATTGTTGTCACGATTTGATAATGTTAGATTGTTAACGCATAACCATATTAAATCTATATTTTCTATGCCAGCATTATCAAAAGAGTCACCCACACAAATACGCAAACTTATAGATAACGTACTAAAAAACTTACGTGCATTGAGAATTCTAGGGGAGCCTACAGACTCGTGGGACTCGCTTATTATTTATGTGATTGTGTCCAAGTTAGATGCCGTAACCGAACGTGAATGGGAACAGTTTAAAAGTACGTTAATTACAAAATCGAGTGATAAGGTGACATTAGAAAACTTGATAACATTTTTAAGGAGCAGAGCGGACGTATTGGAAACGTTAATTGTATCTCATAGCAGGAGTAGCTCATTTTCGAACCCACCAAATAATTATAGTTCAAGTTCCTATAACAATAATTATAATAAACAATATTCACAAAAAATTCAAAAACTCCATTGTAATGTAGTCTCAGAAAAAGTTTCTAACAAATCGCAATCTAAGAATCATAATAAAAAACTTTGTCTGTTATGCAGTGGGAAACATCCGTTATATTCGTGTCAAAAGTTTTTAGAGCTTGATTCACAAGAGCGGTTTAACTTTGTAAAAAATAATAAATTATGTATTAACTGTATGCGAACAGCAGGTCATTCTGCAGAGATGTGTACCTTCGGTCCGTGCCGAAAATGCGAGAAAAAGCATAACAGTTTAATTTGTGACTCATTAAAAGAAGGCTCTAATAATAGGCACACATTTGCACTCGTTGCAACCGACGACGGTCAGTTAAGTCAATCAGCTGATGTCCAGTCGACTAGTATGTCTAATAAAGAATGTATCTCAGGTGATATACAAACACAAATTGATACCATACAGGTGCACTCCGCGCACACTGACACGCAGTTGCAGCCGGGGCAGCTTGTATTGCTTTCGACAGCAATAGTTCAAATACGCGACCATTCAGGTAATTATCACGAAGCGCGCGCGGTTCTCGACAGCGGCAGCGAACGCTGTTTTATAACTAGAACCTTATGTGATACATTACATTTGCCAACAATACAGTCCACACATCAAATACGGGGTGTCGGCAGCTCAATAACACAATGTTCGCAAAGTTGTAGTATTGAGATGAAATCGCACAATGACACATTCGTAACCTCCGTTCAGTGTTTAGTTTTACCGAAAATTACATCAAAATTGCCTTCCATGACATTTGATGTTAGTAAACTGAACATTCCTGAAAATATATTACTCGCAGACCCTTATTTTTTCGAAAGTCAG
Source organism: Coleophora deauratella (assembly GCA_958295455.1). Taxonomy (NCBI): domain Eukaryota; kingdom Metazoa; phylum Arthropoda; class Insecta; order Lepidoptera; family Coleophoridae; genus Coleophora; species Coleophora deauratella. The sequence continues at coordinate 6,272,608 of OY282415.1, forward strand.
CCGATCGACTTGTTGATAGGGGCGGATATATTCTGGGAATTAATTAATGAAGGCAAAATACGACTTAACAATGGCCCCTACCTACAAAACACAAGGTTAGGGTGGATAGTATCCGGTACTATTTATACTAATAATCGCAAATGTGTGAATGATGTTTACTGCAATTTCACACAATCAGTAAACAATGACATTCATTCATTAGATAAATTAGTCCGCCAGTTTTGGGAATTGGAAGAGTTACCTACGATTTCTGGGTCGACATGCACAGACGATGATCGAGCATGTGAAGAACATTTTATGAAAACCACGAAGCGCGCCGCCGACGGCCGTTTCATAGTTCAAATCCCGTTCAAGCAGTCGCCGGAAAAGTTAGGTGATTCACTAAAACAAGCCGAGCGTCGATTTTACGCACTTGAAAAACGTCTCGATCAAAACCCTGCATATAAAAAAATGTACCATGATTTTATACACGAGTACATTGACTTAGGCCACATGAGTCGCATTTATTCATACGGAACGCCAAACTTTTTTATGCCTCATCATGGTGTTTTTCGTGAACATGCTACAACTACCAAGCTAAGGACGGTTTTTGACGCTAGCATGGTTTCAAGTTCCGGCGTGTCCTTGAATGACTTACAGTTAGTCGGACCCCCTATACAGGGTGACCTTCTTTCTATTTTACTGCGTTTTCGCGAGAATATGTATGTAGCCTGCGCAGACGTAGAGAAAATGTACCGTCAAGTACTTATTGCAGAAGATCAACGCGACCTTCAGCTCATATTGTGGCGCGATCATCATTCGCATTCTTTAGGGTTGTACCAACTGAACACTGTTACTTATGGAACAGCGTCAGCTCCTTTTCTAAGTTGTAGGTGTTTGAAACAACTAGGTCAGGAATGCGATAATCCAGAAATCGCTCAGGCTATTATAGACGATTTCTATGTCGATGATCTTATTATTGGGGCATCAAGTAAACGTAAATTAGATGAATTGTGTCAAGGTATTACGCAAGTACTAAAAACGGCTTGCTTTCCATTACGAAAATGGGTTTTTAACTTTGATATTAAAAGTGACAACCCTTACGACGCGCAAGACATTTCAAAAGAATTAGCGCTGGGGGAACACGTACACACTAAAACCTTAGGTCTAGGTTGGTACAGTAAATCCGACAACCTACACTTTCACACGCAAATAAAAAATGTTTCACAATCACACGACGACGTCACAAAGCGCATTATATTATCAAAAGCAGCCCAGATCTATGACCCGTTAGGTATACTTAGTCCGTTTATAATGATGGCAAAATCGTTACTTCAAAAGTGTTGGCTTTTAAAACTCGACTGGGACGAACCGGTTCCTAACGACGTAGCGCAAATATGGTTAAAGTTTGTTGACGAATGCCTATTAATTTTACATAGCATTCGTGTACCGCGTTATGTAATGTGCAACGATCCATCTTACATTGAAATGCATATTTTTACGGACGCGTCACAGGTGGGTTATGGGGCGTGTGCTTATATCCGATCCGTAGATAGCAAGTCTATGAGTGTCACAGTACGTTTGCTGTGTTCGAAGGGAAAGGTCGCGCCCACCAAGCCACTGACTATCCCGCGTCTCGAGTTATGCGGGGCAGTTATAGGTGCGCGGCTATATTCAAAAATAATTAAATCGTTACGTTCAAAGCTGAGCAGGGTCCTATTCTGGACTGATTCGACTATTGTGCTGGGCTGGCTAGGAACGCCGCCTAATATGCTTAAACCGTATGTTCAGAACAGAATCGCAGAAATTCGTGAGTTAACAGGTGAACATTCATGGCGTCACGTAAGTGGCAAGGAGAATCCTGCCGACTTATTGTCAAGGGGTTCTAGCCTAAAAACGCTTTGTAACTCACCCTTGTGGTGGGAAGGGCCAAAATATCTACACGAAGCAAATTTTGAAATTCCAACATTTGACAAAAAATTACTGCCAACAGATTTGCCTGAAATAAAATCTCCTGAAATTCACAGTCATGTAGTACAGCAGACTCACGACGATTCATTATTCCCATTCACTAGGTTTTCACAACTAAATCGCATTCAACGGGCCACAGCGTACATACTTAGATTTATTCATAACGCACGGAGTAAACAACTGGATAGGTACACAGGCCCGCTTACTGTGAATGAACTAGATGAGTCACTGTTAACTCTCGCTCGTTTAAGTCAACACGAATCGTTCTCTGATTTATATGATTCACTCAATAAAAGAAAATCAATTCGCGATAAACAGTTATCCAAATTAAATTTATTCGTGGATAGTGCGGATAAACTGATACGAGTAGGTGGCCGTATTAGGAATGCCGAGCATTTTAATTATGACAAAAAACATCAAATTTTATTGTCATCCAAACATCATTTGACATTACTATTGTTTCGTCACGAGCACAAACAAACTATGCATGGCGGTCCGCAGCTGCTGCTGTTTACGATGCGCGAGCGCTGGTGGCCGGCGGGGGGGCGCGGGCTCGCGCGCCGGGTGGTGCACGCGTGCGTCACGTGCGCGCGACTCCGCGCCACCACCACCGCTCCGATAATGGGAAACCTTCCGGCTGCGCGCTTAGAACCTGGCTTTCCATTTTTGCATTGTGGGGTCGATTACGCCGGGCCAGTGCTCACTTTAAATCGAAAAGGAAGAGGCGCTAAAACTCAAAAGTCATATATATGTTTGTTTATTTGCTTTGTCACGCGAGCTATACATTTAGAGTTAGTTAGCGACCTCTCCACAGATGCATACCTGTTAGCTCTAAAGCGTTTCATTTCTAGGCGCGGAAAACCGTCTGAAATATTTTCCGATAATGGAAAAAACTTTGTGGGTCTCATGAATGATTTTAAAAATTTCTTATCTTCTTGTTCGAATGAGATAAAAAAATACGCAGTGTCTCAAAGTATCAAGTTTAACATGATTCCTGTATATGCTAGCCATTTTGGTGGCCTGTGGGAGGCCGGAGTAAAAAGTTGTAAACATCATTTACGGCGTGTGGTGGGCAATGCACATCTCACTTTCGAGGAGTTTAGTACCGTATTATCGCAAGTCGAAGCTATCCTAAACTCTCGACCTTTAAGTCCTATGTCTACAGATCCCCAAGATTTACTCCCCCTCACCCCCGCTCATTTCTTGGTTGGCCGTCCACTGACTGCACCAGCGAGCACAGACCTCCGCGATGCAACCAGCAATCGCCTCACACGATACCAGAGAGTGGAGCAGATCCGGCAACATTTTTGGGCAAGATGGGCCAAGGAGTATGTTTCGGAACTTCAGACCAGAACTAAATGGCAGCAACACAAAAATGAAGTTCAAGAAAATATGTTGGTCGTAATCAAAGACGACAATCAACCACCTCTGAAGTGGAGTATGGGCCGCATTGTAAAGACATATCCTGGCAAGGATGGTGTCTCGAGAGTTGCTGACATCCGGACCTCGAACGGTGTTGTACGTCGGGCTTTCTCCAAAATCTGCCCGCTTCCTACGGCAGAGTCTTCAGAGTTGGAAGCAGCAGCTTCCAAGGCCGGGCAGAATGTTCATGCACCGCATATCACGTGACATCACGACATCAGGGCGATCTCCTATTGGTTTACCATGACGTGATAAACAACGAGATGACCAATGACGAGCACCGAACCTGGGACTGCCGCGTATATGCATTTTATTCACTCGCCATCTTACACGCATTATAAGTGCAACGATTTTGATATTTTTATATTTTCTGTAATAAGCTTTCCAAATAAAAGCTTTTAAGTTTAAACACGTTGAATTTATTGAAGAGCACCTGCCCAAAATCAAGATTTATTCACGGCTCCTAAGATGGACATCTTGATATCAGCAATGACGAATGACCATCTAAAACTGCGTCGTAGTCCAAGGTTGAGTACTGTTGACTTTTCTCCATATGTGTTAATAGGCGTGCTATTAGCGGCGTAAAGTTTGTAGCCATTTGGATTGTCGAGTGTTCTTTTTCCTCGAGCAGCCAGTACTGAAATTTCAGCGCCAGTGTCTATCAGGTACCTTTCTTCGGTTAGCCTGTCAATGACACAAAGGCGGTTTCCCATACTAACACCGATACCCGCCGTAACCGGTGTAGTATCTAGTTTTCCGACGGCTTCCAGTTACAAGGCGTTTTGCAACGATTTGCGTTTTTGCCGAATTTGTTGTGGTAGTAGCATATCCCGTTGTCAGGTGATTTGAATTGACGGTTCTGATTGTGTCTGTTATGATAGTTATGATTTGATCGTGAACGAGAATGTGAACTTGCTCGGCGGTAGCTCTGTGAACGGGTGTGAGAGCGTGAGCGATGTCTTCTGTCTAATTCTTCGATCTTGTATGTGAGTTCTGCCATCTGCTTGGTCAAGATACTGATTGCACTGTCTTTAGATGAGTGCTGAGACGTCGTGACGGGTGCAAGATGTGTGGTAGGCGTAAACTCGAGCATTTTGTCAGCCATAGTAGAAAGGGTGTCCAGTGACGATTCGGAGTTTACAGCTAAAACGGCTCGAACGTTAGAAGGCATTTGTTTTAACCATTCTACTTTGAGACCTTCTTCAGTGATCATGTCAGCGCCTAGATCACGCATCTGTCGCAGGAGCTGGGACGGTTTCTGGTCACCAAGCTCAAGACCACTGACTAGACGTTGAAAGTTCTGGACAGATGATTGCTCATAGACAGATATGAGGCGTTGTTTGACTGTTTCATATTTGTTCGAACTCGGTGGTGATCGGAGAATATCAGTGATATGTCGAAGATCTTGCGACTGCAACTGTTGAAGTAGGTATCTGAATTTTTGGTCATCAGATGTCTTCAGTGGGTCAATCACAGATTCAAATTGTATGAACCATATGCTGGGTAGTTCGCGCCAGAACGGTAGAAGACGCGAGTATACGGAGACTGCATCGGTTTGGCACGCTACTGGAAATGGAGCGGCGACATTGGTCTTTGTCTCTTCAGACATGACTTTGATCAGACTTGCTCTGCCGGTTGGCTGAAGGTGCGCTGTTTGTATTCAGCTTCGGGGTCACCAGTTATTGGATGGGTGTGTTGATCCAATATAGATCATATGCGATCGGTGGAGAGGTGAAATAAAAGAGATTTCTTCGTTCGAATTGTACCGTGGTACAGTATCCAAGATTTTGAATATTTATTGGTTTTGTCTGCCTGACTAATATATAATATTTGAGTATCACAATTGGTGAAGAATTAAACTACGAGAACACAAAATCACATATTTACAGGTAGTTGAATAATTAAAAATATGTAGGTGTCCCTACAAAGGTAAGAAAGTATCGGATACCACTAAACGACTTTTCTGGCATAGGACCGCATATGTCTGTGTGTACTAAACCCAAAACTTCGGTACATCTACTCAAAGACTTCTTAGGGTAAGGTAATTTGGTTTGTTTACCCTGTATACAAACTACGCACGGACTAAAACTATTATTATCAAAAGAAATGCCAGTAACCATACCTTTTTGCATAACATTCATACTCCTTGCATTGAGGTGTCCCAGCCGCTGATGCCACAACCCTTGTGAAACTCTGCCGTTTCTCAGTGCTCAGTCAAGTGCTCGGACTAGCGCACAAGTGCTCGGACTAGTGCTCCGACAAGTGCTCGGACTAGTGCTCCGACAAGTGCTCGGACTAGTGCTCCGACAAGTGCTCGGACTAGTGCTCCGACAAGTGCTCGGACTAGTGCTCCGACAAGTGCTCGGACTAGTGCTCCGACAAGTGCTCGAACTAGTGCTCCGACAAGTGCTCGGACAAGCGCACAAGTGCTCGGACATGTGTTCGGACAAGCGCACAAGTGCTCGGACATGTGTTCGGACAAGCGCACAAGTGCTCGGACAAGCGCACAAGTGCTCGGACAAGTGCTCGGACTAGTGCTCCGACAAGTGCTCGGACTAGTGCTCCGACAAGTGTGCTCGGTCGTGTGCTCGGTCGAATGCTCGGTCAAGTGCTTGGGTGAGTACTCAGTCAACTTGGCAAGTGCTCGGGCGAGTGCTCCGACAAATGCTCGGACAAGTGCACGCACAAGTGCTCCGACCAGCGCTCAATTGCCCGGTCACACAAGTGCTCGGGCGAGTACTCGGTCGAGTGCTCGGTCAAGTGCTTAGACTAGTGCTCGGACTAGTGCTCGGTCAAGTGGTCGGTCGAGTGCTTGGTCGAGTGCTTGGTCGTGTGCTCGGTCGTGTGCTCGGTCGTGTGCTCGGTCGAATGCTCGGTCAAGTGCTTGGGTGAGTACTCAGTCAACTTGGCAAGTGCTCGGGCGAGTGCTCCGACAAATGCTCGGACAAGTGCACGCACAAGTGCTCCGACTAGCGCTCAATTGCCCGGTCATACAAGTGCTCGGGCGAGTACTCGGTCGAGTGCTCGGTCAAGTGCTCAGACTAGTGCTCGGACTAGTGCTCGGTCAAGTGGCCGGTCGAGTGCTTGGTCGAGTGCTCGGTCGAGTGCTCGGTAGAATGCTCGGTCAAGTGCTTGGGTGAGTACTCGGTCAACTGGTCAAGTGCTCGGGCGAGTGCTCAGTCAAGTGCTCGTAAAAGTGCTTGTTCAAGTGCTCGTACAATTGCTTGTACAAGTTCTCGAACAAGTGCTCGGACAAGTGCTCGGACAAGTGCTCGGACAAGTGCTCGGACAAGTGCTCGGACAAGTGCTCGGACAAGTGCTCGGACATATGCTCGGACAAGTGCTCGGACAAGTGCACGCACAAGTGCTCCGACCAGCGCTCAATTGCCCGGTCAAGTGCTCGGACTAGCGCACAAGTGCTCGGACAAGTGCTCGGACTAGCGCACAAGTGCTCGGACAAGTGCTCGGACTAGTGCTCGGACTAGTGCTCGGACAAGTGCACGCACAAGTGCTCCAACCAGCGCTAAATTGCCCGGTCATACAAGTGCTCGGTCGAGTGCTCGGTCGAGTGCTCGGTCGAGTGATCGGTCGAGTGCTCGGTCGAGTGATCGGTCGAGTGCTCGGTCGAGTGCTCGGTCCAGTGCTCGGTCGAGTGATCGGTCGAGTGCTCGGTCGAGTGCTCGGTCAAGTACTCGGTCGAATGCTCGGTCAAGTGCTTGGGTGAGTACTCGGTCAACTGGTCAAGTGCTCGGGCGAGTGCTCAGTCAAGTGCTCGGGCGAGTGCTCAGTCAAGTGCTCGTAAAAGTGCTTGTTCAAGTGCTCGTACAATTGCTTGTACAAGTTCTCGAACAAATGCTCGGACAAGTGCTCGGACAAGTGTTCCGACAAGTGCTCGGACAAGCGCACAAGTGCTCGGACAAGTGCTCCGTCAAGTGCTCGGACAAGTGCACGCACAAGTGCTCCGACCAGCGCTCAATGGCCTGGTCATACAAGTGCTCGGACAAGTGCACGCACAAGTGCTCCGACCAGCGCTCAATGGCCTGGTCATACAAGTGCTCGGGCGAGTACTCGGTCAAGTGCTCGGACTAATGCTCGGACTAGTGCTCGGTCGAGTGCTCGGTCGAGTGCTCGGTCGAGTGCTCGGTCTAGTACTCGGACTAGTGCTCGGTCGAGTGCTCGGTCAAGTGCTCGGTCTAGTGCTCGGTCGAGTGCTCGGTCGAGTGCTCGGTCTAGTGCTCGGTCGAGTGCTTTGTCTAGTGCTCGGTCGAGTGCTTTGTCTAGTGCTCGGTCGAGTGCTCCGTCAAGTGCTCGGTCGAGTGCTCGGTCAAGTGCTCGGTCGAGTACTCGGTCAAGTGCTCGGTCGAGTGCTCGGTCGAGTGCTCGGTCAAGTGCTTGGTCGAGTGCTCGGTCGAGTGCTTGGTCGAGTGCTCGGTCGAGTGCTCGGTCAAGTGCTCGGTCGAGTGCTCGGTCGAGTGCTCGGACAAGTGCTCGGACAAGTGCACGCACAAGTGCTCCGACCAGCGCTCAATTGCCCGGTCATACAAGTGCTCGGTCAAGTGCTTGGACTAGTGCTCGGCCGAGTGCTCGGTCGAGTGCTCGGTCAAATGCTCGGTCGTGTGCTCGGTCGTGTGCTCGGTCGAGTGCTCAGTCGAGTGCTCGGTCAAGTGCTCGGACAAGTGCTAGGTCAAGTGCTCGGACAAGTGCTCGGACAAGCGCACAAGTGCTCGAACAAGCGCATAAGTGCTCGGACAAGCGTACAAGTGCTCGGACTAGTGCTCCGACAAGTGCTCGGACAAGTGTTCGGACAAGTGTTCGGACAAGTGCTCGGACAAGTGCACGCACAAGTGCTCGGACTAGTGCACGCACAAGTGCTCGGACAAGTGCACGCACAAGTGCTCGGACTAGTGCTCGGTCAAATGCTCGGTCAAATGCTCGGTCGAGTGCTCGGTCAAATGCTCGGTCAAATGCTCGGTCGAGTGCTCGGTCGAGTGCTCGGTCAAATGCTCGGTCGAGTGCTCGGTCAAGTGCTCGGTCGAGTGCTCGGTCGAGTGCTCGGTCAAGGGCACGGTCAAGTGCTCGGTCGAGTGCTCGGACAAGGGCACGGTCAAGTGCTCGGTCGAGTGCTCGGACAAGCGCACAAGTGCTCGGACAAGTGCTCCGACCAGTGCTCAATTGCCCGGTCATACAAGTGCTAGGACGAGTACTCGGTCGAGTGCTCGGTCGAGTGCTCGGTCGAGTGCTTGGTCGAGTGCTCGGTCGAGTGCTTGGTCGATTGCACGCTCAAGTGCTCGGTCGAGTGCACGCTCAAGTGCTCGGTCGAGTGCTCGGTCAAATGCTCGGTCGAGTGCTCGGTCAAGGGCACGGTCAAGTGCTCGGTCGAGTGCTCGGTCGAGTGCTCGGTCGAGTGCTCGGTCGAGTGCTCGGTCAAATGCTCGGTCAAGTGCTCGTTCAAATGCTCGGACAAGCGCACAAGTACTCGGACAAGTGCTCCGACCAGCGCTCAATTGCCCGGTCATACAAGTGCTAGGGCGAGTACTCGGTCGAGTGCTCGGTCAAGTGCTCGGTCGAGTGCTCGGTCGAGTGCTCGGTCGAGTGCTCGGTCGAGTGCTCGGGCGAGTGCTCGGTCAAGTGCTCGGGCGAGTGCTCGGTCGAGTGCTCGGTCGAGTGCTCGGTCGAGTGCTCGGTCGAGTGCTCGGTCGAGTGCTCGGTCAAGTGCTCGGTCAACTGCTCGGTCGAGTGCTCGGTCAAATGCTTGGTCGAGTGCTCGGTCAAGTGCTCGGTCGAGTGCTCGGTCAAGTGCTCGACAATAATGTTTGATGGGTGAAATCTGTGAATTCTTAGATGGTGGATAATCAAAATTTTGACTTTTGCATAATCAAAATTTTTGTTTATGCCTCCACAGTACACTGGAGATGTCCTTGTGAGGATGGTGAAAATTATTTATTGGCATTGTTTAAGATCGCCTATAATAAAATATACATTAAAAAGTTTTATATATGTTGGATGAAATAAAATGAAAAATGTGAACGTCAGCGAATTTTGCAAAAACAAAATTATTATAAGTCATAGCTTACGTGAAACTTCTGGTATATTTTGAACTAAATTATTTACAATTGAATGTTTATTAACCGCGATATACTTTCGTGGCTATATAAAATTACAGCATTTTTTTTTCTCTATAAACCAAACAGGTAGTTTTTTTAAGTAAACACACAACAAAAGAACGAGAAATTAAAATGTTAAAAAGTTGTGACAATAGAATACTATTGCTGGTATCGACAATAGAATACATATAAAACTTGCTGAAATTACCTTTTTATTATTTATAAATTCTATCAGATTATATTTTATTGCAATAATTCTCATGCCTTTTACCTACAACATTGTTAGTCTCTCTAAACATCTACATGTTAACCAATTAAATCTAGAAGACAAGGAAGGATAATTAGATGATCAAACGAACTTACCTCAAGTGAAGTTCGATTTTAATTATCCTTCCTTGTCGGAGAAATTTAAGGTCGTCCCTCCCTGCCCTAGAGTAGACAATACTAGGATGCTAGTATTAAAACCCCTAATACCAATGTTGTAGGATGTAGGTTGCCTTTTTTATTCTCTAAAATGAATGAGGCTTGGACCGTGCAATGGCGCCGAGGTGGGAGAGTACCTAGCTGTCTCTTTTTCTCTTATGGCGCTAAACTACGTGCGAGTGGGTCAAACGTAGACGAGGACTACTACATGTTAACCAATTAAATCTCTCCGACAGAAAAGGATAATTAAAATCGAACTTCACTTGAGGTAAGTTCGTTTGATCATCTAAGTATTTTGCATTTTTAAAATGGAAAATATGTCTTGAAAAGTATTTCAAATAAAATACAAAATGCTTTTTAAAAAAAGGTATTTAAATGCAAAATACAAAATAGGTATTTTGCATTTTGTATTTGCATTTTAAATACAAGTATTTCAAATAAGTCGCATCTCTGTATATGTATCAATATTTACCCGCAATGATCTTGCCCTTCGCGCCGGCTGTGTCTGACTTGGGCGGGCCCCCACCGGATGGCGGTGCACTCCCTTTTTTGGCTTCAGGCTTTTTTTGCGCAGGTTTCTTACCCATATCACACTTAGACTGCATACAGCTGTTGCTTGTTGACAACTAAAGAAAATTATTGCAATCGTCAGAATAGTTTCAAACTTGAAAACTACCAACACAACTTTTTAGTACATCTTACATCATCTCTTATCACATATCACTTATCACAGTTATTTCCTCGTCACAAAAAATATAACGTTGAAAATATTCTAAAACGGTAATCAATTTTAAAAATAACAGACATGTGCTCGATACAGAGTCCCGGCAACCAACCTACTGTACTTATGAAAAAAACGTTTTGAAGCATCCTTTTACATAAACAGCTAGACTCTCACCTTCCTATACGGCACAACCCTCATAGTCAACTTGATTCGGTCGAACAGCGTGCTTTTGGTCCGGCCGTCCACGTCACCGATGGTCTTCACGTGGAGAGGCGTCGAGTTCACCCCAGGAAGGGCGGCGGCTACGTCTGGGGTGCTGACTTTGGCCGACTTCTGTGCAGTAATGCCATCCTAGTGAGCGTAAGGAATGACATCAAAATACCCGTTTTTTTTGTCTGGTTTTGGATATGCGACCGACTGTCTTTGCGCCTTAAAACGAATAGGGCTGACCCAAATAAAGGGATAAGGCATTGATTGTAAAAGAAGAGTACCTATCCGTTAAAAACATGGTCGATTAAAATCACGCCTCAGTACTTCATTATTTAGGAGAGTACTAATTTGGTACTATTGTAAATCGGAGCTAACGCTGTCGTTAAGAAAAATCATTGCGTTCGACGTCTGCCAATGGTGGCAATGAATAATTTGATAACCCTATACAAAAGCGCAATTGGTCCATATAGAAATCACTTAATAAAGTGATGTCGAGCGTTGACAAGTGTGGAAGGAAGGTAGTCGGGCTTCTTTGGTAACGACGAATGTGAGCTTAGCAATCCATGACACGTAGAACTTGCTGTCGTGCTCTACCTCCCTTTCGTGTACTCAGGATCATCTTTTAGAAGCCAACCAAAGTACTTTTGATGTAGCCACGTTTAGGACAAAGTCCTTGGAATATTTTAGTATGAAGCTAAACTGAAAATTTTGCCACTGACACGAAAAAAATACTAATTGCACTGTTACTTAGATTGAACTGTTAATATAGTAATAGGGATAGGCAACGGCCAGTGTTTCTGTAGTGATAGTGGGTAATTTCGGTAGTGTCTGGAGATTGGTAACTTAGAATTCTTTGCTAATATAACCTTGTAATCAGTATGGGATTTCGGATGCAACGGGTGCTTCGGTTGCGTATAATGTTCCGGATCCCAGTAAGGCTGGGGTTCCCACTGCGGGTCCAGCGTCTGCTGGGGCTCATCCTGCTCATCCTTCTTCTGCGGGGGACTTTTGATGCCAGGGACGAACTCGCGAGTCGGCAGATCTGCCAGACAGCGAGTGTTCGCGTAGTATGCTGTGGGACAGGAACAATGAGGTAGCTATCGGGTTTTAGCGTTTCAAAACACTTTTTTGGTATGCCGTAAGACTTTTTTAATCGATATTTGGTAACCCCTTGGCATTACCTCACCTAGTGGTAAGTGGTAATGATGCCGAAGATGGAAGCGGGCTTACCTTGTTTCCCCAACACAGTGGGGAACTGGCTATCTTATTCTCCTTGCCGGAACACATCGATGCTATTAACATTTATATTAAAATATGGCGACAAGACTTAAATAAGATGGTGGGGTGGTAACTAGCCATGCGAGCTCTGAAATGCCCTACCACCAATCAAACCGAGCAGTGGCGTATCTAGGTACCCAAGGGCCCTGGTGCAAAAAAATTGGGGCCCTATTTAAACAAACAGATTAGGTTTTATCAAGTAAAAATATAGGGTGACTTTAATTAGTTCTTGACACGAAAGGCTATGCATGTGCTCATGATAACAAACAACTTTCCCTAAGGAACCCACAGTCATTCTTCTATTCCCTTTAAACCTAACTCGTTAAATCTGAGAGCGAATCCGTCAAGTTGGAAACACTACACAAAGAACAGGAACAATTTAGGAGAATTTTTTATAAATTTTGAATTTATTTCAACTGAGTTGCCATGAATAAGATCGTGTTGCAACCTGCTATTTTTATATTCTGAAGGTGAGGAGAGAAATTTTTGTAACTTTCTGTTTAAGGTTTGATGGTCAGGGTCCGAGGGCCCCTTGAGCTTGAGGGCTCCGGTGCAACGCGCCGCCTACCCCTCCGATAGCTACGCCCCTGAAACCGAGTCCTACAAAGTTGCACTTCGCCGGAAATCGAACCTGTAACCTCCCGATGTGAAAACGTATGTTATTTACAGACTTGGAGGCTTAGTCATAGTGTTTCTAACTTCTACGCCGCCGCCGAGGGTGATGGGTTTGATCCACATACACCCAGAACAATAATTTATGTGATAAGCATAGGTCACTGGTCCTGGGTGTATATGCCTTGCCCCAGTTAAGTCCGAAACCTATTTTAAAGGCATATTATCACAGAAAAACAGGTATTAAAGTTATACAGAGTTACTGGTTATTCGATACATTCCTTTGAGGACGTGATAGTAGAGGTGGAAGCTAATCGATTTCACCCTACATTGTTTAATGCAAATGTTAACCATTTTCGAGATATTTTAAATTTTCAATATTTGAATAAAATTCAAAATTTTCAAATTAAGACTTCATTTAAAAAAACTACACCATGTATTATTTTTTTCCTCTTATCCTTAAGGCCATGTTATTGCTCATAATTATGAACCATAGATATATCAGAATCCATTGTTAAATTAAAAGCTGTACATATAAAACTCCAAACTCTACCAAAACAAAACGAGAATCTTTAAAAAAAGTGTGATTTTCTCAAAAAAATCATTATACAAATGATTGTAAAAAAATATCTAAAAAACTTCCTCATTTCATTAGCTATCCAACGACATAAAATGTTTCCTGAAAACTCTCTAATATTATAATTAAAATAAATCCTTTTAGATTAGAATAGATAAGGTTGGAAATTAAATAAAATTCCTGAAGTAAAATTTGTTATTAAATGTGTTGATTTTGAGGTTGAAATAATAAGTAGGTATTGTATCGTCCTAGGATATTATTATGCTGATTCATACGACACTACTTGAAAGCCTCATTGAAAGCATTGTTATCAAATAAAGAAAACATCTCTTAACTCACAGCATGATGAGGAGATACGTAGGAGAACTAAAGTAAAGTGGCATTGGGCGGGGCACATAATTCGTAGAACAGATGGCCGTTGGAGCATTAAATTTCTCGAGTGGCGACCGCGCACCGTAAAACGCAGTGGAGAGGCAGGCCTCCCACTCGGTGGACCGATGACCTGGTGAAGGTTGCGGGAAGCCGCTGGATGCGGGTAGCGCAGGACTGGTCGGTGTGGAAAACTTTGGGGGAGGCCTTTGTCCAGCAGTGGACGTCTTTCGGCTGATGGTGATGAACTCACAGCATATCTTCCGCCGGTGCGCGTCCAACACTAACTTTCTAAACGTATCCATTAGTTATCTAAGTAGTTCTTTTATTTTGTTGTTGTATTATTTATATTTATTTTTCCATCACCATATATTTTCACAATCAGTTTATTTGGGTGCGTTTATTGTCAAAATATTGTCATTTTTGTTTGACAGAGAACGAAATTTTGAAATTTACTTTTTATTTCATGAAAGGAAATGCAGTAAGGCGGCAATATATAGGTTAGGTATATCAAGGGCATGTATCCTTACTAGCTACTGCCCGCGGCTTAGCCCACGTTGATATTATTTTTTATGGCTTTGAGGCCTTTTGAGTGAGCACCTTGCGCGCACGGATTTTTTCCTCAGATATTTTACGATGATCTTATCCAGTCTTTACTTTAGGTATATATCCGAATTACAGTAGGTAATATTGTAGAGTCGGATGAGAGTCGGCTTGAAATAGTATTAAAACAATGCAAACGCTGCTCCCTTTGTGACTTAAAGGTAAAACAAAAATATTGTATTTTTCCTTTCGCCCATCCTAAAATAATTTCTTTGCAATAATAGGCATCCTACAGGCACCAATGCGTTTTTCGGGAATATAAAAATAGTCATTATGTAACGTTAATCCAGCGCAGCGTTTTGATCTATCACCTATTAAGACAATCCGTGAAATAAATCACACATCCATACTTTCACAAACATGAAAGTAAGAGTCTTTCTTTTGGGATCTCTACGGGACCTTTTGCTAACTTTCTTGGTTTGCCTACTTATATATATAACAATTCTCATTTTGTCTATAGTATAAACACTCGGTGGTTCCAACCCTTAGGGTCAGTTCACACCAACAGTATCGACACGTTAGCTGCACATGACCATTTAAAAGCAAAAGTACCTACATTGGCACGCACCGTACTCTCACTTACAAGTACAAAGTAAAAGTACAATTTATCTATATCTATATACTTACATATAATAAAACTGTAGAGGTCGAATGTCTGTACATAGAAAAAAAAATGTTAAAATCCGAGTCAGGGAGATGTAAGAAAAGAAATAGAACCAATCCCAATTTTTTCAATTTTTTTGTTTCTCTGTCTGTTTGTACAGGCTAATCTCCGAAATTGTTGGATCGATTTAAATGAAATTTTGCATGGTGGTACCTTATATCCCCAGTCAATATCTTAGATACTTTTCATCCCGGAAAATTAAAGAGTTCCCGTGGGATAGTTAAAGAACTATAGTAACTTATAGCTTAGTACATAGCAACTTAAGCACCTTATTTAGTAAAATTTGGCATGCTGATACCTTATATTGCCGATCAAACAGTGTGTTATAAAATTTATAAATCCCATAAAAGTGACGGGTTCCCGTGGGAAAGTAAAATATTACAAAAACAGTGTCTAGCACAGCGTCTTTCATACTAAATCAATTGTGTGTAACGGACGTGAGTTTGACCTAAGGCAAAGAGAGAGAGAACGACACGTCATTTAAAAAAAAATAAAAAAATAATAATATATATATATATATATATATATATATATATATATATATAATAAATGATTTGTCTGTCTATGTGTCTGTCTGTCATTTGTTAATTTTGGTCCAGTATTCCCAGACATAATAAATAGGTACATACATCGATACATACAAACCTGTAAAAAGCCTACCTTCTGGCTTTCAAACTCAAACTCAAACTCAAAACTTTTATTTGTAAACATAGGTTTCACATAGATGTTTTCTTTAGTGTTGTATCACTAAGCTTAGCCTGAAGAGGCATACAAATAGGTCCCCAAGTCGAATAAAAAAACGAGATTTATTATTGTAATAATAGGGCTAAATTCAGTATTGTTTAGTTCAAACACGCTAACTAAAGGCTTTAGGGACTCTGCGTAAGTACATAACATTCTACACTACAGAATAGTCATCTAAAAATTGATAGATGGCGCTATTCAGCGAGTCTACCTCGGTAACTTTCTACAAGCCTCAAAAAAATAGATAAATGGCGCAGCATTGTTAGCTTTTAAAACGCGACAACACGGATTCAAAACTAAGATACAATCGCACAGCGCGATCACATAGAAATTACGGAATCCATTATTCTGCTATTTTCTGCGAAAATATTATGGATCATAATAACAGACTACTTGCCTACATAACTATCTGCGGTGAAAAATAAATTGTTTCATTATCATTTGTTATACAAAGAATAAACACTAGATGGCGCTGTTCCATCTCAGAACGCACATTTGTCGTACACTATAATATAATTTTATTTTTCTCAATAACGAAATTAGGAGTACTTCGAAAACCTTGATTTTTTTATTTTTATTTATTTAATTTCAATCAGAAGGTTGATATTGAATGTAAAATTTAATTTTCAATATGAAGTTCACGCGAATGAAGACGTTATCGTTTAGTATAGGATAACTTGGACTCGCTAACTAACAATGAATGCACAACCTGAACCGTTTACATCTAAAATTTTGCAGGTTACACATCATACAGTGTAGGCTCCTACTAAAAAGGGTTCACCAAATATCAACCAAGGGGTTAAAAAGGAGTGCATGATAAAATCGAATTCCACGCGGACGAAGTCGCGGGCAACAGCTAGTGAAAAATAAAACAACAAAATTCAATTTGTACAAATTACAATTTATTCGTATATTACTATTTACAACGAGTTAACTCTCGTACACACTTATAATAACATTAGTTTAGTTCAACGAGAACGAGTGGCATAATTTAAAACATACGAGTAAGGTTCACTTCACACAGAAACGCAGTGCCACAGTATATACATTGTATTAGTACTAACAATACAGTGTGGACACTCCCTGCCCCTCTTTAAAGGCGACCTCCCCCTTGCGGGTACAGGTCGCGTCAAACTTTAAGATCGCTGAAGGGTACTGAGTGGGGGAAGTGTGCGTTCACTTAGAATCCTCATGCTCCTATTTCGAAGTAGTTCCTTGGTTCCAGAGATGAGGCTGCCAGCGAAACATTCCGCTAGCAGCCTCAGTGAAAAACTCGATTTTCTCTGAAACTACGATAGCAAATTTTTTTCCTTTGGGCACTATTAGACAAAAAATATTGGCATAATCAGAATATCAAAATTCGAGCATGAGGATTCCAAGTGAACGTACACTTCCCCCAGTCAGTACCCTTCAGCGATCTTAAAGATTGACGCGACCTGTAAGATCCGGTGACGGTTGCTTAGCGCAAGCCACGCAACACACACATTTATACTGTCAGACTACGATCTTTTGGCGTGAGGATCGACATTGACAGGAGGGCGCTTTTGTCGCAAATCTGACATTTACGATCTGTCTACGATCATTTGGCAGGTGGTGAAAGGCTGGAAATTACGCCGCCATCTTGAAAATGACACAATTTATATGAAAGAAAGTCTATTCTATTTTTCTATTTGGCATTCCACATCTCATACCGAGCGTGATTTTGCCAATGTCTAGTGAAAAATGGGAGAATCTTCAATAAAAAAAATGGCGAAACGCCAATGTCAAGTGAAAGTGACGGCTCTAAGGGTGATGGGCACTTAAAGATGCTCCACGTGGTGGTTTGCTGCTGGAACTCGGAAAACGGAGCAGTCTCCCGAGTTAATCCTCTTCTTATTATCGCTTATCTCGAATCAGGATCACAGCTATTTCTCCATCACACAGATAACATTGAAACTGTTCTAAAACGGTAATAATTGTAAAATTAACTCAACAGACGTGTGCTCGATACAAGTCCCGGCAACCAACCATATGAAAGAAATGTCAGATTTGCGACTAAAGCGCCGCCCTGTCAATGTCATCCATCTGCCAAAAGATCGTAGACAGACTGTATTTCATACAAAGTGTCATTTGATTGGACGGTTGCCGGGACTTGTACCGAGCACACGTCTGCTGAGTTATTTTTTTAATTTTTTTCCTTTTTAGAGTAGTCTCAACGTTATTTTTGTGATGGGGAAATAGCTGTGATTCCGATTATGTGATAAGCGGCCATAAGAAGAGGATTAACTTGGGAGACAGCTCCGTTTCCGAGTTCCACCACGTGGAGCGTCTTTAAGTGCCCATCACCGGGTCTTTCACTTGACATTGGCGTTTCGCCATTTTTTTTATTGAAGATTCTCCCATTTTTCACTTGACATTGGCAAAACCACTCCTTCAATGAGATGTGGAATGCCGAATAGAAAAAAATAATAGAAATAGTGTCATTTTTCAAGATGGCGGCGTTAGTTCCGACTTTTCACCGCCTGCCAAAAGATCGTAGTCGAACTGTACGCTTGTACAAACGTCATATTTTTACGTACGAGTAGTAGTAGGTAAAAATAACTGGACATTTGTATGGAGTGTCCAGGGTGTGACTGTACTATTTCATGAGAAGTCTGTCACACTCTACCGTTTTTGTAATGTAATATCATGTAGAAAATGCAAGTAATTCTTAACGACCAAAAAATTTTTGTTCTTATGTATATTCTTAACAAAATCAAAACTTTTTATAAACATTATTATTTATTAAATATCTTAAACTTCACACTGGTACGACGGGATAGTTATAAAACAACCTACGATTTTTTTAAATATTATTTTTGTAACAATTCGACACTTTTATTCAGATTACAATAGAGTCTACACACCGTCATTGGAATGTACCTACGACATTTATTCATTTACTTATATGAATTACTATTTATATTACAGTAATGAATTCGGTTTAGAAATATAAAAAAAAACTTTTTCTTTTACATCATACAAATTAGAAAAAAAATAGATTGCTTTTAAATTTAATATTTCTCACCATATGCAAAAATATGTATAAGATGCTCATAATTATCTGCCTGAACTCATAGTGGAAATTCCATACATAATTCTGAACAAAACCCAAGCAACACATTTGGACTCTTCATACAAATCTTTCAGCTAATCGGCCAATTTTGTATATTGAGAATTGACTATGTGTGGGGAAAGTTTTTTAGTAAAAAAATCCCAGTTTGAGCGCTGGCAGACATTTTTTTTAAATACCTTATACTATTTTAGTAAAAATCTTTTCGTTGGAAATTTTCTTGATTCACTATTAAGATTTAGCTTGGAAAACTGAAAAAAAAAATGTAGATCGGATTTTTCAGTATTTTTCCTGTATTCTATACTTGATTCTGAGTAAGCCCTCAAAATTTTAAATTCACTTTTTTAACACCTGCATGCAGGGTGTAACGAAAAGGTGTTACTGGTAATACTTCAAGATGTACTTTTCATTCAAACTTGGCTCGCCAGCTGATCGATTTGTAATTTGTATGAAAAGTCCAAAATCTTTTTTGCGATTTCAACAACTTTGTAGAACCAAAGTTGTTCAGCTTGATGAGTAGAAGCCCCCTTGAAGTATTACCACACCTTTTCGTTACATCCTGTATAGTTGCATGTTTGGTCAATAAATAAATACGATATAACAAAACCAAAAAAACCTTAACTGAGTGAGACTAGCATATACGAGCAGTTTTTCGATTTGGGTGAATAAATGCAACATTACATTTTACAAAATTTGCGAATCGGGCATTTTTATTTATATTTATTTATGTTTTCAGCTGCTTACGTGTTTGGACCTGTCTTGGTGAGAAACCGTTCAGCTAAGATTCTACTCATGAACTAAATATAAATTTTCTAAAATATAAAAGGAAAAAAAAACTTTAAAGAAGATTTTTTACTCTCCATACAAAAAATAATTCATATGGAGAGTTTTACAACTTTTTGTCCTTTATTTAAGATGTGTTAGAAACTTAAACACAAGCTGCCATATTTGACCCAAATAATAGCGTAAACATGTTTGCACAAAACCACCATTAAAAATTTGTTTTTTTCTATTTTAGATTTCAGCAAAGCAGATTTAGTTTTGGAGTAACCAATAAATACAAATTAAAGAAAACGTATTTACCACCTTAAAATAGACAATCACGCTTTGAATGTTTAAAAAAAAGAGTGCTTCATTAAAAACAAGTTCCTTCCCTGAATTCCACATAAAAAAGAACATATGTAAAACTGTACAATGCGCCTACCAAGTTTACATTGAACGCAAAACGTCCTGTACAATTATGAAGTCATCATGTCGTTGACCGACGAACTCGTGTTGACGGCTGTACCCTTCAGTAGGTCGTTGATATCACGCCGGAATATCGACAGGTTTTGTGTGAATCTGTGGACAAGGATTTTAATAAATAAAGTGTCTACTGTTATTTTTTGAGCAGGAGATACTTTTTATGCATTGCTTTTACAGTACAGTAGCTTCTTAGTATCACTAACCATAAGTGTATCGAACTAAAAGTGTCTCTAACCATAAGTGTCCCTGACTAATAGTTTCCCTAACAAAAAGTGTCCCCGACTTAAGGTGTTCCTGACTAAAAGTGTCCTTGACAAAAAGTGTCCCTGACTAAAAGTGTCCCTAACTAAAAGTGTCCCTAACAAACCTTGTCCTTGACTAACCACTTACCTGTCTCGGTTCCTTGTGAGCAGGTTGGGCTCGACGCCCGCCATGAGGCCGGCGAACCACTGCGCCAGTTGAGGCTGCTTCTTCCGCGGCTGATTGTGACAAGTGTCCCTGACTTTGTGACAAGTTTCCCTGACTTAGTGACAAGTGTCTGACTTTGTGACAAGGGTCCCTGACATTGTGGTAAGTGCCTTGACGTTGTGACAAGTATCCCCGACGTTGTGACAAGTGTCCCCGACATTGTGACAAGTGTCCTGTCATAGTGACAAGTGTCCCTGACATTGTGGCAAGTGTCCCCGCCTTTGTGACAAGTGTCCCTGACTTTGTGACGAGTGTCCCTCACCTGTCCCGGTTCCTCGTGAGCAGGTTGGGCTCGACGCCCGCCATGAGGCCGGCGAACCACTGCGCCAGTTGAGGTTGCTTATCTCTTGGCTGGGCCGCTATCATCTCGCCGCGGATGCGGGCGAATTGCTCCTCGTTTAGGAGGATCAGTCCGAGCAGGGGCCGAGACATGGACCACTGGTTGCAGCAGTCTTCGAACATTATCACGTTCAGCACCTGGACGAAACACGAAATGAAATGAAATTTAACTTCATAATGAAGAAGGAAAATAATAAATAACGTTTTTCTTTATTGTCGTTCTTTATTATTTTCTTCCTTCATTATAATGAAGAACGGAGAACCACTACACAGTAACTCAGTTAACAACCCTACGTTACGTCCCCACTGCCGGGGCGCAGGTCTCTTTCCATACCTCATAAAGGTCCAAACCTTGGCCCCTATTGGGTCTACCCAACAGGGGCCAAGTCCGGATTTGTGGAGGTTGTGGGACTAGTGCCGAACTAACCCCAGTGTCAGAGCCGCCTATAAAGCCTCCGACATGGCTTGACGACTGCCGTCTAGTGATAGCAGCCGGCACCAACGGCTTAAAGTGCCTTCCGAGGCACGGAAACGGTCGAGATAAGTGCTACTGACAGTCAAACCCATCCAGGTTATGACCGTGTCTGTAGTCAGTTAACCTGTGCTCACTAGTATACTCACAGTAGCTAACAGCTGCCGCATGATCTCCGGCCGCCGCTGCAGAACCTCAATGAACATGTTGCTCGTCTCTGGCGGCGGCTGCCGCGGATTCGTCACTTTGTTACTAGCTGCGAAGAGAAGAACACTATTTAGCTTTAGCCGACCGCTTAGGTGGTAGGTAATGTATTTCGGATGTACGAAAATAAGTAAGTTACTTTATGTATATTTCCATTAATTTTTATTTTTCCGGAGCAGGACGCAAATTTCTTTTTATAACTTAAATATAACAAAATTTTGCTGTTTTATCTCTATATAAATACAATATGTACCTATTACATAAGAAAAATTATGGAACTATAAGTCTATTGTGGTCTATTATGGTCTATAAGTACTGAATAGTTTTAGCAACATATGTAAAAGACTGTTTGTTTCCTAAATAAAAAAAAAAACATTATTAAGAAGTACTTTAAATAGTCTAATTTGTGTGTGTTATAGAAGAGCGAAAACTTCTAACACAAGCAGATAATTTTGCTTACTAGAAGTTTTTAGAAACTGTTATTGTTTACTTATGTAAGCAGATTAATGAAATAAATAATTTTTCATTTTTATTATCAATTTAACAAAAACAATAAATGCCCAACTGTAATGCATTTCGGATTTCGGTACGAAAACAATTTAAACAATTTAACAAAAACAATAAATCTGCCGTGCTTACGATATCTGTGAAACTCACTTTTGACGTTTCGTCACATTTTTGAATTTTCCGAATTGTTTCCTTAGATTATTTTAAATACAATTTTTGGAATGTGTAGCTCAGATTCAGTATTTATATACTGTGTTATCATTTATTTGTTCTTACAATATTAAATGACGAAATGGATGAAGTTACTGCTTTTAAAAATATACTTACTGCTCTTATCGTAAGCACGGCAGAAATGTCCAACTTTAAAAAACTCATCGTATGTCGATCTGGGGATCGAAATGTTACGAATATTCGCCATCGTCATCCCTTACCATCAGGTAGGATAATGCCAAGAATTTCCCAATTGCGGGAAAAAAATGCATTTTATCTCTTTTACTCTTATCAAGTGTGACAGAGATATTGAATTTTCTCATATTTCCTTATTCCCCAGCTCCGTTCGCTATGCTTCCTTATTTATTAGGCGAACTGCGAAGAAGTAGAACTCCTTACCTGCATCTGTGTTTCCCGATTCCTATGAACTGGGGATCTCCAAGGCGAGACTGAATAGCCATTATTTGAGTTTACGTGTACCATCCTCGACTATATCATCATTTTCCATCAGGTGAGATGTAGTCAAAGGCACTCAAATTAGGTATTCTTCTTCTTTAGGTCCTGCGACGCTTATGGGGTGCATAGGGCAAATACTACTTTTTTTCAGTCAGCCGCTTTCAGTTCCTCATTATTCCTCGTTATAACTCATTTTGTCTGTTTGTTTGTAAACTCTTTATTGTGAAAGAACAAAATACAATACATACAAGGGCGGACTTATCCCTTACGGGATCTTTTCCAGTCAACCTATATGCTTTTTTAAATAAGTTTGTATAAATATTGGTTGTACTTACATTTCTGTACTAATTGTTTGAATAGATATGTCACTATGTGGTCTAGGGTGGCACAACATCCCGTGCAAACGCTCGTATCTGAAAAACGTTTGAATTATTAATTTTAAGTTTAGAGATGATCTTATACAGGGTGTAATAAAATTTGTGTAGGATCCGTTAACTGGGGATTCTACTCATCGCACTGAACTTTTTTTGTTCTACGACTTTGCTCTAATCACAAAAAAAAACTTTGGACATTTCATACAAATTGATCATGTGTTTTGCCATTTTTGTATGGAGAGTCCAACAATTGTTTTGCGATTTGAGCAAAGTCGTAGAACAAAAGTTGTTCAGACACGTAGAATCCCCAGTTAAAGAGTGCTACACCAATTTTGTAACACCCTGTATACTAATTATAAGGGTTCTTCTGAAATATCAAATAGCAGATTATTCTCCATATTCTAGAGTCTAGACGTGTAATACAACGCGTTCTTTCTCTCTCTCTCTCTCTCTCTCACACACACTCTCCCTCTCTCTCTCTCTCACACACACTCTCCCTCCCTCTCTCTCTCTCTGCCACTCACCGAGCGCCGTCAGTCCCTCCGAGATGGAGCAGAGCACGTAGAGCGCGGCCTCGGGCTGCAGCGAGGCCAGGAAGGGCATGTGGTCCTGCGCCAGCCGCTCTAGGAGCACGTAGTATGTCACTGACAGCTTCGGGTAGTCCTGTGGGAAGGGTTACCAGGGGTCAAAAAAAGTTTTTGCCTGTTAGTTACTTTTCAACATCTGTCAAAAACAGCATTCCCTTCTGAAATTATTTGTGTTACAAGCATGTGACGTCACAGTTTTTGACGAACTTATTGCGTATTTCTTTTTATAAAAAATTCTTAATGGACAAGACATCAATTGAGTAAGTTATTTTTGAAATTGTAGGAGAAAAGACAAGACAATACTTAGGTAAGATGGTAGTAGCTAGCCAGACGGGCTCCGAACAACCAAACCGAGTCCCACAAAGTTGGATCCAGCCGGGAATCGAACCCGATCTCCTGATATGAAGTATAGGGATCATAAAAAGCGTAAAAAAAAATTTAATAAAAAAATTCCAGTTACTCACCAAGAGATCACTTTGCGGTATACTTAATAACAACTTAACAAACATATTTAACGCGTTGTCTAATGCCTCGTCTCCGTATAACCTGCAAAAAAAAGGTAAGCTGTCAAAATAATGTTTTATGAATATCACCTTTAACACAAAGCTATAGGGTTTAAAATTGGTTTATTATCTACTGGCGACATCTATTGCAAAATATGACTGACTCGGTGGCTAAGTGGTTAGCGATCCTGATCTCTGATCCGAGAGTCGTGGGTTTGATCCCCACACAGGGCAAACTTTTCTCCGTGATGAGCAGAATTGTTTGCTCTGAGTCTGGGTGTATAATATATACAGAGTGTAACAGAAAGGTGTGATAATACTTCAAGGTGGGCTTTTACCCATCAAACTGAACAACTTTGGTTCTACAACTTTGTTGAAATCGCAAAGAAATTTTCGGACATTTCATACAAACTCGCCTGCTGATCGATATTTTGTATGAAAAGCCCAAAAAAAATTTTGCGATTTGAACAAAGTTGTAGAACAAAAGTTGTTTAGTTTGATGGGTAAAAGCCAACCTTGAAGTATTATCACACCTTTCTATTACACCCTGTATATTATATTAAGACTAAGGTCATAATGGTATTGGAATAAGGGTCAATTTAGCTCATTTTCATTAGAACATAGTGGACGAATCCACTACAGGCGGCTTTACAAAAAGCCCAATACAGTGATTGTTTACACTGTGAGACCCGTTAACTAGGAATTTTACTCGTCATTTTGAATAACTTTTACTCTACGGCATTGCACCATTCACAAAAAGTTTGACTCTCCATACAAAAATGTTCAAACAGCTTTTTTTATGTGATAGCTGGCAAACGAGCAGACGTATCACCTGATGGTAAGCGATTACCGCCGCCTATAGACACCCGCAACACCAGAGGAGACAATTTGTACGAAATGTACAAATTTTTTTTTGGATTTGAGCTAAGTCCAATAACAGTGATTCGCAAGGCACGTTAAGCCGTTGGTGCCGGCTGCTATCACTGGCAGTCGTTAAGCCATGTCGAAGGCCTTATAGGCGGCTTGAAAACTTCTGACACTGGGGTTGGCCACTAGCCCCACAGCCTCCACCAATCCGGACTTGGCCCCCGTGTGTGGAGAATGTTCTAACCTTCCCTAGTTATAGGAAGAGACCCCGTGCCCCTGCAGTGATGCTACGAGCTATGTGCCCACTGCCACTTAAGCTCTAGCTCTAGCGATTCTGAGAGCTATGTCGGTAACTTTAGTTCTCCTACGTATCTCCTAATTTCTGATTCGATCACTTTGGGAAACACCAAGCATAGCACGCTCCATCGCCCTTTGGGTGACCTTGAGCCTTCCTATGAGGCCCATAGTGAGCGACCATATCTCTGATCCATATGTCGTCACTGTAACGTATACTATGCATGTATTTGAGGTCTTACCTAAATACACCAAAATTGGCGTAGTTTCCGCACAGGGCCGCCTTCAGTATCGAGAAACATAACGATATGCCTTTCAGTTTGAGAGCGTACATTTGTTTCTTGCTAACGTCCACTGTCAGTATTCTGCTACCTGCAACAGATACACGAAAAAATCAAATCAAATACTCTTTATTGTCATACAATTACATACACACAACATATTATAACTAGTGATAGAAAATTCGGAGCAATTATACCTAAAATTGGGGAGTTATCATAATATGGACATGCCGTTTTAAATAGAATTGGAAACTATTGACCATACATATGTAGTGTTAAATTTTTCACATTTTAGCCCCCCTATCACCTCCTACAAGGATTACCGGTAACCCTGTGTATATAAAATAAGTTGTGGATATAAACACATAATAGCATACATACAATTTTCAATAATATCAACATTCACTACAATCAGATCATTACAATTAAGAATCCCAACGCTTTTTAAGATCCCGGTATCCTGGGATTTTTTTCTATGAAAATCTATAAATTTATTGGGAAAGGCATATCCAAACTATTGTTTCTAAAAACGAAATTGCATCCGAATTTCCGATCACTAATAATAACACAATAAAAAGAAACAAATCGACAATGTGGGCGGTCTTATCGCTAAAATCCGTAGTCCGGAATAGAAAGGCAAGAAGCAGAGGCACAACGCGAGTAACATTGAAACAAAAATATTTTTTTTATATTCACAGTTGGTAAGGTCTTGGCATCATCTCACCTGTTGGTAAGTGATGATGATGCCAAAGATGGCAGCGGGCTTACCAAGATTCCCCAACGCAATGGGGAACTGGCTATCTTATCTCCATGCCGGAACACACCAATGCCATTAACATTGATGATTGGCGGCAATACTTAGATTAGATGGTGGTAGCTAGCTAGGCGGGCTCTGAAAATGTCTTACCACCAATCAAACCGAATCCTACAAAGTTGGACCTCGCCGGGAACCGAACCTCTTGATGTAAAGCAAGCAGACAAGTCCCACAGAGGTGGTTAGTTTATAATAACAGCCCCTTAAGAGCGCTTTTATAGTCACGCAGGTTTCTGCCCGCATGCGTGCGGCATTTCCAAAGCGACCCGCATGCGTGTGACACGATATTATGACACCTCACCATATTACGACACCTCACCATATTGTGACAACTCACCATATTACCACAATTCACCATATTACGACAACTCACCATATTACCACAACTCACCATATTACGACAACTCTCACGCGGCACCAGTATCCACTCACCGTAAGCACAAATAATGTTGCTGAGCTCGCGGAACAACAGGATCCCGTTGGGCGAGCTGACGTCGAAGTGCAGCCGCTGGTTGCGGTTCTGCGCCAGCTCGGCGGTGAGCTTCAGCACCGGCGTCGTCAACGCCGGCTCGTTGTACCACACCTCTATGCCGCGGAGTAGGACTTTCATGTAGCACGGGTAGCTGGTTGGGGAAGGAATCAATTCAATTCAATTCAATATACTTTATTGTAATAAATAAATATAGTTCATTCCAATCAAAAAAAAAGCAAAAGGTAAACAAACTTAGTATGCAGATGACATTGACATGTGTCAGTTCCATAGTAAGTTTGTTTACGTTTTGCATTTTTTTTTGATTGGAATGAAGTATACATACTTATACAAAAGTGAGGTTACAAATGGAAAAGAGATACGATAGGCATCATGTGATAAATGAATAAATTATAATATAAAACATCGCTTAATAAATGGTGATGCCTTGATGGGTTTACCAGTCTCCTTAATTAATTAATATCACTAATAATATTATAAATGCGAAAGTATGGATATTTGACTGTTTGTTTGTTCCACTTTCACGCTGAAACTACTGAATGGATTTCAATGAAATTTGGTAGGTAGATAGATAAAGCACTCGGCTAACACGTAGGATACTTTTAATCCCTGAAAACTTAAGGGTTCCCGGAAGAATGCTTAAAAACTCAAAATTTCCACTTCCAAATTTTCACTAGATGGTACCAGCTTAACATTTTCTTTCTCTCTGGACCCAATTCTGAAGTCCACTCAGACGAAGTCGCGGGCGGAAGACATTTGATAAAAAGTAAGTCTGGCCTAACCTTCCTGCGGTATGGAAAGAGACCTGTGCCCCTGCAGTGGGGACGTTATGGCTTATTAGATAGAGGTGCTTACATCCAGTCAAACAGCATCATATACGTAGTCTTGGTGTTGAACGCGAAGGCCAGTCCTCGCAGGTCACGAGCCAGCCCTATGAGCGTCTTCTTGGCGTCTTCCGAGGCGAACATAGAACTCTCGGGCGGACCCAGCAGTGTGATGAGGCTTTCGAATGCCGCTGCAACAATAATAGAAACATTATAATACATTTCAAATACATTTTAATTTGTCATTTTTAATTATATTTTTCAGTTATTTTTAATGCATTCTTATTATTCATTTAATTGTTGCCTTGACGATCAATCGATCTTGTTCGGGCGCAACACTAGCAACACCGGAAGGGGGTGTTGAGGCGCGCGGGGCGCGCGATTCGGCCATTTCGTCAGATCTAACTACTCAAGACGTAAGTACATCTTTTTACTGTAAAATTCATTTTTGATTAATTTGGAGACAGATACAGCGTTATCCAGCCCGTAAAAGGAAGAATCATATTATCATCTAACATTTATAGTAAATGATACTGATAATATGAAATAAATTAATCTTATCTAATCTACTTATTTTATTTTGCAGCGCTATATCACATGTTTAGGGACGTTCCTGTCCTCAAGCTCACCAGAGAGCGGCATAACGAACGCGTGGAACCACTCCTCGTCTTCCCCCAGTTCCACCATCAGCAGCCTGCCTAGGGCCGTGTACATAGTTCACGACAAGGACGGCGCTATATGACATGTATAGCGGCGTCCCTCTCTCTCACACGTGTAAACCTCTCCACTCACCAGTCAGCGGCATCATGAAAGCGTGGAATCTCTCCTCGTCCTCCCCCAGTTCCACCATCAGCAGCCTGCCTAGAGCCGTGTATATAGGTGTCTCTGTCTAGCAGTGGACGTCTTTCGGCTGATGGTGTAGATGATGACATGGCGCCGTCCCTGTGTTATCGACAGACGATGAAATTGTAACCACCACTCACCAGTGAGCGGCATCATGAAAGCGTGGAATCTCTCCTCGTCCTCCCCCAGTTCCACCATCAGCAGCCTGCCTAGGGCCGTGTAGAGCATGGTGCGACACCGCATCTCCACAGTGCCGACGCCGGTGATGCCGAGAAATGGGAAGTGTTCCGCCTGGGTGGTTGAAATGGAAAGAGTTTCTTTTTAGATTTCTGAATGTAGGTAAACATAGACTATTTGACTGACTCGGTGGCTAAGTAGTTAGCGATCCTGACCTCTTATCCGAGAGTCGTGGGTTCGATCCCCACACAGGGCAAACTTTTCTGTGATGAGCAGAATTGTTTGCTCTGAGTCTGGGTGTATTATATCTATATATGTATGAATTTAAAAAAAAGTATATGTGTATGTATCAGTCTCTGGTTCCCAAGACACAGGGAATCCTACTTTGGGGCCAGATGACCGTGTGTGATTTGTCCCAGATATTATTATTATATTTACAAGGAGATTGGCAATCTCTATCTATAGTAAGCTGCGTGACTCAGTATATTAGCTACATCTGTATCTGTGTGTAAAAACAAAAACTCATGGCTTGAGCATTGAGAATGAACTTTGTAACTTTGACGGGTTAATATTAAATTATCAGTAAGTTTAAAAAAATCTAAATGTTTTTACCCGACTGCGCAAGAAGGAGGGCTATGTTTCTCAAGTGTATGTATGTATGTTTTTTTATTTCTTTGGCACGCTCTGTAGCCTAAGCGGCTTGATGGATTTTAGCTTGAGTGGTGTCGTTTGATCCGTCTTGATCCCGACAGTGACAAGGAATACATTTTAAAGCAGTCGGGTTATGGTTAGGTTGTTTATTTATTTCAGTAGATGCTGTACACATTCTTTTCTACCTACTTTAAAATGTTAACCATAACCATAACCAACCAAACCAACCATAACCATATTAACCATATTCAAAGTCAGCCTTGGTAAAAAGTATCGTTAACAAGTAACAACCCATAAAGTCCCCATTTCTGGGGCACGGGTCTCAAACAAATAGTCACCGTGTGATGTATCAACATGAGCTGCACCTCGTCCAACTTCACCAGCTTCCTGACGCAGGAGTAGCCTCCGCTATGGAAAGAAGAAGAAGAACAACAAATTCGACTCACCGTGTGATGTGTCAACATGAGCTGCACCTCGTCCAACTTCACCAGCTTCCTGACGCAGGAGTAGCCTCCGCTCAGGTCGCTCAGTAGACCCAAGGTCCGAGCGATGATCTGCTCAGACCCGCCCCAGTACTTCAAGTTTGTGATGCTGCAAGGGACCGAGGAAACTATTATAGCATACAGGTGCAGTGTAAGTATAGACACAGACAAATATGTAACTATAGTTCATTCCAATCAAAAAAAAGCAAAAGGTAAACAAACATAGTATGCAGATGACATTGACATGTGTCAGTTCCATAGTAAGTTTGTTTACGTTTTGCTTTTTTTTGATTAGAATGAAGTATAGGTTGTGATCGTTAACAACCCATATCGTCCCCACTGCAGGGGCACGGGTCTCTTCCCATACTTCGGGAAGGTTAGGCCCATACTCCACACACGGGGGCCTCATATCCTTGTCCTTTTCCTTAATTCAAGGACACGCGGGAACTGACAGTTTTTATCAGTTAGAACCATTGTAACTTGAACTCTACGTTGCTATTGTATTATCATACGAACAATTTGTAAGATCCGCGCGGATCTGACTCTCGGTCGATACTGAAGTTTTCTATGTGTCTCCGGCTGCCCATATCCTCGGTGACCGTTAACTATTCTGTACGTGGAATCTATTGGGGGTAATCTACGATGACAGCAGAGAGCACACACATCTTCCTCATGAGCACACTGAGCAGCTGGCTCTCGTCATTCAGTCCCAACATTTCCAAAAGCCGGCGGTAGACCTACCTAAACTAAGCTTATCTCCCCAGTTTCCTACCTGAGCTAATCTCCCCAGTTTCCTACCTGAGCTAATCTCCCCAGTTTCCTACCTGAGCTAATCTCCCCAGTTTCCTACCTGAGCTAAATTACCCAGTTTCCTACCTGAGCTAATCTACCCAGTTTCTTACTTGAGCTAAGCTAATCTCCCCAGTTTCCTATCTATCTATCTATCAGCCGAAAGACGTCCACTGCTGGACAAAGGCCTCCCCCAAGGATTTCCACACCGACCGGTCCTGTGCGGCTCGCATCCAGCGGCTTCCTGCAACCTTTACCAGGTCGTCGGTCCACCGAGTCGGGGGCCTGCCCACACTGCGCCTTCCGGTGCGCGGTCGCCATTCGAGAACTTTACTGCCCCAACGGCCATCTGTTCTACGAGCTATGTGCCCTGCCCACTGCCACTTAAGTCTAGCGATTCTGAGAGCTATGTCGGTAACTTTAGTTCTCCTACGTATCTCCTCATTTCTGATTCGATCACGTAGGGAAACACCAAGCATAGCACGCTCCATCGCCCTTTGGGTGACTTTGAGCCTTCTTATAAGGCCCATAGTAAGCGACCATGTCTCGGATCCATATGTCATCACTGGCAACACACACTGGTCAAAGACTTTAGTCTTGAGGGACTGCGGTATTTTGGACGTAAAGATATTGCGAAGCTTCCCGAACGCTGCCCAGCCGAGTTGGATTCGACGATTGATCTCTTTCTCGAAGTTGGACCTACCTAACTGGACTGTTTGTCCCAGGTATACATATTCGTCAACAACTTCGAGTGTAGAGTCTCCAACCTTCAGAGGAGTGGGTGTAACACGGACGTTTGACATGATTTTCGTCTTATCCATGTTCATTTTAAGACCCACTTGTTGGGAGACTCTACTAAGTCCTTCGAGCATTGCGCCTAGGTCTTCCAAGGTCTCAGCCATGATCACGATATCGTCAGCAAATCGAAGGTGAGTGATGTACTCGCCATTGATGTTAATGCCGAGTCCTCTCCAGTCCAGAAGCTTGAAAACGTCTTCCAGTGCAGCGTCCCCAGTTTCCTACCTGAGCTAATCTCTCCAGTTTCCTACCCGAGCTAATCTCCCCAGTTTCCTACCTGAGATAATCTACCCAGTTTCTTACCTGAGCTAGGCTTCTAACTACTATCTATCTCTAGTAATCTACAGACGTCACTCACATCTTCCTCATGAGCACACTGAGCAGCTGGCTCTCGTCGTTGAGTCCCAGCACCTCCGAAAGCCGCCGGTAGACCTTGCTATTCTTCTGCACCTGCTCTCCCACGTAGATCTTGCGGAATTGCTCGAAGAACGACATCATAGCAAGTTCCAGCTTCTCGCAGCCTCCCTGTGGAGATTGATTAAGTTTTAGTTGTGTTTGTGACATTTCTTCTCGTTTAGGACCAACTCTTTTTTAAAACACAATTGGCATTAAGTAGTATTTTAAAGTCCAGGGCTTAAATAAAAAAAATATGTTAGCTTCTGGCATAAAATCACCTTATGGTAAACGATGAAACAAAATGGCCAGTAATTGTACTCCCCAGTTTGCTACGTGAACTAATTTCCCCAGTTTCCAATCTGAGGAGCTTCCTTGTTGATCACCACAGTTTCGTAGCTATTCTACCCAGTTCCCTACCCGAGTTAATCCCCACAGTATCCTACGTGAGTCAGGAGTCCCAAGTAATTATTTATTTTGCAGTCCCAAGTAAGTAACTAACTCTATCTCCATCATCCACTAACAAGACGAGATAACTCGTCGCACGTGTTGACCTAGGCTTGCCAATTTCTTACCTAATCCCCCCAGTTTCCTACCAGAGTTATTCCCCCAACCTCCCAGTTTTCTACCTGAGTTTAGGCTTATCTCCCCAATTTCTTACCCGAGCTTTATCACCCACCCCCAGTTACCTACCTGTGCTAATTATCCCAGTTTATCCCAGCTTCCTCCTAAGCTAGGTGCCCCAGTTTCCTACCTGACCTATTCCCTCCCAGTTTTATACCTCTTTCCAGTTCACTGTCTCTCCCCAGTTCCCTTCCCCCCCTCCATTTCTCTACCTGAGCCAGCCGGGAGTCCGTCAGGTCCATCAGCTGCAGCACCCGGCAGACCAGCTCCCCGTCCATGGCGTCGTTCTCGTCGCACGTGTTGACTGAGGCGCGACCGCCGATGGCCGCGCCGATTATGTAGACCAGCCATGTTAGCTGACCTGCGGGTGAATGAAACAATTAATTATGAAATGAAATTATACAAATACAAATATTCATTTCAAGAAAACTGGCTTATATGTAAGTACAGAATGGTCTTGAACAGTGTAAGTAAATAATAAATAAATCGGTGGCTCCGCGGATAGTGACTCGGACTTCCTAACCAGAAGTTTCGGGTTCAAATCGACGCTTTTCGCCGCCGCCCTCTGTCTAAATACTCACCACTCAGCCCACCGACAGACTGGTTCTAGAACTTCCAGAAACTTCTAGAATCTTCCACAACCACTGCTTACCTTGTAGAACCTGTATTTGCTGCGGATTGGTCTCGACGCTATACGCCGCCGCCGTTCTGTCAAAATGTGACACTAGCAGCTGACATCTTGCCATATTCGCATCGACAGACTTGGTTCTAGACCTTTCAGGAGCTTCTAGAACGTTCTACCCTTACTTCTCACCTTGTAGAACCTGTATTTGCTGCGGATTGGTCTCGACGTTACAAGCCGCGGCTGCTCTGTCAAAATGCGTCACTAGCAGTTGACATGTGTTGCCGTATTCGCATCGACACTCTTATTCTAGAACTTCCAGGAGCTTCTGGAATGATCTACCCTCACCTTGTAGAACCTGTATTTGCTATGGATTAGTCTCGACGCTATACGCCGCCGCCGCTCTATCGAAATGAGTCACTAGCAGCTGACATGCCTTTCCGTACTCTCATCGATAAGACTTTCTAGAACTTCCAGATGCTTCTAGACTATTCCACACTCACCGCTCACCTTGTAAAACCTGTATTTGCTGCGGATTGGTCTCGACGCTATACGCTGCCACCGCTCTGTCAAAACGCGACACTAACAGCTGACATGTCTTGCCTATTAACACCGACCGAGATGTTCTAGAACTTCCAGAAGCTTCTAAAACGTTCTACCCTCACTGCTCACCTTGTAACACCTGTATTTGCTGCAGATTGGTCTCGACTGCTATCGAAATGCGTCACTAGCAGCTGACATGTCTTGGCCGTGCTCTCATCGACAACACTTTCTAGAACTTACAGATGCTTCTAGAACGTTCTACACTCACTACTCACCTTGTAAAACCTGTATTTGCTGCGGATTGGTCTCGACGCTATAAGCCGCCGCTGCTCTGTCAAAATGTGACACTAACAGCTGACATGTCTTGCCTATTAACACCGACCGAGATGTTCTAGAACTTCCAGAAGCTTCTAAAACGTTCTACCCTCACTGCTCACCTTGTAACACCTGTATTTGCTGCGGATTGGTCTCGACTGCTATAGAAATGCGTTACTAGCAGCTGACATGTCTTGGCCGTGCTCTCATCGACAAGACTTTCTACAACTTACAGATGCTTCTAGAACGTTCTACACTCACTGCTCACCTTGTAAAACCTGTATTTGCTGCGGATTGGTCTCGACGCTATAAGCCGCCGCTGCTCTGTCAAAATGTGACACTAACAGCTGACATGTCTTCCCGTATTCGCATCGACCGACCACCGAGACCTGTTCTAACTGTTGCTGGACTGTACCGACGTCGTCCAAGGGGTCTTCTAACCCATCCCTGTGGAGAAATACTTAGGTAAACTTTTTATATCCAAAAGAATAAAAAAATACTTTCCATACAAATAGTCTGATTTTCTAATCAACCAGGCAACTGCCATTTGCGTTGGGGAATCTTGGTAAGACCGATTCCATCTTTGACACTATCATCACTTACCACCAGGTGAGATGATACCAAGGGTTAACCAATTAAGGATAAACAAAGAACCAGATAATAAACGTATTCCGTATTCGTACGCACTGATTTGATAAGACTCTATATCAAACAGAAAATCACACTAACAAACTATCTCACTAATAATGTAAATGCGAAAGTATGGATGGATGTTTGTTTCACACCGAAACTACTGAACGGATTTGGATTAAATTTGGTAGGTAGATAGATAAATCACTCGGGTAACACATAGGATACTTTTTATCCCGGAAAACTTAAGGGATCGCGAAGTAATTTAAAAAAACTTAAAATCGCCAATTTGTTACTAGATGGCGCTACCTTGACATTTTCTTTCTCTCTGGACCCACTTCTGAAGTCCACGCAGACGAAGCAAGTCGCGGGCGGAAGCTAGTTAAAAATAATAATAATGCATTAAAGCTTTGATTAAATTCGATATCAAACAGAAACTCACCTCACAACAACGGGAACGGACGCCAATCTGGAGTCAATGTAGGCGGCGGTCACTCCCGGCGCATAAGTCTCGAGCAAATGGGGCTCAGTCGCCTTCACATAGGGGACAGAGGCCACCATGCGTTGCCATAGCGACAGCAGATAGTGCACCGAGTTCGGTGCGAACTGCCACATCTAGTCAATAATAATAAAAATAATGACAATATCCGGGACAAATTACACACGGTCATCTGGCCCCAAACTAGGATTCCCTGTACTATGGGAAACAGACTGATATACATACACACACACATATACATTTAAATACAAAATATACATTTAAAAAGTGCATCAAAAAATCTGCTCATCACAGAAATGTTGTCCACCATGACCAGCTCGCCGAGCTGATAGTTGGACTTGAGCCTAAAGCCACCTCAGACACATAGACCCATGCGATGCGACTGTATTTGACCCCACGCGACTGTATATGAAGGTCATTTTGAGGGTTTTGCCGTAATCACCACGCTTGGCAGGCGGGTTGGCGATCGCAGTTTAGCGTTATAGGACGCGGAAAGGACGCTGCTACTCATCCTCCGGTGGACCGATGACCTGGTGAAGGTTGCGGGAAGCCGATAGATGCGGCAGTACAGGACCGGTCAGTGTCCATCAGTGGACGTCTTTCGGCTAATGATGTTGACTGTATTTACCTGCAAACTCTGCATGGTGAATTTTGCCAACAGCTTGATGAGACGAGGATAGTTGTCTACCATGACCAGCTCCCCGAGCTGGTAGTTGGAGTTCAACCTAAAGCCACCTCAGACAAAAAGACCCATGCGACGCGACCGTATTTGACCCCACGCAACTCAACTATATTTGACCCCACACGAAGGTAATTGATCCCACGCGACTGTGTTTGACCCCAGACGCGACTGTATTTGACCCTAAACAAATGTATTTGATCTCACGCAACTATATTTAACCCCCATGGAACTGTATTTGACCCCAAAAAAACTGTATTTGACCTCACGCAACTATATATAATTGACCCCCCGGAACTGTATTTGACCCCAGATGACTGTATTTACCTGTAAACTCTGCATGGTGAATTTGGCCAGTAGCTCGATGAGACGCGGATAGTTGTCCACCATGACCAGCTCGCCGAGCTGGTAGTTGGACTTCAGACGCGCTAGCAGGCGACAGAACTCGTGGTAGTTTGTGGGGTCCGACAGGCCCTGCAAAAGAGAAGCTTGAATGAATGAAAATACTTTATTGCACTTCACATGAAACGGGAAAATATAAACAAGAAAACAGGTAGGCAGTCTTAGGATAATTTGTTTATCCAATCCAAGGCTCTGTGTAATGTATTAAAATAATCTATCTATCAGCTGAAAGACGTCCACTGCTGGACAAAGGCCTCCCCCAAGGATTTTCACACCGACCGATCCTGTGCGGCTTACAACCAGCGGCTTCCCGCAACCTTCACCAGGTCGGTCACCGAGTGGGAGGTCTGCCCACACTGCGACTTCCGGTGCGCGGCCGCCACTCGATATTAAAATAAAACTAAGGTTATATCATAAAAATAAAAATAAACTGCATAATATACGTAGATCTATTAAAACTGAGGCTTCCACTCAAGAAACTAAAGCCGCATAGTCATAGTTTCTAAGAAGTCTATCAGCTGAATTCAGCTGCGATCGGTCACTTTTGTATAGCATATCTATATTTTTTTCTGGAAAAACTTTTTCAGATTTATGGGTAGAAGCTCCAGTTTAAAAGATTTTGTTCGACCTTATATAAAATATGTTGATTAATTGACGATTCATTGTTTATTTGTACGCACAGACCAGTGGTTTTCAACCTGTAGGTCGCGACCCCCTGGGGGGTCGCGAAGCCTTTCTCAAGGGGTCGCGGGTAAAAGAAAAAGTTAGTGTTTCTAAGTCCTACATTACAATGAAAAAATCCTGGACCTGTTTATTTTTAAAAAATTGTAAAAATGTGATTCTGTTTTGGAGACGTTAATAAGGAAATCGTTTTCTGATTGAAGAAAATTATAAACGTAGTCTTTCAAATCACTAACATTTTGTATGTTTATGGCCCTAGGGGGGTCGCAAAGTTTTTTTTAACTTGTAAAGGGGTCGGGTATTAAAAAAGGTTGAAAAACACTGGCATAGACAATGCAGCATGCGAATAAATTCGTAACATTTAATATTTGGTCTTATTCTTCTTCTCATAAAGAAGAATATTTGGTAATATTTGACCCCGCGCCACTATATCTGACCCCACGTCACTATATTCGACCCCGCGCTAGCGTAGCAGGACCTTATTCACAGGACTCATCTGTGTATTTTCAAGCACCCTCGCCGCGCCGGCCGCCAGCCGGTTCAGGAACTTGGCGCGCTCGTTGTTGCTAAACTGCAGCTCTAATATAACCTTACGCGACTGTATATGACCCCACGCTAATGTCACTGACCCCGCGCTGGTGTCACTGATCCCCCGCTGGTGGCACTGACCCCGCGCTAGTGTATTAGCCCCCGCGCTAGTGTATTAGCCCCCGCGCTAGTGTATTAGCCCCCGCGCTAGTGTATTAGCCCCCGCGCTAGTGTATTAGCCCCCGCTCTAGTGTATTAGCCCCCGCGCTAGTGTATTAGCCCCCACGCTAGTATCACTGACCCCGCGCTAGTGTATTAGCCCCCACGCTAGTGTCACTGACCCCGCGCTAGTGTATTAGCCTCCGCGCTAGTGTCACTGAACCCGCGCTGGTGTCACTGACCCCGCGCTAATGTCACTGACCCCGCACTGGTGTCACGATCCCCCGCTGGTGTCACTGACCCCGGCGTTATGTCACTGACCCCGGCGTTATGTCACTGACCCCGCACTGGTGTCACTGATCTCCCGCTGGTGTCACTGATCCCTCGCTGGTGTCACTGATCCCTCGCTGGTGTCACTGATCCCTCGCTGGTGTCACTGATCCCCCGCTGGTGTCACTGACCCCGCGCTAGTGTCACTGACCCCGCGCTAGTGTCACTGACCCCGCGCTAATGTCACTGACCCCGCGCTAATGTCACTGACCCCGCGCTGGTGTCACTAACCCCACGCTAGTGTATTAGCCCCCGCGCTAGCATTTAAGACCCCACGCTCCCAAGTCATTGACCTGTTTGAAAAGATTATTCACAAACAACTTAATGAGTACTTGGAAAATTATAAAATATTTACTGAAGACCAAAAGGGATTTCGAAAAAACAAAAGTATTGACATGGCAATTTTTGATTTTCTAAATATGATTATAAATAGAATGGACGGTAGAAAAGAGGTTTCAGCACTTTACATGGACATGACGAAAGCTTTCGATTATATAGACCACGCAGTACTACTAGCGAAACTACAACTCTATGGAATAAGAGGCAACGTTTTGAGTATTATAGAGTCATATCTTAAAAATAGGTTACAAATAACTAGTATCTCTAGACTCTGCGCAAAGACCAAAACTGAATTAGTATACGAGTCGAATCCGAGGACATTGAAGTACGGTGTGCCTCAAGGTAGTGTACTAGGACCATTACTCTTCATTATTTATATCAACGATTTTCCAACATCAGTAAGCTTCCCCATGATAATGTTTGCCGATGACAGCACAGTTGTCTTCAACAGTGACGATTTTAACACAAGTGAAAATAACATAAACTATAATTTGAAATCTGCCATAGAATGGCTAGAGTCAAACAACCTTAAGATAAATCTTGACAAGACAGTACTGATGAGGTTTAAACAAACTCACAAAAAAGAAAATAATAGATCCTTAAATATTAATTACCAAGGCAAACAAATAAAAGAAACCAGTAGTACAAAATTTCTGGGATTACATATACAAGACACAATGAAATAGGATTTACATATAGACACTGTATGTAATAAATTGTGTAAATTTTCCTATGCACTGCACATGCTCAGCAAAGTGGTAAATGAAAAAGCTATACTTACTGCTTATCACGGCTATGTAAATTCCAATCTAAGATATGGGATCCCACGGAAGAAAGAGGTAGGGGGAAATGGTAAGTAGGCGGATCTCGCGTGTCATAAATTAGCGCTGCAGTACAGGACGCACTCATTCTCAATCGCGTACTATGCGGCACCGGACGGCTGATGTTCTCGGATAAATAAAATAAAAAAACACGTAAACATGCGATACTGTGCTGTTTTAGAGTGCAGAAATAGAAGCACAGACAAAATATCATATAATGAAGGCATTACATTTCACCGGTAAATGTTGTATTTTATATTTCGATTTAAAATTGAATTTAATTTAATTCAAAGCTTTATCCCGAACGAATTAGATAATTTTAAACTTTATGTGAGAGTAATAAAAGTCATACGTCAGTAGCATAAGTCGGCCTGGTCCACCAACATTGTCGTGTGTTCTAAATAGTGATGTGCAATCATTTATCTTTGACAATATATTATCGATATCGATAAAAAGAGATGTTGATTTTATTATCCTTCCAGTTGTTTATAATGTGTATATTTTAGATACATTTTATTGGCAAATGTCAAACCTTTGTTCATTCCCTACTACCGAAGGATTTTGTAGGTATGTATGTAAATAATTCTTTGGTACGCTCTACAGCCTAAAGGGCGTCACATACGAGCGCTATACTGTGCTATTTCATCGTAATATCAAATATAGCTCGCCACACTACAAATAAAGGGCGTCACACACAGGCGCCATACTGTGAGTGCGAGTTTAAAGCTGTAATTACTCGCATACTAAGAATGACGCCATGAGTGTATCAGTAGATAAGTAAAGCTGAATCTTGTTTTTTTTTTATAATTTGTCTACGTTACGTTATTATATACTCTACCTTTTCAAAAATCACACGGACGCTATACTGTGCTATTTCATCTTACGATATCTGCTGCTGTCGTGTGTGACAGCAGCAAGCTATCACACATGGCGTTGAACTATCGTATAAAGGAGTAGGAAGATTTGTGGCCTATGACCTGTCGAATTTTCACGAAAGTGGTGTCGCAGTTTGAAACCTACTTAAATCGATAGAGGATACCTAAATGATCAAACATGTAAAAGGTCTTTTTTTCGTAACATCACTGGTTGCAGAGATATAATTGATTTTTATTTTTCTATATATGGTAGGGTCATCTTTGTCAAGAAATATGTCCGAAACTGGTGGTTCAAACACTAAACGAATTATCATATTTTTTCACCATCTAAATGTTCACTAGCGATTTATAAAGGATTCAAGGGTATTCAACTTTGAAAAAAACGTCGGCCATAGGCCACCTTCCATAGTAAAATCTTACATCGCCTTTCATTACCCTCAGGCGTCGTGGCGCTCATATTTTTAACTCATCCCAAAGTTCGAAACGGCGTCAGACAGTCAGAAACAAATGTCTGTCTGGTCATTTTTATCACGGTGCTTAAATTTTCAAGAATTAAATTACATTGTACCTGTATTTAAAGATAATATTTTGTACCAAAAAATACATGTGATTTTGGGTAGGGGGTTGTGGCGATGTAGTCTAAAACCTCACCACATATCATCAGGGGGAGGAGGGGTCTAAAAAATTGCTAAAAACATCACGTGATTAATGGACGACCCCTTTCCAGAAACATCGGGTGTTTCAAGGGAAACATTTCCGGATATCGATATTTCAGTGATAGAAGATTACTTACATCCCTAATCGAGTAGCGAACGGAAATGACGTAGTAATGACGTGTACTAGTTATAGGTAAATAAAGTTGTGCTTTATTAATATGCAGTGAAAGTTTAATTTCGCTAGGACGTTTATGAAGCGCTTTTGGAGTTTTCCGTCATCTGGAGTTTCTGCTACTCAGCACTAGATGTCACTATCAAATACGCCTCTATTTGCTCATTTTGTATGAGCTTTATGGACGAAGTAATAGATTTCAATGTTGCTAATTTTTTTATATTTTTACGTGCTATATTTATGGTCCAATCAAAGGCCTTCTTGCATTAGTAGTGCGTAAATATACTAGGTGTTGATGTGTGATTTCGGCGACATCGGTTCTGGTACAAACGCGTCTTTAAGGCCCTTCCCCCTACCTCTTTCTTCCGTGTGGGATCCTATTCTGGGGAAATGGTACAAATAGAGACAGAGTATTTAAAGCTCAGAAACGATGCATCCGATCTATGTTTAATTTACACCGTATGGATAGTTGTTCACCATATTTTAAGAAAATGAAGCTATTGACTTTCCCCTGTATCTATGTTTATGAAGCTGCTGTATTTGTGAAGGGAAATCCTACAAAATTTACCAAAGTTACCAGTTCACGCAGATGTGACAAATTGAACTTGCTGCCCTGCAAAACTGCACTTTTACACAAAAGCATCTACGCAATGGCCCCAAAAATATATAATATTCTGCCACTTAGAATAAGAAATATTAATTGTATTAAAGAATTCAAAAAAATGCTTTATGATTTCTTGGTTGGGAAGTGCTATTATAATTTAAATGATTTTTTTAATGACGGATTTTAGTTTATAATGAAATAATTCAATTGTTTTTATTGTATTTAATCTTTGAATGAAATGGATATTATGTATGTATTTTTTTTAAGGTTGACATTTATTTGATTTAAGTTAATGAATTGATTTATATTTTAATGTTTACAATGTATTTTAATTAAGGCTCAAATTGTTTTTAATTTTATCTTGGATCATGTTATTTAAATTGAATTTATAATTTTCAATATCTATTTTCTATTTGTATGCCTCTTCAGGCTAAGCATAGTGATACAACACTAAAGAAAACATTTTGAGTTTTGAGTTTTTGCAACCATCACGCGGACCTCATTCACAGGACTCACCTGCGTGTTCTCGAGCACCCTCGCCGCGCCCGCCGCCAGCCGGTTCAGGAACTTGGCGCGCTCGTTGTTGCTGAACAGTAGCTCTAATATAATCTC
This sequence comes from Coleophora deauratella, assembly GCA_958295455.1. NCBI lineage: Eukaryota > Metazoa > Arthropoda > Insecta > Lepidoptera > Coleophoridae > Coleophora > Coleophora deauratella. The sequence goes on from OY282415.1 coordinate 6,314,538, forward strand.
ACGCGACTGTATATGACCCCACGCAATCGTATCTGACCCCGTGCTAGCGTATTAGACCCCGCGCTAGTGTACTAGACCCCGCGCTGGTGTCACTGATCCCCCGCTGGTGTCACTGACCCAGCGCTAGTGTATTAGCCCCCGCGCTAATGTCTTTGACCCCGCGTTAGTGTAATTGACCCCGCGCTGGTGTCACTGACTCCGCGGTGGTGTCACTGACCCCACGCTAGCATATTTGAACCCGCATTAGCGTATTAGACCCCACGCTAGCGTATCTGGCATCGCCCCCCCCCCCCACCCCTCACACAGACACACCACTAACCTGCGTGTTCTCGAGCACCCTCGCCGCACCCGCCGCCAGCCGGTTCAGGAACTTGGCGCGCTCGTTGTTACTGAACAGCGAGCGGCGCACGCTGGCCAGCTGCACCAGGCAAGCCAGCGCCAGACCGCCCAGCCCGGAGCCTAGCGCGTGGTACAGCTCGAAGAATAAGTCTAGGGTGCTCGATTCGAGGAATGTTGGGCGCCATGATGTGGGTATCTGTGGGGTAATGGAAAATAATTGTGCATTAAAAAGTATAGATTCAAGATTATTTTTTGCTTTAAATGTGGTAGATTTCTGTTCTTAAATTTTTATAGTCTCACACATTTAGCCATGTTATCATAGCATGCAATATTTTTGCATTTTTGCAATGCTTTTGTCAGAATATTGGTAAATCAAAAAACCCATATCATCGCTACAAAACGCTTATTTTATCTGTCTATTATTGAGATAAAACATTTATTATTTACTAGATTCCACCCGCGACTTCGTCTGCGTGAAATTTAGATTTGTATTCGGAGAGAAAGAAAATGTTAAGGTGGCGCCATATAGTGACGACATGGAAAATTTGAGTTTTTGAGCATTCCTCCGGGAACCCTATAGTTTTCCGGGATAAAAAGTATCCTATGTTTAGCCGAGTGCTTTATCTATCTACCTACCAAATTTCATCGAAATCCGTTCAATAGTTTCGGCGTGAAAGCGGAACAAACAAACAAATAAACTCACAAACAAACAAACAAACATCCATACCATCGCATTTATAATATTATATTAGTGAGATGAGATTTATTTATTGCTGCGACACGAGTCTCTTCCGATAACTAGGAAAGGTATGCCACACTACACTCATGGAGGCCAAGTCGGAATAAGTGAAGATTGCAGAGCTAATGGCCACCCCGTATTAGAAATTTTCAAGCCGCCTAAAAGGCCTTTGACATGTCTTAACTGATCGTCCCTAAGAGTTGTAAATGTGTGTGGACTCTTTTACCCAGTTCAGTAAAATATCTGCCTTACATTATTTACACTCCTTTCTGTTCCGTAGTTGCTAAATAACCAGTGACACTCACCTGAACAGACAATTGTCATCGGAAGACTCGTCACTCATCACTGATCTTCCGATGAAGTCAAAAGTGAGACAGTTGTAGATGTGTGTTAACTCTCACTAGACGAGTTAAATGCCTTGCATACATACATAAATCTTGCTTCTATCCGCAGTTTAGTAAAAAAACCAGTGACTCACCTGAACAGTGCAAAGGTCATCCGAAGACTCATCACTGATTGTCCCGATAAAGTCAAAAGTGAGACAGTTGTGTGCCAACCGCAGTAGCGCCGCTATGAGCGTGTGTTGCCTCTCGTCTGACAAGTCCAGTGTCTTGCCTCTCGCCGTGCTCAGTAGCGAGCAAGAGAGACGGAACATCTCGAACAGCTGTGTGTCTCTGTGTGAAAAAAAAAAAGGGGAAATCTTAAAAAGACTCTTTTATGCCAATGGACAAAACTGCTATTTATTAATATCGCGTTTGGCTATAGATATCTTTGCAAAAGTACCTAATAAATAAATTAAATTTATCCTAATATAAAATCATATTTTCTTTTTTAGTTTTCAGTCAAAATTCAGATTTTAATAAAACCTAGGAGTTAGGAACTTTCGAAAAATCTGCGACATTATCATATATTGGCCGTAGTTATGCCATAACGGTCCACCTGATTTAAAGTAAGCGAGGGATAATGCACTTTATTTCAGTGACATAAAGTGCATAGTGTACTCCCATATCAAAGGCCGGCAACGCACTTGTGACTCCTCTGGTGTTGCGGGTGTCTATGGGCGGCGGTAATCGCTTACCATCAGGTGATCCGTCTGCTCGTTTGCCACTTCTGCCATAAAAAAAAAATATCCCTTACTTTGAATCAGTTGGATCGTCATTGCAAAACTATAGCCAATTATCTACTCTGCCCACATAAGAAAGAATGCCGCAAAGTATATTTTTTTTTACCCTCAATTGGTAAGCCCTTGGCATCATCTCACCTGATGGTAAGTGACGGAAACTCCATATACTTTGCGGCCTTATTTGTTATGAGGGCAGTACTATATTCTGACAGTTCCCTTTGGTTTTTCAGAATATTCCTTATAGCTTACCTGAAGGAAGAGGCTATCTTCCTGTGCTTAGCGAGGGAGCGGTTGGCATCAGCTTCGGACACCTGGTTCATTTCCACCACCAGCTGAGAGAGCAACTGCACACCGATGGTGCACATTTCCACTGGACCCTGGAAATCAGTAGCCTTTTGTATTTGCTTTAACGGTGAAGGAAAACATCGTGAAGAAATCTGCATAATTAATACGTTCACTTGGCTTCGTGGAATTGGCTTCAACCACAAGTCCACGACTGTAGGCGGAGTCGCAACACGCATATGTCACAAAATACATACAGAAGGTCCGCTCAATACGCTTACTAAAATCGTAAGCATATACATGCTTATAGACGTATACGGTCGTTCTAGGCAAGGTACCATACTGTGCGATCGTGACCTTGCCTCGAACGACCGTATACTTCTATAACCGTATACTTGTATATGCTTACGATTTTAGTGGTTTGTATTGAGCGGACCTTCTGTGTCTATATTGTGCATATGTCTTGTGACTCCATGGGTACGCGTGGACTTATTGGTTGGACTGTGAACTTGTTAATTAATTGATTACGAGATGTGCATGAAGGATGCGTTGCAGATGTCCATAGATGTAAAACGAATCTAAATCTTATTCATTTTCAATCTTCACCATCATCATCACATGATCCATACAATCTTATTTATTGTTTTTTTTTTTTTTTTTTTATTTTTTTTATGGCAGAGGTGGCAAACGAGCAGACGGATCACCTGATGGTAAGCGATTACCGCCGCCCATAGACACCCGCAACACCAGAGGAGTCACAAGTGCGTTGCCGGCCTTTTTATTGTCAAACTCATTTTCTTTTATTTCAAGTAGATAGCTTTCTTATAACTTAATGGTCAGTTTTTTCTACTTAGCACCTAATTCTTACCAAGCGGGCCCTAAAAACTCAACATTAATGAATAAACAATTAATTAAGGCATCAATGTAATATTTAATATAATATAATATTTATTGAAAGAAAACTTAATTGACAAGATAATGACTAAAAACTAAACATATTATTAGAGTACAGAAAACACACGTGCCTGAACTAGGTATTCCTGTATTTCAGGCAAAAAAGAGCTTACATAACTAACTTTCAATATTTACTTGCAAAATACAATTTTCATCTTAGCAGTAGATGAATTATTTATTATTCAATGACAAATTAACAAAACAAAATATTAAAAAATAATTGGTACATATCGAATATAAAACATAATGAATAAATGTAAAGTACTGACAATAAATTGAGTATGACGCTCTTAGGCGCCTCCATAATCTATCGAGTTAATGTACCTTTTCTCGGCATTTTTTTTGGCGGGACAGTCAGCGTCACCTGTTTTGTGATTGGCTGGCTTCCTGAAGAGCAGGCATGTAGCACATTTAGGTGGTTCGGCTTTTTTTGTGCAGTCCTTTATTGTGTGGCCTACATCGCCACAATGACCGCAGGTGGAGGCCTCCGCCCTGCACGTCTTGGCGGTATGACCGTACTGCTGACACTTAAAGCACCGTGTTACAAGGGTAAAGTCTCTTACAGGGCACGACGACCAATTCACGAATACTCTAACATTAGTTATTAATGCTTTGCGTATATGTGCAGGGACTTCTATTATATAATTGCAGGCCTCACTTTCCTTTTTTTCCCGACTTATAACTTAACTTTATACAGGTCAAAAATGACTCAAGTGTCATACCTTGCAGCTTATCGGCCAAGTTTTGTTTAAAAATGCAGTTAAAGACTTCCGATTCATGCATAGAAGTGGGCACTCCGATGACTACTATTCTGGGCTTGCGTTTGTGAGGTTCACCCACAGTGAAGCCATGTCATTAGCTGCGGAGACTGCTTCGGCTTCTCGATATCGTCTTTAGTGTCAGTGCTGATGATGACACCACCATTTCTTGTCTTGCGCAAACCTCTCACATGTAGCTTCAATTCTTCAGGTCTGATAATTTTTTGAACAAGGTTTTTTGTTTCCTCACTCGACTTCATTTTATCGTTAGGGTAAATTGCTACCGAACTAATGTTACTGGGCTGAATAAAACTATGTGCACCTTTTTTTGCGATGTCGGCGAAGGAAACTGGCCCGATGGCATGATTAGAGGACTCTTTAATACTCTGTTTAAGGTCTAAAAGTTGCTGTGAGAGGTCATGTTTTTCTTTTAGTGTTTGAAGGGAAGTATGGGCTTGAAAGATTTTTCGTTTAAGGGCTTGATATTGCACGGCCATTTGCGACATTCCATGACTTACTTTTCGGCACAAATTATTGATCTTTAGTTTCTGGTCCGCATTCAGTTTTCCTTCAGACGAGATAATGCACACATCAGTCAGGCACTGTTCTACAGATATCATCCAGTTCTGGATCTCGGGTGTGGATATCACTTCAGGAGGATCCTCTTCCTGATCGGCGGGTGTTCCTGACGGACTGCGTCGCGATGGCACACTTCGGTTACAGGGACTGTTTTCCATTGGTTTATTTTTAAGATTATGCACTGAACATTATAAATTCAATTAAACGTCACGACACAGATAGGTATCTTCCGCCGTATGTACATCTAGGTCATTATTTTGCAAGTAATGGTATTTGATATTAGGTATATGTATTATAATTAGTCAACCGACACGTCCGATTGCATCGGCTGAAACTCACAGATGTAAATGTAAAGTTAAAAATTACCTCCTTAACTTAAACTACATGGAGACGGAACATAATGGCTAAGCAATATTAAACTTGAAAATATTCACTCTCTCCAAATACACGCTCGTGACGCTAAAAATATATCTTTCACACACACACACACACACACGCACACGCACACGCACACGCACACGCACACGCACACGCACACACTCACATACACTCACATACACGCACATACACTCACATACACTCACACACTCACATACACTCACATACACTCACAAACTCACACCACTCACTCCTTTTACTGTAATACGACCTTAACACAACCTTTAATGTGGAATAATAAATGAACTGTTCTAGGATAATTAATTTTTGTGTACTTTATGGCGGAAGAGACTGATATCTACAATACAGGGCATCCTAGTGTGGATATCAGGGCTCAAATTGTTTTTGTATCTAAAAATTTGTTGCAAATAAAGATATTATATTATATTTCCTAAAACAATATGCATGTTTTTCATCCACAATTGCTAAACCCTTGGCATCGTCTCGTGATGGGGAATTGGCTATCTTATCTCCATTCCGGATCACATAAATAATAATAGAGCTTCTAATATAAATACGATAACAAACCTGAAGGAAGCTGGAGATATCCCTCATGACATTGTGGAACACGTACTCCTCTTTCACCATGTCAAACCACCCCAGCTTGGTGATCCGCGCGAACAGTGTGACCAACGCCTGGAATTCACAAATACAGATATAGACTAAATTTTTTTAGGTATTACAATAAATGTAAATAATACTGATGTCGTGTCGTTTTATTAATATCTGCATGTCCAAATTCTCAAAGCAAAAGTGCAAAAGAAACTTAGTACTTATGTTTTGTAAGAAATATCAGAATTTTACACAAGAACATTTCAATCAAATAAAAAGATATATCAAGATTGTTTTAATTATTTTTTTTCTTCTATCACAGCATACTAAAATGATTCAAAGCGTTAATAATTATTGTTTTTGACGGTGAAAAATCGATGCAGTGACGTTGATGACTGTCTGTGTATGGAATAAATCTTGTTTTGATACTTTTTGTATAGTACCTAGGGCATTTTCGGTTTTTGTGTGTGAAACATAAAAATAACAAAAGCACTTTTAAGTATATTATACTATACTATTTCACAATTCTAAACTTCACAAATGAAAACCAAGACATTTTAGTAAAAAAAAAGACATCAAATGTTTACCTGAACGACAAAATTGGCAAGTTTCGGCCGTGTCGCCAAGTAGTTGAGTATGTAGTTCCGTATGTCTAGACGCTGTTGCACCGAGAGGCTGGTGGTAGACCTGTTACAAGGGTACGGAGTGGTGGTCAAATTAATATGTAACCTGACCCAAGACATTGTCCCCACTGCAGGGGCACGGGTCTCTCCCCATACCTCTGGAAGGTTAGGCTATACTCTAAGTTAAGTCCAGATTGGAAGACATGCCACCTATATGTTTTATACATAAAATCAGACAGAATTGCCAGTGGGGGTTGAAAGGATAAAATTCTTTTACTTGACACACTTTGTCACATGGCTATAAAAAAAAAGCGGCCAAGTGCGAGTCGGACTCGCCCATGAAGGGTTCCGTAGCAGCAAGTAACATAATATAAAAGTTTTTGTAGTTCGTTGTAACTTGAATGAAAGGTAAATTGCGGTTTACGATTTATGACGTATTAAAAAAAAACTACTTACTAGATATCGTTCAAACCAATTTTCGGAGGAAGTTTGCATGATAATGTACATCATATATTTTTTTTAGTTTTATCATTCTCTTATTTTAGAAGTTACGGGGGGGGGGGGGGGACACACATTTTACAACTTTGGAAGTGTCTCTCGCGCAAACTATTCAGTTTAGAAGAAAATGATATTAGAAACCTCAATATCATTTTTGAAGACCTATCCATAGATACCCCCCCACACGTATGGGTTTGATGAAAAAAAATTTTTTGAGTTTCAGTTCTAAGTATGGGGAGCCCCCAAAATTTATTGTTTTTTTTCTATTTTTGTGTGAAAATCTTAATGCGGTTCACAAAATACATCTACTTACCAAGTTTCAACAGTATAGTTCTTATAGTTTCGGAAAAAAAGTGGCTGTGACATACGGACAGACAGACAGACAGACATGACGAATCCATAAGGGTTCCGTTTTTTGCCATTTGGCTACGGAACCCTAAAAATTGCCCACAGGTTGATGTATTTTTAAATCCTTGATTGGTAATCCCTTGGCATCATCTCACCTGATGGTGATTTTTGGTTAATAGCTACTAGTCTTCTAGCAGTGGCGTGCACAGAGTTTACACATAGGGTAGGCAGAAATAAAATTTTATATAAAAATGGAAAACTTACCATTAGTGTATCAGTTAACTTTAACTGGCCTTTTCAACTGGTCTCGTTACCTACGACTTTTTGAATCATGTGAAACTTTAAACAAGACTCTAGGTGATTTTTACAGAGATTGTGCTACCTATTTTAACGAGGCATTTAAAGCCAGTGTCATTCTAAACTGTTTTACTGTTAGACAATAAAATGCACGGAAAACAATACAGTATATCCGTGTACACAATTCGCGGAGCCAGTTATTAATTAATATTAATTTATTTGAAATAAACGAAACTCTAGCACACACCTTCCTTTAGTTATTATTTGAGATTTCTCACTTCGAAAACACGCCGTCTTTTAGTTTAGCTCTAAACACACATTTCTAGCACAGTTCTCGTAGCTAAAGTTAACCATTATCCTGAATTACTCAAACATTTAGCAACAAGAAATAGCTATTTTCAATTATCAACAAAGCGCAATAAGCTAATTTATAATAATTTTCTTTCAAACTTCGTTACACTTGCAACCAGTAAACAAAGAATATGGCATTATTTTAAATAATTTCCAAGAATGGACTCTCAAAAAACAAGAATAAAATGAAATGGTTCTTATTTGTAAACTCAAAGAGCATCATTGTCTTGCAACCATCTTGCAGCTATTAAAAAATACACGGCAAATTGTTAATACCAACTAAATCCTTGTTAGCACTACTTTCATATTAGACTTCTTAAAATGGCCGTGTAATCAAACAAGCAGTGCCTACAAATCACGCACACACGCGCAATTTCAGTACAAAATTAATCACACACATAAATAGCGGCTACACTGTAACCGTATAAAATACTGTACTTGTGTTTGTGAAAAAATGGCGAAAGACAGGCAGAATGTTGTCTGCTTATGACACCAGTCAGCAGCACTGTCACATAATGCGATGAGACGATTCTGTTAACCAACTTAAGTACTGCGTTTTTTCTCAAAATCGGTAGGTGGCGCTGTTTACGAGTTGAGTAGATATTATTATAATTAAATGGAAACGGAGGGCGTAACGGTAAATGAAAGTTAAAGTATCGTGTAATACGCAAGTTTTAATTTTTTTGTTTATAAACTGGCAGATTTATCAGGGTAGGCAGTGCTTTTCTGCCTCTATGGACTGCACGCCACTGTCTTCTAGCATCTATCTAGTAAAGTAATTTTAGAGCTAGGTTTGACTCTAAATATCTCAACTCTCCTGGAACAGCCATAGTATTTGACTCTAGCGGTAAAGAGTTTAAACTTATTTACTTTATAAGAAAGTATTTCATTTAAGTATGGAGAACGGCCTAACCTTCCCGAGGTATGAGAAAAGACCAGTGCCCTAGCAGTGGGGACGATATGGATTGTTAGCGTAACACAATGTCACTTGGTGGACCGATAACCAGGTGAAGGTTGCAGGAAGCCACTGGATGCTGGCAGAGCAAATTCGGTCTTCGTTATAATCCGTGAGGGAGGACTTTTCTAAGCAGAGTACGTCTCCTGGCTGATGTGATCAGAGTATTTACCTGCTGATCAGCTTGCCCAGAGTGGTAGCGGCTAACAGCTGGGAATAGCTCGAGTCAGCTCGCTCCAGCAACGCTTGACATTTGCTCAGGGTATCGGGAGACTCCTGCAACAATAATGAAATAGTCACCAATACACTGCCACTTCACACCCCAGACACTTCATACAAATTTCGCGTCATTGTTTACTACATAACATTCATGTTTGTACACATGTAAATGTGTGCGTGATGTACTAGGGTTGAATCTAGATTCAATAATTAGCCCTCATTGTCTTTATTGTTAGCTAGACTTTTACAAATAAAGTGAAGGTTGTATACACCAGACAAGGCTTTATAGCCTTAGAAGCCTTTAACTCTTTCCTTGAAAAAATAAAATTGTCTTTGGTTATTATACTGTGCTTTGGTTTTCCAACCCCTTGAAAACGTCACACGTCGGTCACACAGGGGGGGGGGGGGGTGAGGTAGCATTCAGAGAGCGGCAGGGAGTGTCCATACTGTGTACCACTTTTTGCCACTTTGCGAAGTAAAAGTTGGACCCCTGTCAGGAACTAAATTCGGAACCTGCTGACTTGAAAATGAGCAGACTACCCACAAGACCGTGGAGGCGGTTAAATGTTGTAATTATAATTTTTATAGTAAAAATAATGTTTATACCTGGAATGCAACAACGGCCTTCTCCGCCTGTTCCCTGATATTCGGGTCCTGGGACTCATATAGCTGTTTACACAGCAGCTCTATTTGAATCACCTCCTGAAAAAAAGAAGAACAATTTAAGATATCATAAATAACTTAAGATCACAATTTTTTAATCTTTTGGAGCTCCGAAGCAGAGCCAGGATAGGACCACAGATTGTATGCTTCAGGTAGCTCGGGGCAAAGGTGCTGAAGCTTATGGCATCCCTCAAGAAGCACCTACATCGCTGCCAGTGCATCAAGCATCAAAAGTTAAGACTATTAGGGTGTGTTTCCACTGATGCATAGCGCAGCATCCAACAAATTGACCAATCATATTGCTTGAAATAAAATGGAGCGGAGATTTTATTAAGGAGTAATCTGATTGGTCACTTTTCAATTTCAAACATTTATTCCGTTCCCCTCTGCATGATTGAAAATGCACCCTTAGGCATTTTCTCATAGGGCGGTTCATCCTGACAAGGAAAGTTTGCAGAATTTAGAGATTGGCGGATGATATCTCTTGGAGCATGATTTTATTTATTCATAAGAAGGTACACAAACAGAAATGTAGGAATACACATATTAAACGTATTTAGATCTAAATGGATCCCTACATTCCAACAATGTGTCCTGCAAGTGATTAACAAACAAAAAGCGGATCCGCACGATTAGAAATTTTGGAAAACAATTATTATTACTTAATGAATAATGAGTTAATAACATATTAATGAAACTGTGCTTTTACATTAACGGAAAAGTTATATAAAATCTAAAAATGAGTCCTGACAATGTGAATAACCTACATTATAAAGGAAGAAAAAGAAGAGAGGAAAAAGTCAGAACTTCAAAGAACTACATCATTGCCTGTATTTGTGGTGATGTAAAAATGATAATATTATGTTAAATTATATTGTGGTTACTTTTAATTTAATAAATTATTGACTTTGAATATATACTTGTGTAAGCTTTCGCTAAAAGGGTCCAATTCAGTAAACAGCTCATTGTATCTATTACACATTCGAAATACGGTTTAAGATATTTATTTCTCAAAAAGAATTACAGATTCACTTAACTTGAGAAATACAATATAAGTGCTTAAAACTATTTATTATATCGTGAAGGACGGTAGAGAAAAGTATCATGTACATCATAAACAAATAATCTGTCGGTATATTGGAATATACATCTGCTCCATTACATGACTTGTTTTATGAAAGCAATTGATAGGAACCATATTGCTATGGTTGGGTTGGGTTTAAAAATACATCTATAAGGGTGAGCATTTGCCGCTATTGGTGTGGCACACAGGTACTGTGAACAAGGGCTAAGAACGGAGTGTTTTACTAGGTACTCAAAATTTTATACTGTTAATTAGCTCAGGACAGTTGATTTGGTTACTTAGAATTTTATAAAGGAAAGTTGCTTCAAGATGAATACGTCAAAACAAAAAAGTTATTCTTCAATGAATATAATAGATTGCATACAAAAAAATATTTATGTTATAAACTCTTGACAATAGCTATTTCGGTAACAATAATTATTTGATAATTTCAATAAGTTAACAGTTAATAGATGAAAGGGTAATGCCTATTTTCACAAACCTAAGCCCGTCCCACATGTAGGTATTTAAAGAACAAGCGGTCTCAGAGTTAGGTACCTATATTAGAAAAAAAAGGGTGTTATTACTAAAGTCTAAATGGGGAACTCTTTTAGTTCCAGTAGTAAAGCCCGGTTTACATTGGTCACGTACAGTGGGTTTTTTTTTTTTTTTTTGCCCATCTGCCATCAGCCTTCTTGGCTTTTATCAGATTTTGTGTGGGGGAAAATCTTTTGGAGGGCTCACATCCATTGATGTGTCACCCTATTGGAGACTTCAAAGTGAAGCGAGTCGAGGTCTGCTGAGCCTGTAAAGCGACTCAGATGTATCTGTCAATTTTGTCGCCAGTATATTTTGATGGTTCTCGAGCCGATTTCTGTATTTTTCACAGAATTTTTCAATTTCCTTTTTTACAGTGGGTATTTCGAGATACTCGTGCACTTCTTGATTTCGTGTAAACCAAGGGGCGTTCGTTATCATTTTCAGGGTAATGTTTTGGAATTGCTGCAATATTTCTGTGTTAGAATGACTAGCAGATCCCCAGAGCTGGATGCTGTATGTCCATATAGGCTTGATGATCATTTTGTAGATGATGAGTTTATTCTCTAAACTGAGTGTTGATTGCCTACCTATTAGCCAATAAATGTCTCGGACCTTTTGATTTGCTTGATCTCTCTTACTCTTAATGTGGTCTTTCCATGTAAGTCTTCTATCCAGGTGCATTCCCAAGTATTTGATGGTAGCTTTGTGGGGCAGTACTTCGCCATCGAGGTACAGTGGTGAAGTCAAGTAGTAGGTAAGTAGAAGTCCATTGCTTTTCACAACTATTCAAATCGGTTTACAAAGAGTAATGTTGCGAGACAAGCAATGGACTTCTACTTTCTACTTGACTTACCACTGTACTTGAGTAATGTGAACCGGGCTTCACAGATAAGCTAACAATGGTGTCGATTCGGTTTTCACGATTGACTTATTTCACAGCACTAAACTTAATTTAAGTATTCTGTCATTTTAGGGTTCCGTAGCCAAATGGTAAAAAACGCAACCCTTATGGATTCGTCATGTCTGTCTGTCTGTCTGTCTGTCCATCCGTATCTCACAGCCACTTTTTTCCGAAACTATAAGAACTATACTGTTGAAACTTGGTAAGTAGATGTATTCTGTGAACCGCATTAAGATTTTCACACAAAAATAGAAAAAAAAACAATAAATTTTGGGGGTTCCCCATACTTAGAACTGAAACTTAATTTTTTTTTTAATCAAACCTATACGTGTGGGGTATCTATGGATAGGCCTTCAAAAATGATATTGAGGTTTCTAATATCATTTTTTTCTAAACCGAATAGTTTACTTCCAAAGTGGTAAAATGTGTGTAACTTCTAAAATAAGAGAATGATAAAACAAAAAAAAATATATGATGTACGTTACCATGCAAACTTCCACCGAAAATTGGTTTAAACGAGATCTAGTAAGTAGTTATTTTTAATACGTCATAAGTCGTAAACCCCAAATTACCTTTCATTCAATCAACTCAAATATAAAAAATATAGAGTTCAAGACATGTGTGATTAGGAATTTATACGGAACCCTCGGTGCGCGAGTCCGACTCGCACTTGGCCGGTTTTTTTCTGTGTTGAAAAGACAAGGATAGAACGCTTAAATTAAGTTTAGTCCTGTCAAATAAGTTTATTTGTAAATATCGACACCATTATTTGATAATTTCTTTTTGATGCAGTAACTTCTGGATTTGAGTCTTAAATAGCCACTTTAGATTTATCTGTTATCAATCAGTCAGAATGACACAGAATTGTATTAAAGGTAAAGATCAACTGATCGAAGTATCTCATGTAGCACTCATTCGATATTCAAGGAACATCCACAACTTTTTTTTACCATTCCTAGAAGTATTCGTTTTTTTAGAAACAATCAATACTATGATTATTTCAAATCAACCATTCCAGTTTTTAGCCATTCCTCTGGGAACCCTAGAGATTCTAGGATGAAAATATATATATTGTATAAATATTTTGCGTGCATGCCAACACAGCCTTCACATCTTGTTTCTTCATCACCTATGGTATGTAGGAAGAAAACTCTTACAGAGTTATTCATACCAATTGTACATAAAATGTGTAATCATGTCTTTTTTAAGTGTGCAAAGAATTTGTAAAATAAATAAAATAAAAATGAAAAGTAGTCAATGTGTCAGCTAAGCGCTTTATCTATCTACCTACCAAAATCCAAATCCGTTCAGAAGTTTCGGCGTGAAAGACACACAAACAAACAAAAATCCATACTTTCGCAATTATAATATTAGTGAGATAGTGAGACAACACAGTTGAATTAATCATGCTAAAAGGAAGTAGGTAACAAAACACATCCTTGCCACACCCTGGACACTGCATACTAACGTCGAGTTTGTATATAAAAATAAAACGAAAAAAATTGTGTGTCGCGGAGCTTGGCTTGCACTAAGCAATTGCCACCGTATCTTACCCGCAGGGGGGGAGATCGCCTATTGGGGGGTAAGGAGTCTCCATAGTGTATGCCGGGTACTATTGTTTATAGGTAGTACTGTTCTTGCACAGTGATTTGTTGTCCCCAATATTTAGGTATTTTATCAACAACAATGTAGCTACCACCTAGTTTCGGTTTGTTATCGGTGCAGACCATTCTAACCAAGTCACCGGCAACATTACTATGTCTCGTTCTATTTACCAACGTTCATCCTACACTGCCAAGCAAGTAAGGAGTCGTTAAAATTAAGAAAATACAATGAAAAATTCGCCAAAAATCGCCTATTGGAATATACAAGAACCGCGTAAAAGTGGATACGAAAATCTTATAAAAGCTAGTGGAAATTACAAAATAAGGAATGAGAATTGATTTGCATATTCTATGAAACGTTATCAGTGGCGTTTGTGCACTGAATTCAGTTATTATCATGCTTAAATCTTAATATTTTGATCCTCACCTGTTCTTCAGCCATCTTTGTTGATCTCTCGCATTTGGTATGACGTTCCAATGCACGCAAGATTACATTTACAGACCAGACATGTTCTGAGGGTGTTACCGTAAAACTTCCGCAAAACCATGTTCATAGAAAAGTATTACTAAAATAATTTCAAGATTTTATTTGTATTCTTTTTTCATAGTTATATTTACTTTGAAGTAGATAGTTTTTATTTTAAAAAAAAATCAATAAATACATATTATATTTCTAATGGCCCAAATGAAACGTTATTACGGGTACGTTCACGGAACTCGAAAACACGGAAAACATGAGGAAAACTTTTTCGTGGTTTAGGGGTTTCTTCTCATGCAACGATATCCCATATCGACGATGTCCTCATGTAACAGTACCTATAAATATTTTATGAAAACTACTAAGTAAATACGAAAATAAACTTAATGAACTTTTATACAAATTGATCGTCCAATAAGTAAATTTTGTATGGAGAGACCAAACACTATATATCATCGTAGGGTGCAGTTTTGGTTCAGTTCAGTCAGTCTACTAATCATTAGTGAGTAGTATAATAGTATATTCCTTGGTGTACTGAGTGATTCGAAAAAAACCAAAGTTAATCTACAGTGTGTTGAAAGTTTGAGTCTTTTTGAAGTACTTAATAATAAACATCAAACATGTTAGGTACCTTTTTTAAGAGGCTTTTTTTAAGACAAAAGTTTTAGTATTTTAACCGACTTCAAAAAAATGAGGTTCTCAGTTTGACCCGTATGATACGCGATTGAAGTCGGTTTTTTAACGCGTTCAGCGTTGTCGATTATCATCTTCATTCTTCTGCAACCGAGAAAAGGCAGCGGCAGCGCCAATGAATAGTTAATGTTTATAACACCGAAGTTCCAGGACTTACTTGGGTCTCAGAGCTCCTATAAGAGCAAAGCTTTAGTTAAATATTTAAGCTGTGCCTATTTCGAAACTACTTACTCCCGCCCAAGCACACAATTAACCTACTGATCCTAACTAAAAAGTCTTTAGGTATGCGGTATGTCACTCTACTCTACCGTTTATTCAAAGTATTTATTATGAATTTATTAATGGTGAATCATAGGGTATTTTTCACAGGCTGCATCCCGCTCGCGTGACGATATGAAATTTCTTTGGGTTTTTAGTTCCCAGAGTAGCGCAAAGAAGATTGTAAGCTTTTATTCCACATTAACCGGCCCGATACCTGTTACGCACGCTGATATCCGATAACGTGATGTTTTCACACTGTGTTCCAGGTCTAGATAATTTATTTGATGAACATATTTCTATATACTTACTTATTATTCCACTAAGAACAATTCCGAACTATGCTAGCCAGCGCCTTCCAGCTATCAGGTACGGTAACATGGCACATATCGACAGTAAAGTTCATGGTGGCTTCTTTATAGAGTAGAGATCCGACCTCGGGCTGGACAGTGTAAAAACACTGAAAACGTCGGAATTTCCATAAATCTGTTAATCTTCTCCATAAGATAACATGCTGGCTGACACACTACAGAACACACAGGATGCCGTAAACAAACCAAAAGAAAATATTAGACAATGAAACAAAATACAAATCTTCTTTTGGCGTTACATCGAGTTCACAAAATTTTAGTATTGAAGATGTAAAAATTTTATTTTCGCTGTTAGCATTCACAACTAAATTGTTAAATATTATGTGTCTATTCTGTTTTTTTAATTAAGAGTAGTGCCCGAAGAAAAATGAATGCGTATAATATAATTTCGTACTTACGAAGAGGTTACTTCATTTTCCCCTCTGGGATGTTCGAAAAACGTAAGTTTTTATTTTATTTCATTGTTGTTTTTGTCGTATCGTAGCTTTTTCCGTCGCATGGTATCAGTTTTCTGATATTATTATCAGAATTATCCAATCTGCAGACGAGACATCTCATCGTAAGTTTTTTACCTCTTGTTTTCCAATCTTCTATTTCGAATAGAGTCGGACTGTTTGGAGAGAAGACTGGTTCAGAGAGTCTTAGGCAGTTATGAGGGTCAGCCTAAGTTGACATTCAGGTATTTACTTAATTCTTTGGTCTTCGCAATCGAGAATGTAAGATTGGTATTCCATTCATCAAAATATTTTAGTCCAATGCCCATTTAATCAAAGAAATTGAATTACTTCATCAAATGTACTAGCATTTTTGCCATAGATAAAGAGGAATACTTTTGCATATCGTACCAATTTTATCGAATATTGGACATCAAAATTGTACCAAAGATTTACAGTGGAATACCACCTTTACGTACATAACGTAAATATGTCTACGGTCATAAACTAGAATTCACTGTAATATGAAAACTTAACTACCCTTGTTCATCATGGTGAATTAATTTATCCTGAATGGGAATCGAACTTATGAGCACTTTTTAGCAGGTAGGGTCACACAGTCAGACATACAATACAAGTATCTAGACACTGAGACTTGAGAAGACTAGAGACAGAGTGTACCTTATACAATTTTTAGGACTCTCCGCTGGAGCCTTTTTTCTTTTGAGCAACGTTTTACTGAAATTAAGAAAAAAATGGACACTGATTTGGACGCTGACCAGTTTTCGCGGTTATTTATAATGATTAGTAACTAAAAGTTAACAGATCCTGCAATTATTCTGTTTCTATTCACTTATTATTCTCGCAGCAAAATCAGGGGCGCGGACTTCAAAAAAATATTGGGGGGCTGGGCGGAAAAAAATGGGTTGCTTATTTTCCTTATATTTTAAAACTAACTTTATATTTTTTCTGTGATTATTGTTGAGGGACTGTGGTGCAAGGAAATGAGTTTTTTTTGGGATGAAAGTACCTATCCTAAGAAAAAAGACACTCCAGTATTTTAATACAGGGTTATTTTTTGACCCCCCCCCCCAAAACTGAAGTGGCTTCTATTCATGAAACTGAACAACTTTTCCCATAAAAAAAATCTCTAAAGTTTCTCGACGAGTTGAAAACACGAATCCATTTAGTTCCAGCTTTCATGCTGAGTGTATGTTAGACAGTCTTTGGTTGGAGGTCTATGAAAACCGGAGCCTTGTTCCATTATATCTGATGATTCAGTTAACGATCAAATTATATTCTTGGTTTATATTATATACCTATTTAATGCAAAATTTTAATCATTGATTGACTCGGTGACTCAGTGGTTAGCGATCCTGACTACTGATCCGAGAGTCGTGGATTCGATCCCCACCCAGGGCAAACATTTCTGTGATGAGCAGATTTGTTTGCTCTGTGTCTGTGTGTATTATATCTATACAGGGTGTAACAGAAGTGTGTGACAATACTTCAAGGTTGGCTTTTACCGATCAAACTGAACAACTTTTGTTCTACAACTTTATTGAAGTCGCAAAAATTTTTTTGGACTTTTCATACAAACTTGGTTCGCCAGCTGATCGATTTGTATGAAAAGTCCAAAAAAATTTTGCGATTTCAACAAAGTTGTAGAACAAAAGTTGTTCAGTTTGATGGGTAAAAGCCAACCTTGAAGTATTGTCACACACTTCTGTTACATCCTGTATATGTATGTATTTAAATGTATATGTGTATGTATATCAGTCTCTGGTTCCCATAGTACAGGGAATCCTAGTTTGGAGCCAGATGACCGTGTGTGATTTGTCCCGAATATTATTATTACTATTCAACTCGATAGTGAAAATGTTATTCAAGAAATACTTAATACTTATTCATTTGTCATAAAAATTTAAAACAGAAAAAATATTTGCACTTATTGTTAGTAATTGTCGTAAGGGTGTGTTGTAGTGGCTAACCACTTGTGGATGAAAAATACAGGGTGTTAAAAAAGTGCGTTTGAAATTTTAAGGGGTTACTCAGAATCAAGTACAGAACCCACGAAAAATATTGAAAAAATCCGCTCTTCAATTATTTTTTTCAGATTCTCATACTAAATCTAAATAGTGAATCGAGAATTTGTATGAAAAACTGCAAAAAAAAATTGAAGAGCGAATTTTTTCAATATTTTTCCTGGATTCTATACTTGATTCTGAGTAACCCCTTAAAATTTCAAACGCACTTTTTTTAACACCCTGTATAAAAATAAGTTTTACATAACTGGGAAATAGAGTTAATACCTAAAATACTACTATGTACTTCTGCAAAAGAGCAATGCGAGAATTGTGATATTCCATATTATTATTTCCATTGTTTATTTACGATCAATGTTTGCTGGAAAAACTTCGAGTGTGGCCAAAACGAATAAAAAAACATGACCTCACTTACTTAGCTTTTGCCCGAGGCTAAGGCTGCTTTTCCACCAGAGATGTGCGAGGAAGCGGAGCGGTGTGTGACGAAAAAATCCAACAATAGAGTTGCTTCATTTTCCTAGCCTCGCTTAGCACAGCTCAGGTGAAAAAGGGCTTAGCGAAGCGAGGAGTTTTGTACTGAGAAATGTGTGCGAGGGATGTGTTCCGGGAGATTTTTCTTCGCACATGTTTGGTGGAAAACCCACCGACACATTTTTAACAGACTTCAAAAAAGGAGGAGGTTCTCAATTCGACTGTATTTTTTTTTGTATGTTTGATACGCGATTACTCCGCCAGTTATAAATTTATTTTGATGATTCTTTTTTTGTTTGGTAGGGAATACTTTAGAGGTGATCCCATATAAATTTTATCAAAATTGATTCAGTACTTTTTGAAAAAAATCAATAAATCATTGCAAAATGGTAGTTGTTACGATTGAAGTCGGTTTTTTAACGTGTTCAGCGTTGTCAATTATCCTCGCACAGCTTTGGTGGAAAACAGCCTAAGGCAGCCTACACATCCCTCGCGACAGATCCCCCGCAACACATCCCTCGCACATAATATTTTTCGCATGTTATGTACAAAGACCTCGCTTCGCTAAGCCCTTTTCCACCTGAGCTGTGCTAAGCGAGGCTAGGAAAATGAAGTGATTCTATTGGTGGATTTTTCCTCGCACACTGCTCCGCTTCCTCGCACATATTTGGTGGAAAAGCAGCCTAAGGCTGCGTGATGTCCTTTTAAAGACTGTCGTCGAGGGTGCTCGGTGTGAAAATTTCCTACCTAATTATAATTACATTTACATTTCCCGAAACGTTGAGTGTACAAGTTCCGAGTGGTAGGAACTTTGTACTAGGTAGAATAATATGACGATTTAAAAGTATGTGTAAAGCATCTACTTAAATAAAAAAGATTTTTGATTTTTTGATTTTGATTTTTTAAAATTACTTTGATGAAGTTGTTAGTTGCGTAAAATAGGTAATAAATATAATGTTTCGAAACCATGTAAAATTATGGAAAATATAACAATAATATGTATAATTAAAATGAATAAATAATTATAATTTAAGATACTACGGAACCCTACACTGCGCGTGGCCCGACACGCACTTGACCGCTTTTTTATATCTTAAATAAGGAAAAGGACATAGTTGAATAGTCTTAAAATATAAATACACTTTACCAAAATTGGTAACTTCTATTTAACTACTGACTTTTGACTTTGTGTTCCTTGGGGACCACTTGGGGACCACTTGGGGACTTTGGGTTGTTCAAATTCATTTGTACAAACCCCAGTTTGAACCCTAACAGATATATTACGAGCACCCTATGTTGTATTAAGATGTTGCCGAAAAGAAAAAACTAAGCTACATTTCATTAAGTACCTATTTATACAAAACTGCACCAAAATGTGTTAAACCAACGTTGACTTATTTCTTTACGGAATCACTAAAAAAAACTGAAAAATACCGAAAAAAGGCCACGAGATAAATCAAGTTTAAATAGGTACTTGTTATGAAACGTACCTAAATTGACGTTTCGTCTTTTGGAAGACTCATGGCTTTTTTCGCTATTTTTCAGGGTTCGCTGAGTTTCTGATAGTGAAGAAAAACAGATCATCGTCCCGTGACAAGGAGACTTGCGAAAAAGGCAAAAAATTGATCGACTATACATTCGGCCATGGAAAATTTCCTCTTGATGATATTAAAGGATTTGAACACATAAATTTTGACAATGAGGAGTGTTTAAGCAAGTTAGACCAACAGCTACATAAAACGCTTGCAGCAAAAGCAAGTTGCAGTTACGAAGAATGCACTGAAGAGAAATTCAAACAGCTCATCGATCAAATCATCGAAGTTGAACAATCAGCAATTGAAAATGAAACTGGAACTGATCAAGAAGAAGGGGCAGATAACGAAATGTTATTAGAAAGCTCCAATATTATATACTATCAAGATTGCGATGACGCAATAAATGATAATACTGTAAAAGTTGTTACGTTTCGACCTACATGGCCACCTACTAGTGGTGCCAAAAAAGGCCCCACAGGCTTAAATTATGATAATAAAAAACCTGGCAATAACAAACAAGATAACAAAGATAATCAAAATCATATCCGACCAGTAATTGTTACTACTGCTACTACTAAAGCAGACATTCCAGCAATAAGCATAGATTACAGGATAACGCTTGAGCCATACATTAATATATATAAAGATGAAGACGAAGATATTACCATAGTGGCAATTAATAAAAAAAAACATAACAGTTTAGATCAAAAAGTAAATGAACCTGAAAAAATCAGAGTAGATCTGACATTTTATTCAGATGCTAGATATGCAGAGGGAAAAAATGAAAATGCAAAAGCGTGTCCAAAAGAAAATGTAAAACCAGAATCGTCGGTAATACCAACTTCCGCACTTCAACAAAGTTCTGTGATTAGTTGTATGAATCATAACCTCAATAAAGGTGTACAACAAAGTGATTTCGAATTACAAATAGATACAAAAAATATTAATCAAAATCCAGAACCAGTGCAAGAGAACAATAAATTAGAAGCATCGAATAAATTTGAAGTATGGGAAAGTTGTCAAAATATTATAAATTGTCATCGAAAACCCGACGCTATGAGACGAGATTCACTTTTAGAAGAATCTATAAAAAAAAACAAAACACAATTGGCATTTGGACAAGACACTATCAAAGAAGAACTCAAAGACAGACCAGAATCAGCAATGCGACCAAATTTACAAAATAATTTCCAAGTGCAAATAGTTACAAAAAATGCAAATCAAAGTCCAGAACCAACTGTACAAGAGACATATAAATTAGAAGTATCGAATAAATATGAAGTATGGAAAAATTGGCAAGACATTTTAAATAATTGTCATCAAAAACGCGACGCTATGAGACTATATTCACTTTTAGAACCTTTAAAAAAAGACAAAACACAATCGGAATTAAAACAAGACGTTATCAAAGACGAACTCAAAGAGAGGGCAGAATCTGCAATGAGACCAAATTCATTCATAAAAGAATCTATAAAACAAGCAGAATCAGAAATTGTAATAAGAGCAGATACTCTCGAAGAAAAGACAGCATCAGCAATAAGACTTCTTTCCTCAAGAAAGCAAATCATTAAAAAAAGTGAAACAAAAAAGTTTAGACTAGATCACTTTGAAGAAGAACCAAAACAAGAGAAGACAGAATTGGAAATAAAATCAGATGTAGTCGAAGGACCTAAAAAAAGTGGGAAAACAAAATCTCACAGAAATGACAACTGGAAAGATTTTGAAAAGATTGCGGTACCGGTCTCATTGCCTGAAAACTCTATGCCAAATTTAGCCACGTATGGAATTAAATTAGATGTACCTAAAGTAGACACAATGGACCCTCTTCGCAGTACCTTAAAAAGAGATGGACTAAAATCTAAAACAGCCATTGAAGAAAATTCGAAAATAGATAACGAAACATTAGTACTTCTAAGGTCAGAGCCTATTTCAAAAGAAGATTCAAAGGCAAAGGAAGAAGTCACAGGCAACTCAGAAGAAAATTTAATCGAAAATGCGTCACAATTAAAAACTTCTGAGTCCAGACCTGAAGCACCGGTTGCAGAACCAAAATCCAGTTCAGAAAATGTCAGTGTTTTTGATGGAAATTCAAAAATTGATTCCAACGAAACAACATTACTTGAAAGGTCAGAGCCTATTACAAAAGAACATTCAAAAGAAATCACAGGCAACTCAGAAGAAAATTTAACCGAAAATGCGTCACAACTAAAAACTGCTGAGTCCAGACCTGATGCACAGGTTGCAGAACTAAAACCCAGTTCAGAAAATGTCAGTGTTTTTGTTGGAAATTTGAAAACTGATTCCAACGAAACAACATTACTTAAAAGGTCAGAGCCTACTACAAAAGAACATTCAAAGGAAATTACAGGCAACTCAGAAGAAAATTTAACCAAAAATGCGTCACAACTAAAAACTGCTGAGTGCAGACCTGGTTCACAGCTTGGAGAACCAGAACATAGTTCAGAAAATGTAAGTGTTTTTGCTGCTCATTCAATGCAACCAGAATTTAACAGTAAGTTGATAAATGAAAATGTTGAAATTTTACCTAATGAAAATAAGGCTGCAGGGAAAAAGGAAACAACTATAAATAATGAAATACAGAAGGAGAAAAAACCATGTGATGCTGCACCTTCACCACTAAGCGAATCAGAACTTATTGGAGATAAAAATGTAGACCTAAATCCTTATACATTCCCTACTGAATCAAAAACAATTAAACTAATGAATGATCAAAAAGACCATTCAGAACCTGAACTACTGATTACTGAAACCAAAGCGGAAGATGTTGACGATAAAAACAAAGTGGAAAATACCACATTGAACAAAGCTGATGAAAAAAAGGATTTTGAGCAAGAAAATATTACTCCACAAAATAAACCGATTTACAGATATGAAGCATATACTTATCAAGCGCATACACCTTATGGAACATTTTACACAAACTATACACCTCAATGCTGTCATTATGTTCATAGAGCAAACACGCACCAGCAAAGTTATCAAAGATATTTTCTCGGTCTTACTGAATATTATCGACATTCTATCGATACTCAGCAACCATATTCCCAAGAAAAAAATTCATACATTAGTGAAGAATTAAATGCTAATCCGAGTTGGGAATTAAAAAAAAAACCTATCCAAATTATCGAAGCTACACCCGAGCAAGGACTCAATGCTAAACCAATAAGCACACAATCAAATATTAGTCAACCAAAGAATATCATTACCACACAGTCAAATATGTATAGGGAGCAATCAAACCCAATAGTTGACACTCAGTCAAATGGGCCATCAGGAAAATATCTAGGCAGAGGGAGTAGATCACGTGCTGAAAGCGTATTGAAAAGAAGGTTGCCCGTAGAAACTAGCACTCAACGTCAACTCAGAAACAGACGAAGAACCAAGCATGAAAATTTTATATATAGCGGACATGTACCACTACCAAGAAATTTGCTGGGAAACGAAGTGCCACTTTCAGTTCTTCTTGAAAGGGCCCGTGAGAAGAATCGTTTGGAGTATTGTCAGTTGTACGAAAGTTTGAAGGAGCAAGAGAAGGTATACGAACAATTGAAGCAGACACAGCAGACGACCTCAAAAAACGGTAGCAGAGATAAGTCACCGCCCTCTTGTCCTCCACCATCTCCGACATGCCCTCCCCCTGAACCACCTAGAAGCTCACCCCCAATGAATTTCCCCCCGATGGGTCGCACCCCTAAATTCTGCCCACCTAAAAAGGATGGGTTTAAATTCCTTGATGCTCTCACCACTTTATCAGTTTATGATAATGACAACACCAATGACAGGTCCGCCAAAGCTGGTAAACGAAGAGAGTATGAGAAACGCTTGCTCGGTAAAAAGGGTCCCAATCATTGGATTTTTGTGCAGGGACGAGCTCAACCGCTATATGATGCTGAAAATATTCTAGAATGTTCCAAACTTACTCGTGAAGAAAAAAATTTATTGATCTGATTCTTTATGTGGATTGTGGATGACTAACTTGCTTTACAGTTTACAGCGAAAATAAAATTGCTTACCTACTATATTTACAAATCATTTGTTTTTGGTTATTTTTTACATACCTATTTGAAATAAATATTTTTTTTATCAAAAGTTACGTATTTCCAATCAATTATTTTAAGGATTGATGTAAGCATTAAATAACAACCACATATTTTCACATTCGTTTGCAGTGCTTTTAAGGTAAAGCTTTTTTACAGTGTTAGCCCAGTCATCGAGGAGTTTCTTTGTATGGAGACCCCAACATTAATTTCTCTATCAATGAAACTTTGCACGATTGTGAAGGATAGTGTATATATGGAAGATGACAAAGAAGCCAAAAGATTTTGTGGCTGGAAGTAGGTGTTTTATACCTAAAGATTTTCCTTTAAGATCATAGCATAATAGTTTTTATGCTATAACTAATTATGTAAAATTTCTCAGTCCATTTTTATTTATTTATATGGTACATAATAATAAATATAAACAGTATTTCAGGTTATCCAATAAAATTTCGATACATTAAACTTATATGTATGAAGCGTCATACACGTACGTAAGGTCACGCGATCCGTTTGCCGGCCACTACCCATTTCCGGCCTTTTCGCACTTTATTTTGTATAATAGTAATAGTTCTAAAAAAATATGTTCGGATACGTTTGATCTGCACAAAATTACGCGTAAGTAGGTATTCCACAGATAGTAAAAAAAAACTCACTAAAAGACTGTTAAATATAGATTACAAAAACATCAACATCAAATAACTTGTTAGGTACCTATAAATAATGTAAAAAAATATTATACGTATGGCGGCGTTCAGCGCCATAGTACGAAAGCTAAAAAATACAATAAAATAATATAAAAAACAAAAATAAATAATTTTAATCAGAGATGTTGCTAATATCCGTATCCGCATCCGTAAATATGGAGCTTTCGCATAAATTTTGACATCCGTATCTATATCATCCGCAATATTCAATGCAGATTTTCATGCGGATGCAGATCTAGGACAGCATAACTAATTATTGTGATATTTTATTTCAGGAATATAATTTTGAAAATTATTAATTGTAATTATTAATATAAATAATTAATAATAATTGTATAATTAATAACAAAAGCTCTATAAAAAAGTTTTTTTTATTCATACAATTTTATAAACCAGTAATATTTTCAAGTAAGTAGCAAAGTACATTATTACACCAAAAGGCAGCAAAGTTACTTTTAATAAAAAAAAATGGTCCAGGTTTTTAACTTTCAATACTTTAATAATTTAATAAAAGAACAAGGATTAGTATTATTATTTAGGGTTCCATACACAAAGATCAACGGGACCCTATTTAATAAGCCTCCGCTGTCTATCCATCTGTCCGTCTTTCTCTCAGCGGGCTGTATCTCATGAACCGTAAAAGGTAGATAGCTGTAATTTTCACAGTGTGTATTTCTATTGCCACTATGACAACAAAGGCTGGCAACGCACTTGTAACTCCTCTGAGGTTGCGGGTATTTATGGGCGGCGGTAATCGCTTACCATCAGGTGATCCATCTGCTCGATTGTCAACTATGCCATAAAAAAAATTAAAAAACTTAAAAATTAAAAGGGCTGGTAGGGTGACACCAGAAACATATTTTTGGTGGAATTCCTAATATTGTACGATGGTACGGAACCCATCATGCGCGAGTCCGACGCGCATTTAGCCGGTTTTCATTTATTTATGCCCATACAAACCCATACAAAGGACTATGCAAAAAATTATATGGACCCTATCCGCACCCACCAACAGAAGTGGCATTAGTTTCAAAATTATTGTGACGTCCCATTAAAATAATAATAACCATTTTCAATCTAAAAACGATAGGGATTTATTAAAATATACGAGAATAGTTATTTGTTCTACTAATGAGCAAAGTTATTTTTTGCTTCGAGTGCTAGCTTTAAATCACGAGCTAGCGAGGTAGTCTAGAATTGAATCACGAGCGTAGCAAGTGATTCTTATATAGACTACTGAGCATTGTGAGTGATTTAAAGGCACGAGACATAAAAATGACCTGCTCTCATGTTAAACATACAACTTTCGACCAGCGAGTAAAGTAAAATCGTAGTTGATTAAATTCTCTCTGGAGACAATATAGTTTTTTATTATAATGTTTTTAATTTAGAGGTTGCGTTCGGAAACTGCGCTACTTAACATTTTTATAAAAACCTTAGATATAAATATGATATTTTTAGGTAAACGATATTCATGTTTACTAGTAACTACATATTTATTTTAAATATTACGTCTTTAAAAATACAGTAGCACAATTTATAAACTTGAATTTCTTTAAATAACATATAACATTGTGTGCTTATGAGTTAAAACGCTCCCTACGCCAAAATGAGTTTCTGAACCAACCATCGCTCATATTTTTTTCAGCGTCGCGCCAAAGGTGGTGTTCGAAATTCGAATCACTTTTTCTCACGCCTAAAGCAAAAACAACTTTTGCTGCGAGTTTTCAGGGATCAAAGGCACTCTTTTCGCGCTGGACAGGTGAAAAACTGTTTATTAATCTGTTGACTCAAAGCAGCTTGTTGCTGCGAATGTTAGTTAAAGTGTTCGAATTTCGAACACCAGCTTCTATCACTATCGTGTAAAGTTTTCTAGCTGGTAGAGGTGAAAAATTGTATGTTGTAAGAACAACTTTCTACGACTACTCATGAATCTGAACAAATTTCCCGCAAAAAAGTTTTTGAACTCCTCATACTATTTGATCAAATGAGCCTCCAAATTAGTATTGGAATTTTGGAAATCAAATTCGATTTGCATGAAAACCCCATATCTACGGCGGATGTCGTCATAGCAAAAAAACATCAGGCTGCACAGATGTATTGACTAAGATACGTTTGGAATCTGTTGTGGGTGGGGGCGATTTTTTTGTGTAGTCCTTTTCTCTTTTTGTGTAGTATTAAGATTCGCATCCCCGGATGAGCCTTTAAATATCCGCATCCGCGAATTTCAAAGAATCTGCATCCCCAACCTCCCTGATTTTAATGTGTCGATTAATATTCGTACATAAACAGTATATCCCGAATGGCCCATTTCTACCTTAAAACAACCCCCTTTATGGGGTCCTTCCATCATCCTCCCCCTCCCTGGGACGACTATTACGCGGATATCACACTGAGGCGGAAATCGGACGGGAGCGCGAAGCGACGAAATTCGCATGCGGCAGCGTTCCGCTCCACCGGACGGTTTCCGTCCGAAGCTGCGGTGCACGACGAAGGCGCGATTTCCGTCCAAATTCCGTCGTAGACAAAAATCCGGACGGTACTGCGGTGCAGTGGTATACCTGTGAATCGCACCGCGTCTCCGTCCGGGAGCGCGGATCCGTGTCGTGCGAATCGCGCCTCCGGACAGAGAAGCGGTGGAAGTGTGTGATACCCCACGGTTTTTGTATACAAATCAACATTTTACAGTACAAAGTTTAAATCTGCTCCACCGCAATTCGTCGCGGTGAGCGGAGCAGTGTGTTTTCCGCCTTAGATTTGTGGCGACATCTATCGCACCGCCACGAACTAAACCTAGATCGCGCTATTGAAAGTTTCTTCAGATTAACTATACAACTTCCAACCATCATTGGTTGGAACACGGCCGGTCCCCAGGCATACCACCTCGCCTGGCGGAGGTACCGCCCTTTTCCTCCAAAGAGTGGTAACACACAGTTCCTACAGTGGTGACCCCAGACGCTGAACATCCTGGCGCAACCTTAGACATCACACTCCTCAACAACACTCCAGTTGGTAATGCAAGCCGCAGCAGCACAGCAGTCCAGTACATCGAAGTTTACCAGGACCAACGAAAGCCGTCAATTGAGCTTCCTGGCCCTGATACTTCACTCTGAAGCCCACCAGGTTCGCAAACCCGTTGACACCGCATCGTACACCATGGAACCAGCGAGCTTCACTTTTCAGGCAGCAAGCTGTCGGCAGCCCACGCTGTATAGAGCACGCGCTCCACGACGCCTGCTTCCCCTGCACCGCACGCCTGAACCTCCTCGTCCTGACTCAGCTTTGGACTTGAGTTGAGCACTTCGGCCTGGCGTTCTCTACTTACCGCAGCCGCCGCATCGCGACGCGCGTCGTCGCCCTGCCGTATGCACCGGCAACACTGGACCGTCAACTCAAAACGGAACTAATCCTAGAACGCGATATTGAAAGTTTCTTCGCACTACGGATATATACGACTTCCAACCATCAACGGTTGGACCACGGCCGGTCCCCAGGCATACCACCTCGCCTGTCGAAGGTACCTCACTTCCCGCTGAAGAGCTGTTGCCACAGTTCCTATTAAATTAATTATTAATTAATTATTTAATTCGATCTTTTAATTGTTATGCACCTCTGCACTAAAAACGTCAAAGTCAAAGTCAAATTATTTTTATTTAAGTAGATGCTGTACGCATACTTTTAAATCGTCTTTTTTTTCTACCTAGTACAAACGGAAATTGTACACTCAACGTTTCGGGAAGTGTTAGCGGAGCGAGAAGAAACGTCGAGCCCAAAAGAAACTCACCCCAACACATTTTTTGAAATAAATACTTAATATCTATTACAATTGATGTCATTACTAAAGCTATGAGCTGGAAGATCTATACATGTCCATACATCATTGTCATTAACATAGTCTTGGGTTTTATAATATCCTCTTGAACACAGGCGTTTCTTTACATAAGTCTTAAACTTATTTTCGGATAAACTAATTACATTTTCAGGTATTTTATTGTAGAATTTTATACACTGCCCCATGAACGACTTCTTTACCTCACTCAGTCTCGAATAAGCAACTTCGATATTATTTCTATTTCTAAGATTAAAATTATGCCTGTCACTGTTTTTTGGAAATAAATCTAAATTCTTACGAACATACATGATGTTTTCATATATGAATTGACTGGCAACAGTTAAAATATTTATTTCTTTAAACTTGTTCCTCAATGACTCTCGAGATCGCATCTGATAGATAGCGCGAATGGCTCTTTTTTGGAGTATGAAAATAGTTTCTATGTCAGCCGCATGTCCCCAAATTAAGATGCCGTAAGACATTATACTATGAAAATAGCTAAAATACACTAGTCTTGCAGTATCTACATCTGTTAGTTGCCTTATTTTCTTGACGGCATAGGCAGCTGAACTAAGCTTTCCTGCTAAGGTTTCTATATGTGGTCCCCATTGTAAGGAAGCATCTAAAGTAATACCAAGAAAAACAGTGCTATTTACGAACTCTTAAAATATTACTATCTAATATTACATTATCGTGAGTTTGCTTAACATTTGGTAATCTGAATTTTATTACTTTTGTCTTTGTTTGCAAGTTATTAACAGTAAACCATTTATGTATCTCTGAAAGTGTGTTGTTTACTTCGTCAATTTTGCTGTCTTTCCTGTCTACCTTAAAAATAAGAGATGTGTCATCTGCAAACAACACAATATTTGAGAGACGTTGCACCATAAATAGTAAGTCATTTATATAAACAAGGAAGAGAAAGGGGCCTAAAATAGATCCCTGGGGAACGCCTATTTTTACTGTAGAGCCGAGAGGATTTGTGTCATTTACTTGGACTGTTTGTAACCTATTGTTAAGGTAAGTATTGAGAAGACTGAGAGCCCTATCTTCCACACCGTAATGCTTTAGTTTAAGAAGTAAAGTTTGATGTTCCACACAATCAAATGCTTTAGATAAATCACAAAACACTCCTATTGCATCTTGTGATTTCTCAAATTATCATAGATGTTTCGTA
The DNA here is from genome assembly GCA_958295455.1 of Coleophora deauratella. NCBI lineage: Eukaryota > Metazoa > Arthropoda > Insecta > Lepidoptera > Coleophoridae > Coleophora > Coleophora deauratella. The sequence goes on from OY282415.1 coordinate 6,344,423, forward strand.
TAAGTGCTACTCCTGCATCGGTAGTTGATCGACCTTTCGTGAAGCCAAATTGTTGGTTATGCAGAAGTTTGTTTAAAGTGAAGTGTTGTAGCATTTGGTTGAGCATATTTTTTTCAAAGACTACTAAGGACGGGTAATACAAAAACAGGTCTGTAATTTCCCGCATCAGTTTTGGAACCTGATTTATAAAGAGGTATAAAAAAATATAATATGGCCAGTGCATTCAATCGAAAGACTGCGATTCGCGGTGGCTCCGCTATATTACTTAAAAATACTATAGTAAAAACTACACTTCATGAGATCTGGAAAGTCACCACTTTTTATACTAATATTGAAAAGGTATGCTAAATGTGGTGCTAATACGTCAATTACATTACTAATTAATTTAACTGATAAACCCCACAAGTCCTCAGTTTGTTTCACTTTAAGCGACTTAAAAGTTTTAACAACAGTTTCAGGTCCAATTTCTCTAAAATAGAATATTTCATCACAAAATATTATATTTTCTTCTAATATTGTTTTAGCATATTTGGGTGATGAGTCCAGGGCCTCAGTTAGCTTAAGTGGAATGTTTGTGAAAAACGTTTCGAATTCCGTAGCTATTTCTGCGTTAGATGTTATTTTGCCTTTATCTGTTTGTAAAACAAAATCTTTATCGTGTTTCTTGACTTTACCGGTTTCTTTATTTATTATATTCCAAACCGTCTTAATTTTATTATCAGATAGTTTTATCTTTCTGGCTAAGAAATTAGATTTGGCTGTGCAGCATACCTTTCTGAATATTTTTGAATAACGTTTTAAAATTTCTGAAATTGTCATCAAATATATAACTTTTTTTCTCATAAAGATCAAATAAGGTTTGACGGCTTTTATAAATTCCTACAGTAGCCCATTCACAAAACTTAAATTTATTATCAATATTTATAGATTTAGTTTTAAAAATTTCCTGAAATTCTCGCTCAATTACTGTAAACAAATCATTGTACATATTGTTGGCTTCTGGTTCATTATCAAAATTTGGTATGAGCAGCTTGTCATTTAACGCTTTTTTATACTTTTCTATTCTTTTAACAGTGACAGGCCTCGACTGTATTTTAATTTGTTTTATAATTGACCTGAAAGGAAAGCTAGCCATTAGTCCGCTATGATCAGACCTCAAGCAGTTAATTACTTTTTTCTCTACATGGCTACAGTTACAGAAAATATTATCGATACATATGGCAGAAGTCTCTGTTTTTCTGGTTGGTTCTAAGAATAAATAATCCAAATCAAACGACTTAAAAAGACAAATAATTCTTGTTGTTAGGGACTTCTGTTCTAATAAATCAACGTTATAGTCGCCGCATACGATGACAGATTTTTTACTTTCCATTACTGATTCGAAACGAGCAAAGTTATCGTCACATGGGGGCCTATATATACAGATAATGATGTGTTTCTCCAGCTCCACACAAGATAGCTCCACAGTTCTTTCAATCGAAAGACTTACGACGTCTTTCCGTACCTTAGTCTTTAGGGTATTTTTAAGTAATATAGCGGAACCACCGCGAATCGCAGTCTTTCGATTGAATGCACTGGCCATATTATAATTTTCAAAATTAAAAAGCATTTCATGTTCCTTGAGTCAGTGCTCTGTAATACATAAAATATCTATATTAATGTTTTCCAAAAATAATTATATGTCGAATTCTTTGCCGAGAAAGCCTTGTATATTTTGGTGTACTAATTTCAAAGAGTTGGGCTTCCTCGTTGTCTCTGAACCTAGTTTAAATCTGGAGTTCGAGACCCGCTACAAGTGCCAGCACCGCAGGGTGCACTGTCTAGTGCAATTATAGGCTGCGCCATACCTGCGGTGCCGACACCGGCGACGGGCTCCTCCGTCGTTACGCAGGTAATTACCGACTGAATACAGTCTATTGGTGTCAAAAAACAAAACAAAACACAAAACACTTCTAGGACACTCAATTTCTAGGGTTCCCTAGTCGACAAGGATATAGTTTCGCCATGTTCGTCTTTCTGTCCGTCTATCTGTTTGTCCACGGCTTAGCTCAGAGACTATTAGTACTAGAGAGCAGTAATTTGGCACGGATATGTATATTAATCACGCCGACAAAGTCGTAAAATAAAATCTTTCAGGGTACCTACCCTACACGTGAAGTGGGGATGAAATTTTTTTTCTCGACTATCTCATGGTGTGGGGAGTTTGTTTGTTTGTAATCTCTTAATTATACAAAACATTAATTCGTTAGGGAGTCGTTGGGTAGGTTTTTTAAAATATAGTAGGTTTGCGAAAAGCATTTTTCAATTTAGGGATCCGTTTTCGAAATATTAAGCTTTAATATGCAATTTTTTTGCTAAAGTCATGTCCCCCATCTTTCTTCCAGCTAAACGGTTGTTACTAGAAATGAAAAAAAAAACACGGCAGTTGTTTCTAGAAATGTTAAAAAATTCACGGCATAAGTTAAAAGGAAAACTATCACAGCTAAGGGCGCTTTTATTGTCATGCGGATTTCTGCCCGCATGCGTGCGGTGTTTCCAAAGCGACCCGCGTGCGTGTTCCACGGATGACAATAAAAAGACCCTAAAAACATGTAATGAAACGATAGGTTGCGGGCGGCACGCATGCGGGCACGACCCACATGCGGCCAGAAAGCCACATGACAATAAAAGCGCCTATTGGCGACGGAGTCCACATAGCTTTAACAGTAATATACTTACCTATAAGTTGAACATAAGTAGCTATAACCATTATATGTAAACGCAAAGCTGCGACGAAATCGTCTCGGCCCGCTGCACTCAGTCTGAGCTAAACCAACAACGGCTACGCACCAGATATTACTTATGGGTCCTGTCTTGTTCTTCAGTTACTACAAAGGAAAATTTGTTATGTTCTTTGCTACTCAAAAGTGCGACTTTGTGAGTTTTTCTTCCTATAATTGAACTTGAACTGAAGAACGTTACACATAACAGGAGCTTTGATTTAAGGAAAGAAAGAATATATGATTTTTTTGCAGGGCTTCATAAACAATATGGACATTAGGATATTAGTCAGTCCATGTTGTATGAATGGTGCAAATTGTTTATAGAAGGTCGCGAAGTGTTGAAAATGATACGCTCGTTCGTCGGCCAAGAACTTCAGTCAATGAAGACAAGTTGAAGCCAAATTGAAGAATAAAACTGTTAAAGAAATAGCAGAAAGAAAAGCAGAAAAGTGTTGGTACCGGCTTCAGTCGTTAAGCATATTTCTATCCAATAGACAAAAGTGGCAACTAGCTAAGTTATTAGCTTATAGTATTATTCACCGTACTGACTGTATTCAGTCAGTAATAACTTGTTTAACGACGGAGGAGTCGACCGCCGACTGCGGCGCCGCGGGGACAGCGCGGCCGCTAGCCGTACCAGCGAGTACGACCCGCGGGGCCGCGGCTGGCGATCGTTCTCGATCTCTGGATTTAAATTAAGTCGTAAGACAACGGGAAAGTCAGAACTAACTTTGTCATTAGTACATCAAAATATTCAAGGCTTTTCCGGCAAAGAACTAGAAATAGAGATGTTTTTGGATAAATATTTGGTTGACATATTTTGTATCACTGAACACTGGCTCAAAGAAAATCAAATGATGTTCAGTTATGATAATTACCATGTAGCCAGTTCTTTCAACCGAAAGACCGCTCGGTGTGGTGGCTCACTTATACTTGTTCGTAATAACTTAAAAGCCAAAGAACGTAAAGACGTAGTCGGGCTTTCGATTGAAAGAAATGCCGAATTATAATGTGTTGAGTTGGAGAAACATATTGTACTATGTGCGTACAGACCTCCATGCGATGAGAACTTTTCCGTTTTTGAAAATGTTTTGGAGGATGCCTTGAACATTTTGACCAAAAATAATAAGTCAGTTATTGTATGCGGAGATTTTAATATAAATATTCTCGAAAAGAAAAATTTATCTGCGAGATTTTGTTTAAATCATTTAATTTAGATTTCATATTTCATGAGCCCACTAGAGTCACGGTAACATCAGCGTCATGTATTGATAACGTTTTCTTAAATTGTGAATATAGTGAACACAGTATTATTAATTGCTTAAAATCAGATTACAGCGGTCAGCTTGTGCATTTTCCCTTTGAAAAAACTAGAGTAAAAATTACAATTCATACAAGACCCGTCACAGTCCAGAGAGTAAACAAATATAAAAATGTCTTAAGTCAAAAACTGCCGCTTACAGTTTTCGACACAGAGAAAGCTAATAAATTTTATAACAGCTTTTTTGGAATTATCAGTAAAGAATTTGACGAAATATTTAAGAGTAAAACTGTCAACGTTAATGAAAAATTTAAGTTTAGTGATTGGGCAACAGTTGGTATTTATAAAAGTAGAGAAAATTTGTTTTCTCTTTATGAACAAAAGATTATAAATTTTGACAGCGGTTTCATAGAATATATTAAAAAATATTCGAAGATATTTAAAAAAGTTTTTTTTAGCAGCAAAATCTAACTTTCTATCTAGGAAAATCAAAAACTCTGAAAATAAAATTAAAGCTGTGTGGAACGTTAGAAAGATAGAAGGAAAGAGAGGTAGAGGGAGGCCAAGAATAAGTTACATCGATCAAGTGAAGGCCAAAGTCAATGTCGTGTCGTACCAGAAAGTCAAGGAGTTGGCAAGGAGTAGAAAAGAATGGCGGTTACTCCACCGACAAGAGCCTAGCTCTTAAGATAAAGAAGAAGAAGGAACGTTATCAATAAAGAAACGGGAAAAACAAAGCCGCGTAAGGAAGACTACATTCTTCAAACAGATCGCGGCTTAATATCAAAAATACCGGATGTAACAGAAGAATTCGAAACTTTTTTTACTGATATTCCCATCAAAACAACGGAAAGCCTTGACTCGTCGCCGGTACTCGCCCACCGTTTACTGACTGAAAATGTAGATCAGTGTAAAGAATGTTTTCAATTTAGAAAAATTTACCCTTATACAGTTGTAAAAACCTTTAAGTCACTTAAACTTAAAAACACTGAAGATTTATGAAGCATGTCTGTTAATTTGTTAAAGTCGGTTATTGATACTATAGCCCCTTATCTTGCTTCTCTTTTTAATATATGCATAGATAGTGGTGTATTCCCGAATCTTATGAAATTTAGTAAAGTTGTTCCCTTATTCAAATCCGGAGAAAAAACTAACCCTAGTAATTACAGACCTGTCTCGGTACTGCCAGTACTTAGTAAGATCTTTGAAAAAATAATTCTTACTCAAATGTTAAGTCACTTCAATATTAATAAAGTGCTTCATAATCTACAGTTTGGTTTCACTAAAGGGCGTTCGACAACCGACGCAGGATTCGAACTGATAAGAAACATATACGATGCGTTAGAAAAATCGCAAAATGCTATAGGAGTCTTCTGCGATTTGTCCAAAGCATTTGATTGCGTCGAACATAAAACCTTACTTTTAAAGCTAGAACATTACGGGGTCAATAATAAGGCTTTGAATTTGTTAGAGTCATATTTAGTTAATAGAACTCAAAAGGTACATATAAATGGTACAAATTCGTCAGGCTCACGCGTTAAAATGGGTGTGCCTCAAGGGTCTATTTTGGGACCATTCCTGAAAGCCATTCAATCAATCGCAGATAACTGACTGACCTAAGATGCTGTTTTACGTCAAAGATCGAGCAAAGACGAACTATAGACGTATTTCACTTCAGATCTTTATATACAAGCTGTTTTCGAGAGTCATTACGAATCGTCACGCACGCAGGTTTGACGACTTCTAGCTTTCTAAATACGCCTGATTTCGAAAAGTTATCCGTACCATAGAACACATACATATGCTGCGGTGCGGAAGACAAAACAGGAAATCGTAGAATATAATCAGCCATTATATTCAGCGTTTGTGGACTATGAGAAAACTTTTGATTGGATCGAGTCCTGGCTAAAGCGCTTGAACGGGAACGCCGCAATGTTAGTCCGTTATCAAAACAAAAATTTGAAATCTGTCCCGCTGCATAAAAGGGTGAAACAGGGAGACATTATATCTAACAGCCTGTTCACTGTTGTTATGGAAGAAGTCCTGCCTGTGATTGAAAGAGCTCGGCACCAACATTAACAGTGAGTACATCACCCACATTTGATCGTTGACGATAATTACTATGATTTTGCCTGAGACTTTGGAAGTCCTAGGTACAGATATCAATGGACTCAATAGACCATCTCAACAACTCGGTCTTAAAATGAACATAAGACAAAAATGATGTCAAAAGTCCATGTCCTGAAAACCCATGGCTCTGAAGTTTGGAGACTATACTCGAAATATAGGGTGACATTAAATTAGTTCTTGATACCAAAGGGTGTGCATGTGCTCATGATAACAAACAAATTTCCCTTAGGAACCCATAGTCAAATCGCAAAAAAATTTGACTCTTCATACTAATTTGGCCGGTAAGTTGGTCAATTTGTATGGAGAGTCCACATTTTTTTTACGATTTGACTATGGGTTCCTTAGGGAAAGTTGTTTGTTATCATTAGCACATGCACAGTCTTTTATATCAAGAATTAATTAAAGTCACCCTATATATGTACCTTGCACAAAAAGTCCAGCTAGATACGTCTAACTACAAGAAAGATACCTCTCAAGTGTCTCAAGACTAAAGTCTTTAATCAGTTTGTGTTGCTAGTAATAACCATATGGAACTAACAATAAGACATGTTCGCTTCGTATGAGCCTCATAACAAGACTCAAGGTCACCCAAAGCGCTATGAAGTATGCTTGGAGTTTCCTTACGTGATCAAATCAGAACTGTGGAGGTGCGTAGTGAGAATATAAAGTAACGCACATAGCTCACAGAATCGCTTAACGAAAGTGGCAATGGGCGGAGTACATAGCTCATAGAATTGGTGACGGTCGTGGGAAGCCATTAGAGACGGGCAACGCAAGACCAGTTTTGAAAACCCTAAAGGGAAGCCTATCAATAACCTTGAAAAATTATTATTATTAAGAAGCTTCATAATGCCTAATACCTAATAGTTTTAATTTCAAAGTCACAAAATAGAATAAGGGAACTACATGCCTCAGTAAGCAAATCAGTAACGTTTTTTTATAATAATCAATGTCGTCCCCAGTGTTAGCGCAGATACTTTTTCTGTATAGGGATGGTTAGGCCATCCTCATGGACCTCCGATGTGGTATAACAAGTTAACAACTGCCTTTCAAAGCACGAAAACAGTCGAGATAAATGCCACTTACAGTCAAACCCATCTAGGTAATGACCGTACGTGTAATCAGTTAACCTACATGATCTGATGACCATGACCACTGCACAGTTAACAGCGTGTTTTGGCTGTAACGATGAGCATAATCATGATTTTACCTCGATAAGTGGGTATATTTTATGCTATATTTTCATAAGTTACAATAATACTTACAATTAATTGATGTAATTTTATTGCTCTTTTTTTTTACTATGTTATGTTATTTTAATCAACTGTATTTGTTGCTTCCAAATATGTTTGTATTTGCTGAATAAACATATTTCTTTTCTATTCTATATCAAGTACAAACTTTTTCAATTCAATTCAAATATTCTTTATTGCACAGAGACATACATGATAATATAATATTTAAAACGAATGTAGCTGTACAATTTTTCGTTAGGTTATGCCCAATAACTTTTCTTCTGCACGAGATCCAGGTGAGCTATCATACAAAAAAAGTTTGTACTTTGTGTGACCTATCTTACGATATAGGTCACAATGCGTTACAAGTGTTACAACATATGGGCCAAAATCGCCCATTCTCCTTTCAAACATTTTCAGAACAAAATGCCGTTTTTGACATTGATTAAAAAGTTACTGAAAATGACAGTCTTCGGTCACGAGCATACCTACATAGCCTAATATCCGTACACTCAGACGGGGTAACAATAGTAAAATTTGATTTTTTACTTTACGGTACATAATACGCAAAAAATTCAATAGTATTAGTCAAGGAAAAATCTAAACTCTGTATCCTTTACAGTAAAAAGAATATCGGCACCCTTCCTTAGACTCCCCAAGCAGAGTATATCGTTTTTTTTTTTTCAAATGAATGTAGATGTATGTATCGCTTCATTGTTTGACCTTGAGCGGATGCGGTACGCGCCACGCGCATCGCGTCTACGTCCGCCGCCGCCCCGTAAGCCGTGAATGTGTAATAAACGTATTATCTAAAGAAATTCTAAAACTAATATTTACCGAAATTTCATTGGATAGTTTAAAAAAGCTGTTTACTTCTGTAAATTGTGACTTCTAAAGGAATAAAATTGGACTGAGAAATTATGAGCCGTGAGCATTTATATGGAAACTATAACATTATGTTCCTATAGGAAAATGTTTTGGATACTTACACATAGAAAAGTCTAATAAGGTATAAAACCATAGTAAAAAATAAAATTTAATCGAGAAATTATACCTTGGTAATTATAGCAAAATAACATATTTTGTTAAATATCGAAGTTAAAAAGTTCGAAAAAGTTTTGGACAGTTTTACATACTTATAATAACAACCTAACACTAACATATCGCGTTGGAATAATGGATTGAGAAATTGTTCAGTACGAGTTATTAGCAATATTCATGTTTAGGTATAAAATACCTACTTCCAAAACTTACATCTCCGGGATACCTTGTCACACCTCATCTATGGAACCTACTTAATCATACTGCAAAGTTTTACGGACAGAGGAGTTAATGCATACCTCAACCTCCTCGATGACTGGACTATGTGTGATTTGTTATTTTATTTTTGACCAGACGCGAGCCATCACGGCAGGGGTGACCATGCGATAATGCCCAGAAAAATATCTCCGATAAAAACCAGCTGTGTCCAAAACGAAACCCGGAAATTGTTAGAAACTAAGGAATATATGGCAAAGACATCAGCAACAGACAATGCCATAGTTGATCAACTATTTTCCAAGAAGGATGGTCGTAATGTCAAGATCTCCGAGTATTATGAAAATATAAATGACGAGCAATTTATCCGTAGAACCCTTGTAACTTCAATTTTGTATTCAATTGTAGTAAAGAACGCACTATTGGCAAACTCTTCCAAAGGTGTAGTCAAAAAATTTAAGGAAAAGCACAATCTTACACTCACAGTCAATGAAAAAAATTGGTTACAATTGTCTTACAGTAAATGCCCGCCACCTCTAGCCCCAGGCGAGTGTCCCAAAAAGAAAAAGACTAATACACCGAAGCCGTGTGTGACTCCACCGAAAGAGCCGCCGGCACCTATGAAATGTCCTGAAATTTGCGATCCTTGCCCAAAAGCGCCGAGCGACCCATGTAGATTTTCTCCCACATGGTTTTTCGAGTGATAAAACGATCTATCAAATTCAAAATGTTGCAGAAGACACTCATAGATGTTTCTCAGTTGCTTCAATAAATCCAATAATAGACGCTCGAGAAATCCTAATAACAAGAGACACGAAGATCTGGCTAAGTCCGCAGCGATCATCAGATCAAGTGGTTCATTACCAGGTCAAGCGGTTCAATTTGTTCATCTGTGAACTTGATCATTAAAAAAATTGAAAAAAAATTTTGATTAGTGATTATTTTCATAAGTGTGACTTTTAACTTTTGTGAAAAACAAAATGTTCAGGTTCAAGAATAGTTCACCCACCATCAATATCATCATCATCATCATCATCATTAGCCGGAAGAAGTTCACTGTAAACATAGGCCTCTCCCTACTATTTTATAGGCCTTCCACGGTTCTGAGCCACATAAGCATATCCACCAACATCCACATGCCTACATGTAAGTGTGATTAGAACATCAGTCCATCTGGTGGGGAGCCGTTCAACTCTACGTTCAGTTGTGCGAGGTATATAGCCTACCCATTACCACTTAACTCAACTTTCAAGAATACTTTAAACCCTGAAGAGGGTAACTGCACAATCAAATGGTGTATTTTTATAAGGTAGGTACGTAGGTAACCTGAATACTGTAGAAAAACAATACAATCAAGTGTTCTATTGCACTTGTCTTAAAATGAGTTGTTATCAGTCCCGAAACACAATAGTAGAGAGGCCAATTGGAAAAACGGCAATTTTCGTAGGACCGAGCAGTATTATAGCGACAACTGGTACCGTTGGAATCAGCGTGGTCTACTGATTATCAAACCACTTGTTGTCGCTTTCTAAAGTGGTGGAGTGAGTATCTATGACGTAATCAAGATGGCGGCTGAACGGTTTGGTTTTTCAATATTTTCTCGAGAACCACTAAGTTTTATCCTATTTGTGTTATATCATTTGAAAGCTATTGAAAAGACCTATAAATAACATGTATGCACTTACTGTCGTAAATATTCTATTTACGGAGCTACATTGAAAAAACTGACTTTTTTCGATAAGACTGTGTGTTAATTCTTAATATAAGTCGAAAAGTAAGGGGTTTATCAAAAATTTGGTTATTATCTTTTTTGTAGAGCGGTTACTAAGGAATTCAAAAATGTACATTTCAAAGTTATACAATAAGTATTTTTGAACCAAGAGCCAATAACAAGACGCAAGTCGTAAAAACAAAATACGAAATCGGCAAGCTCTGTTTAGCTATAACTATACTATGTCTGTGGTATCATTTAAAAGCTACTAAAACCTTCTGGTTTAATACGGATTGCATGGTCACATCGATCAAGTAAGTTAACTAACCATATTCAAGGTCATAGCCAGGATGGGTTTGTAGCATAGTAGTGGCATTTAGCTCGGGCGTTTCCGTGAATCGCAAAGCACATTTGAACGTTTATCACAAAATTATACTATTCTATTCTATTTTACCACTGTCGGATTTTATTGATTATCTATTGAAAAAAAAAAACCAGTTACTACAAACAAGCCGTCAATTACTGTATTATACGGGTATACTTTGTTAAAAAAGGCAGATTTGTATTTATACATTAAGAAGAACTACCTATCATATTTTTTTTTCTAACACTTAACATACTTAAGTTATTATATGGATAACGTTTTGACAGATAAAATCAAATATTAAGTAGGTTATAATTAACTAATAAAACTATACATCCTACTTTACAGCAAATCTAGATTTTCTTCAGTGTAATTGAACTGGATACTGAGAGAGGAATGCGCGGGGTAAGCTGCTGGCCGGCTTTATGGAGAAGGAGGGCCTCTTCATGATGAACTATTTCTTCAAAAAGCCAAAACAGCGCATGTGGACATGGCTGCATCCCAATGGCGTAGTAAAAAATTAAATTGACTTCATCTTGTCGACAAAAAGGCAAATATTCAATGATGTCTCTGTGATCAACTCGCTGAAGACAGGAAGCGATCACCGAATGGTAAGAGGCACATTGAATCTAAAAACAAAGCTAGAAAGATGTCGACTTGTGAAGTCCAAGTCTGACCAGCGCCTATCCAACTCCAAAACCCCGAAAGCTTTCAACTCTAGTTGCACAACTGCTTCGAATGCCTAGGAGAATGCAAAAATGTGGACAATTATAACGACAGGTTCATGGAAATTGTCCAAACGGCTGGGAATAAGGCCTTCAAAGCCAGCCGTTTAAAAAGAACATCTCGTATCTCGGACCTCACCAGCAAGCTCATGGAGAAAAGACGAAGCCTGATTCTGAAATCCTCTGAAGATGCTTGTCAGTATCGTCGACTTAACAAACAGATCTCCAAGTCCTTGACCCGCGATATACGCCAATTTGATACCAATCGTATTAAAGAGGCTATCGAGCGCAATAAAGGGTCAAAAGTATTCGCAAGGGGTCTGTCTGCTGGTCAAAGCCAACTGACAAAGCTGAAGACCGAGGATGGCAGAGTCGTATCGTCCAAGCCCGAGCTGTTGGAAGAGGTTGAGAAGTTCTAGGGACAATTATACACGACTACACGCTTACCTGTCAGCAATCTGGCTGAAGACCCGAGAGCCGGATTGACCCGACACTATACCGAAGATATCCCAGACGTCAGCCTGTGCGAGATTAGACTAGCTCTCAAACAGCTTAAGAACAACAAGGCACCGGTGATGATGGAATTACGGCTGAGCTTCTGAAAGCAGGTGGAGAACCGGTACTTATAGCTCTTCAGAAGCTATTCAATTCCGTCATGCTCGAGGGACGAACGCCTACAGGAGTGTGGTGGTGCTCTTCTTCAAGAAGAGTGATAAGACTCTGCTGAAGAACTACAGACCCATCTCACTCCTGAGCCATTTCTACAAGCTGTTTTCGAGAGTCATTACGAATCGTCTCGCACGCAGGTTTGACGACTTCCAGCCTCCCGAACAAGCCGGTTTCCGAAAAGGCTTCAGTACCATAGACCACATACATACGCTGCGGCAGATTATACAGAAGACCGAAGAGAATAATCGGCCACTATGCTTGGCGTTTGTGGACTATGAGAAAGCCTTTGATTCGATCGAGATCTGGGCTGTGTTGCAGTCTCTCCAACGGTGCCAAATTGATTATCGATACATCGAAGTGTTGAAGTATTTGTATGAAAACGCCACCATGTCGGTCCACCTCCAGGATCAGAATTCGAAACCTATCCAGCTGCAGCGTGGGGTGAGACAGGGAGACGTTATATCTCCAAAACTGTTCGCCGCTGCACTGGAAGACGTTTTCAAGCTTCTGGACTGGAGAGGACTCGGCTTTAACATCAATATCGAGTATATCACTCACCTTCGATTTGCTGACGATATCATGATCATAGCTGAGACCTTGGAGGACCTAGGCGTAATGCTCGAAGGACTCAGTAGTCTCCCAACAAGTGGGTCTTAAAATTAACATGGATAAGACAAAAATCATGTCAAACGTCCGTGTTGCACCCACTCCTCTGAAGGTTGGAGACTCTACACTCGAAGTTGTTGACGAGTATGTATATCTGGGACAAACAGTCCAGTTAGGTAGGTCCAACTTCGAGAAAGAGATCAATCGTCGAATCCAACTCGGCTGGGCAGCACTCGGGAAGCTTCGCAATATCTTCACGTCCAAAATACCGCAGTGTCTCAAGACTAAAGTCTTTGACCAGTGTGTGTTGCCAGTGATGACATATGGATCCGAGACATGGTTGCTTACTATGGGCCTCATAAGAAGGCTCAAAGTCACCCAAAGGGCGATGGAGCGTGCTATGCTTGGTGTTTCCCTACGTGATCGAATCAGAAATTAGGAAATACGTAGGAGAACTAAAGTTACCGACATAGCTCTCAGAATCGCTAGATTTAAGTGGCAATGGGCAGGGCAAATAGCTCGTAGAACAGATGGCTGTTGGGGCAGTAAAGTTCTCGAATGGCGACCGCGCACCGGAAGACGCAGTGTGGGCAGGCCTCCGACTCGGTGGACCGACGACCTGGTAAAGGTTGCAGGAAGCCGCTGGATGCGAGTCGCACAGGACCGGTCGGTGTGGAAATCCTTGGGGGAGGCCTTTATCCAGCAGTGGACGTATTTCGGCTGATAGATAGGTAGATATAATTGAACTGATTGAAACATTGGTCACCGTTATGACAAATAATATCCTCCATGCATTTTTGTTTCCGTTCAGCACATCCACAACGGGATGTTCTGCATCCTGTCTTGCATTTACAAGAAATTAATTCCAATTTTTTAAGAGTGATAGGCTCTTGCAACGATGTAATCGGACGTAGTTGCCTATCTTCTAACTTCCAGCCATTATCAGTGGGTTTAGGTAAATTCTGGATTGGCAAATCAGCAGTATGCCAACAAAATGCTTGGTAATTTGCCCTTTTAAGGTGTACCTCCAGAACATGTTTCGATGGTGGCATTTTCTCAAGCGCTTTAACTTGCTGGAACATAGATGGCCTCAAATTATCTATGTTGTCTAACGTATTGAATGTATACGTTTATAAGCACGTATATGCTTAGGATTTTAGTGGTTTGTATTGAGCGGACACTCTCTTATGTATACTTTGTGGTGTGGCGGGCGATGTAGCCAGTAAAGTGCGTTGACCTCGGTGCGGCGGCGTGAAGTGCGGTTTCGTATACCTACTTCTAAAGTTTTTTTGCAGTAATTTGAATAAATAAACTAGGTATATGTTATTTTTGCATTCAGTGAAACAAATAAACTCAATGATATTTTTGCAGTCATTTGAAAGGATAAAGAAGCAACTAATCCTTAAATTGTAGGTTTTTCACTTTAACAATGTACCTATATCATGTACACTACAGAAGCACGGGTTCCGTCTCGTAGCACGGGAAGGCATGGTTAGGCTATACTTCACAGAATGGTCCAGGTCGAAACTGGTGGAGGTCATGGGCTAGTGGCCAGCCCCAGTGTCAGAAGTTTCCAAACCACCCATAAGGCCTCTGACACGGCTAAACCTACCATCTAGTGATAAAAGCCGGCATCAACGCTCAAACGTACTTTACAAATCAAGGAAACGCTCGGGATAAGTGCTAATAATAGTAAAACCCATCCATGTTATGACCGCGAATGTGGTCAGTTAACCTGCGTGATCGACGCGACCACGCAATTCGCATTAAACCAGAAGGTTTTCAGTAGCTTTTAAATGATACCACAGACATAGTATAGTTATAGCTAAACAAAGCTTGCCGATTTCGTTTTTTGTTTTTACGACTTGCGTCTTGTATTTGGCTCTTGGTTCAAAAATACTTATTGTATAACTTTGACATGTACATTTTTGAATTCCTTAGGAACCGCTCTACAAAAAAGATAATAACCAAATTTTTGATAAACCCCTTACTTTTCGACTTATTTTAAGAATTAACACACAGTCTTATCGAAAAAAGTCAGTTTTTTCAATGTAGCTCCGTAAATTGAATATTTACGACAGTAAGTGCATACATGTTATTTGTAGGTCTTTTTAATAGCTTTCAAATGATACCACACACATAGGATAAAACTTAGTGGTTTTTGAGAAAATATTGAAAAACCAAACCGTTCAGCCGCCATTTTGATTACGTCATAGATACTCACTCCACCACTTTAGAAAGCGACAACAAGTGGTTTGAGCATCAGTAGGCCACGCTGATTCCAACGGTACCAGTTGTCGCTATAATACTGTTCGGTCCTACGAACTTCGTAAATAAAGCACTTTCGACGAATCGGCCTCTCTACTACAACAGAGCGGCGCGGCGCCGCACCGCCGAACGCAGCGTTGCGCGGCACGCGCGCCGCGCCGCTCGTATTCGCGGCGCGCAACGCTCGTAGCCGCGGCATGCAACGCTCGTAGCCGCGGCATGCAACGCTCATATCCGCGGCGCGCACCGCTCGTATCTGCGGCGCGGCGGCTCATTTGATGTCCACAGTTTCTGTAGGTCGGAAGCTTGTTTTTAGGGTTCCGTAGCCAAATGGCAAAAACGGAACCCTTATGGATTTGTCATGTCTGTCTGTCTGTCTGTCTATCCGTCCGTATGTCACAGCCACTTTTTTCCGAAACTATAAGATACTTACTGTTGAAACTTGGTAAGTAGATGTATTTTGTGAACCGCATTAAGATTTTCACACAAAAATAGAAAAAAAGACAATAAATTTTGGGGGTTCCCCATACTTAGAACATTAAGAACTTAGGACTCGCCCATGAAGGGTTCCGTAGCAGCAAGTAACATAATATAAAAGTTCTTGTAGTTCGTTGTAGGTAAATTGCGGTTTACGATTTATGACGTATTAAAAAAAACTACTTACTTGATCTCGTTCAAACCAATTTTCGTAGAAGTTTGCATGGTAATGTATATCATATATATTTTTTTGTTTTATCATTCTCTTATTTTAAAAGTTACAGGGGGAACACATATTTTATCACTTTGGAAGTGTCTCACGCGCAAACTATTCAGTTTAGAAAAAAATGATGTTAGAAAAAATTTTTTGAGTTTCAGTTCTAAATATGGGGAACCCCCAAAATTCATAGATTTTTTTTCTATTTTTGTGTGAAAATCTTAATGCGGTTCACATAATACATCTACTTACCAAGTTTCAACAGTATAGTTCTTATAGTTTCGGAAAAAAGTGGCTGTGACATACGGACAGACAGACAGACAGACAGACATGACGAATCCTTATGGATGGAACCCTTATGGGTTCCGTTTTTGCCATTTGGCTACGGAACCCTAAAAACAAGCGTCCGACCTACAGAAACTGTGGACATCATATGAGCCGCCGCGCCGCAGATACGAGCGGTGCGCGCCGCGGATATGAGCGGTGCGTGCCGCGGCTACGAGCGTCGCGCCGCGGCTAGGAGCGGTGTGCGCCGCAGCTACGAGCGGTGCGGCACGCGCGCCGCGCAACGCTGCGTTCGGCGGTGCAGCGCAACGCGCGCCGCCGATTTCAGCGTCGCGGTGCCGCGCCGCTCTGTTGTGTTTTCGCCCTAAGATATATGCTCTTTTCATTGCTTTCCACCTTTAGAAACACTTTACACCCAGTTAGTAACTGCCACCTACAACAATACTTAATATCCTGAACGTGGTACCTGCAAAATCAATAGATATTTTATAAGGTTACCTAAATATTGTAGAAAAACAACACAAATTTTATATAGGTAGTGTCCTATTACGCTGCCTAGCACCGAGAGAACCGAGATCGAGATACCTAGGTAAAGCGTTCACAGGGAAAATATCTTGATGGATCCAAATATTTCGACGGAGCTTTGAGGTAACTTGTGCATTGTGCATTTATAGTTTGTGCATTGAGTCATCCCCCCACTTAGGTACTATTCGTACTTAAATTACATATGCTTCGATCCACTTTGATCGGTTAGTATTTATTTCCGATAAACAAAACTACACCCAAACTTATGAAATCGTACTCGTACGTCTCAGTAAATAAGTATTTTTAAAGCCGTGATCATCGACGTAGAAACAAATTGACGGCGGGTCTAGTACATAATTTACGAAAAAATCGTCCTCAGTTAACCTACACACACGTAGTTATATGTATAGAAACAACACATTTGAATTTAGATCGTGTGTCATTGCATTACGGTTGATTTTTGTTTGCAACAATTTATCACCATACGAAGCTTCGAATGGAACGTACTTCACCTTACGCAGCTTCAAGTGAAGACAGAGAAGTAATGGAGTAGCTTTCACTTATAATGTTTTTTGTTGGCTATGTTTTATAAGTTTTTTTTTTAATCTTGTTTATTTTTTTTATAACAAACACAGAAACACGCTTAAATATGAATTATACAGGTGAATTTTTAGACATTTTGTTCCCATGAACTGTGGCTTCTGCTCATGAAACAACAAGTTTCCCAAAGAAACCTATAGTAAACCGCAAAAAAAATTGGCTTCCCATACTAAGTCGATCACGTGATCGGCCAACTTAGTACGAGAAGTCAATTTTTTTTGCTATTTCATTATAGGTTTTTATACTAAAAGAAATAAAATATTTCATGTAACAAAAACAATAGAAAAAAGTAACAAAATATTTTATTTTTTTTATTTTTTTATTTTATTTTAAAAGCGACTCTATAATTTTTTTGTTCCAAAGTTGTGATGTTCGATTGTTCGCTCATGGAAATCAAACTAAATGCGTAATTTAAATTAAAATAAACTACTGTGTTTCTTAGCAAAACAATACTTTGAAATGATAAAGCAAGAGTTTACACACCGGAAAAATGATACTCCATCCTGTTTTTTCACTTTACTTGAATAGTTTTAATTTCGGACGCGCAGTCAGCCGGCCGACCAAATGAAGACTGGCGCGAAATTACAACTCTTTTTGCGGTTTACTACTCTTTTGGTTCGGACACTTTTGAGCGCTGACCCGAAGTCCATTTGTTTCTACGTCGATGGCCGTGATAGCAAAAATGGCGAAAAAAGACCAGAAATTTAAAATCCAAATTGAATTTCATGTCGATTTTTTAAAGTACAAATTGTAATCATGGCTTTTTTCGCTATTTTTCAGAATTGCGCGGCGTGACGGCGGCTGCAAGAACAAATCTCACCCCTGTCAATAAAAGTCGGCAAATAGTGAAATATGGCAAATTAACAAACCAATTGCTTACGTATGAACACACGACAAGAGAACTACGCAGGCAAAAATGGATAAAATTACCTGTGACAAAACTAACCACTGAAAAAAGTAAGAGAGAAAGATGCGAACAACTTATTGCTCAAGCATTCGGCAAAGAACTAGCTTTTCGAGATGTAGTTAGAATGCCAATGGAAGAAGCAAGACTACAGGCAACCACAGATAAACAAAATGAAGAAAAACTGATGCAGAAACAAGAGAAAGTAGTTGAGCCTTCTTTGGTTGAAGCAGACAGTAATGAAATACAAGGGTTTAATACAACACCAAAAGTTTTGGGCAACCATAATAAAACAATCAATGTAACACTAACAGTTGATAAAAATGCCAGCATCGAAAGTTTAAAAAGAACACCAAAATTTGAATCTAGTAACAGTGACAACAGAGTAACGTTTTCTAATGATGTATCTAAAGAAAGTAAAAAACCTGGTCATAAGGGTACGCCCGATCTTGATTTGGAGGAGTTAGCGAAAAGGTGCTTAGATTCACCAAATGCTAACATTGACAGGCGTATATTAAAAGAAATGGAAAAGCTCGGCATACCCCATACTGGACAGAAAAGTACCACCACCACTTTAGGTGATAACGTCATGGAAAGCGATCTCGTGCAAAATTTGGATGGCTTAATAAGGAAACCAAAAATACCAATACAGAATTTACATAAGGAAATGGATTTGGAGACGCGACAAATTGAAAATGGTGCTCTGCCTTTTAACAGATTGTTTGGCAACTTGCACTATCCAGTTCTGAATATGAACAATAATATAACAAGACTTTTTATATCAAACTCGTTTAATCCACCAACAATAACCAATACTAGCAACTACTCTACTAGTTCTTTAATAAGAGGCACTATGGATTCAACGGACATAAATATGCGATCTAACGCTAAATCTGTTCCAATGATGGCCAACGAAAGTGCCCAACCGGAGCAGAAAGAAGCCCAACTTAAGCCAGACGCAAAAGCGGAAATTATAAAGACAAACATAGCTCGCATTGGTTCTCTTCCTTTACCCAAAGACACACCAACGGATGAAACACTTTCACACACACTTCCACAGCTGCTAGAAACAGCCACAAATAGTAGTTTGGAAGATTGCAAGTTATATGAGACTAAATTACAAGAGGCTCAGGTTGAACCTGAGACGGGAAAATGCGGAGACAAAAAACCACCACCTTGTCCTCCGCCACCTCCCAAATGTCCACCAAAAAAGCCAGCATGTCCCCCGCCAAAACCCAAATGTCCACCGCCAAAGAAAACATGTCCACCACCAAAGAAAAAGTCCTGCCCTCCTCCGTGCCCTCCTCCCTGCCCTCCCCCTTGCCCTCCTCCCTGCCCTCCCCCGAAACCAAAATGTCCTCCACCTAAACCCAAATGTCCACCGAAACCCAAATGTCCTCCGCCAAAGAAACCTTCTTGCCCTCCGCCCAAGAAACCTACATGTTCACCACCGAAAAAGTCTAAATGTCCTGGTGGACCTACGCCAGCCAAAAAATGCTGCTTTGTAAGCCCGCAGTGCATCGATGAGGATATGGCCCAAATATTAGTCATGGATTTCCATAAAAAGTGTTCGAAATTTGAAAAAAATATGCATATACATAACGAGCCACCAAAAGAATTTGTGAATTATATGAGCGATATCATCTACGCAAGAGAATTCGAACCTTGGATACCCGTACCATGCTGGCCACAGCCAAAAAAATATGATAAAAGGCCTCTGCAGTGTCCAAAAGATGGATGCCCTCCAGCGCCACCTCCGAAGGATGGAGACTTCTGCAAGCCACTCCAAAAACCATGCACCGGGTTTCCAAAGAGGGTCACAACTTCTGAAGTCAGACGCTTGCCGTTTCAGTTCAAGATATTTGATATTGGAGTATTTTAATGCTGACAACGAAACTAAAATATACACACTAAATTAAAATCTTAAATGTAACTTATATTATAAAGATAATAAATTAATAAAATATTTCTATTAACCTTGATCATTATTTTACGTACAACATATTATATCTCCAAAACCTGAACAGTTTCAATGGATTAACGTAGGAATCGTCATAAAATGGCGAAAAATCACCACGACCTCATTTTAAGATAATTTCATTAATTTCCGCATCTAATTGAATTTCTAACCGAATAATGTTGTTTAATAAGTCATGGTTCTTTTTCGCTATTTTTCAGACGGTGCTATGATTGTGGCAAGGCCAAAGTCTTCAAAAAGTGGCGAAAACTGTGAAAAATGCAAGAAACTAATTGAGTATACGTTCGGGAAAGGAGAGTTTCCGGCAGATATACTTAAAATTAAAAGAATAGGTGTCAGATCTCAAAAAGCACAAAGAGGAAAATGTGGTAGAGCTGTGGCAGCCTATAGTACAACGGAAAAGAGACAAAACAAATGCAGGAAACTGATAAAACAGATTTTCGGCTCGAAAGATAAGTTTACAAGGCCCGCTCCTAGTGAAGTTCCCGTCGAAAAGGCGATTCTACAAACTGTGTCGCATATTGTTACGACGGAAAAAAACGAAAAAATTGAAAATACGGACCAATCCAGTGTTAATGTTAATAACCAGACAAAGGATAATATTGTGGAAGGATGTTGTGTATCAACCAAACACGATACTTCTACTATGCCAGAGGATGTACGTTCAGATATGAAACCATTTGCTTTTGATGTTTACATACCATCGTTACCAACTGTATCGATCTTGACATCGGATCCAATACAATTGAATGTTAAACATGTTAAAATGGAATCGCTTGAAACAGACCGAATAGAGAGCCCCATTTGTCCTACTTATTTGAATGCTGCAAAATCTAGAATTCATGTTAGACATAAGTCAACCACAAGTCATTCAAGCAATGAAGAGACAACAGATAATTCCCAAAGTACTTCAGATAACTTGTGTCATGTTTACATGCCTCGTTATAATGAATATTCATTAGATGTTAAACCTGAAAGTACTGACGAAATAAAAAATCAGTATAAAAAATCAGATAAGATGCAGGTAGATGTTTTGAAGCACACGACACAAGTCGGTGTTCCTCATAGCGTAGAGACTGAGCCAGAAAAAGTTAGTGATATTGCAGCTTATTACGATCGCCCGTATTTTGAATCATATCCTTCGACGCCTGAGAAAGATAAACCTCAGTTCAATTTGAACCCCGATTCAGCTGATGCTCCCAGTGAACAAACAGCATCACCTATTTTTCCAGACTCACCACTCCGACGTAAAGAATCTGACCCATTTCATCCGGGCTTAAAAGTTCTAAAGCCATCAGAAAGATTAGACAATTTTGTATCAACTGTTATTGACATGGAAAATGCACAAAAGCCCTCCAATGCTTCCAGTGACTCATTAAAAATTGAAAAAGAAAATTCTGAAAACAATACAGAAATAGCTGAAATGACTTTTACTGAAGAAAGAACTGGTCTTCACTTTATATCCCCACTCAAACGTCCTAAATTTTATGACAGTTTACCTCCTACTAAGACAGACTTAGAAATCATAGAAAAGGTTGCAGTTAAATTTTATGGGAAACGACAACCTCTGTATTTAGACTCAAATCAAACTAATGACACTAACGACGGAAACGGTGTAAACTTACCTAAAGAAGACAATCAAATGATGGAATCCAAACCTGAAGACCAATTCACGAAGTTAGACTCAAATGTTAAGGGCATCAATAATTTACCTAAATCAGAAAATCAAATAACCGAATCTAAGTCTGAAAATCAACTTACGAAGTTAGACTCGAGTGAAATTAAGAGCAGCAGTCAAGAAAATGTTTCAAACGTACCAGAAACTCAAATTATAAAACATGAAGATCAACTTATGGCGACAACACTCGAAAACCCTCTTTCTGATACTAAACCAGTTATAGATGAGAAATGCTCTAATTTGCCAATGAAGGTAAAATTGGATTCATCACAAAATCCAAGAAAGTCAAAAAATTTGGAGTACCCATATTCAGTTTTTGACTCTCGCAACTGGTATTTTGAAAATACTATTTATTTACAAACTTTAATGACAGACAAATTTAAGACCAAGGAAACTCATAAAAATGGTGAAAACAAGGACAACAAAACAACAACAAACAGTGTTCAAGAAGATGACAAGGAAAACATAACAGCGGAAAACAAAAGTATAGGTTTTAAATCCACGCCGTCACCGTTGCGAATTACTTTATGTAAACCAATAAAACCAATAAATAAAGGTAAAACTTCAAAATATAAAACAATGTGGTACACAATTGAAGATCATTGTGGACCATTAAAAGCCAACCAGACTGACAATGTATTGCTTGGAGACACAAGATTCGTTTCAAGTACTGTTATGCCAAAATATGCGAAGAAACCACGCATACAAGTTATTCTGAAAGAAAAAGCTGAAGCTAGGCAACTAGTGTCAGACATTCATGAAGGATTACAGCAAAATAAATCGAAAACAGTTTTAAAACTAAATAAAGCGAAATCTAATTTAGCAATTTCACAAGAAAATGCTGAAAACAATTTAACTCCTACAGAAGGAAAGGACGAAATTACACGAAATCCTCTTGAGGATCACATAACATTAAATAAACACTTTGAGGAAAATCCAGGAAATTTGGAGATGTTACCAGTTTCAAATAAAAAACCCCAAGACAAACACACACAAAATAAAAAGACTGAAGAAGAAATTCAAGAAAAATCTGCAGAAACGTTGAATGAAATTCTTGGGAAAGACAAAGACGAAACTAAATTTTCAATAAATCTTCAAGAAGTCCACGATAAACCGCAGGGGCTGCCTGAGTGGGTAAAAAAACAAGCCGATGATCCGAAATTACTAAGTAAACAATATAGTGAAAGCCAAGAAACGTCTGACATCTTTGGGTCACAGTCTCAAGAAAATCAAGCAAAATCAGAGCAGCCACCAGAAAGGCTAAAGAAACTATTAGGAAATCCAATATTACTAAAACCCCACGAGGTTCAAGAACGTGTGATTTTGAGTAAGGTCCGAGAAAATAAGATTTTGAGTAAACAAAGTGAAATTCCAGAAACGTTAGTAAACATGACTGAAACTCTAAGAAAAGAAAGTAAAGAAAATCTATCTGAGAAGCTGAGGAAAGCTCGTCTGAGGAACCGCCTTGAATATTGTCAGTCGTATTACACTTACATGATGATGAAACAGTCTATGATTGTAGTTTGCCAGAATTGTGGCCAGACTGGAAACCGATGTGGATGTCCCCCTTGTCCTCCATACTCTTCGCCACCGACGCCTGCTCCACAGGGATTTTCTCCTTGCCCGTCTCCAAACAGAGTGCCCCCATCCCCTTCACCAATACCACCTAAGATACCTAGCCCACCGATCCCACCCTACTGTAAACCAAAAAAGCAATGCCCCCCGCAAGTAAACGCAAGTGTAGGAACCTGTCCTAAAGGGTGCCACCCGCCCAGGTCAATTTGTGATCCAAATAAAACATGCCGAAAAAAGCCCAAAAGTCCGTGTAATAAAATGACTGCGGCGGAGAAATGGAACGCGGTCGTAAAACAAATCTGGAATGATATATCACCAAGAATAGATAATTCTTGAACACGGAACCATAATGGTCTCTTGAACTCCAGGAAGACTTAAAGACAGCTGGCGGGCAAAATGATGGGGAATGCTTTACGGTGCCAAAACAACCAATTAATTTCATAGTCGTGAAATGGAAATGCTTTAGATTTTGGCCAAAGTATTCTAGAAATAAACGCTACGCCAGTATCTATGTAAACATACCGCAATATTTCAATTTCATCATAATTTCTATTGATATTTTTAAAAAATATATTTACAGAATCGCTACAGTGAAAATAAAAATACTATGAATGCTCTTATATTCTTGTTTTTTGGATGGATCCCTTATATAGGGTGTCCCAAAAACCAACAATAATCCTTGGAGTGGTGATGGACCAGGTCCTGACTAGCCAGAAAATGTATATTTCACTTTAGTAAAAATTTCATAGTTTTCGAGATATTGGCACTTTTATAAAATACTTGAAAATGTCTACCTTAGGACAAAGTTACCAATGCCACGTCTACAAATTTAGGTATAATTTGATTCTGTTTTTTCTAAGTATTACAGAGGAATAAGGCTATCGAAAACAATAAAATATTTTTTTAAAATCTTTACGGTCCACTCATATAATCAAAGTAAAACAAATTTTAACGTTTTTCAAATTTTAATCCCTTAACTTTGAACCTTTATGCTACAAAAAAAATTACTAGGCTATAGTGGCATGTTTTCTAAAAAATATGCGAATTAAGCGCAATTTTTAAAATCATAAAAGTTTTATCGAAATTCACTTTACAAAAAAAGATATAACATTTTAAGTGCAAAATGAGCTCATTTCGAACTGTACCAATAATTAGGAGTTTTAATCAAAATATTTTCAAAATATTGAAATTTGATATTTTTTAGTATTTAATTTAAATCAAATGGCCAAATCGCTTGCCACCTTGTACAACCACACATCATGCCCGGTGTTCTGAAAGGAGTTCTGGACCAAGAAAGCCGGGACCATCACCCGCACTGCCACCACCGCTGCATCCCCTCCAGCCCCCAGCCGGCCATCGGCCCCGCAGGTGTCGGCCGTTGTGAGTCCATGGCCCCCGCTAACCTGCCTACCAGCAGGCGTGGGGCACCTCTAGCGGCCAAGAGGAAGAAGCTTCCGCCACCCCACCCGTCACCGTCCTGCCGAGGCCGAGTGGCAACCGCACCGCCGCCCCGTCCGTCCCAGTTAGTGCTTCTGGTGGCCCTGGGACTATTACAGCAATCCGGTAGTTGACTGCTAGTCATTTGAGTTACTTTTTATCAAATGTCAAAAACGGCATTTTGTTCTAAAAATGTTTGAAATTTTGTACGATGACGTCATTGTTCAAAATAGTAGTTTGCATACTTATTAGGTAGTTTTTATAAATTGAAAATGCAATGAAAATTAAAGTGAATGAGTTTTTCAATAATTCTAATTAAAGAGCTATTTAGTCAATAGTATTTCGCAATTTAATTTTCATGCAGTCAACTCCCGGATTGCTCGGCCCAGCCGGAGTGACCGCTATGGGCCAGGTGCCCACCCTAAGGTGCTCATGGTGATGGGCGGCTGAAGCTTCCACACTAGGGGACCCGTCCCGAAAACGTCTCCCCTAAGCAATTTGGCCATTTGATTTAAATTAAGTACTAAAAAATATCAAATTTCAATATTTTGAAAATATTTCCATGAAAACTCCTAATTATTGGTACAGTTCGAAATGAGCTCATTTTGCACTTAAAATGTAATATCTTTTTTTGTAAAGCGAATTTCGATTAACTTTTATTATTTTGAAAACTGCACTTAATGCGCATATTTTATAGAAAACATGCCACTACTTATAGCCTAGTATTTTTTTTTGTAGCATAAAAGTTCAAAGTTAAGGGATTTGAAAAACGTAAAAATTTTTTTTACTTTGATTTTATGAGCGGACCGTAACGATTAAAAAAATATATTTTATTGTTATCGATAGCCTTATTCCTCTGTAATACTTAGAAAAAAACAGAATCAAATTACACCTAAATTTGTAGACGTGGTATTGGTAACTTTGTCCTAAGGTAGACATTTTAAAGTATTTCATAAAAGTGCCAATATCTCGAAAACTATGAAATTTTTACTAAAGTGAAATATACATTTTCTGGCTAGTTAGGACCTGGCCCATCACCACTCCAAGTATTATCGTTGGTTTTTGGGACACCTATACAGGGTGTAACAGAATTGTGTGACAATACTTCAAGGTTGGCTTTTACCCATTAAACTGAACAACTTTTGTTCTAAAACTTTGTTGAAATCGCAAAAATTTTTTGGACTTTTCATACAAACTTGGTTCGCCAGCTGATCGATTTGTATGAAAAGTCCAAAAAAAAATTTTGCGATTTCAACAAAGTTGTAGAACAAAAGTTGTTCAGTTTGATGGGTAAAAGCCAACCTTGAAGTATTGTCACACACTTCTGTTACACCCTGTATATAAGCTATGTATTATTATTTTGAAATATGAATTTGGGCTACTCTGACCACTTCGCGCTCGGCGAAGTGGCAGGAGCTACTCCAGCAGAAGCACAGTCGGCTGGAGGTCAGTGCGACGAGGAGAGAAAGCGTCGGACAATCCGGGCATTGTCGAGGAGGACTGCCTTTTGCATAGCCGCTATTATCGGTCTGCCTCGAAGTCCCAACCGCCTAAGGTTACGATCCAGGTCAGTGGAGATCAAACCATTAACGGACAGGACTACAGGAATGATTTCAGTGGATTGCACTTGCCACACATCCGTAACCTCGTACGCCAGGTTAAGGTACCGTAACCTCTTGTAGGCATCGGCTTGCACGAGGTTTTCGTCGTGTGGAATAGTGATATCCACCAAAAACGCCCTTGACTGCGCCCGATCCATCAACACGATATCAGGTCTGTTATGATCAACAGACCTATCCGTGATGATGTCTCGGTCCCAGTAGAGCTTGGCGCGGTCGTTTTCGAGAACCGACCCCGGCGTATACTTGTAATATGGCAACCGCCGAGCTATGAAGCCATACTTTAGAGCGATCTCTTGATGCAGGATCCTGGCTGCTTGGTTATGTCTGTGCAGATACTCAGTGTTACAAGGAATCGAACAACCGGAGGTTATATGGCGCAGGGTTTCAAGTGAGTACGAGCCGGTCTAGCAGTCTCAGTTGATATAGTTTGTATATCAACCCGTTGTGCCAAACTTTATCGAAAGCTTTTGCTACATCAAAGAAGAGAGCTCCTGTGAACTGTCTGCGGGCGAAACCGCTTATAATGTGCTCCGTTATGCGGTGCACCTGTTGGACGCACGAGTGTCTGGCTCTGAAACCAAATTGCTCGTCTGGGAGAAGGCCTTTGGACTGGACAACGTCCTTTAGGCGGGCGAGGAGAATGCGTTCGTACAGTTTACCCAGGGCCTTGAGGAGGCTTATGGGTCTGTAGCTGGAGGGTTCTGAGCGGGGTTTGTTTGACTTGTGAAAGCCTATGACGTCTGCACTTTTCCACGTGTCGGGAAATGTGCAGTTGTCGATGGCTGCATTGAAGATGCACGCTAGAACAGCAATGAGATTCGGGGAGAAGTACTTGAGTACTTTGTTGGTGATGGCGTCAGAGCCGGGGGCCTTTCAGGGTTTGAGCTGTTTAATGGCCTTCTCTACTTCACATGGGGTGACTGGGGCAAGAGACTCGGTCGGGGGGAGAGCTGTTCGCCGTTCGACTTCCTCATCCACCTTCTGTAGCTGGATGGGATCGATTGGGAGTGTACTGGGGGAACATTGGGCCTCTAGGCTGTCGGCCAGCCACTCGGCCTTTTCGGAGTCGTCAAAGGCATCCGGTAAGTTGGGGCGTTTGAGAGGGGGCATGGGGGACTCGACATCCTTCTTGAGGGCTCTCGCCAAGCTCCAATACGCGACGTGAGATGGCGAGATTCCCCCAAGAAGTTCATCCCAACGGGTCTGCCGCAGCTCCTGCATGGTCTGCTTTATGTCCCTCTGTAAAACTCGCATGCGAGTGCGGTTTCCTCGTTTGGGAAGCTGTCGTAGGCACGGATAGCTGCATTTCACGGTCAGCAGCGACCTCGCGTCTTCCGGCAGTCTCCAGCGGTGCTAGGGCAGCACTGGAACCTGCCGGGAGCAGTCTTTTACGACTGATTGAGTGTGGCTGCTAAGGGCATCGATTGCGCATCGGACGTTCCGATGCAGAAGTCACGCGCTGGCTTATATAGGTTCGGAGGTTGGTCGCGGGGGTCGGAGCAGCAGCCGGGTCTCCCAGGGCTGCGGCAGGGTGAGCGGGGGTTGTCCACCGGCGACCGGTAATCGGCGGACGCTGCGGGTGTCCAGCGGCGCGCGGAGATTGCGGGGAGGCATAGGGTGTCACGCTCCTCGTAGCGCTTAGGGTTGTGCGTCACAAACTACAGACACGGGCATAACTTGGATGGGTTTGCTTCGCTAGGCACGTTAAGCCGTTGGTGCCGGTTGGTACTAATGGCAGTCGTTCAGCCATGTCGGCACCTTGAAAACTGTTTACACTGGGGTTGGCCACTAGCCCCACAACCTCCACCAATCCGAAGTTGATATCAGTGTGTTAGGGCCTAACCTTTCCGAGGAAGAGACTCGTGCCCCTGCAGTGGGGAGTGGGGACAATATGACGTGGTAACGTAAATTACTGATTGTTTTATTATTGCATTTCCTTCCTGAAACACACATAAAAATTGGAGTTAAAAAATTTGAAATGTTTGAAAATTGAATACTTCACTTAAACAGTGTGTTAAAAAAAAACATTTGAAATTCTGAGGTAGCCAGAATCAAGTATAAATAAAATATAGGAAAAACATTGAAAAATCCTATCTACAATTATTTTTTTTTCAGTTTCATATAAATGAATAATTAATAAAATTCTAAATGAATAATGAGTGACTCAAAACAGTCAATTACTCGTCGACCCACCACCAGTGGGTTAATGCGGTGGGACCACGAGTCGGGAGCGAAAAATTTATATGGGAAACCGAAATAAAATTTGAGTTCGGTGGAATTATTATATCTCTTTCCTGTATTTTATACTTCAAAGTAAAAAATTTTTTGGACTTTTCATACAAACTTGGTTCGCCAGCTGATCGATTTGTATGAAAAGTCCAAAAAAAAATTTTGCGATTTCAACAAAGTTGTAGAACAAAAGTTGTTCAGTTTGGTGGGTAAAAGCCAACCTTGAAGTATTGTCACACACTTCTGTTACACCCTGTATATAAGCTATGTATTATTATTTTGAAATATGAATTTGGGCTACTCTGACCACTTCGCGCTCGGCGAAGTGGCAGGAGCTACTCCAGCAGAAGCACAGTTGGCTGGAGGTCAGTGCGACGAGGAGAGAAAGCGTCGGACAATCCGGGCATTGTCGAGGAGGACTGCCTTTTGCATAGCCGCTATTATCGGTCTGCCTCGAAGTCCCAACCGCCTAAGGTTACGATCCAGGTCAGTGGAGATCAAACCATTAACGGACAGGACTACAGGAATGATTTCAGTGGATTGCACTTGCCACACATCCGTAACCTCGTACGCCAGGTTAAGGTACCGTAACCTCTTGTAGGCATCGGCTTCAAAGTGCGAATAATGCATGCTACGGTTACTGGCCAAGAGTGAATCGGTGGGACCAGTGGGTCAACGCGGTGGGACCACGAGTCGGGAGCGAAATAAATAAGGTTTCCGAAAACTTTAAGGGCTGCCTCAGTAGACGAAACTGAACAACTTTCTACAAGATTATTTTTCAGGAAACGAAGAATAAAATCGGCTCTTTATACAAACTGTCCAATCAAGTTTATAATTTTGTATGGAGAAGCCGATTTTTTTTTCGTCCCTTACTTAATGAAAATGAAAAATAAAATGGGTGTATACAAAAAAGTCCATTTTATTTTTCATTTTCATTTACAAATTCTTGATTCACTAGATTTAGTATAGGAAACTGAATAAAAAGATGTAGATCGGTCAAAGGTTTTAATATTTTTCCTGTATTCTATATACTTGACTGTTTGATCAAGCCCTTAAAATTTCATACGCACCTTTTTTTAACATTCTGTATAATACAGAGCAGTTGATCTTGGATCTCTAATAATCACGAATTGTCAACAAATAGGTAGTGATAAATAAACAGAAAAAAGACCTGATGAGGGGGGTCCTACTCATCATATTAATCGATTTTCTATATGAGAATGAAAGAAAGAGAGAGAAGAAATCCATAGTCGATTCGCAAAAAAATGTATTCCGTTTGGCGTAGATAGGTATATGTATGAAGTTATACATAAAATTGTTCAGTACCTATGGTAAGTATGATGATTTTAATAACTATAGAGCGTTTCAACAAATACTTCCTTTGCCGTTATGTTGGCACCACTGTCTATCAACGACATCACACGCGAAGACTCTTCTACCGATTTTGTTAATGTGTGTCTGCATTCTATGTAGTGTGTGTCTGAGTTCTATGTAGCGTGCGTGGAAAACATTGCTGCCAACATAACGGCATAGGAACTATTGGTTGAAACGCATTATAGAAGCAGTTGAAGTTACAGGCCTCTCGTTACGTACGAAACGGAAATCTTTTCGTCACCGTCACTTTTTAAAAAAATTCGTTTGACGCAAAAAAGTACTTCCCGGATATTTATGACCACAACACATGATCATGGGAAAATGTGAAAAACAAAACAACAACACACGCAAGTAAGTAGGTAACTATCAAATGTTTACTAACTTACTTCATAGTCGGGAAGTCCCGGCTTAAGGGGCTCCATTTGAAGAATTTGCTGTTTTCAATAGCTATAAAACGTATTTAAACGTAACGCTACGGCACCCGCGATCTGAAACTATCCAATGCAACATAAAAGTGTAGGTATGTTTTTCAGAAACTATAAAATTAAATGGAAAAATCAAATTATCGAGTATTGTCGCTCCCTGTGTACACTATACACAATACTCGAGAATTTGATTATAGATTACGTACCTATTCCAAATTCCAATAGTATGTCATAAAACTAGGAAACCTATACAGGTTACAAAATTGGTGTAGGGCCCGTTAACTGTGGATTCTACTCATCGCACTGAACAACTTATGCTCTACGACTTTGCTAAAATCACAAAGAAAAAATCACATTTCATACAAATTGATCATCTGTTTTGGCATTTTTGTATGGAGAGACCAACATTTTTTTTGCGATTTGAGCAAAGTCGTAGAACAAAAATTGTTCAGTTCGATGAGTAGAATCCTCTCACGGGTCCTACGCCAATTTTGTTACACCCTGTATAGGATTTTTAGTGCCGCACTAGACATTCACCATATTTTTGAAAATATGGTGAATGTTTTCCAACTAGAATGTCTTACAAGAAATTGTAAGCCACATAAGTATTGATATACAGGGTGTAAGGGACAGGTTTCCGAAAACTTTAAGGGCTTGCTCAGTAGACGAAACTGAACAACTTTCCACAAGACATTTTTTCAGAAAACGAAAAAAAAATCGGCTTCTCCATACAAACTGTCCAATCAAATTTATAATTTTGTATGGAGAAGCCGATTTTTTTTTCGTTTCCTGAAAAAATTTCTTGTGGAAAGTTGTTCAGTTTCGTCTACTGAGCAAGCCCTTAAAGTTTTCGGAAACCTGTCCCTTACACCCTGTATATCGGATATATATCATGATATATATCAATTGATATTTATGCTTGATATATATCAATATTGATATTTATATTTTCCTAGCTTCTAAGATCTGCTTCTTACGAATGAATGTGCCAAATGCAAAGAATAAAGATATGATTATCACAATAATAAATAAATGAGTTTAGTTTAATTAACTATCTTCAAATTTGCAAAAATAAAATATACATTTTAGATTCAGTTATTTCGAAAAAACATATCAGAGTATAAAATTTGAATGTTATTTTAATAAAAATCTTCAAATTATCAAACATATACCTACATTTTAAATTAAGCTATTTCGAAAATCATGTATTAAAGTAAGAAATTGAAATTAGTATGTAATTCTGATAAATATCAAAAATATCAAAGATATCGAAAATATCGGATATATATCAAAAATATCTGATATTTTGATATTTATTATAAATATCGGATATTTTCGAACCCTGATCTCAGAACAGTATATTTCCACATAAATACAGAAGAATAAGTCATGAATCATTTTTTTTGTTGCCGTAACGTTACGTTTGAATATGTTTTATTGAAAAGAGTAGGTACATTCTTCAAATAGAGCCCCTTAACAATGACATGAAAAGGACATATTACACATCGAAAAGAATAATATTATCAATGACGACTGTAAACGACTTGTATTCATTCTTGAAATGTGTAAGTAGTGTCACTGAACCCCTCACTTCAACTCAGTAGGTACTAACTTACCTCTAGCGCATTAACTCGTCGCCTATAAAAACTTGGAATGAGCGCCGTTTGACATTTGACTAGCGTTTTCCCGCCAAGAAACAAGGAGACGTTACCTTACGGGTGCGTTCAGCTTAATTTATAAATAAAATCTATTTATGGTGATTTGTGTTCTGCGTGATATTTTTTAAATAGTTTTTTTGTTAAATTTTTTGCAGGTGTAAATAAAATGACCAAGTCTGTGAGCATTTTAGTTCTCGTTGCGTATGCAATGGTGATTTCAGGTAAGTTATTCAGGTAGGCAGAACTGTTTTATAGGGCAGGTGAAAGTTAAGTACCTACTTAATCGAGTTGGTTTCCAAATAAGGTTGGACCAAGGTCAAACTTGGACTAGCGTTTTACAACTTTATACACTTCGTTTTAGATTTTTTTATAGCTTCACGTAACGGCTAATCCGTTACTTTCTTCCGACTTTATGTACTTTAAATATTGTAAGAAGACTTTATTTTGTAAATAATTTGACCTGAATTCAAAATAATATTATTGTATTTAATGAAATCAATGTTAATAGCATTGATGTGTTCCGGCATAAAAATAAGATAGCCAGTTCCCCATTGCGTTGGGGAATCTTGGTAACCCCGTTTCCATCTTCGGCATCATCATCACTTACCACCAGGTGAGATGATGCCAAGGGCTTACCAATTGTGAGTAATAAAATATGAGTAATAAATAAAAAGTGCCAATGAAATCCGACACGTCCATCATGTATTTGGGGTTGCTAAAAAATAAATAGTTTATTTTAATACAACCGGTTTTATATCGGTATTGTAACCAACCGGTTTTCTTAGAACCGGTTGACATTACTATTTGAATCCAGCATTTAAGTTTCCAGGAGTGTTTATTTTTACAACCTGTATTTTAACTGACCCGTTGGCACCCTGGTTTATTTATAAACTGGAATCGGCGCTCCTGACTTCTGGTACGACGACTGTGAGTTCGATTCCCACTAATGCAAATGTTTTTAATATAAATAAGTTTGTTTGGTTTAAATTGAATACAGAGAGTCCTAGTTTGAAGCGAAACTGTCCCTAGATATTTTTATTCATAAAAAATTGCGTACCCAACTTACTTGCTAGTCACCCGAGTTACTTTTTATCGAACGTCAAAACGACGTTTTGTTATAAAATAGAATATTGAATATTTCTTGGTTGTTGTGTTAAAATATGAAAAACTGTACGTAGGTAAGTAATTAATTTGTTTACCTTAGTATTAAAATAAACGTAAACAATCTTTATTAAGACTTATTGAAACGTGAATGTTAAAATTCTGATATTTCTTATAAACGTAGGTACTAACTTTAATTCATTTGCATTTTCATTCAAAAACAATATATTCTACTCATTTGAGAATCTTACAATAACATGCAGATAGTATCAACTATCAATAAAATATCGCACATAACATACCCATTATGACTAAAGAAATAGAGATAGTAATCTATGACATAATTTAGTACAGTCGTTTCCATGTTCATTCGTAACAATATTTTATTTCTATAAATATAAGTACAGTCTCGTGCAACTGTGCAACTAAAAGTATACCTACAGTCAAGTAGTGCAAGTAGTACCTACTAAATGGCACGGCTACCCTGTATACTTTTAGGTGCACTAGACTGTACTTTTTATAGTATAGGTAGGCAGTATGGGTGGAAATTCCTCTTATGTTCAAGGTACTGCTGATCCAGTAAATGAAGACGAAGCAATACTAAGTGAGCTGCCCGCTGAAATTTTGTATAAGCCAGGGCATCCGCTGCGGCTTCCGTGTGGTACTGTTGAATTTAGTATGCAAACTATTAAGTAAGTAAAGGTAGGTTATTAATACCTACAGGTTCCATCACTGGCAAAAAAACAACCGATTTCAGACGTAAGGCCAGTACAATTAATTTTGCTGTTATTTTTATTTGTTTTTGATAATTTATTAAAAAAGTAATGAACCGATTTGAACACAATTTGTAATAGACTACCTCGGAGTCATTATCTCTCGAAATAAAAAGCATAATTTAAATCGGTTCTGAATCGGCGAAGATATCACCTCACATACAATAAAAAAAGCATACAATACAATTGAATTGAAACCTCCTTTTTCTTTTTATTATTATTTCCACACCAATTGCTTTAACGGTGAAGGACAACACATTGAGAAAGTTGAATCTGCCACATGATAAAGAAAGAAAACAGAGGTTTATCTCTTATCCAAGTGAATTTTTGCACATCTAAACGTCTTATCACTTGAGCATAATAAGGTCCTACAACTAGGATATATTAAATAATAAGGTTAAATATCCCAATGTATGTCATATTTTATTAAAGAAGTAAGGACATATTTATATTTTTATATTTTATTGATAGTTGATAAGGAAGTACTTAAACTCGAAATAGAGAGCCACCTATACCGTTACCTGTCTTTACAGATACGCATGGAGAAAAAACGGTAAATGGCTTGACTTAAATTCAGCATATGCTATGCAAGACGAGAACGACGGAACCATTACCTTTAAAGAAGCAAAAGATGACACAGAAGGAATATACCAATGCTTTGCTAAAACTAGCTTCGGCACAGCTAGCACTCGGAAAGTGAACGTCAAAAGAGTATTCATCGACTATCCAAAAGTAATTCGTCAGACGCACAAACCTGAACTAGGAAAGCCTTATAAGCTCGAGTGTAATATTCCTAATGGATACCCAAAGCCAAAAATAGAATGGGTCAAAAATAAACCCAACGGAAACCCAGAGCTAATCTTGAACCTTAGAATCACCACTGGTCCTGACGGAGCGTTGTACTTTACTAACATTACGTATGAAGACGCTGGCAATGAAAAATATGTCTGCAGAGCCATATCCCCGGCTGTAGAAAAGCCTATCGTTTTAGCTAAACATGTTATCGAAAAAGCCGTTCCTAGCGACGAGAAGAATAATGGCGAACTGGTTCCACTATATTTGAGCAGTGATGTGGTCGCGAAAGCTGGTGTTGAAATAAGATTCTGTTGTATTTATGGTGGGACGTAAGTAACTGATGCTATTGATCCACACAATCACATACTACTGCTATATTATCAATATTATCATCCATAAAAATACTTTTTGTTGTTCGTGATTATGATTAATCAAGTAGATAACTTAACAGACTGTGCACCTAAAAACAGACAAATATGTTACACGTTGATATTTATTTACTGAATGAACTAGTTAAACATTTAAGTACTTTAACATTTAAGTACATTAAAGTTAAGGAAAATGAGACCGCTCCCGACTCGTGGTCCCAACATTAAATTTTATGCCTTTTATTACGCGATAACTGCATCTCGTTATCTGTAGGTAAGTACCGTACGTATCGTAAAAGGTTTTTCCCTAGGTAGATTAAAAGGTAGAATCGAATGTTACGATACTCGTTCACTATAGGACATATTACTAGGTATAGATTTTTTTAAGGTGTCTCTATGAGGAAAATTACTAAAAACGTACGTTATTCTAACATCATTGGCCAAATAATAAGGATTCTTTGGTCTAGTGATGTCAACCGGTTTTAAGAAAACCTAAAAAAACCGGGTTTTTACATTAACAATAAAAACCGATTTTATTTAAAAAGAACCTATTATTTTTTGGCAATCCAAAATACACGGTACGTCCGATTTCTTTGGCAATATTTATTTATATTTGTATGTTTTGCACTACTTGGAGTAGTAATATGCATTTGGTGCCAACGCTGATTATAATTTATTTAAAGTACCTGCCAGTGCTAGTTACTTCTACAACATCCAAACGTATGTTTTCGGCTTCGGGCTACATTTTGTCATCAAGAAGGATTTTTCGATGTATTAACGTTGTTTATTCATCAAAATGAGGATTTAATTGTTAAATATTAATTAAATATATTAAATGATATTTTTTATTTTGGTATTTATCTTACTTTATAAAAAACCTAATAAAACCGTTTTTTTCAAAAAACTAATCGGTAAATACTGGTGGCGAAAATTGTAATCGGTTGACATCACTATTTGGTCCCAATAAAATTTACTTATTAATCCACGCATCCCGCACTGAGCCACACGACTACTTCGTAATATAATAACCATTCATGAATAATAAGTATAACCATTAACTATATTTACAGTCCTATAGCGTATCCGGACTGGTTCTTCGGAGACAAAAACGTGAACAACGAGCCGAACGATCGCGTCACTCGATACAACCGCAGCGGCGGCAAATGTCTGCTCATTAAGGAAACCTATCTCGATGACCAGGGGACTTACACCTGCAGGGTCAACAACGGGATCGGGAAGCCCCAGAAGCACTCACTTAACCTCACTGTTGTCAGTAAGTGTTTTTTGACTTTTTACTTAAATCTGAGGGAAATGCGTAACTTTCTATTAAACTTAGCATGTACTTCTCAAACTTTTTGATACATTGGCCAGGATTCGAAGCCGATGCCTTAGATGTCCTTCGAGCTACTACCGTGATGCCATCAGACCGTTTTAAGCATAGAGCAAAAACGTTACATTAATTTCAATTTCAGGTGCTCCAGAGTTCCTGAACAAACCACCAACTCTTATAAAAGTAAAAGAAGATCAGCAAGTCATTATACCCTGCCAAGTTACAGGCGTTGAAACACCAAGAGTAACATGGACCTACAACGCGAAACCATTGGAAATCACAGATATGTTGAAAATGGAGCAAAATAACAAGTTGACCGTAAAGTTGATAAAGATTGTTCATAAGAATGATACTGGATACTATGGATGTAGAGCCGTGAACGATTACGGAGATATTTACGCGGAAACGCTTTTGAATGTTATCGCTTCTGAAAATGTGTCGGAGATGGCCACAGACTACTAAGAAGATTTTATGAAAATACATGTTACTTTTTACTTATCTGGTTCTTTTTATTCCAATTCAGACTTGATCCCCGTATGTGGAGTGTGGTCTATCCTTCTCGATGTATGGTAAGAAACATCGGTTGTTACCAAAGTTTTTTTCTAAAATGGTGAGACCCTTTAAGGTCGAACAAGGATGGGTGGATATAGATAGTGGATAACATTATTCACTCTAAAGCTTCCGCTACCGTGTCAGAACGAAAAGCTATGCATGTGCTCATGATAACAAACAACTTTCCCTAAGGAACCCACTAATTTAAAGTCATCCTATATTTTAGACTTATCAATTAAATTACGACTAATTTATCTCAGTTCACTTATTACCTAGCTAAACTAACCATTATCTAACCAATAAAACATTTAAAAAATCGGTACTAACGTACCTGATTGCTCCCGCATCCTTGATACTGTCCCACCCACGCATGCGAAACTGATAGTACCACCGACCCGCCCGCCCCCTATATTTTTTTCTAGTTGCGCTAGAGTTTGCACGATCGTATCGAGCCGTCCGTCCGGAAAGGGTTAAACGTGTAGGTCTGTCATGTAATCTGCTTATTTTTTGTCTATTAAGCATACCACTTCTCTCCGAACCTTTGTGGATCCAATGCAACGCCAGAGAATACAGCGGCGCTTTAACTAGTTCCTAACAGAAAGTTGAGGGCTCCAGCACTAAGCACTTAACAGCTTCCGTAGTCTAGTCCGCTAGCTTATACAGGGTGTAACAGAAGTCGCAAAAATTTTTTTGGACTTTTCATACAAACTTGGTTCGCCAGCTGATCGATTTGTATGAAAAGTCCAAAAAAAATTTGCTATTTCAACAAAGTTGTAGAACAAAAGTTGTTCAGTTTGAAGGGTAAAAGCCAACCTTGAAGTATTGTCACACACTTCTGTTACACCCTGTATATCGGAGGTCGCGGATTCGATTCACGGCAGTGCCTAACTTTGTAGGACTCGGTTTGGTTGGTGGTAGGGCATTTAAGACAGCCAGTCCCCCATTGGGTTGAGAAATCTTGATAAGCCTGCTTCAATCTTTGCTTCGGCATCATTACCATTACTGTCCTCATAAGAAAGAAGACCCCAAAGTATACGGAAACTCTATATACTTTGCGGCCTTCTTTCTTATATGAGGACAGATCAGGTGAGGATGAGATCATCTCACCCACACCTGATCTCACTGAGCAGTGAAATGTTATACAGGGTGTCCCAAAACGAATGCGACTTTTGGCTGGTGATAGCTTAGATCAAGACCTATCAAAATAACGAAACATATGTTCAGCAAAAGTTTATGGTTTTCGAGTTATACCAGATTAAAAAAAAAACACTACCTTGCGGTAGTCTTTTGAGCTTTTGTTTATATAAACCTCTTTGTCACTGAGATGCTTTACAAAAAAGCATCTCTCGTGTATCCATTTCTACGTATGATCCAAGCTCCTAGAGAGTTTTTGAGTATACGAGGCTTTAGTGCCGTTTAAAAGATGTCCTATGATCATAATCCGCTCATTTGTGCCGCTACGGTTGGAGAAATATTCGATGGAGACGGTGGTACAGACAGGGAAATGCTTTTGACATCCTAACCTAAAAATTTTCGAAACCAGGCAGCGAAGGCCTCGTTTTCCTTGAAATAACTTTTGTGACGGAGAAAAAAATAAGATCCAACAAATGTCCGACGTAAAATTTGCAGTAGTTTTGATACAATTTGACTCAGATGGTGGTACAGAGGATTTCGTCGGGCCCACCTGAGATCAGGACAATGAGCCTGTGCAGACACAAACTGATTAGTGGAACACTGTCACAAATCGCAAACGATCATTTGTAACGCATTCGCAACATTTGTGACGAAACAGAAAAAAAAATTTAAGCGATCGAAACTTTCGAGGCATTTCCCCGTCTGGCCCACCAATACACCTCAATATCTCCGCAAGTTTGGCGTTACAAACGTAGTGAGTTAGCTCCAGGTGAATGTTTTCTCCGTCACTAAAACATAGTAAACAACAAAAGCATTCTATGCATTAGATACAGAGATATCAATACCTCAATTTGTATGGAGATATTGACTAGGGTGTGTTAAGTTTCTCTTTTTGTAGGACAACTCACTTTATAGCAGATCATAAAAAAGAAGTAGATTTGATTTAAAATGTTTAATATACTAATATGTAACATTAAAATAACTTTTAATAAATACTAAATAAATATTTTAGAATAAACATGATGTCAGAAACAGTTTATTATATTATATTGACAAAAATCTTAACCAAAATATAAACCATACAAGGATTGGAGAAATCCTATGCCTCAGTAAACATCAAACATAACATTTTTAAAATGAATAAACAAAACATTGATGTAAGTATCCTAGTTTTTTTGGCTTCTATTTCCTAATTTGCCATAGACATTCTAAAGGTATAGGAAATATCTTTGGTCAGGTTACAAAAAGGAAAGAAAAAGGAATTTGCAAAAAAATAAGGATATAGTTGGAAATAAAGATAAAGTAAATATGTAACAGTTATTTAACGATAACACCTTAAGGATATTTTTATTTTTGTACCCTTGGAAAAAACCTGCGGCTTTTTTTTCACCTCAGATTTTTTTTTTTACATATCTACCCGTACCCCTGCAGTGTGGACGATATGGTATAATATTAACATTATAACACTTTATTGCCCAGGTTTATTTGTCGAAACTTGGACGTAACTAAAAGTAAATATTACATTTGAATTTTCAAGATCAGATTATTATATTATTTTGTCAGAGTTTCCTATTTTTCTATGAAAAAACAACCATATCAGTAGAACAGTAGTATAGTTTCATAATATTATGTGTTTCAAGTACCCATGTTTTTATACTGATAACTAAGCTACAATACATACGTATATAAAACAATTGAAAAATAAATCTAATAAGTAAAGTTAGTATTTCGGGAAAAAGGACTGATAACACTTATTTCAATTACTGAACTCATTATATTAGAATACGATGTGAATTTAATTATAGCGTTTATTTGATTCAACTTTGATAGGAATACATAAATAATAAAAAAATACAATAACTGAAATTACTGTGAAAATAATGCTAAACTACAGAATAATTATACAGGGTGACTTTAAATTAGTTCTTGATACGAAAGGCTATGCATGTACTCGTGATAACAAACAACTTTCACTAAGGAACCCATAGTCAAATCTCAATAAAATTTTGGGAGTCTCCATACAAATCGAGCGACTGACCGGCTAAATTAGTATGAAGAGTCCAAAAATTTTTTTACGATTTGACTATGGGTTTTTTAGGGAAAGTTGTTTGTTCTCATGAGCACATGCATACCCTTTCGTATCAAGAACAAATTTAAAGTCACCCTATATTTTTAAAAAATTTACCACGGGTTCTACTCATGAAACTGAACAACTTTCCCCATGGAAGCTAAAATAAATTCTCAAAAATTTTTTTTGGAATCCTCATACTAATTGATCTACTGAACCGCGAATTTTGTA
Source organism: Coleophora deauratella (assembly GCA_958295455.1). Lineage (NCBI taxonomy): Eukaryota > Metazoa > Arthropoda > Insecta > Lepidoptera > Coleophoridae > Coleophora > Coleophora deauratella. Next base: position 6,384,747 of record OY282415.1, read on the forward strand.
TGGGAAGTCCAAAAATTTTTTTGCAAATTGAGTATTAGTTCCTTGTGGAAAGTTGTTCAGTTTCATGAGTAGAAGCCAAGGTTAATTTTTTTTCAGGTATTTCAGAAGGACCCTATATAAAAAAATAGATGTAAGTTTTTTATTCGTCCATAAACTGTTTCTGACATAATGTTTATTCTAAAATAGTTATTTAGTATTTATTAAAAGTTATTTAATGTTACATATTAGTATATTAAACATTTTTAATCAAATCTACTTCTTTTTTATGATCTGCTATAAAGTGAGTTGTCCTACAAAAAGAGAAACTTAACACACCCTAGTCAATATCTCCATACAAATTGAGGTATTGATATCTCTGTATCTAATGCATAGAATGCTTTTGTTGTTTACTATGTTTTAGTGACGGAGAAAACATTCACCTGGAGCTAACTCACTACGTTTGTAACGCCAAACTTGCGGAGATATTGAGGTGTATTGGTGGGCCAGACGGGGAAATGCCTCGAAAGTTTCGATCGCTTAAATTTTTTTTTCTGTTTCGTCACAAATGTTGCGAATGCGTTACAAATGATCGTTTGCGATTTGTGACAGTGTTCCACTAATCAGTTTGTGTCTGCACAGGCTCATTGTCCTGATCTCAGGTGGGCCCGACGAAATCCTCTGTACCACCATCTGAGTCAAATTGTATCAAAACTACTGCAAATTTTACGTCGGACATTTGTTGGATCTTATTTTTTTCTCCGTCACAAAAGTTATTTCAAGGAAAACGAGGCCTTCGCTGCCTGGTTTCGAAAATTTTTAGGTTAGGATGTCAAAAGCATTTCCCTGTCTGTACCACCGTCTCCATCGAATATTTCTCCAACCGTAGCGGCACAAATGAGCGGAATATGATCATAGGACATCTTTTAAACGGCACTAAAGCCTCGTATACTCAAAAACTTTCTAGGAGCTTGGATCATACGTAGAAATGGATACTCTCTCGTCATGTGAACGCAGCCATAAAACTTTGACATTGACATTTGCTGTTATTGACATTGACAACGCGTATAACCTCAAATGCTCACAAAAATTGAAAGAACACCAAAACAATAGCAATAAAAATAGATTTTAAAAGTGAAAAGTGTAGATAAACTAAAAAAAAATGCTTTTCCTGTACATGCTGAGTATTGTTTCTTTAGTCATACAGGCTTTCCTGGTTACATTGGCTATAGGTAAGTCTGTGAAATCATTAAAGAGTGTCTTGTTCATTTTGAAAAAATAATTGGTTCCACCAATTTATTTCTGCTATTTATTACACTTCGTTACATCATAATAGGTTAGCGGTCAGAGAATTAATGCTTATTCGTCAGGAGAAAAGAAACGTAAGAATATATTTTCTTTCATAACTGAGTGAAATAAAGGGCATTTGCTGTCTTACAAGACATAAAGACCAAATGAAAAGTTGGTTCCTATCATTCATTATTAAATTTGCTACTTTTTGACTTGGATTGAGAAAAAAGAAGAAGTATTTAATGAGCAATAACCAATAATATATAATAATAATTAATATTTTATTAATATTTAATATTTTATGTATTTATTATGCTTTTCGGCAATAAAAAGTTACCATGTGAAAACTATATTTTTTCAGCGGCTGGTCTGTACTATCTGGCGGAGTTAGTTGAAGAGTACACGGTTATGACTAAATATGTAATTTCATGGATTGTTATTGTAAGTAATTTTCTAGACATATCGACCTTCACACAACTAACACTCCTATCTCATTTTTCTCAACTTCTTAAAAGAAAGTCCAAACTCAAATCATAAAAAATCTGAGATAGGAGAGTTTGTCGTGCGAGGGACCAATGTTGCTTAGTCAACTTTTCCTTTTAAGAGTTCATATTATTTGTTGCTGGGACTCTGTATGGAGGACACTTATAATTAAAATTTAAATAGGTACTGTTTGAGAAGCGGTTTTTTTTTCGTTTCGTGAAAAAATTTCTTGTGGAAAGTTGTTTAGTTTCGTCTACTGAGCAAGCCCTTAAAGATTTCGGAAACCTGTTCCTTACACGCTGTATTTTTGTGTTGTAAACTATTTGCAATGAAATATATTTGATTGATTAACGGTTGGTGTGGAAATATTTGAGGGGGGGGGGCTTTGTTCAGCACCACACCTTTTGGCTGATGATAATGATGACTGATTGATCAACTCAGGAGTATTGAATATGAAAGTGGATGGATAAGTGGGAAGAGGAAGGCCAAGAAGAGATGGCTGGATTGTGTGAAGAATGATATGAGTATGAAAGGAGTGAGCACTGAGATGACGGCAAGAAGAGATGAATGGAAGAAGAAGTCATGTTGCGCAGACCCCAAATAATTGGGAACAGGCCAGGAAGATAATGATTGATCAACTCAGGAGACACCACATCTTGTGTCTGTTACTCTAACTAGCAAACTAGCGAAGTATGGTGATATATCAGTGATAGAAAAGTGTATATCACCGCAAAATGGCCCCAGTTTTAACACCATTTGGTGATAATAAGGGTTGTATTTCATTTCAGTAACAATTATCACTATTTGGTGATATATCGGTGTTATTTCAGAGTTAGTGACGCCAGCCACCGCATTGCTTTTATATCACCCTTATAACATATTAATATTATAACATATTATAATATACAGGGTGACTTTAAATTAGTTCTTGATACGAAAGGGTATTGCATGTGCTCATGATAACAAACAACTTTCCCTAAGGAACCCATAGTCAAATCGCAAATTTTTTTTTAAATTAGTATGAAGAGTCCAAAATTTTTTTTGCGATTTGACTATGGGTTTCTTAGGGAAAGTTGTTTGTTATCATGAGCACATGCTTACCCTTTCGTATCAAGAACTAATTTAAAGTCACCCTATATATTTGGTGTTTAAGTGGCCCCCTTTTATCACTACTTCGCTAGTTGGGCCTTGGTTGAGAGTATGATTCTCTCCCAACCATTTCGTGATGCTGCAGGAAGCTCTCAGAATCATACTGAATGGATTTCAATCAGGTCTATGTACAAAAGTCAACAACAAACATCTTTTGATTATTTATGCACAGTTGGTAAGCTCTTCCATGGTTAATACAATGATATTAAATATCATTGTCTCTCTTTCCAGATAATATCAGCAATACACGTAGGCTTCATTCTGTTTGAAGACCTCCCGCTCCACCTGAGCGTCTTGGGGCTGATCCAGCAGTGTCTCTACGGACTACTTCTGCGGGAGTTCCCCATCGTTCGAATGCTTAGTGTCCCCTTCATCTCTGCTGTGGTGGCGTTGCTACTGCACCACTATCTAGCGTTTAGCTACTTTAGAGTGGTCTTTTATAGCTTTCAAGAGGTTTGTACCTATATTTTTTTAATTTTTATTCATTATCATGATGTGCCGAGAGATAGAATGGTATTAAAAAAAAGTTTGACCATACTCCTCATACAAGACAGAACACAGATTAAAGGGAATCTAAAAAACATTACTATGATCACTCAAGGACAATCATAAGAATTATATCTAAAGGCTAGTAATAATATGCAGTGTCCTTCATTAAAATGTACAAATGAAAAGGGATGAATTATGAATGATTTTTGTAAAAAAATGGGTTTAAACAGAATTTTAAAAAAAGTGAATTTAAAATCTGAAGAATGAAATGAAGTATAGAATACAGTAAAAATATTTAAAAATCCGATCTACAATTTTTTTTCAGTTTCGCATACAAATTCTTGATTCACTATTCAGATTAAGTAACTATGTATGGGAAACTGAAACCAAACCCCTTAAACTTTCAAACACACTTTTTTTAAAACCTTGTATTAAAAAAACCGTCTGCTCGTTTGCCACCTATACCAAAAAAAATCATATAATTTGATTGTTTCACAAAAAAATACATATCATTTAAACTTAGTAAATGCACAGACTATACAAAGAATCTTCCTCTTCTTATCGTGCGGCACATTTAACCATTTTATCCCCAAGGTATAGACGGCGGTTGCCTAGTGTTGCACTTAGCATCATCTGCGGTATGACAGCAAATAATAAGCATTTTTTTGTTGTTAAAATTCGTTTTTAACCGACTTCAAAAAAAAGGAGGAGGTTCTCAATTCGTCGGAATCTTTTTTTTTATGTATGTTCACCGATTACCCGAAGACGCCTGAACCAATTTGGAAAATTCATTTTTTTGCTTAAAAGGGTATACTTCACAGGGTGGTGGTTTTTGAGAAAATCAACAAAAACATAGCAAAATTGGAGTTGTTGCCATTGAAGTCGGTTATTTTTAACGTATTCAGCGTGGTCAATTATTATTTCACCTCTTTTCTTTTGTGCACTTTATCATCTGTGGACACCTGTATAATATAGTTTCTAACTCCAGGTCCTGGCCTACTTCACTATATGCCTGTGGCTGGTGCCTTTCGGGCTGTTTGTGTCACTTTCGGCCAACGACAATGTGCTCCCCACTACTGGGGAAAGGCAGCCTTTATTGGGTAAGTGAAATGAAATGGAATGGAAACATTTTATTCGAAAGTAGGTAGCAATGGAAAACGTTGGAGGAGGCAAACAGATAAGAGCTTCTATTAATTTTTAAGATTTTGTATTTGTTAATTTGTAACTTATTTTTCTGAATAAAGGCTGTAAATAAATAAAATAAAGGTAGCGGTGTACACTTTTTGAAGCTCATTATTTTGTCTGTCTAATACGAGGTTTCTACCCTTGGAACTCATATACCCGCCGTTTTGGGAAGTGTTTGCAGTGTACAAAAATTCGATTGTTCCAAGGGCTCTAAGGAAAGTCAGCCCCTCCAACACAACTTTTCCTTATTGTAGTTGTGCGGGATCCAAGGAAACGCTCCGATTTGGCAGGTACAATGTTTTATTGGGAGAAGTTCACACCTTGATCACCTTGATGTCGTCCGGAAAAAAGGTAGAGGGGTTTTTTTTTTTTTTTTCGATAGGACATGTTTGTTGTTGGCCGTTGGGCCTTTACAACTTCACCGGACAGGGAAGGCGAGTACGTAGGGTACTCAGCCTAAGGGTAGAGGGGCTCCAGGAGCGCCCTTATATAGTTGACCACAGCGCCACATCGGCAGATATCGATACTAAATCAATATTTACTTAGGTTAACGTCTTAAGAGATCAATTGTAGCGATAATCTGCCGTGAGGTGCCGCTGTGTTTACAATAGGTTCACAGAGATGTCGCCACTAGTAATATAACAATAGATGGCGTTGCTAACTAATGTACTGTTGTTGAGACAAAGTCTTAACAGTAGTGTGCACACTAGTTACAGCCAAGTCACAGTATATTGGAGTGTCCAGACCTAGTAGCATGGCGACATATCGTCCCTCGCACGACTAACTCTCCTATCTCATTTTTCGTAAGTTTAAAAAAACAACCCTACTTCAATTAGATAAAGTCCAAACTCAAATAATCAAGGTTATGAGATAGGAGAGTTAGTCGTGCGAGGGACGATATCTCGCGCGTGACACGAGTTTTAAAAGCGTTTGTTCCGTTCTAACGCTAAGCTAATGAAAGAGACAGACAAAGGCAGGGTGTGTTCTAAATATAAACATATGTTTTTCTCTCCTTGCAGGCGACAACAACGTCCTGACCGACCTACTGAGCCATAAGTCAAAGCGATACAGTCTACTTTCGCTCTTCAGTTACGCGAAAGAATCTATATTACCGCAGCGGCATAAGAAGGCGTTTTGAAAACGGAACCTTGACAGACTGAATTTAAGCGTGTATTTTAATTGGCCATAGTTACGCCGTAACGATCCAATTGATACTTTATGTCAGTGACATAAAGTACATTATCCCTCGCTCACTTTAAATCAGTTGGATCGTAATGGCATAACTATGGCCAATTGTGAAAGGAAATAACTTATTTTTTATGTATAATTTTTACTTTGTAGTAATATTTTCGAAATGACGCGACGCTAGAATAGTTTGATCAAATTTTGATTCGAAATACATTATTTATTTTTTTGTCCGAAAATTACATACCTATTGCTGTGTTGATTGGTGGTAGGTCATTTTCTGAGCCCGCTTGGTTAGCTACCACCATCTTATCTAAGTAAGTTTTGCCGCCGAACATCAATGTTTATACTGTGCATTGTTTGTTTGTTTGTTTGTAAACTCTTTATTGCAAAAAGAAATAAATGTACAAAACTTAAAAGTAACTGTGAAAATACGCAATGGCGAACTTATCCCTTACGGGATCTCTTCCAGTCAACCTTATATGTTGAAAGGAATTATATTTAAAAGTAGGAGCAAAGTCGCAAACACGACATAATAAAATTTAAGAAACATTGATGTGTTTCGGCATTGAGATAAGCCAATTCCTCATTAAGTTGGGGAATCTTAGTATGCTTGCTTCCACCTTCGGCATCATCATCACTTGCCACCAGGTGAGATGATGCCAAGGCCTCATTACCCTTTGTAGATAAAAAAAAGTTCAGGGCACCCTTAACAAATAATGAAAACGATAGTTGGTGTCCTCCCCATTCTCCTGTACTTATATTTTGGGAAAATCAAAAAATTTCAAAACTTCTACATCAGAATTTTACTAATAAATTTTTAAGTTGTAAAAAAATTAAAATTTATGTTTCTCCTCATTTCTTACTTATATGAAAATCAATTACAAAAATAATACCATCTAGTCAAGTAACATACATTTTTTATATACCTATAATTAAATTTTGTACATAATTTAAACAAATACGTCTCTATATTAATTTATAATCTACCTGTATTTAAACTTCCTATAGTTAAATCTTCCATAAAATACAAAGTAACTTTGTTTCCATTCAAATGACGTTTCATTTTAATCTAATTTAGCAAGTAGGAACTAACAGCGTATTTCACTATAGTACCGTGGTGGCTCGCGTCAGTAGGTAATAATAATATCCGGGACAAATCACACACGGTCATCTGGCCCCAAACTAGGATTCCCTGTATCTTGGGAACCAGAGACTGATATACATACACATATACATTTAAATACATACATATATAGATATTATGTGGATATTATACACCCAGACTCAGAGCAAACAATTCTGCTCATCACAGAAAAGTTTGCCCTGTGTGGGGATCGAACCCACGAATCTCGGATCAGAGGTCAGGATCGCTAACCACTTAGCCACCGAGTTAGTCGGTAATGTAATGAGTACTAAGCAGTAGTCAGCAAGCGCTAACTTGCCGCCAAACAGCGTACGGCATTTCATATGAAACAGACCCTCGCTTCGGGCACCTCCTGTCGTGTTGTCACACTCATCATCATCGTCATCAGCCAAAACACGTCCTCTTCTGAACAACGGCCTCCCCCAAGGATTTCCATGCCGACTGGTCCTGCGCTGCCCGCATCCAGAGCGGCTGCCTGCGACCATCGGTCATCGGTCCTCCGAGTGGGAGACGGGGTCCAATTCAGCTAATGAATGTCCAGCTAAATGGTTAAAGCTGCTTATACGCGCTAAAACGTGTCCGTCAGGATGTCTGGACCAAGTGAGGGATTTGAGTTTTGACACCGCACAGATTTAGTATCTAATTGGTACTATTTAGTACCAATATTGAAATAATTAGTACCTCTTTATTTTTGGAGAAATTTGAAAAATAAAGTGGTCAGCCATTCTGACGTCAGGTTGACTGGACCAGTTTTGGTTTTCAATAATTTCCATACTAAGAAGCATTTTTCGGTAATTGTTTATTCTATTATGTAAAAATTAAAAGCTAAACTATACAGGCTGTAAGGGACAGGTTTCCGAAAACTTTAAGGGCTTGCTCAGTAGACGAAACTGAACAAGTTTCCACAATTTCTTTTTCAGGAAACGAAAAAAAACGACTTCTCCATACAAACTGTCCAATCAAGTTTATAATTTTGTATGGAGAAGCCGATTTTTTTTTTTCGTTTCCTGAAAAAAAATATTGTGGAAAGTTGTTCAGTTTCGTCTACTGAGCAAGCCCTTAAAGTTTTCGGAAACCTGTCCCTTACACCCTGTATAACTAAAACAAGACGCTGTGTAACATTTCACATAATCGGATCGAGAAAAAAAGCGTCAGTGACGCAGCGGTTAGTGACTCCGTCCTCCTAACCAGAGGTCGTGGGTTCAAATCCTGGCCAGTGCACCAATGAGTTTTTCGAAACTTACGTGCATTTTTATACCGATTGCTTTAACGGTGAAGGAAAACATCGTGCACATCTGATTTGTAGATGTGTATGATAGTCGCGTTGCACATTGCACACGTCCGTAGGTGTAAATCTAAATGCCCTACACGTAACCGCGGGTGACTAAGTGCAACACTAGGCAACCTCATTCTATACCTTGTGGATATGACGGTTAAACCGCACCGGTTTTGGTGTGAAGGGTTTCATAGTAATCCGAACAGTACAAAAACTACCGCTCCCGGAACGCTTTTGCATCGCCCCGCAGCCGCCTCTGTGTGTGTTGCGCTTAAATGCTGTCCGTTTGTCTGAGTTCTGCTACTAAAAAAGTTATAAGCTTTTCGTATCAATTCTTTAAAAACGAAATCGCAAAAATCTACTTTCATTGTGTTGTATCGTATCCAAACAAAGTTAGTTATGTGTTATGTTAACAACCCATTACGTCCCCACTGCAGGGGCATGGGTCTCTTCCCATACATTGGGAAGGCCACGGTCACAGACACGGTCATAACCTGGTAAACCTGGATGGGTTTGGCTGTTAGTGGCGTTTTCCTCGACCGTTCCCTTCGCAAACAGGGGAACAATTCAGCTATTTGCAAAAAAGTTCGGTTTACGTTCAGTTGAAGTATGATAATAGTTAAACTGTTTCTCGTTTTGGCATTCTGCAAAGATGATAACGGTTACAGCGGCAACTTGGCGACAACTAAACGGCAGCGTTTACTGAACGTTTTCTTTACGTAAGCGTAAACGCTCTACTGTTGTAAATAGAGGGGCTTTTACATCGATACCATGTTATCGATTAAAGATTGTCTATGAATGATTTTTGACACAAACAAGTAGACATTAATAGTATTTTAGAATGGGACGGAAAACAAAATTTTTATAAAGCGTTGTCTCTGTCTGTCATCAATAAGGTAATCAAAAAGAAAAATATAAAAATGAGCTCAAACAAATATGGACGAATGACATTTCTCGACATAAAATTATTGATTTCAGTAAAAAATCTGTTCATAATTCTTTTTTTGTAGATAACTGTAGTTATTCGTACATCCTTTGTGAAATACTATGCAGCTGATGTGTTTACTTTCTCTGTAAAATAATTGTAACATCAAACGTTCTCCAGACAAAATGATGATGAAGTCGGTCGGGGTGACAAGAAGCCGCAAGGAATATGATTTTGGTGGGTTTCAGCTCTAAATCGAGTCTAGTAATGACCTGATGAACATACATGGACATGGACAAACCTTTAAACTACTGGCTTAAAAAGTGTAAGATCATTTTATACATAGATAATGACATAAATGTATTTGAACTTTAGAAATCCCAGGGATAGCCTGATCAATCAGGGTCTGCACAGCCGACGGACTATCCGCGGAGTACTTTATTGTCTATCAGTATAGGTCCTTATAAACTGCACCGACGACTTATAACATAGTGCATAGTGCACAGTAGGGCAACATATTTCTCTAACGAACTTATGTATGGTCTAGAACCTTGATTCAAGATACTAGACAGTATATTTACTGTATCTGTAACTCTCCGGACAAAATTTGTCCCTCGTCTGCGTGGGCCCTCATTGTTTATAATAACACAAAGCAAATACTTTATTATGCACGAGAAAGGATTCATAATTTAATCGGTTTTTATTGCAGGTCCTATTACAAATAAGGAAGAGTCCAGTGTTACTGTTGCCTAAGATGCAACTAAAATATATTTGCTGAAGAAATTACTGTTAGCAGCTGTAAACCTTAATATGGAACCGTGCACAACTGCACAGGTGAAGCAAGTTCATATCAAACTCTTAACTAAAAATGTTTTTTATTTAAGTAGATGCTTTACACATGCTTTTAAATCTTCAATATTTTTTTCTACCTTGTACAAAGTCCCTACCACACGGGACCCATACACTCAACGTTTCGGGAACAATACTTATCATCATTATCATGATTTAGACATCATGATCATAAGCTGATAGACATCCATTGCTGGACAAAGGCCTTAGACATAATACCTATTTACGTTAATATGATACTCTCCAATAAAGTCCTCCGGGAGACTGAAATGAATCAAGGTCCAGAAGTAAGTAATGGATGTCCTGTTGAAGGTAGCAGGAAACTGCTGGATGAGGGCAGTGCGAGACCAGGTGTCGTAGAATCCTTAGAGGCTTCTGTTTATTAAAGGACATATTTTAGCTGATGATGATGTAGGTACTACTATTCTTGTCTTATCTCACTAATATTATAAATGTGAAAGTATGTATGTTTGTTTGTTTGTTCTGCTTTTACATAAAACTTCTGAACGGATTTGGGTGAAATTTACATAAGCTGCTTTTTGCTCTGGAAAAGGCATGGTTCAGATAGTCATAAAGTAGGCTAAAACTAGTATTATAAAAATGTAATACTTATCATTATCAAGCATTTATTTTTTGTTTGTTGGTGTGTATAAAAGCTTATTCTTATTTTTTTCAGAGTAATTACTAAATTGAGAAAATAAAGTAAAGCGTGAAAGCGAATCAAAGGAACGCATATTTAAAAAGCCAAAACTTATTAAACTTCTTCAATAAAAACAAAAAGCAATAAAATTCAGATTCAATTTGTGTGATATCCTCGGAATAGAAAAAGAAAGAAGAATCAGATGGAAGGATGACATCAAGAAAACAGCTGGAGGAACTCGGACCAGAAAAGCAATAGACTGATATTTTTGGCAAAATCTGAGGGAGGCCTATGCCGGAACACAAGCTGACAAGGTTGCCGATGTATTCCATCAAATCTAGAATCTTATAAATTAGTTATTATTAGGTAGATATATTTTTAATGTGTGTAAGAATACAACATTTTTATATGCTTTATTATCATTATAATAAAATAAATTAAAATGTTTTAACTTGTTTTTTTGTTCATTTTCGTAGGAACTTTATCCTTACAACGAATAGGGGTGGAATTAATTTATTCTCATTGTTCTATAAGATAGTGTAACTGAGGATAAATATTTTGTAGTCGCTTCTTAAGAATTCATGTCCCCACTGCTATGCTCTGTCCCCACTGCTATGCTCCACTAGTAGGGCGACAACTGGACTTTCAAGTGCTAGCTTTGTACAGATTTAAGAGACAGGTTGGCAGGGAATTATTCCTTTCACCATTTCCAATTCACTGCGAAGAGAGGCACACCTATTTGTTGGCTAAGGAGTACCTAAGGATGGAAATAAAAACAGTATCCTATAAACAACAGAGAGATCTTTATTTGTTTTTATGTTGTTATGAAGTTTATTTGTTGAGAGATGTTAAAGAAGCACAGAAATCATATATCTTCACATGTTTCTTGTTAGTGGTTAACTCTTTGAGCGCCACAGTAGTCTGCTAGGGCCAACATCCAGTTTCCATGTTAGGTGCCATGCCAGGATTGGAGAATTTCATACATTTTTGTATGATAGGGGCACGATTTGTATCACAAAATCTGTAAAAAAAAAAAAAAACTATTAGCTATACTCAGTAAAACTGATCATGTTTTCCATGTAAAAATATCTAAATTGATAAACGTCTGGATGCATATTGGGCATATCTGTATGTAAGCGCAGCCCAATGACCATGGAAAGTCCCTACTTTGCATAGAAATATGTAAAAATAAAGATGAGGTGCACTTCATAGGGCTGCCTATGGGACTAAGTTATCCTTCACTGGTTCAGCGCCTCTTTTTGGTAGGAGGCAGCTACGTACCTACAAGTCAACATAAAGATGGCAAGAGCCACAAGAATATTCAAATTCAGTAGTGTTAGACCTAAATAAACATTAAAAAAACATGACATACCTTCGTATTTTCGACCTATCCACCATTATATATCATTGCCTTTCCACCCGGTTGGCGTGCACTTAAGGAGGGTTGCCTTATAGGACTTAGCATTTACACAATATATTTTACCTTCTGTAGGCAATTTATCGAATTTTAGGAGTTAGTTGTCTGTCACCTATTGTTTCTATTTTTATTATTTTTGTGGTCTAAAAGAGCAAAGCGCATATTTTCTCTTCTATTCTCTTTATTCCTTTCACGAAATAACCTGCAGCGTCATTGCAATATTTTTTTAAGCAATTCCATGTATGCTTTACACGTTATTATCACTATTATGGGTGTAAACGCTAACAATTAGCTCTGAAAAAGTTAGTCAGGGGCAACTTTTTGACGACCAAATCAAAACTACAACTTTAACTTCAAAAACTGACATTTGACAGTGCTAAACGACTTGTCAAACATAGGTGAATACCGATCACACACGCAACAGCGGCGATCCGATTTAGTAGAATGTGAAATGTCACTCTAAGCGTTTTAGTTTAGGTTTAGTTTTGGTCTGACAAAAGTTTAACTTTTTGCATAGTTGAATACGAAATGACGGTATTAGCGCGTATAAGCAGCGTAAACGCAACCATTTAGCTCGAAATTCGTTAGCTGAATTGGCCCCCAGAGTTAGTAAATCATCATAACTATTATTATGAGAAACCCATGTTTTTTTGCGACTTTAGCAGGCGTGGAACAAAAGTCATTCAAAATGATAGATTAGCGATTAGTTGAATTGCGTATTATGGATAAAGCATAAATAATTAAACAAGTACAGAAACAATAAACATTTTAAAATAGAAAATATTTTTATTACAATATTATTTCTGTTATTGTATTACCTTAGAGACTTGGAGATAATCTTAGTTAGTTGTATCACACGATAAAAATGAGATTATGTACTGTTATTAACTAAAAAGCTATACAGGGTGTAAGGGACAGGTTTCCGAAAACTGAGGGCTTGCTCAGTAGACGAAGAAACTTTTTCAGGAAACGAAAAAAAAATCGGCTTCTCCATACAAAAGTATAAACTTGATTAGACAGTTTGTATGGAGAAGCCGATTTTTTTATTACCTGAAAAAAATTCTTGTGGAAAGTTGTTCAGTTTCGTGTACTGACTGAGCAAGCCCTTAAAGTTTTCGGAAACCTGTCTCTTACACCATGTATAAACTACAGTTAATTTAGCTCGCCACAAGAATCCATTATGCATTGTTTACACCTGTCGAATGATGCGTTCGCATATGACACTTCAAACTCGACGTCTGCACAAACGCTTTATCACACAACTTGCAGGCATATCTCCTGTCATTAGTGTGTATCCGAACATGCGTGTCCAATCCTTTCTTCCTTTGAAACGTCTTTTTGCAATAATCGCACTCAAATGGCCGCTCGTCACTGTGTTTCACCATGTGTAAACGCAAATCGTTCGCACTGTACACTTTGAAGCCACAAATTTCGCACTCAATCGTCTTCTGTTGCGAATGTACTCGTAACTTGTGATGTACCAGCCATGAATGCCTATATAACACTTTAGAACATTCCTCGCATTTAAATACTTTCCTACTTACGTTATGCACAGATTCCAGGTGTCGTTTTTTCAGTTGTCTGCTAGCCAAAACTTCGGGACATTTGCAACATTTGAATTTTTTGTCCTTGTGCATTTTTACTAAATGCGCTTGCAATGCATACGCTGTTGGACAGATCTCGCCGCATTCCTTACATGGATCGGGCACCTCGTGAATGTTCTTTATATGGCTGTCCAATATTAAGGAGTTCACAAAGCTTTTCCCGCAATGTTGGCAAATAGCAGATGTTAACTTGTTGTGATTTTGGTGTACGTGTTGGAGTAGTGGAGCGAAAAATTTGAAGTTCTCACCACATTCAACACAGGACAGATCGCTCACGTCACTCAGTTTGAATAAATCAATGAAATTTACAGATTCTTCATCGATTTCTAAATCGTGTGCCTTTTTGGAATGACAGAGGAAATCGTTCAAATCTGTCAATGGTTTCAAACATAATGTGCAAGTCATTTCAGAGACATCCAACTTTATCCTGGTCTGCGATTTATTTAGGACATTTTTAAGAACATTTTTCAATATAACGTCGTCGTGTTCGGTTCTGGTGTGATGCTTGAGCTCGGAGCAGTCGTAGAAGTCTCTAGAACAGTAAAAGCAGAGATACTTGCAGGAGAACCACCTGAAGGGCTTGCTGTGGTTCGCTGGAGGATAGTCGTCAAGGCTCTTCTCTTGTCAACAGTATCAGAGTTTCTCAGGGTCACAAAAGAGAAACCAACACGTTCATTTGCCTTCTTATCAAAGATGCATTGGAGGTAGTCATCACCTGCAAAAGAGATTTTTTTCAGGACACAATAGCAAATTATAAGATTTCATACACGTTCCGCACCATTCGTTTCGTTCGTTTCAAATATTTTGATTACGCAAATGGCAATTTGGCAAAAGCAAAATACAGGGTGTTAAAAAAGTGCGTTTGAAATTTTAGGGGGTTACACTCAGAATCAAGTATAGATTTTACGAAAAATATTTAAAAAATCCACTCTTCAATTTTGTACAAAATCTGAATAGTGAATCAATAATTTGTATAGAAAGCTGAAAAAAAATGTTAATGCGGATTTTTTCAATATTTTTCCTGGATCCTATACTTGATTCTCAGAAACCCCTTGAAATTTCAAACGCACTTTTTTAACATCCTGTAAATGATCCTAATGAATTACCTGAACAAATGTAACCATGGCGTTTACTCATAAAGCTGAACAACTTTCCCCAAGGAATCTGTACTCAATTCGCAAAAAAAATTGTTTGAGTCCTCATACTAATTGATCAACTGAATCGCCAATTATGTATGGGAACTCCAAAATTTTTTTCGCGGATGAAGTTCCTTGGGGAAACATGTGTAGTTTCACGAGTAGAAGCCACTGTTAAGAATTTTTTTTTCGGGTATATTAGACCCTCTACGATACAGTGTACAATAATTGACCACGCTGAATACGTTAAAAACAACCGACTTCAATCGCAACAGCTCCAATTTTGCTATGTTTTTGTTGATTTTCTCAAAAACCGCTGAATCGATTTCGATAAAAATTATATGGGATGTCGAGCTAAATGGTTAACGCTGCTTATACGCGGCTAAAACCATCATTTCCTATTCTATTATGCAAAAAGTCAAAGCTAACATTTCACATAATCAGATCGAGAAAAAAAGCGTCGGTGGCGCAGCGGGTAGTGACTCCGTTCTCCTAACCAGAGGTCGTGGGATCAAATCCTGGCCAGTGCACCAATGAGTTTTTCGAAACTTACGTGCATTTTCATACCGATTGCTTTAACGGTGAAGGAAAACATCGTGAGGAAACCTGCACATCTGATTTGTAGATGTGTATGATGGTCGCGTTGCACACGTCCGTAGGTGTAAATCTAAATGCCCTACAGGTGACTGCGGGTGACTAAGTGCAACACTAGGCAACCACCGTCTATACCGTGGATAGGACGGTTAAACCGCAACACAGAGGCGGCCGCGGGGCGGTGCGAAAGCGTTCCCGGAGCGGTATTTTTTGTACTGTTCGGATTACTTTGAAACCCTTCACACCAAAACAGCGCGGCGCTCGCTCGGTTTCGGTGTGAAGGGTTTCATAGTAATCCGAACAGTACAAAAACTACCGCTCCCGGAACGCTTTTGCGTCGCCCCGCAGCAGCCGCTTCTGTGTGTGTTGCGCTTAAATGTGCCACACGATAAGAAGATCGGATCGCGAGTTTGCTTGTGTCATTATCGGTATTCTACTATTCAAATGTCAAATGAGGCTGGAATTGGGGTTTTGAATCGGTTGTGAAAAAGTTGCCCCTGACCAACTTTTTAAGAGCGATTTGTATGTTACCTGCACACTCACTCATCATTCTGAAAAAAGTCCTTTTTCTACGACTTTAACTTTATCACGAGTTATCTATAGCCGATTTATGTCGGAGACCTCGCTGTCTATCCAGGCTCAAATTTGCCGTTATAAGAAAAATAAACTGCAGATGGGACTACAGCTAGCGCGTGCGAGTGCGGCATCTCTCTTCAGACTATGACACACCTTTTTTTCCGCGAGGACCTGTAAAGCGCAACACACACAGAGGCGGCCGCGGGGTGGTGCGAAAGCGTTCCGGGTGCGGTATTTTTTGTAATGTTCGGATTACTATGCAACCCTTCACACCAAAACCGAACGGGCGCTCTAAGTTTGCTTCCGCCTTCGGAATGCTGCCGCCCCGGGGCCGCCTCTGTGTGTGTTGCGCTTAAATGCTGTTCGTTTGAGTTCTGGTACTTAACAAATTTCGTATCAATTCGTTAAAAACGAAATCGCAAAAATGGATTGCCATTGTGTTGTATCGTATCCAAACAGAGCTAGTTATGTTAACAACCCATTACGTCCCCACTGCAGGGGCACGGGTCTCTTCCGACCGACCGTCCGAAAATCATTCAAACGCGAGCCGGACCCGCTTCCAAACGATACATTCAAGTGTCCTCGAGATTCAAATTTTGTCAAATGAAGTACCTCAGATTACCTGCTGTCTTAAGTTTTACGTGAATTTTATCTAACTAATGTAATTTACGAAACTGCAAAATCAATAATTTACATAAAATAGCGCGAGCAGAGCGCGAAATTTTTTAATGAAAAACTGAGAACCTATTTTTTTTTTGAAGTCGGTTAATAAAAAGAAGATTCAGGAAAATTTTACGCCTTTCTTTGCGTATTTTGTAATTGGCAAGTAGAATAGATCGCTCTATGCAGTAGAAAGAGACGCCTATTAAGATGGTAGAATTAACTATCCGCGAAACTTACGGGATCTAGAGATGTTAAAGGCCAATTAATTATGAAAATATTCGTTCCATCCATAAGATATTTTCTAATGTTTTTATAAGACGTTAGGACGAGTTAGAAAAAGTCCTTCGGTCAGGATTCAGGGGAATTAAATCCATTTTTATTTTACTGAGGCGTTTGATATACTATTAGCTTATCGACCTCAATTAAGGTTGTGGCATGCCCACCGTGCCCACAACGGTGGATCCGTGCCTGTAACCTGGATGGATTTGACTGTTAGTGGCGTTTACCTCGACCGATTCCGTGCTTTGCAAACACAGTTAGTAAATCATCATAACTATGTTTTTTGCGACTTTAGCAGGCGTTGAACAAAAGTCATTCAGAATGATAGATTAGCGATTAGATGATTTGCGTATTATGAATAAATAATACATAACTAAACAAGTAGAGAAACAATAAACATTTTAAAATAGAAAATGTTTTTATTATTATTTCTGTTATTACCTTGGAGACTTCGAGATAATCTTAGTTAATTGTATCACATGATAAAAATAAGATTATGTACTGTTATTATCTAAAAAGCTATATACACCACAGTTTATTTAGCTCGCCACAAGAATCCTTTATGCATTGTTTACACCCGTCGAATGATGCGTTCGCATATGGCACTTCAAACTCGACGTCTGCACAAACGCTTTATCGCACAACTTGCAGGCATATCTCCTGTCATTAGTGTGTATCCGAACGTGCGTGTCCAATCCTTTCTTCCTTTGAAACGTCTTTTTGCAATAATCGCACTCAAATGGCCGCTCGTCACTGTGTTTCACCATGTGTAAACGCAAATCGTTCGCACTGTACACTTTGAAGCCACAAATTTCGCACTCAATCGTCTTCTGTTGCGAATGTACTCGTAACTTGTGATGTACCAGCCATGAATGCCTATATAACACTTTAGAACATTCCTCGCATTTAAACACTTTCCTACTTACGTTATGCACTGATTCCAGGTGTCGTTTTTTCAGTTGTCTGTTAGTCAAAACTTCGGGACATTTGGGACATTTGAATTTTTTGCCCTTGTGCATTTTTACTAAATGCGCTTGCAATGCATACGCTGTTGGACAGATCTCGCCGCATTCCTTACATGGATCGGGCACCTCGTGAATGTTCTTTATATGGCTGTCCAATATTAAGGAGTTCACAAAGCTTTTCCCGCAATGTTGGCAAATAACAGACGTTAACTTGTTGTGATTTTGGTGTACGTGTTGGAGTAGCGGAGCGAAAAATTTGAAGTTCTCACCACATTCAACACAGGACAGATCGCTCACGTCACTCAGTTTGAATAAATCAATGAAACTTACAGATTCTTCATCGATTTCTAAATCGTGTGCCTTTTTGGAATGACAGAGGAGATCGTTGAAATCTGTTAAAGGTTCCAAACACAATTTGCAAGTCATTTCAGAGACATCCAACTTTATCCTGGTCTGCGATTTATTTAGGACATTTTTAAGAACATTTTTCAATATAACGTCGTCGTGTTCGGTTCTGGTGTGATGCTTGAGCTCGGAGCAGTCGTAGAAGTCTCTAGAACAGTAAAAGCAGAGATACTTGCAGGAGAACCACCTGAAGGGCATTGCTGTGGTTCGCTGGAGGACAGTCGTCAAGGCTCTTCTCTTGTCAACAGTATCAGAGTTTCTCAGGGTCACAAAAGAGAAACCAACACGTTCATCTGCCTTCTTATCAAAGATGCATTGGAGGTAGTCATCACCTGCAAAAGAGATGGAGATTTTTTTCAGGACACAATAGCAAATTATAAGATTTCATACATGTTCCGCACCATTCGTTTCGTTCGTTTCAAATATTTTGATTACGCAAATGGCAATTTGGCAAACGCAAAATACAGGGTGTTAAAAAAGTGCGTTTGAAATTTTAGGGGGTTACTCAGAATCAAGTATAGATTTGCCGAAAAATATTGAAAAAATCCACTCTTCCATTTTATACAAAATCTGAATAGTGAATCAATAATTTGTATAGAAAGCTGAAAAAAAATGATAATGCGGATTTTTTCAATATTTTTCCTGGATCCTATACTTGATTCTCAGAAACCCCTTGAAATTTCAAACGCACTTTTTTAACATCCTGTAAATGATCCTAATGAATTACCTGAACAAATGTAACCATGGCGTTTACTCATAAAGCTGAACAACTTTCCCCAAGGAATCTGTACTCAATTCGCAAAAAAAATTGTTTGAGTCCTCATACTAATTGATCAACTGAATCGCCAATTATGTATGGGAACTCCAAAATTTTTTTTGCGGATGAAGTTCCTTGGGGAAACATGTGTAGTTTCACGAGTAGAAGCCACTGTTAAGATTTTTTTTTTCGGGTATATTAGACCCTATACGATACAGTGTACAATAATTGACCACGCTGAATACGTTAAAAACAACCGACTTCAATCGCAACAGCTCCAATTTTGCTATGTTTTTGTTGATTTTCTCAAAAACCGCTGAATCGATTTCGATAAAAATTATATGGGACGACCTGTTTTTTACAAAAAAAAGAATTTTCCGAATCGGTTCAGGCGTCGAGTAATCGGTGAACATACATAAAAAAAAACCGACGAATTGAGAACCTCCTCCTTTTTTGAAGTCGGTTAAACAGTCCGCAAAACTAACAAGATCTTCACTTCGGCAAATAAATCAACTTTTCCTTTAAGGAACCTATACAGAATTCGTAAAAATATATTGTAGGTGTACATTTCATAATTTATAATCCAATTCAGCTCTATGGAGAGTAAGTTTGAGAACTCTGAGAATTTCCTTGAGAAAACTAGTTTTCACGAGTAGAAAGAATTCACTGTGTAAGTTTCTGAGATTGCTTCTGAGATTGGACTTTTTACTAGCTTTTGCTCGCAATCCTCCAGCGTTAATATACAGTTTTATAAAACAGTGTAAAAAAAACGTTTGACATTTTAAGGCGTTGACATTTTAAGGCGTTACTCAGAATCAAGTATAAAAACAGGAAAAATATTGAAAAAGTCCGCTTTTCAATGTTTTTTTCAGATTCCGATACTAAATCTGATTAGTGAATAATAATAAATAAATAAACAAAAATAATTATTTCTGTAGATTTTCTTATTTCTGTTATAAAATACATATATCAACAGTAACAAAAGTTAAAAAGGTAAAAAACTAAATAAAAACAACACATTTGCAACCGTGTCATGTTAGTAAACAGTAAACATTACTATTGTTAACAACATTAGGAGTGAATCAATAATTTATATGGAAAACTGAAAAAATAGTTGTATATCGGATTTTTTCAATATTTTTCCTGTATTCTATACTTGAAACTGAGTAACCCCTTAAAATTTAAAGCGAACTTTTTAACACCTGTGTAACTGTCGCTGAGGGTGCGAAATCGGGAATGCAAACCGGTTTATCCGACGACCGTGTCTCGTGTGTGTCTCGTATATGTCTCATGTGTATCGCGTGTGGGTCGCGAGTGTGTCTCATGTGTACCTCATGTGTGTCGCGTGTATGTCACGAGTATCTCATGAGTTTCGCGTGTGTTTCGTGTCGCGTGTGTCTCATGTGTGTCGTGTGTGTTGCGAGTGTGTCTCATTTGTGTCGCGTATGCGTATCATGTGTGTCGCGCTTATCTCGTGTGTGTCTCATGTGTATCACGTGTCTGTCTAATGTGTGTCGCGTGTGTGTCTCATGTGTGTCACGCGTGTGTCTCATGTGTTTCGCGAGTGTGTCGCGTATTTCATGTTCGTCGCGTGTGTGCCTCTTGTGTGTCTCATACGTGTCACGAGTGTGTCTCATGTGTTTCACGAGTCTGTCTCATGTGTGTCGCGTGTTTGTCTAATCTGTGTCTTGTGTATGTCTGTCCCATAAGTGTCGCATGTGTGTCTCACTTGTATCTCGTTTGTCTTACATGTGTCGCATGTGTCTAATGTGTGTTGCGTGTATGTCTCATATATGTCGCATGTGTGTCTCACGTGTGTCTCATGTGTGTCGCGTGGGTGTCACGAGTATTTCTCGAGTGTGTCTCATGTGTGTCACGAGTGTCTCATGTGTGTATTATGTGTATCAAGCAAGTGTCACGAGTGTGTCTCATGTGTGTCGCGTGTGTGTCTCATGTATGTCACGAGTGGCGTGTGTGTCTCAAGTGTATCTCGTGTGTGTCACGAGTGTGTCTCATGTGTTTCGCGAGTGTGTTTCATGTGTGTCGCGAGTGTGTCTCACGTGTATCGTGTGAGTGTCTCACGTGTGTCGCGTGAGCAGGGGCGCCGAGTACGTGGGTGCTCGGGGACTTGGGCACCCACGAGACATAAACAGTGGGTGCTGAGCACCCACGAGAATAGACATAAAGACTGTTCAGTGATATCTGAACAAAACGAGGTCAAAAATTTACTAATGTGAGGTCATTTTAAATTTTCGCGCTCGCTTCGCTCGCGTTTAACACTGAAACAAGATACCTTTCATAAAAAACCCAGACTATTTATCATAATCCAAGTGTTGGATGAGTCTATAAGCATATTAACTAATCGCTTAGGGCATCACGTCTTAGGGCACCATAAACAGCACCCAAAAAATTTTCATATTCTGATGATCAAAGTTATTTTTTTATGGCATAGGTAGCACACGAGTACATGGATGACGGAAGATGCCTCAACTTCTTAAATCGAAAATTTTCGTGCTCGCTTCGCTCGCGCTTTTTTTGTATGCGATAGAATTGCAAAATACACTTAAAACTGTTTAAAAAAATTACATTTCAAGAGCTTCGTAAGATAAATTGAAAAAACTTTTATACATATTAGTATACAACCTGACT
The DNA here is from genome assembly GCA_958295455.1 of Coleophora deauratella. Taxonomy (NCBI): domain Eukaryota; kingdom Metazoa; phylum Arthropoda; class Insecta; order Lepidoptera; family Coleophoridae; genus Coleophora; species Coleophora deauratella. The sequence goes on from OY282415.1 coordinate 6,406,386, forward strand.
ATACACGATTAATCGAAAACTCACACCTTAAAAAATAAAAAATAAGGACCCGGCTCCTTTATTTTGAAATCTGGGTACCCAACTGTAATTCGAAGGCGCCACCATAAGATCTCGCACCACCTAAACATTTTGTAGGGCCGTAACTGTGGGCACCCACGAGATTTTCTAAAACCCGGCGCCCCTGCGCGTGAGTGTCTCACGTGTGTCGCGTGTCTGTCGCGAGTATGTCTCATGTGTGTCGCGAGTGTGTCTCATGCGTGTCACGAGTCTATCTTATGTATGTCGCGTGTGTGTGCCTCGTGTGTATCTCATGTGTGTGTCGCGTGTGTCTCGTGTGTGCCTGATGTGTGTCGTGAGTGTGTCTCATGTGTGTCGCGAGTGTGTCTATTGTGTCTCATGTGTGTCTATTGTGTCTTATGTGTGTCGCGTGTGCGCCAGGCGAGGTGGTATGCCTGGGGACCGGCCGTAGTCCACCTGTTGATGATTGGAAAGTCTCCGAAGAAACTTCGATAGCGCGTTCTAGATAGTTCGTGGCGAGTACAGTAGATGTCGCCACATAATGTTATTTTCTAAGTACCTATATTATTCCAAATGATACCAGATCCAATGGATGCTAGGTTGTCGAGGCCGCGGCAGACCGAATTGTACCGTTTCCATACTTAAGGGATGTCAAGAAGGGCTGGCCTGGAAGAGGGATCAATGGCGACGCGTAGGTCTTTGCCCAGTAGTGAGACAGTTAGACTATAAAAAAAGTATTGTCTAAAGAACCAAAATCTAGCTACGACACTTAAAAAGTTGTACCCCAATGCGTCCAGTTACTGGGTTCCGGTATTCTTCAAGAACATCACGAACATACCATAACAATCGTCGGTATGGAAATTATTTGGGGAGGCCGTGTGTATTACGCCAGCGGAATGTTCTAGCTAAGAAGGATGTAAGTATAATAGAAAATTAGAGCATCATGAGGACTAATTGTGCGCCAGCAGCGGAATTTGTGCGTCTTACAATTTCGGAGATATTCATAAAAAACCGATTCCGCCACGGTAACGTTCCCTCAGCGGCATAATTTTGAAAAAGACGGTCTAGCTCATAACAAAGTACATGACTGAGTAGCTTTCGTCGTGTTATAAATGTGCGCAAATAGCGGAATTTGTGCACCTTACGGTTTTCGAATTATTCAAGATTCCGCTGCAGTAACGTTTTTGTGTTTTCTGTAGCTCGAAAACGGCTGATAGGAGAAATTTCAAAAAAAAAACCACTAGTACACCTTAATTTGTGCGTAATTTGAGCAATGTTAGTTTTTTGAAAATTGTGATATTTTTTTAGTAATTAATTTGTTCAGAAAATCAGGAAATTCTAATTTACAAGGAAACGAGTGAAGTTGCAATCGAATAAAGAGCACTCAAATATTCCTCTAGTAGACCCTAATAATGTCTGCAATTGTGGATTGTATTATCCGATCAATTAGTGAGATATACCATTTAATTACGAAATTAAGTTAGCGAAATTTTAAAGATCGAATTCAGTGCTCCCATAAGACTATGTAACATGAAATTTTACATAAAATTAGAGCGTCCTGCTAGCAAGCTTTCCTGTAAGTTTTAGCTTTGAATAACGTTGATTTAAAAAGATTTACCCAAAAGAAGAAAGAACAAACATTTTCCCTATAACCCGCCCAAATTAGAATGTATACGAGAAAGCGGCCGCGCCATACAAAAAGGTAACCTTCCTAAATTGGTAGCATACAACCAGAACTAATTGGACAATAAAGCAGAAAAATGTTTGTTATGATGTTTATAAATGTTTTGTTATTTGGCGTCTTATTTAAATTAACTAAAATCGGGTAACATCGACAAGTTGAGGCCCTTGCCCCTGGACCCATACAGGAGCATTAACCCGGCCCCTGGGGAGATAGAGTCATCTTCTTTATTTCTCCCACTTGGGCAACTCTCGTTCGCCGCGTCCTAGTCGCGGGGGTGGGCGCCCCTCATCTCAGCAGGCCGGGGTGAGTGGGTGGCGAAGTGCGGACGGGGACCCAGCGCTGCGGGGTATAACGCGGCCCCCTGCCCAGGGATACGGGTGAAGACCTCAATGGCTGCGAAGGCGGAGACGGTAACCGTTAGTACGGCGGAGCAGGCAGAAGAGGCACAAACCCAGTGGAAAGCTGCCCTTACATATTAAGGTCACAGGTTGCATTGGAGCTACACCGCCAGGCAGGGCGGGATAGTAGGGATGGCGGCGGATGAGACATGTGACATAGTCCAACGGCGGCTCCCAAGCTCTCCAGGAGAGCTACTGCCTTGGCGTCAGGCGGCAGCCGGCCGTAAAACTATCAGCCATTAAAATTATCTCCTCACATGAAAGCAAGGCATACAATGAGAAAGGGCAAATATGATAGGGCGTACCCCGTAAGCGACGCGAATGCGAAGAAGGCGAATCACGATGCGAATATTGCTAGGGCGTACCCCCAAAGCGACGAACACATTAACAAGGATAAACATCCGCATCTGACCATCAGTAGAATAAGACTCGCAAGCTGGAACTTGGGGTCTCTCACGGGAAGAGGTCAAGAATTGAGCAAAATCTTACAAAATAGACGCATTAACATCTGCTGCATACAAGAAACTAAGTGGAAAGGCTCCAAATCTAAAGACATTGGCAACGACTACCAGGTCATATATCATGGGACAGACAACAAGAGAAACGGAGTAGCCGTGGTTTTGGATAAAAATTTTAAGACCCGCATAATCAACATCACACGAAAAAGTGATCGCCTAATCGCCGTCAAATTGGCCCTAGATGACCAGCAGATCACCAACATCATATCAGCCTATGCACCACAATCAGGCTGCACAGACGCAGAAAAGACGGACTTCTGGGAGGATTTTGACGATCTAATCCGTAGCATACCCGCAAATGAATATAAAATCATCGGGGGAGATCTGAACGGGCACGTGGGGGTGGATAATGCAGCGCTTGGTGGTACACATGGGGGGTTTGGGATGGGCGAAAGGAATAAACAAGGGGAAGAAATACTGGATTTTGCAACAAGACACGCCTTAACCCTGATAAATACTAATTTCCAAAAGAAATTAGAACATCTAATTACCTACAAATGTGCTGGCAAAACGTCACAAATAGATTTTATAGTCTCAGACATAGCCGTCAAACAGAGGTTCAAGGATTGCAAAGTGATCCCAGGTGAGGCCCTGACATCCCAACATCGTTTACTTGTGGCCACATATGATCTACCCAAACCCATTAAAACTATTGTGGACAGAACACCGAGGACTAAGTGGTGTGAGTTGTATGGCCCTAAGGGCAATGCATTACTCGCAGCGATAGGCGAATACCTCGTAAAGGATATCGATATAGACTACAAGTGCGCTGAACAAATCTGGTCTACATTTGAAAAGCATTGCAAAACAAAAGCAGCCGAGACCTTAGGAGTTTCTAAAGGCCCTCTGCGCTCCGGTAAAGATCCTAAATGGTGGAACAATAAGGTAAAGGAGGCATTGGCGAATAAGAAAACCCAATTTAAGAACTGGCAAAGCTCTAAATTAGACGAAGACAAAGACCAATATAAGATTGCGAAGAAACTAGCAAAGAAACTTGTGGCGCAAGAGAGAGCGAACTCAAACCAAATTTTTTATAATGATTTGGAAAATGCCAAAACCGAAAATGAAGTACTCAAAATTGCAAAAAGTAGATACAGAGCCACTATGGATATTAAAGTAAATAAATATATAAAAAACAAGGACCACAACTTACTGACAGACAACGCACAAATTAGAGACAGATGGTTTGAATACTATGAGCAGTTGCTTAACGAGGAATTCCCACATGAGGAGCCAGTCCCACTGGCTGCCACATCTGGACCTATACCCGAAATAGACGTAGATGAAGTCAAACAGGCAGTGACCGCTATGAAGAACCGCAAAGCACCTGGCCCAGACGAGATACCGGCAGATCTATGGAAACGACTGGGACCATTAGGGATAGCCTGGCTCACCAAGCTGTTTAATGTTATCCTAACCACCAAAAGGACTCCGGAGGCTTGGCGGAAAAGTTACCTACTGCCATTCTACAAAAATAAGGGTGATGTGGCAGAATGCGAAAACTATAGAGGTATAAAACTAACCTCGCACACTCTGAAAATATGGGAACGAATCATTAACAAACGTATCACCGCTCTCACCGAGGTATCTCCAAATCAATTCGGATTCACAGTAGGCAGATCAACCACCGACGCTATACAGGCGATCAGAATCGTGATGGAAAAATACAAAACCAACAAAAAAGACCTTCATCTAGCATTTATCGACCTCGAAAAAGCTTTCGACAGGGTCCCTCGAAAACTTGTATGGCAGGCTCTTAGATCCCAGAGAGTACCTGAACACTACACCCAGATCATCCAGGATATGTACAACTGTGCCAGCACAAGAGTTCGAAGCCTGGCAGGTCTGAGCGAAGCATTCGAGGTTAAAGTGGGTGTCCATCAAGGTTCCGCGCTTAGCCCCTTGCTCTTCAACCTGGTGATGGACTATCTCACCAGAGAAATTTCAGCACCACTACCGTATACCATGCTGTACGCCGACGACATTGTCCTGGCAGCTAATACCGCACAAGATCTGCAGGAACTGCTTAACACATGGACACAGTCTCTGGAGAAGTACGGCCTTCGGGTTAGCAGGAAAAAGACAGAATACTTGAAGTGCCCATTTAGCGGAAACACGCACTCCGAAACCATCTACATTGGAACAACACCTATCCCGTCAGTCACTAAATTCAAGTATCTGGGGTCTATGCTCACACCGGATGCTACCGTGGACGAAGACGTTACTCATAGAGTAAATGTTGCGTGGCAAAAATGGAGGTCACTCACAGGTGTGCTGTGCGACGCGCGCATGCCTATTAAAACAAAAGGCAAAGTCTATAAAACTGCAGTTCGCCCGGCGCTACTATACGGATCCGAATGCTGGACAGTAAAGAAGACCCATGAGCAAAAAGTGCATACCAATGAGATGAAAATGCTGAGGTGGGCGGGAGGTGTGACCCGACTGGATAAGGTTCGCAACGAATACATCAGGGGCAGCTTTAAAGTCGCGCCAATCACCGAAAAACTTACCGAAAACCGCCTCAGATGGTATGGACATGTTAGCAGAAGAAGCGAGGACCATGTCGTAAAAATTGCGCTAAACCTGCCAGAACAGAAAAAAGGCAGAGGCCGCCCGCCATTGACCTGGTGGTCTAAAATCGAGAGAGACCTCAAGTTAGCCCAAATGCCAGAGCCGACAACCCAGGATAGAATATCCTGGCGCAGAAGAGTGAGGAGACCCGACCCCAAATAATGGGAAAAGGAGAGGACAAAGAAGAAGATCGACAAGTTGAACAACAAAATTTTTGATGTATCGGCATAAAACTCAAAATGTTTAAATAGATGCTTTACACATGCTTTTAAATCGTCAATATTTTTTTCTGCCTAGTACCATAGAACAAATACCATACCATAGAATAGCATAGAAGTAATTAGTACTTTATTACCTCTATGTTTTGAGGTATATTTCTAGCAAAGCAGATATAATCAAATCAATGCTTTGTTAATTTCTGATCAGTGTTTATCTTATCGCTTTGAGTTGAGCTGCGCTCCTCGCACAGGTAGCCCCCGGGGCACGGGCACAGGGAATGAGCTCTAGGTCTAGGCATGAGTCCGATATATCAAAACGTAACTAAAACCGGATATGAGGATCATATCATAACATATCGATATGGCAGTTTTTAATATCGGATATTAGTAAAACTGTATATAGGCTAAGTAACCCGCGAAATACAAACTCCCGCAACCCAAGCATATGATATCAAATGTATGGATATATTCGCTTTCTCTCTTTATCTCTTTCTAACAAAAATACATTTCATTAGTGCGAAAGAAATGCAGCGAATATTGAACTGGGACGGATATCAGCGGATGATAGGCGAATTGACCATTATGGTTATTGCAATACGGTTTAGTTTAGACTTGATAACGCGTGAGTTTGTGTTTCCGTTCGTTTTCTAAACAAATAGATAAGTTACGTTTGAAAAACGATTAATATCGTGCTACCCATATCGATATCTGAAAACGGTGATATCGATATGAGAACTTCATATCGGTTACAATCCCGTTTTCCAAAATAACTGGGAGGCCTTCGTCCAGTGGACGTCTTTTGGCTGATGCCATGACATAATATGACAACAATCTGACAAGAATCTGACTCTCACATTTAAAAGATTTATTGTACATCCTGCCTTAGTTTCATTGTACGCTTTCTACATGGGGTTGGTTCTATCTAGCTCCCGCCAATTGTAAGTATTTGACTGACTCGGTGGTTCAGTGGTTAGTGATCCTGACTACTGATCCAAGAGTCGTGGGTTCGATCCTCACCCAGGGCAAACATTTCTGTGATGAGCAGATTTGTTTGCTCTGTGTCTGGGTGTATATCTATATATGTATGTATTTAAATGTATATGTGTATGTATATCAGTCTCTGGTTCCCATAGTACAGGGAATCCTAGTTTGGGGCCAGATGACAATGTGTGATTTGTCCCGGATACTATTATTATTCTCTCACTGGAAAATTAAGTGAATTTTATTAAACTATATCCCTACTGCTATAGTCTGAGTACTATCTTTTGGCGTGTGGATGACACTGACATGGGGGCGCTTTTGTCGCAAATATGACATAAACCTATTTCATACAAATTGTGTCATTTTTCAATACAGCGGCGTTAGTTCCGGCTTTTGACTACACGCCAAAAGATCGTAGTCAGATTGTAGCCTCTTGTTGAGATGAATAGAATTTTAGAAGTCTGTATTAGGATAGTGGCATGTTAAAGATTGCCATAGGTTATAAAAAAAAAAAGTTAAAAAGCTTTATTTCTTTATTATGAATGAATACAGATAAAATTAAAAATAAAAACCAACGATATTAATAACTAAGTAGATGAAGACAAACTGTGTGACACACACGATAAGGAGGAGTAAAGAAATATACAGGGTGTAAGGGACAGGTTTCCGAAAACTTTAAAGGCTTGCTCAGTAGACGAAACTGAACAACTTTCCACAATATTTTTTTCAGGAAACGAAGAAGAAAATCGGCTTCTCTATACAAAATTATAAACTTGATTGGACAGTTTGTACGGAAAAGCCGATTTTTTTTCGTTTCCTGAAAAAAATTAATACAATTAATAAAATTAATTATTTATTAATAAAATTAATACAATAAAGTGTAAATAAATAAATAAATAAAATTATTGTGGAAAGTTGTTCAGTTTCGTCTACTGAGCAAGCCCTTAAAGTTTTCGGAAACCTGTCCCTTACAGCCTGTATAAAATATAAAACTTTTTCACACAAAAACCAAGTTTAAAAAGCCAGTATAGATATGTACCTACAGTACCTATAACGTATAAAATATATTGTTTATAAATACATAAACGAAAAATAAAAAGAAAACAAAACAACGAATTATTTCTTCGAGTGTGGGTACCTAATTCCATCTAACATTATGTGTTAAAATCATATAAGTTGCTACTTTATTAGTGCCCGATATTTAAGTCAGTGCTTCTACTCCTGATTCTGATCAACTTTCCCCAAGAAACCCATAGTCAAATCGCAAAAAAATTTTTGGACTTTCATACAAATCGATCAGCCGAGCGGCCAAATTAGTATGAAGAGTCCAAAAAAATTTTGCGATTCGACTATGGGTTCCTTGGGGAAAGTTGATCAAAATCAGGAGTAGAAGCACTGACTAAAATATCGGGCACTATTAAAGTAGCACCTTATATATTAAGACAATATTCACAATGCTGTATTTAAGGATTGGATCTACTTCTATATTTATGTTATTATATTAAACATAATTAACTATTATTATTTTCTCATTTAAGTGACTGTTGTCTTTCTGAGAATAAAGTAGATATCTTTAAATCTAAACTTATTCTTTTAACACATTGGTTAATTTAAATTATGCTCGAGCTTCACCACTCTGTACTTTCCGCTTTGCATACGTTTTCCTCGGACATTTCTGATGTACATGTAGAATATGCTCTCTCAAATGCGTTTTCCTTTTAATCTTCTTACCACAAATGTGGCACTCATGTGGTATTGTTTCTTTAACTTTTTTATTATATGGATTTTTCGTGTGAAAGTTTCTCATATGCCGCCTCATATGTACGACACCTTTAAACCGTTTATCACACTGACCATACAAACATTTTATCTTATTTTCTTCTCTGTGACGGACCATATGTAGTTCCAGCCTTGTTTTCGAAAAAACTTTAAAACCACATATATCGCAAACAAAATTCCTCTCTTTTTGATGAACATCTCTGTGATGTTTATGCATTATAACTTCGTAAACAAATTTCTTCGGACAGTCAGGACATGATATCAAGCTACCGAACTTATGTACAGATTTATAATGAAAATTCCTGCTGTGCGAAGTATGGAATCTTTCGGCGCAGTCTTCCACGCGACATTTGTATTTTAAAGTATAGAAATGGTAGTTTTTCATGTACCTTAACATGGCATCCATACCAGCTGTATCCTGTATGCTTTGACATCGCTCTTTTAATGCTTCCGTTAGTAATATATTGCGTAATTGTTCAACTGACATGGTGACAGAGTCACCCTTCTGGTGTTTCTCAAACCAATGTATAATCAAACGACTTACGCTTCTATAAGACTTATCGCATTCAGTACAACTAGCCGATGAGTCGTTGACTTTCAAAGGTATAACTCCCACGTCTACTTTTTCGCCTTCAGCATAAAAGATTAATGAATGTTTATTAGCTAAATGATTGATTAAATCACTCACGTCTTTAGTGGTGAACGAGCAATGTCTGCAAGCCATATGTGAGATTTCCACGAAAACTATTGAATCTTCTTTCTTTTCTTTCATTGCTTTGAGTAAATCAGTAAAACTCTTATGCAGATTGATATGTGCCTTCCAATCTTTATGTTCAAAAAACTTTTCAGAACAGTAAAAGCAAACGAACGACCTAATTCTCCATCGGAAAGGAGTGACGGTGGTATGCCAGATCATTTTTATTAAGTTTTTGTGTACGGTACTTAATTCTTCTTCGGACTCCAATTCAGTATTCTCAATAACAATTTCAGGTGTATCATCCAGGTACATTACTTTTTCAGGGATAATCTGACTTATATTTTGCTCAATATCCAAGTTGTCTAACAGACTATCTGGTTTTAGATACTCAATATTTAGCGGATCTGATGAGGTTTGATCGATACACGAAATTATCTCTTTCTGGATTGTTTCCTCTTGAACTTTTGAAGTGTTGGGAACTAATGATGTCACAGTTTGATTAGACATTGTACTTGTTTTCAAAGGTACTATTATACATTTTTTTGGTAAATTTCTCAAGACCATTACTTTGCTTTTCGGACTGACAAAAACTGGTATATCCTTCTTATGACTTTCCATTTTCAATGATTTTTCTTTTACGTAACATAAGCGCAGTATTTTGTCTTTAAAAATAGTTACTTTTCTTGTGGGATTACTTATAATATTTTTGTTTAGCACTTTTGCGTTAGGATTTGATGATTCTATTTCTGCATTTGTTTTTGTCTGAATATTCAACGATGCCTGCGGAACAGCAGGGCTATTATTTAGACCTAAAGGGTCCTTTTCCGAATTTTTGTTTTCATTAAATATTAACTGTTCTGGTACAAACAGTCGCTCTTTAAGAACTTCATTTTGTTTTAACCGTAGCAAGTCGTAGTCCTTGTTAACGATCGTGTTTAGTCGTAGAACACTATTGTTGCTTATATTTTTTTGCGTGTAATCTAGTAAAGTATCATAAACGTTAATGTCGTTCTTCGTATTCATATGTTCTTTGGACTCTGAGAGTACTGAGTTTTTCTTGTGATAATTTTCACTAACAATGTTTAAGTTTTTGTCAGCAGCAGATGAATAAGCATTCTTTACACAACGAATGATTTTTTGCGTTTGAATATTTATATTACTGAGTATATTTTGGGTATCTACTCGAAGGTCATTATCAAAGTTTACGTCAGTAATGTTCAATGGATTTTTACGAATTATTATTTTATGATTCAAATCTAATAAAGAGCACTTATTTACCTCATTGTTTGTTAGAAACTTTGGTTTAACGTTTGTTTGATTTTGGTTTATTAGTAAATTTTCATCTATGTTTTTGTTAACATTATTATTTTGTTTTGAATCACTAAAACTTTTATTTATATTAGGTTTAACATACAGACTGTGAGTATCATCTTTTTCAATTATAATTTTTGGATAGTGATTCCATGGCTCTTGATTAATCATTATTTTCGGTTTATTATTCTTAATCACACAATTATTTATGACGGGTTTTACTCGAGAATTTATTTCTGCATTTTTATTTATTATTGTTTGTTGTTTGTTGCTGTTGTTGGGGTCTTGCAGAACTTGCGCAGAGTTTTTGGATGTTATAATTTTTGGTTCGAGACTTAATGGATCTTCTTCAATCACAATTTTAGGTTTACTATTAAAGAGTAACACTTTGCTTGTCTTCTCGGTTTCGTTAGTTATTTTTCCTTCTCGAGTGTTTTTTACGTATTTTTCTTTGTCACCCTTTGTGTAAGTTTGCAAATCGTTTTTATTAACGTTTTTGTTAATAATAACATCAGGTTTTAGATCTGTGTTCATTTTAATTATTTGAGTTTGAATTCTAGGAATAGTTTTTACTGACATGGGATTCAACTGATTTTGCTTCATAATTATTTTCGGTAAGAAGTTTAAAACTTTTTGTGTATTTTCATTAACAGTTTTATCGATGATTTTCTTTTTAATATTTGATGACATGTCCTCAACGTCTGTATCAGTGGCCGACTCTGAAAGATCATCATCTAAGAATTTCATGCTTAATAGTTTCCTTGCATAGTCCAATTTTTGCGGTGAAGATTTTCGTAGATCTCCTGCAATTTTTAATATCTGCGTCTCCGCTAAAGTTTTCACGTTTCTAATTATTTGCCTTGAACCTTCGTTTTCGACTTCTTCAGATTCACTTTCAGTCACGTCGTCTGAAAAAAAAAAGAAATTATAATTTCTTAAAATAACTGTGATTCAAAACATTTGAATTTCAGGTTTCACTTTCAGGTTCCGCAGTTTTTTAGCCCTTTTTGTCTCGGTACCTATGTATATATCTTACAAGTCGTTTAACTCGCAGAATAAGTGCCACAAAGTCAAACCGTGACAAGTTAATACATTATTAGGTAAAACGCTTAAAATAAACTAAAAATTCAATAACACAGTAAAGGTATAGGTGGAATAGGATAATAAAGTTACGTTAGTTTACAAATAACTAACTGAACAAGCCCCAGTGTCTCTAAAAGGGACAATTTACCCGATCAGCTATAATCCTCAGGATGCTATTGCTGCTGCTCCGGAGTAAAAACAGCAGTGATTCGGTTTTTTTTGCGCATAACGGCATACAAATTGCAAACATCTCGACATCAGAACCGAAGGCTTTCTTGCACTGTATAATGGAAAAATGACTTTATTATAGTGTAATTTTGCGTTAACCTAATAGTTGTTTGTTGAATACAAAAAGCGAGTGCTAATGTAGACTGTAGACGGACAAAAGAGTATATCCATTTGTTTAAGAAGCAGTTATATTTATACCCTCTGTCGTTGGAACTATCGGTAACTTTTTATTATCATAATAAAGGATGGCAAAAGGCTGAATGGCGGAAAGTGGTTATCGCCGTCTATGGGTATTTGCATCACCGCGGGTGCTATCAACGCTTTGCTGAACCTTCAAAAACATTTTCAATCCCTTCTTGAAAAGTCCCGTACTGTAGACCTCGAGGAAATACTCGGATGGAAACTCATTCCATAGCTTGATGGTTCTAGGAAAGAAACACATCTGCAACTTTACGGTTCTTGAAAATGTATTCTTCGAGAATCATGGTTTTTAAACTGACGTCTTATTTACCGTAGGTACTTTAGCGGTAAAACCTTTATCATATAATATAAAGCTTTAGCCTGGCTGCGGCAGTCAATAGAACATATGACGGTGTATGGGAGACCGCGCACTAGACAGCCACGAATTCCTATACTGTTGACTGGCTGCGGCAGCCTAGCTGTGCCTCTTACAGGTCAAAACACAGAATACTTAAACAGTCATGGTGTAAAAATACTACTCACGGAATCTTAAACGGTTCCACTCATGAAACTGAACAACTTTTCCCAAGATATCCACACATACTGAATTTTGTTGACTGTTTTGACTCTCCATACAAATGGGCTAATCGGGCGGTCAATTTGTGTGAAAAGTCCAAATAATTGTTGAGAAATTTATGATACCTAGATTCCACAGGAAAAACGAGTAGAACAGTCATTTAAAGTTTCCGCGACTGAACTTTTTACAACCTGTAATTAAATTATTGAGAGATATTATCTTTTAGAAAAAAAACATCGGTCAAATCGTTTTATTTATTATTTATTCGGATAGAATACACAGAAAATTTACCACAAATATATGGAGATAATTATACAGGAGAAGTACAGGTTTAGGTGTAGCACCCATCGACAACAGTCACAGAACATTGTTACATATATATTACAAAATAAATTTGTATGTTATACCTATATCCTGGATACGAACTGACTTGACAAATGACAAGAAGCCGCAATAAGTACATAATTTTGTTGCACTGCAAAATAAACATTATACAGGGTGTAAGGGACAGGTTTCCGAAAACTTTAAGGGCTTGCTCAGTAGACGAAACTGAACAACTTTCCACAAGATTTTTTATCAGGAAACGAAAAAAGATCGGCTTCGTCATACAAAATTATAAACTTGATTGGACAGTTTGTACGGAGAAGCCGATTTTTATTTCGATTCCTGAAAAAAAATTCTTGTGGAAAGTTGTTCAGTTTCGTCTACTGAGCAAGCCCTTAAAGTTTTCGGAAACCTGTCCCTTACACCCTGTATAACATTTCGACACAAAAACCAAGCTTTATCTACAAACTTACATACTAGAAGAAAACGTAATTTTTGGAGAATCTCTCGCCAGATGAATTCATGATTGGGTGACATTACACCGACCAATAGCACAACTATTGTGACAGCTAAGCTTATCCATAATCGTTTCCTGAGAGTGAAAACACAAAATAGACACAGAAGATCCGCTCAATACAAACCACTAAAATCGTAAGCATATACATGCTGATAGAAATACAGGGTGACTGGTAAATCAACGGACGCATTTAAGGAGGTGAATAAGAAGCTGATACACAATCCAAATATGTAAAAAAAACATGACCTTAATTTTCATCATTTAAAAAATAATTTTAAAGTTCACCTCTACATTTTACTAAATACTAAGTCACGTGTACGCGGCCTCGGGCAACGACCCCGAGTAGCGGCGGCGCGGACTCGCCACTGCGCAATACTGCGCATGCGCGTGAGCGACTGCTCCCGCGTCTCTGCCCTGCGCCGCGCCGCGCCGGCCCTAGTCAGTCGCCCGCGGGCCGTCGTAGGGGTGGCGTGCGTTCACGCGTCCCGTTCGTCCCGAACATTCTGGTTTTACTTACGTAGCTGTCGCGTGGATTTCGGTGCCTTGATAGTGAGTGATAATGGCTTATCAGTACTCTAATGAGGATACTGGGATATGGTGTGGTGCTATGTAATGTAAGCTTGTGTTGTTAGACGTGAATTAACGTCATATTGCAATGTATCACGAATTACATAAGCTGCCGTCATAGGACTTCTTAGGAGACTTGGCCTTCCTCCAGTTCCTAACCCTGATCAAGGACGAGGAAGGAATCGTTCGTTATCCAGTGAACCCGCACAAAGCAATTTACTTCGATTATTACCCATGTGAAAGTACGCGGAATGCAGGAAGGCATTTCCAGGTATCCCAGTGGTTGGGGTAAAGTATCCTACATGAAGACGAACTCCATCCTTTCATTATCAGTGTGTTATCAGCCTGTCCAAGAGATTGGCCTTAGCGACTACGAGCAGTTTGGTGCACGCTGTGGGAAAGTGGTAAGTACCTAGGCATAGAGTTAGAAAACACAAGAATAGTTACGTTTTATAAAAAAATATGTAACTTGTGTTTTTTGAGTGTATGATTTTTTTGTTTTATATGGTTGAAAAGTATGTAAATTATCCTATCATCTCCTTAAATACGTCCGTCGTTCAACCAGTCACCCTGTATACGGTCGTTCGAGGCAAGGTCACGATCGCACAGTACGTGATCTTGCCGAACGACCGTGTACGTCTATAAGCATGTATATGCTTAGGATTTTTGTGAGCGTATTGAGCGGACCTTCTGTATCTATGTGTTTTGTGGTGAAAACCTCGTAGATATATACGGAAAGCATCATTAATCGGCACTATCCAATTTAAAAAAGGCAAGAACAAGAAATAACCAGTTTCATAATCAGATCCCGCTTAAAGTATTTGCGGTTTGCAAATAAATAATTACAAAAATATAATTTCCACACAAAAAACACTTAATGCAAGTTTCAATGAGATTATTAAATTATTTTATTTTTATACGATTTAATTATTGGTAACTTCCTTAGTAAACTTTATTTTCCTTCCATTGTTAATTTAATACCTACATTATGATTCACACTTTTGTTGTACCTGATTCCCATACTTTTTTCTAGGACATTTCTGATGCACATATAGGATATGGTCTCTCAAGTGCGTTGGCCTTTTAAACTTCTTTCCACAAATGTGGCAATCAAATATCTTTGTTACTACTTTTTTCTTATTATATGGTATTTTATCGTGAATAATTCTCAAATGCCGCTTCATAAGTACAACACTTTTAAATCGTTTTTCACATTGAGGATGTGAACATTTAACGTTATATTCTTTTCTGTGACATTCCATATGTAGCTCTAGCCTTGCTTCTGAAAAAACTTTAATGCCACATATATGGCACACGGCATTTCTCTCATTTTGATGAATTTCCCGGTGATGACTTTGCATATAAATTTCGTAAACAAATTTCTTTGGACAATCGGGACATGATACCAAACTACCAAAATTGTGCACAGTTACGTAATGCAACCTTCTCTTGTACCTGGTATAAAATCTTTCGGAACATTGCTCAACTTTACATTTGTAAACTAACGTTTGGGAATGGTAATTTTTCATGCGTTTCAACATAGCTTTTACGCCACCTGTATCATAGATTCTTCGATATCGGTCTTTGACTAATTCTGTAAGTAATAAACTGTATAGTTGTTCTACAGTTATATTGACCGAGCTGCTTCTCTGGTGTTTTTCGAACCAATGTATTAACAAACTACTAAAGCTTTTATAACATAGGCTGCATTCAGTACAACTAGTCGACGTGTCACGTACACAAAAAGTTAAAACTCCTAAATCTAGATTATCTCCTTCAGTTGCAAACATTAATTTATGTTTTGTAACTAAATGGTTCACTAACGCGCACAAAGTTTTAGCCGTAAATGAACAATGTTTGCAAGCCATATCAGAGACGTCAATGAAAACTATTGAATCTTCTTTCTTTTCTTTAATTGCTTTTACTAAATCAGCATAGTTTTTATGTAGCCTGGTGTGTTCTTTCCAGTCTTTAGATTCAACAAATCGTTTTAGACAGTAAAAGCAAACGAACGACCTTATTTTCCATGAGAAGGGTGTCACAGTGGTATGCCACATAATTTTTAGCAAGTTTTTGTTTTCAATACTTAATTCTCCTTCTGGGTCCAATTCAGTATCCTCAATAATAAGTTCAGGTGTATCATCTACTTCACTCATTTGGTCAAAGTTTATATTACATAGTTTTTGTTCAATATCCAATTCATTTACTATTAAACTTTTCTTACTGGTTGTTTTTGGATGCGGCACATGCTCTGCATTAGATAAGGTCTGATCCCGTAGGAAAATTTTCTTGTTTTGGATTATTTTCTCTTGAACAGCAACAGTCAAAATTCCTAAATCTAGATTATCGCCTTCAGTTTCAAATATTAATTTATGTTTTGTTGCTAAATGGTTCACTAACGCGCGCAAAGTCTCAGCTGTAAATGAACAATGTTTGCAAGCCATATCAGAAACATCAATGTAAACTATTGAATCTTCTCTCTTTTCTTTTATTGCTTTGACTAAATCAGCAGAGTTTTTATGTAACTTGGTGTGTTCTTTCCAGTCTTTAGATTCAACAAATCCTTTCAGACAGTAAAAGCAAACGAACGACCTTATTTTCCATTTGAAAGGTGCGACGGTGGTATGCCATATAATTTTCAGCAAGTTTTTGTTTGCAATACTCAATTCTCCTTCTGGGTCCAATTCAGTATCCTCAATAATAAGTTCAGGTGTATCATCTACTTCACTCATTTGGTCAAAGTTTATATTACATAGGTTTTGTTCAATATCCAATTCATTTACTATTAAACTTTTCTTACTGGTTATTTTTGGATGCGGCACATGCTCTGCATTAGATAAGGTCTGATCTCGTAGAAAAATTTTCTTGTTTTGGATTATTTTCTCTTGAACAGCAACAGTCAAAATTCCTAAATCTAGATTATCTCCTTCAGTTTCAAATATTAATTTATGTTTTGTTGCTAAATGGTTCACTAACGCGCGCAAAGTCTCAGCTGTAAATGAACAATGTTTGCAAGCCATATCAGAGACGTCAATGTAAACTATTGAATCTTCTCTCTTTTCTTTTATTGCTTTGACTAAATCAGCAGGGTTTTTATGTAACTTGGTGTGTTCTTTCCAGTCTTTAGATTCAACAAATCCTTTCAGACAGTAAAAGCAAATGAACGACCTTATTTTCCATTTGAAAGGTGTGACGGTGGTATGCCATATAATTTTCAGCAAGTTTTTGTTTGCAACACTCAATTCTCCTTCTGGGTCCAATTCAGTATCCTCAATAATAAGTTCAGGTGTATTATCCACTTCACTCTTTTGATTAGAGATTACATGACTCAAGTTTTGTTCAATACACAATTCATTTTCTATTAAACTTTTGTTACTGGTAATTTTTGAATGCGTCACATATTCTGCATCAGATAAGGTCTGGTCACGCTGGTTTTTTTTATTGTTTTGGATTATTCCCTCTTGATCTTTATCAACAGTTACTTTATAGTTTTTATTAACATTACATTGCTGGCGTCTTCCTTTTTTGATAATTATATATTTTGTTTTAGGAACTGATAATTTCATAGTTTTATCAGTCATTGTACTTCCTTTGGAATTTACAAATTTAACACTTTTTGGTAAACCTTTCAAGATCATAACTTTGCTTTTAGGATTAACAAAAGCAGGCCCATTTTTTTGAATACATTTCGTCCTAATATGTGTGTCTTTTGCATCAAACATGCGCAGTTTTTCGTCTTTCAATATAATTATATTCCTTGTGGGATTATGTGGAGTGTTTTTGTTGATTATCACTGTAGGTTTAGACATTTTTGCATCACACATGCGCAGTTTTTTGTCTTTCAATATAAATATATTTCTTGTGGGATTAATTGTTGTTTTTTTGTTTGTTATCACTTTAGGTTTAGAAACTGATGAAACTTTATCAAAATGTATTTTCAGCGATGCCTGCTTATCAGCTATTGATTTGTTTGCATTTAAAAACTTTTTTTCTGTTTTCTCGTTTTCTTGACATTGTATTTGTTTTGGAACAATCAGATGTTGTTTAATAATGTTTTTACTAGCATTTCTGACCAAGTTGTTTTCAACCTCCTTAACAGATACAGTTTGTAGTTGAGAAATACTCCTGTTGCTCATTGTTTTTTCTTTAAGTATCGTATTCACATGTTTTAAATTGTTAGATTCAGAAAACTTGGACGATTCCTTTTCATTATTTTCACTAACAATGGTTAATTCAGTATTTACATTTTCATCTTCTAATACCATTGGATTAGACGTAGCTGTGTCGTTTCTTGGAGAATAAGCACAGGTTATACTGTTAACTCCTGTTTTTGGTTCAGTGCAAAACATACTATGTGTATCTTCCGGTGAAGAAATTACTATAATTTCTTTACTATAATTACTTGAATTCTTATCATTTTGTAGCTCCTTTTCTACTTTTTCTTTACGCTCATCTTCGTTTCGTGTTATCGCTGTCATATTTTTGGGATCAGAATTCAAATATAACGCTTTCTTAGAGTTTTCGATAGTTTTGTTTTCTTTATGAATATTCGGCGGTGAATCTTGTTTTGTGAGATCTCCTTTTGACATAATCTTTGGCTCTTCTGTTGAAACTATGATTTTTGGAGTATGTGGCCATGGCTTTTGAGTATTAATTGTTTTCGATTTGTTACTCTTATTTTCGCTATTTTTAATGACTGTTTTTACTCGAGACTCGTTTAATAGATCTTTTATAACGGTTTTTACCTTATCATTTGCTAGACCTTTTTCTACTGTTTTATCACGATCATCTTTACCGTTTTCGTGTTGTTCTATAATATGTTTGCTGGAGTCATACTGTTCTTGCGTAGTGTTACTAAGAATTATTATTTTTTGTTTGAAAACTGATGCGCCTGGCTCAGTAATAAGTTTAGGTCTAGGTTTTGAACACACCACCTTTTTAACATTTTCATTATTTATATTTTCATCTTGGGTATTATCTTTTTCACTGGCTATTTTTGTTTCAGGGAATACACATAGTATTTCATTGTTATTTTTCATCAAACTGGTTTCGGAATTCTGTGGGCTTTGCTTGAAATTTGTTTTTGATTTAGAGTCCAATAATAACATACTATTTACGTTTTTGTTGTTAGATATACTGTGCTCTGATTTTGGATAATATAATGTATCCTTAATAACAATGTGCGGTTTTTTATTTGACAACGTGTCGTTTTCCGTGTTTATATTGCTGGTGATAGTAGCTATAGTCTTGGGACTGGAAATCAACAGATTTTGCTTTATAATTATTTTCGGTTTAGAGCTTTGAAATACATTAGTTTTTGTACTTTCATCACCAACCATTTTTGGTTGTGAATCTTCTTGAGTATTAACTGGATCTTGATATGTGGTAAAACATTTTTCTACACTTTTATTTACAATGTCAGACAAACTTTTCATCGTACTATGTGCTTCTTGTTTTTCAGTTATGATTTTTGAAAAGAATGGCTTCTGCTTTTGATTGATCATTATGTCTGGTTTATCATATTTACCCACGCATTCGTTTGTGACTAGTTTGATTCGATTGTTAATTGATAAACCTTTTTCTATATGTCTATTAGAGGATATATGTTTTTCGGGATCCATTAGACCTTCAGTAGAGTTTTTAATTAATATTGTATTAAGTTTGACATTCTCTGAGTTACTCATAATTTTTCTTTTAGAATTTTCTGTACATATTTTTTCTTTTTGAATAAATTGATGAATGATTTTTGTTTTAGATTGCTCTTCACGTTCATTTTTATTCATGATTTTGTAATTCTGAAAGCTTTGCTTTAAATTATCTTTCCATTCAGGATCTAATAGTGATACCTTCTTTATTTCTTTCTCTTGGTTGGTTATCGTTTGATTATTATTGAGTACATCTTTTTCAGCATTTTTGTTAGAAGTTACATGCTGTTCTGGGTGTGCCATAACTTGCGTAGGATTTTTAGGTAATATTATTATTGGTTTGAGATTTGATGATTGTGGCTTAATCATAATCACATCTTTTTTTGTTTTAGATTGCAATACGTAGCAATATTGTAGTTCGTTTTTATCCGTGGTGAAATTCGTGCTGGAATTATGTAGGCCTTCATTCAATTTCTCTTTCCAGTTTGGATTTAACAGTGATATTTTTTTAACGCTTTTGTTGCTAACTATATCTTGTTTTAGATATATTGTATCTCTCATAATTATATTAGGTTCTGGATTTGAAAATGTGTTTTTTTTCTTGTTCGTATTCCTGGCAATTGTTACTGTTGAATTAGGAATCAACTGATTTTGCATTGTCATTATATTCGTTTTGAGGTTAGACAGAAATTTTTTTTTTGTATTTTCAACATCTATTGTCTTTAGTTGTGAATGGGACGTGTCTGTCTGTCTATCTGTTTCACGAAGTAAAGATTCTTTTTTATCAGTATTTTCATAACAAATAATTCCTTTGATTACATTATTAACTATTACATACAGCATTTTATTAATTTCTGCTTTAGATTTGGTGATCTGCAGTGATAAATCTGGCGATGAGTCACCTTTTGAATATTTTTTTTCACGTTCTCGTTGAAGGTCTGCAGAGACTTTACAAATATTTGATACTTCCTGTTCTGGAACAATGAAACCTGGTTTAGAAGTTTTTTTAACGAATAAATCCGGTTTATTCGGTGACGAGTTGCTTTCAATGTGTTTGTTAGTAATTTTAACAAGTGGTTCAGAAGTTAATGAGTTTTTAAAGACAGATTGAGGAATAGAATCCGGCAATGATTCTTTTTCCAAGAATTCTTTAATAGCTGAAATTTTTTGTTCAATATCGGCTGTGACGTCCTCTGTATTTGTATCAATGTCTAAGATATCATCTAAGAATTCCATGCTTAACAATTTCTTTGCGTAGTCCAAGTTTTCCTGTGCAGATTTTCGTAGATTTTCTGCGATTTTAAATATTTGTTTTTCAGCTAAACATTTTAACTTGCCTGGATTAAATGTTTCACTTACAAATATTTTATGTTTATGGAGGCACGACTTTTCATCGAGTTTAATAGTATTTTTTAACTTTGATTTAGATTTTACTGCAGCAGATTTAATTTTATCAGAGACTGATACAGGAATGGCACCAGGCAATGATTCGCTTTTGCAGACTCCTTTAATATCTGAAATTTTCGGTTCAATATCGGTTGTGATGATGTCCTCGGCATTTGCATCAATTTCTGAGTCTCTAAGGTTGTAGTCATCTAAGAAGTCAATGCTTAATATATTCTTTGCATATTCCAATTTTTCATGTGCAGATTTTCGTATATTTTCTGCGAGTTCCAATATCTGTTTTTCAGCTAAAGTTTTTAACTTTTGAATTATTTTTCTTGGGTCTTCATTTGTGTCCTCCTCAGTGTCACTTTCAGTTTCGTTGTCTGAAATGACAGAAATTAACCTTTCTTAAAACAACAATCCTTTTTATTATTATTTAGCATTATTACACTGCTCAAAGACCTAAGTCTGGAGATACTGTGGTATTGGGACGCGAAGAAATAGCGAAGCTTTCCGAACGCTGCCCAGATTACAAATAAAAAAATAGAACATGGCTTTATCGTTGAGTAGCACTTTAGCACTGTACATGAGTAGCACTTTTACATGGTCGCTTACTATGGGCCTTATAAGAAGGCTCAAAGTCACCCAAAGGGCGATGGAGCGTGCTATGCTTGGTGTTTCCCTACGTGATCGAATCAGAAATGAGGAGATACGTAGGAGAACTAAAGTTACCGACATAGCTCTCAGAATCGCTAGACTTAAGTGGCAGTGGGCAGGGCACATAGCTCGTAGAAGAGATGGCCGTTGGGGCAGTAAAGTTCTCGAATGGCGACCGCGCACCGGAAGGCGCAGTGTGGGCAGGCCCCCGACTCGGTGGACCGACGACCTGGTAAAGGTTGCAGGAAGCCGCTGGATGCGAGCCGCACAGGACCGGTCGGTGTGGAAATCCTTGGGGGAGGCCTTTGTCCAGCAGTGGACGTCTTTCGGCTGATAGATAGCACTTTAGCTCTACGGAACAGACCACATATAAGGGAAGTCCAAAAGGACTATTCACGGAACCTTAAACCACTTAACAAATCGGCTGATCCGTCTATTCCCGTTGTCCCCCACTTTTTTGTCCGCCACTGGTAGACAACGAAAACAAAAAGTAGCGTTGTCGCCCCAGTGGAGGACCGCTCTCATCGGTCAATTTGAATGAGATGGCCGTTGTTTGCGAATTCAATTTAGCTAGTATATTTACACCCTGTATAATAATTTAAGTTTTGAGAGATAGTATATTATAATTAAAAAAAAACTTTGTACAAAACTAAGCAAACACATTATTATATTTATTAGGAATTAAGAGAGCCAAATGGACCCGACACTATACTGAAGATAGCCCGTGCGAGATTAGAATGGCTCTCAAACAGCTTAAAAACAACAAGCCGGTACTTCAAGCTCTTCAGAAGCTGTTTAATCCTGCCATGCTCGAGGGACAATCCTACAGCATGGAAAAGGAGTAGTAGTAGGAATAAAATCCCAGGTGTCGAAACAAGTTCAGTCTTCAAAAATACTGATTTTAGTGACAAAGTAATCTAAAAATACTGATTTTTACTATTAGTGCGGCGGCGGGAGGCTCGTTTGAAAAAAATCGTTGCCCTGGCGCCTATATAGCAACGACAGGTAGCGATGGATTCGTCTTGGTCCACTCCTTTCTTTTAAGTCTCAGTGTCTTCCTTAAGGGAGTTCCTTAATAGCTCCTAACTCAAGTAGGCGGAGCTAGGTATCAACATCAAGGATAATAGGATAGGATCATAGGATAATAATAATCAGTTAAGCTAGAACTTCACTGAGTAATGATTACAGGAAGTTCTAAGGGAGAGCTAGCATTGTTACTTTGTAATTGGCGTAATAAGCTATTATGTTGTTAACTTTTTATTATTTTTGTGTGGCTCCCGCCCCCTATAGTTATGACTATGGTTAAGGACTATTTATCACCTTACCAATACAAAATTAGTAACATGGAATGCCATTTATATCCGCAATTACATAGCTGAATTCCCTAAAATCAATTTTAAAACTAATATTATTAATAAAATAGTAATAAATATTCGGGACAAATCACACACGGTCATCTGGCCCCAAACTAGGATTCCCTGTGTTATGTTATGGGAATCAGAGACTGATATACATAAACATATAGGTTTAAATACATCCTACACACAGACACAGAGCAAACAAATCTGCTCATCACAGAATTTTTTGCACTGTGTGGGGATCGAACCCACGACTCTCGGATCAGTAGCCAGGAACACTAACCACTGAGCCACTGAGTCAGTCAGATATATTGTAACCTAAATACCTAAACCTAATACTTTATAAGTTATATCAAAAAGTATGACTATGATTTAAACAAACTCAGTAAAAAAACAGAATTAAAGAATTAAATGGTAACTAGAGTAGATCACTCGCTAACCATAGGTATTGTGTTACAAAATCAGTCATAGCTCACTTAATTTTAAATTTAGCAATGTATAAATTACTTATTTAAAAAGCTTAAAAACTGTACTACGTATTTTATAATGACATCGACCGCAAAAAAGTTCCTCATCAAGGAGTTATTTAAAAAATAAAATTAATATTTTTATGAAAAAACAATAATAAAATTAATAAGTTTGATTTTTCAAATATCTTTTTAAGCATTGAGTTTTCATATAAAGTATTTTAGAAATAATGAAAGCTTATTGGATTACCTATAAAATGACACCTCACTCGATAAATTTGGTTTAACAGAAATCGAAAAAACAAGAAATATCGCATGTGGTCGCCGCCATTTTTGTTACGTCATATCTATGTCTGTCCCCCTCTCCCTTCCCTTTCTTACGACAGGCTATTTCATGATCTACGGACCAAGACGAAAATTTTGATACTTGTCGTAGCTATACCGGGTGTCCAAAAAGTGAAGGATAATCCTTCACCTGCGGATTGGTCGAATCATTTCCTACTACATATCAAAAATTTTTTCTAGTAAAAGTCCCACAATTTTTGTGATATCGGTATTTTTAGTTTTTTTTTCAAAAAAATTGACCTTCAGTTTAATGCATGCCATTTCTACAAATTATGACATTTTTAAGTCCTATTTTTTTAAAAATATTCGTGAATACATAATTCATCAAACACAATGGTAAATTATTTCATAAAGTGCTGGCAAATCCTGTAAAAAAATAAGTTTTGCAAATTTTTTACAAAAACTTTTCAACAGACTTCAAAAAAAGGAGGAGGTTCTCAATTCGTCGGAATCTTTTTTTTATTTTTTTTTTATTTTTTTTTATGTATGTTCACCGATTACTCGAAGACGCCTGAACCGATTTCGAAAATTCTTTTTTTGTTTAAAAGGGTATACTTCACAGGTGGTCCCATATAAATTTTAACGAAATCGATTCAGCGGTTTTTGAGAAAATCAACAAAAACATAGCAAAATTGGAGTTGTTGCGATTGAAGTCGGTTGTTTTTAACGTATTCAGCGTGGTCAATTATTCGAATAGTTAACTTCGATAGCCTGTGGTGTAAAAAAAAATTACTAAGCTGATCGTGCCAACAACTTTAAAAAATTGCTTAGTTATTGACAATTCTAAAATGGTATAATTGTTTGACATTACATTAAAAACAATTTTTTAATGATAATTCTAATGCACCAAGGTCGAATTTTTGGAGTTTTGCTATACTAAAATTCTATCGATATAAAGTAACTAAGCAAGACTTTGGTTGGTTTGTTCATTTGAATAACGAACTGCCACGCTACGCCAGGATACAATGGATAAAAAGAAAAGACAGTATGGATAAAAAATATCTTTTTTTATATAATAAAAGTTCAAAATTCCCGCCATTAGCCCTTATGCATGCTCTACATCCTTTTACAAAGGACCTATTTAGGCGGCGGGCGTATCCTTCGCTTGAAATTTGTTCTGTAGTTCTGTCTATTTCTTCTTGCAGCTGCGTGATATTTTAAGTCTCCGTTGCATAGACTAAATCTTATTTTTTTTACAAAATTTGCAAAACTAATTTTTTTACAGGATTTGCCAGCACTTTAAGAAATAATTTACCATTATGTTTGATGAATTATGTATTCACGAATATTTAAAAAAAAAACAGGACTTAAAAATGTCATAATTTGTAGGAATGGCATGCATTAAACTGAAGGCCATTTTTTTGAAAAAAAAAACTAAAAATACCGATATCACAAAAATGGTGGGACTTTTACTAGAAATTTTTTTTGATATGTAGTAGGAAATGATTCAACCAATTCGCAGGTGATGGATTATCCTTCACTTTTTGGACATCCTGTATAGGCGCCAGGAAAACGAACTTCGTAAATAGAGCACTTTTATTTTCGCCGCCGCACTATATCTGAAATGAGTTAAAAATATAGGATTGTCCCCATAGCCTTCCCTTACCCCCTTTTTGTTGTGTTCTAATAAAAATTAACAAACATTATTTACTTTTTGCTCATGTGACTATTGTGTGCACTTGATAAAGCTTCACACGCCCTAAAACGAATTTGTGCTTACACATTAGTAAAATCAAGTCAGTGTAGGTACATGCCAAGACAGAAAAAGATAGGAGAATTTAGATACGCTCAGACTACTATAAAAAATATTTCATTTAGTATAAATAGGGGGTCCAGTGTGAAAACTCGTGAGTGCCAATCTCTGAAAAACTGACTATTTTTCCAAAAAACGGACTTTTACTGATTTAACTATGCTGAAGAATAATAGACCCATCTCACTTCTGAGCCATGTCTACAAGCTGTTTTCGAGAGTCATTACGAATCGTCTCGCACGCAAGTTTGCCGACTTCCAACAAGCCGGCATCTGAAAATACTTCATTACCATAGACCACATACATACGCTGCGGCAGATTATACAGAAGATCGAATAGTATAACCAGCCACTAGGTTTGGCGTTGTGAACTATGAGAAAGCCTTCGATTCGATCGCGACCTGTGCTGTGTTACAGTCTCTCCAACTGTGCCAAATCGACTATCGATATATCGAAGTGTTTGTATGAAAACACCACCATGTCGGTCCGCCTTCAGGATCAGAATTCAAAACCTATCCGGCTGCAGCGTGGGGTGAAACTGTTCACCACTGCCCTGGAAGGCATTTTCAAGCTTCTGGACTGGATTTCGGCATTAACATCAATGGCGAGTACATCACTCAACTTCGATTTGCTGACGATATTGTGGTCATGTCTGAGCTCTTGGAAGACCTAGGCGCAATGCTTGATAAACTCAGTAGAGCCTCCCAACAAGTGGGTCTTAAAATGAACATGGTCAAGACGAAAATTATCTCAAATGTCCGTGTCACACCCACTCCTCTGAAGATTGGAGGCTCTACACTCAAAGTTGTTGACGAATATGTATACCTGGGACAAACAGTCCAGCTAGATAGGTCCAACTTCGAGAAAGAGATCAATCGTCGAATCCAACTCGGCTGGGCAGCGTTCGGGAAGCTCCGCCATATCTTCGCGTCCAAAATACCGCAGTGTCTCAACACTAAGGTCTTTGACCAGTTTGTGTTGCCAGTGATGACATATGACACCGAGGCATGTTCGCTTACTATGGGTCTCATTAAAAGGCTCAAGGTCACCCAAAGGGCGATGGACCGTGCTATGCTTGGAGTTTCCCAACGTGATCGAATCAGAAATGAGGAGATACGTAGGAGAATCAAAGTCACTGACATTGATCACAGAATCGTTAAACTGAAGTAGCAGTGAGCAGGGCACATAGCTCGTAGATAGAACAGAAGACTTTTTGGGGCAGTTAAGTTCTCGAGTTGCGACCGCGCACTGGAAAACGCAGCGTAGGCAGGCCTCCCACTCGATAGACTAATATCCTGGTAAAGATTACGGGAAGCCACTGGATGCAGGCAGCGCAGAACCGGTCGATGTGGAAATCCTTGGGGAGTCCTTTGTCAAGCAGTGGACGTGTTTCGGCTGACGATGATTAGGAATGAATACACAGAAAATGATTTATTTTATTTTATTTAAAATGAATATCCTAATAGAGTACAGTCACTATTAATTACTTATATTTATTGAAATAATTATAAAGGCGAAATAAAAAGTTAGTTTACGTGTAGGACCTGTTTAAGTGTGACCGAGACGCAGGTTCTCATTTAATACAAAACAATTTGTATGGGTTTATTTTTTTACGAATTGATAAATGACTATAAACCTCAATTAATGGGTTACATCATTTTGTTACACTTATCCCTATTACGATTTCTTAATTAAAATGTGTGTGTGTGTGTATGTGTGTGTGCACGCGTTAATGCGTGCGTGCGTGCGTGCGTGCATGTGTGTGTGCGCACGTGAGCGCTACCGCGTTCAAAAATCACTTAAACGAGTGGCTTATGGACAAATGCTTTTATGAAGTAATTTAATTTTTACAAATGGCAAACAGTTGCAAATAAACCAAATTATATTCTTTTTAATCTAATCTTTTAATCTAAAATATAATATTCGAATTCTAATTCGAAATGTAAACCTTTGAACTGTCACAGAATTCAATCTTTGTGACATGTGATTGTGACACACACATACACAAATACATCGGGTACGTAGATAGAATACAAAACTTTTATATTCACTCTTTCTTTTACATCATTCATTTTCATTGTCCAATTTTGTAGAACAAGAATAAATCAATTTTATAATCAGATGCCGCTGAAACTATCTGCGCTACGCGAATAAAAATACTTTAATTTCTACACAAAAACCAAGAGAGTGTCAACGATATTATCAAGTTATTTCGTTTTATTTTTTTAGGATTATTATTATTCGTAAATTGCTTAGTGAACTTAATTTTCCACAGTTAATTTTATACTTTACGAATCACCTCTTTTTTCTTTTTGCTTCCCATACATTTTCCTCGGAAATTTCTGATGTACATGTAGGATATGGTTTCTCAAGTGCGTTTTCCTTTTAACCTTCTTGCCACATATGTGGCATTCATATGTCTTCGTTTGTTTTTTCTTTTTATTATATGGGATTTTATCGTGAATAATTCTCAAATGCCGCCTCATACGTACAACACTTTTAAATCGTTTTTCACACTGAGGATGTGAACATTTAACGTTATATTCTTTTCTGTGACATTCCATATGTAGCTCTAGCCTTGCTTCTGTAAAAACTTTAATGCCACATATATGACACACGGCATTTCTCTCATTTTGATGAATTTCCCGGTGATGACTTTGCATATAATGCTCGTAAACAAATTTCTTTGGACAATCGGGACATGATACAAAACTACCAAAACTGTGCACAGTTACGTAATGCAACCTTCTCTTGTACCTGGTATAAAATCTTTCGGAACATTTCTCAACTTTACATTTAAAAATTATCGTTTTGGAATGGTAATTTTTCATGCATTTCAACATAGCTTTTACACCATCTGTATCATGGAGTCTTCGATATCGGTCTTTGACTGATTCTGTAAGTAATAAATTGTATAGTTGTTCAACAGTTATACTGACCGAACTCGTTTTCCGATGTTTCTCGAACCAATGTATTAACAAATTACTAACGTTTCTATAAGATCGCTTGCATTCAGTACAACTAGTCGAAGTGTCACGTACACAAAAAGTTAAAACACCTAAATCTAGATTATCTCCTTCGGTTGCAAACATTAATTTATGTTTTGTTACTAAATGGTTCACTAACGCGCACAAGGTTGTAGCTGTAAATGAACAATGTTTGCAAGCCATATCAGAGACGTCAATGAAAACTATTGAATCTTCTTTCCTTTCTTTCATAGCTTTGACTAAATCAGCAGAGTTTTTATGTAACTTGGTGTGTTCTTTCCAATCTTTAGATTCAACATACTCTTTGAGACAGTAAAAGCAAACGAACGACCTTATTTTCCATACGAAAGGTGTGACGGTGGTATGCCACATAATTTTCAGTAAGTTTTTGTTTGCAATACTCAATTCTCCTTCTGGGTCCAATTCAGTATCCTCGATAAGGAGTTCAAGTGTATCATCCACTTCACTTATTTGGTCAGAGTTAATATTACTTATGTTTTCTTCAATATCCAATTTATTTTCTTTTAAACTTTTGTTATTGGTAGTTTTTGGATGCGTAACATGTTCTGCATCAGATAAGGTTTGATCACATAGGGAAATTATCTTTTTTTGGATTATTCTCCCTTGATCTTTGTCAAGAGACACATTAATTTTGTCATTTTCATTAAATTTATGTATTTTTCCTTTATTGAAAATAATATATTTTGATTTAGGAACTGATAATGCCACAGTTTTATCAGTCATTGTACTTTCTTTGGAATGTACAACACTTTTTGTTAAACCCTTTAAGATTATTACTTTGCTTTTAGGAGTAACAAAAACATCTTTTTTAATACCTTCTGGTCTAATATGTGTATCTTTAAGCTTACACATGTGCAGTTTTTTGTCTTTCAATATAATAATGTTTCTTGTAGGAATATGTGGAACATTTTTGTTTATTATCACTTCAGATTTAGAAATTGATGAAACTGGATCACTTTTTATTTTCAGCGACGACTGCGTATCAGCTATTGTTTTGTTCGGAGTTAAAAACTTACTTTCAACGCTGTCTGTAATATTTTCACCATTTTCGTTATTTATATTTTCATCTTGAGTAGTATCTTTTCCTTTAACTGTTTTTGTTATCGATTGTAATACACAACCTAAATCATTGTTATTTTTAATGAAATTGGTTTCGGAATTCTGTGAGCGTTGCTTAATATTTACTTTCGACTCTAATGGTGACATATTATTCTCGTTTTTGTTGTTAAGTATGTTATGATCTGATTTTGGATGTAATGTATCCTTTATAATAATATCCGGTTTCATACTTGACAATGTATCGTTTTCCGTGTTTAAATTGCTGGTGATAGTTGCTATTGACTTGGGACTGGAAATCAACAGATTTTGCTTTATAATTATTTTCGGTTTGTAATTTGTAAATACATTTGTTTTTGTACTATCATCACCAACCATTTTTGGTTGTGAATCTTCTTGAGTACTGATTGGATCTTGACATGTGGGAATATATTTTTTTACACTTTTATCTTCAATTACAGACATACATTTCACCATACTATGTGCTTCTTGTTCTTCAGTTATGATTTTTGGAAAGAATGGCCTCTGCTTTTGACTCATTATGTTTGGTTTATCATCCTTAGTCAAGCATTTGTTTGTAACTATTTTAACTGTATTTTCGTTACAAGATACATGCTGTTTGGGATCTATGAGACCTTCCGTAGAGTGTTTAATTACTATTATATTCGGTTTCACATTTGATGAATGTAACATAGTTTTACTTTGAGAGTTTTCTTTACTACTTTTTTCTTCTTGAATATTAAGTACATGTTTTTCTCCGTCTCTTTTTGTTTTACATTGCAGTTCACGCTTAAGATCGTTTTTATTTATGATTTTGGAATTTTGGGAGTTTTGCTTAAAATGATCTGTCCATTCGGTATCTAATACCTTGTTCAGTTCTTTCTCTCTGTTAATCGTTTGATACTCTTTTGATACATCTTTTTCAGCGTTTTTGTTAGAAGTTTTATGCTGTTCTGGGTGTGCCATAAGTTGCGTAGGGTTTTTAGGTAATATTATTATTGGTTTGAAATTTGGTGATTGTGGCTTAATGATAATAACATCTGTTTTTGTTTTAGATTGTAAAACACACTGCAATTCGTTTTTATCTGTGGTTAAGGTAGTGTTAGAATTATGAGGGGATATTTTACTAACGTTTTTGTTCGTTACTGTATCTTGTTTTACATATATTGTGTCTCTCATAATTATATTAGGTTTTGTATTTGAAAATGTGTTTATTTTCTTGTTCGTATTTCTGGCAATTGTTACTGTTGAATTGGGAATTAACTGATTTTGGTCTCTTATAATATTCGGTCTGGTGTTGGGCAGTAAAACTTTCTTTGCATTTCCATCTGTTATTATATCTGTTATTTTTAGTTGCGAATCGGAAATGTCTGAATGAACATTGTCATGGGTATTTATTTGGTGTTTTTTATGTAATAAACATTCTTTTTTATCAGTATTTTCATAACGAATAATTCCTTTAATTACATTATTAACTATCAAATACAGCATTTTATTAATTTCCGCTTTCGATTTGGTAATTTGCAGTGATAAGTCTGGCGATGAGTCATTTTTTGAATTATCTTTCTCGCGTTCTTGTTCTGTAGAGATTTTACTTATATTTAATACTTTCTGTTCTGGACCAATCAACCCTGGTTTAGAAGTTTCATCAGCAAATAATAGTTGATTCAGTGACGAGATACTTTCTATGTGTTCGTTAGTAATATCAACTTTTGGTTCAGAAGTTACTGATTTTTTAAAGACTGATTGAGGAATAGAATTCCGCAACGATTCTTTTTCAAAGAATTCTTTCATAGCTGAAATTTTTTGTTCAATGTCGGCTGTAACTTCCTCGGCATTTGTATCAATGTTCGAAATATCACCGAAAAATTCCATGCTTAACAATTTCCTTGCATATTCCAATTTTTCCTGTGCAGATTTTCGTAATTTTTCTGCGATTTCCAATATTTGTTTTTCAGCCAATCTTATTAACTTGAATAGATTAAGTGTTTCACTTGACGACTCCCTTTCACTGAGTTCAAATGTATTTTTTAACTTTGATTTATAATTTACTATAGCAGATTGAATTTTGTCAGGGACAGACAGATAAATTTCATCTGACAATGATTCTGTTTCGAAGAATTCTTTGATAGCTGAAATTTTCTGTTCAATATCGGTTGTGATGTCCTCGGCATTTGCATCAATCACTGAGCCTAAAAGGTTATTATGTAAGAATTCCATGCTTAACAGTTTTTCTGCATAGTCCAGTTTTTCCTGTGCAGATTGTCGTAGATTTTCTGCGAGTTCCAATATCTGCTTTTCAGCTAAAGTTTTTAACTTTTTAATATTTTTTCTCGGATCTTCATTTGTGTCTGCCTCACTTTCACGGCCACTTTCAGTCTCGTCGTCTGAAAAGATAGAAATTATCCTTTCTTAAAATAACTGGCCTTTTGATAATTATTTAGCATTAGAGTTTATATTTCGGTCATGTCGCCAATCTTAAAACGTTTATAGTTTAGCTATGTTTAAGGTTTATCTTGACCGTTTTTTCCTATTTTTTTTATTAATGATGGTTTTATTTATACATATACTTGCAGTGTTAAAAATGCGTTTTAAATATTAAGGGGTTATTCATAATTAAATATAGGATAAATATAGAAAAAATTCAATCTACATCTAGACACGCGGAGCGTGTCCAGCCAAGTTTACGTCAAAAAAGAACTGGCGAGTAGCTCCGTGTTACACGAACCATTTGGAGCCACTTTTGTCACCTTCATAACTCAAAATCTATTTAATATAAACGCACCAAATTTGGTTTATGTATTAAGACTTCCTAGATAAACGAGCACTCAAAATTTTATAAACACAGCTCAAACGGTTGGTATAGATTTTAACGTCCGAAAATCGTCATTTTTATGACTGACTCACTGACATATAGATCAAAAAGCTTACCCACTTCCAGATGACCTAGAAAGTTCAAATTTTGCATCAAGCTAGGTAATTGTGTGTATGCAAAGGAAAAAATCAGAAAACACTGAATTTCTAAGGTTTTTTTTTTAATACAATATTTTTAAGATTTAAAGACACACTCACCGTCATCAAAAAGCTAAGGTACTTCTAGCAAGGCTACGAGCTTTAAATTTGGTGTGCGGCTAGTATTTCATGTACTGATAACGGAAAAATTAAAAAAACCATGTGTTAAAAAAATAAAAAAAGGCTCAAAAAGTAACTTATCGCGGGGCTCGAACTCGCACCTGCGCGTTACATGTGCGACTCCTATAATACGTTTTTTATGATTTAAAGACACACTCACCGTCATCAAAAAGCTAAGGTACTTCTAGCAAGGCTACGAGCTTTAAATTTGGTGTGCGGCTAGTATTTTATGTACTGATAACGGAAAAATTAAAAAAATAATGTGTTAAAAAAATAAAAAAGGCTCAAAAAGTAACTTATCGCGGGGCTCGAACTCGCACCTGCGCCTTACATGTGCGACTCCTATATTAAGTGATCTATCGAGGTTGTTATGGCAATGGTGAAATAAAGATAATATTATACAATTTAGTAAATGGAAAACAGGAAAATAGCAAGACGAAACAAAAATAAAAGATTCTTGGAATTGTATAAAAAACCTGTGTAATAAAAGCACTAGCTACTAAATATTTAAATAAAAACTATTACATATAAAAATAATTCATTTAATATAAACAGAATAAAAATATATGTTAGCATTTCATTATTACTAACAATAAGCTGAAAATATAATAAATATAAAGTTGCCCATGTTGGATTTGAACCAAGAGTTTTCTCACTGAAGCCGCCCTCTATACCGGCCTACTGTAGTATATCAATTTAATGAAATAAAACCACTTCTTGCCTAAGCCATCTTGTTTATTATGTGTTGCCAATCTCTATTACAAATAGTTACCACATTCCTAGGGTTACCATATCGATAAACACATATCTTTAGTAATATCCAACATCCCCCCTTTACAACATTTAATTTAAAAGTAAACATTTCTTTGAAGGCACAAAACAAAAGTTATTTTCTAGACAAAACTAATTATCCTTAAACAAACTAATTCTCTTTAAACAAAAACAGAAATCTCTTTAAACAAAACAAACAACTACAGTCATAATTTACCTGTAGTCTTTTAAATAAGTTGGCGGTTTAACTTGTCGACCAGACCTTGTACGATAATCATTACAATCACTCACCAAATTGTTAGTTACAACAGGTTCTCTTATTTCTCTTTTAGGTTCACAATCAATTACATCTGGTTTTACAATAAACTTATTTCTACTTAAAATTAAGTGTCTTTTATTTCTCCTCAAAATATTTCCATTTTCATTTAGTACAGTATATGACCTTGGTCCCACTTCCGTTATTAACTTTCCTGGTTTCCAAGTCCTATCCTGTTCTTGAATCAATATATTATCCCCCCTTTTAAATTCTTTCCTAACCTTAGCTGTCTTATCATAAGTTTTCTTTACTTTTTGCTTATTTTTATTTAACAATTCTGATACTACAACTATTTTTGGTTTTAATTTTTCTTTTACACAAGGTAGATTGGTTCTTAACATTCTTGACATTAGCAGTTCAGATGGACTAAAATTTAACCCTGCTACTGGACTTGTCCTGTAGTGTAACAGTGCCAAACTAAAATCAGTGTTACTATGTTCACATTTTCTCATCATGTTTTTCACAATCCCAACAGCCTTTTCAGCCATACCGTTTGATTGTGGGTACCTAGGACTTGACTTTATTAAAGTAATACCCAATTCACTGGCAAACTGCTTAAATAAGTAACTACCAAACGGCATGTTGTCGCTGACAATGTACTTTGGAATACCATGTAAAGCAAAAATAGCTCTCAATTTATTTATTACACATTTCGCTGTTTTTTCTTTTATTAACTTAACCTCTATCCATTTAGAAAAATAATCAACTACTACTAAATAATCTCTTCGTCCATACGTGCATATATCTAATCCAATTTTATGAAAGGGTAGATCTGGGATGTCATGAGACATGAGCGGTTCTTTTGCATTTGATGGTCTAAATTTCTCACATGTTTTACATGACAGAACATATACCTCAATATCCCGTGACATTCCAGGCCAAAATATAATTTTCCTTGCCCTCTTTTTACATTTTACAACTCCAATGTGTCCTGTATGTATTGTATCTATAATTTCTTTCCTTATCTGTCTGGGAACTATTATTTTATTTTTAAAATATACAATACTATCTGTCACAGTTATATAATTTCTTAGTTTATAATATGTTTTTAGCTCTTTATTTGGTAACATTTTATCATTACTTGGCCAACCTGACTCATAAAATTCAACAATCTGTCTTAAGTTTTCATCTTTTTTAGTCTCTACTTTAAACTGCTGTATTCTATTTTGTGACACAGGCAAATCTGTCTCCAAACAATAAACCCTCTCTGTTTCTACACAATGTACAATTTCTTTAGCTGTTAATTCAATTTTCGCATTGTCTGATACAAAGTTTCTCGATAAATAGTCTGCAATAAACATTTTACAACCTGGTATGTATTTTATTTCAAAATTATATTTTAACAACCTCAAAACCATGCGTTGCAACCTAGATGAAATTTTGTTTACATCTTTAGCCATAATGGCCACTAACGGCTTATGGTCTGTCTCTATAGTGATTCTACGTCCATAAACAAACTGATGGTACTTTTCCATAGCTAAGCATATGGCAAATAATTCTTTTTCAATAGGTGCCCATCTTTTTTGACAATCAGTATATGATCTTGAGTAAAACGACACAGGCCTACCTTCTTGAAGCAAACAAGCTCCCATACCTGTATTAGAACTGTCTGTTTGTAATACAATTTTACCTTCCTTACTTAGCATGGCTAGCGTAGGGGTTGAACTAAGTCTACACTTTATTTCTTCAAAAGATTTATCTTGTGTATCACTCCAAATCCATTCAGTACCTTTTTTCAATAGTTGTCTCAGCGGTTCTGTAATTTTAGAATATTGTGGTATGAACTTACTTAGATAGTTACACATGCCCAAAAATTTTTGCAGTTGTTTTACATTTTTTGGTTTTTCTAACTTAATTATTGCTTTCACATGTTCCGAATCTACTTCTATTCCTTTTTTAGATATTATTAATCCTACATACTTCACAAAATCTTTCCTGAACTGTAACTTTTTACTATTAAATTTAACCTTAAATTTTCTTGCTCTTTCTATGACCTGCTTTAATATTTTATCATGTTCTACTCTATCTTTTCCTGAAATTATCAGATCATCGTAGTACAAATGTACTCCCTGTATATCACCGAAAATATTATTATTTATTCTTTGCATTACCTCAGGTGCAGAGGAAATACCGAACGGCATCCTTAAAAACCTGTATCTCCCATATGGTGTTCCAAAAGTGCACAGTTTATCTACATCTTTAAGCAAGATTTGAAAAAATCCATCCTTCATATCTAACACACTAAAGACCTCTTTTCCCGCTAAGTCATTATATATTTCCTCTGGAGAAGGAATTTGATACTTTTCACGAAGGATATTTTTATTTAATTCCTGTGGATCTAAACACAATCTAAGAGATCCATCTGGTTTTTCTACAATAACTAAATTGTTGCACCAATCCGTTGGTCCCTCTACTTTTTCAATGATATTTCTACTTTCATAATTATCTAATGTCTGTTTCAACCTGTCTTTAATTGTCTGTGGAACTCTCCTAATAGGTTTCACTACAGGTACAGCATCTTTTTTAACTTTTATTTCATACTTCCCAATTTCACCTAACCCTGTGAACACATCCTTATTTTCATTTATAAACTTTTCTTTTTCTGTATCTATTTGTGACTTTGACATTTCTTGTATGCGTTTCACTAAGTTTAAATTTATACAATCTGGCAATCCAATAACTGGTTTTACTTTTAAATCTAACACAGAAAAAAGTATTTTGTGTATCTTACCTCTCACACTGCAATCTAGCTGAACAGTACCTACAGTTTTTATTTTCTCTCCATTGTAAACAGTTAAAACTGTGGTATTTTCTATTAATTTTACACTTGACATTTTACTTATTTTATCAAACATTTCCCAGCTAATCACATTGCAGTCCGCACCAGTGTCTATCTTAAACTCAAAGTCCTGTCCATTTATCTGTATTTTTTCCAACCACTCGCACTGTTTTATTCCATCAACACTCACTATGCTGTTAAGTACATATTCTTGATCACTACCACTTGAGGTTTCTTCATCTTCTTCTTCAATCAAATTTACCTTTCTTTTCGATTTCTGTTTGCACATCCCAGCAAAATGATTATAGCGCCCACAGTTCAAACACTTTCGCCCATATGCCGGACAATTCTTCGCTTCATGTATTTTTCCACAACGAGTACATTTTCTTTCTATTTTCTTAAAAGTTTTTCCAGTGTTTTTCCTGGCCACTGCATCTACAGTTTGTGTCTTTTCTAACTTATTTACCTGTTTTCTACTTGTTTCAGCAGCTCTTGCCTTCGATATGGACTCTTCCAAGTCCAAATCTTCCTCTCTAAGGAGTTGTTCTTTCAAGCATAAATCATTTGTTCCTATTATCAGCATGATGGTAATGAGTCTTTGCTCTAAATCGCCTAGCTCACACAGTTTGGCCTTAGTTTTTAATCTAGTTATGAAACGGTCTATCTCCTCGCCTTCCTCTTGTTTTGAATTCAGAAAGTCATAAGTATGTAATACTAAATTCTTTCTGGGCAAGCAGTATTTGTCAAATTCTGCGATGAGGTCTTCCAACTTCTCAATGGAACCTTTTTGGCAAAAGTTGTTATAAACATCAATCGCTTCCTCACCAGCACAGTTTAAGAAAATTGCTATTTTTCGGCCCTCTGCCGCTTTAGTGTACCCCGCAGCTTCTAAATAAATTAAAAATAACTGTCTGAATTTCAACCAGTTTGCACCCTCTCCCGTCATTATTAAGTTTTTCGGAGGTTTGAAGGCGTCCATTTTGTCCCCACTGTACTTGCCGGTTTCCACTTGAGGAATATTTTTGTGTTCAGTTCCCACTATAGGAATATTTCACCCGAGTATTTCGTTTTTACGTTCCACTAGAGGAATTATGTGGTATTTACACCAAATTTTCACCTGACACCATGTAGTATATCAATTTAATGAAATAAAACCACTTCTTGCCTAAGCCATCTTGTTTATTATGTGTTGCCAATCTCTATTACAAATAGTTACCACATTCCTAGGGTTACCATATCGATAAACACATATCTTTAGTAATATCCAACAGCCTACCGGTTGGTCGATTCCTTACGGGGTGAAACACATCTTCTGCAGTAGGTACATAACTTAAGAAAAATTATATCTTTCAAACAGAGCACAGTTACACATAGTAACCAGTAGGTGTACTGTTGTAAGTTGTAACTGATAATGATAAGATTCGGTGGGTGCTGCCATGCCCAAAGTAGAAGAGATATCTTGTGTTGATTTAGTAAGTAAGGGATAATGTACTTATGTTAGTGACATTAGACAATATAGAGAGAGCATTCGAAATGATTGCAGAAAAGTAGGAGAAATTGAAAGAAATCGACAGGAACATGATCACGAAGATGACGGTCTAGAAAACCCGTTGGACTTCTGACCTGTTGAAACTGTAAATGCAATGGAAGATTTCAGAAATGCCAAAGATTTCATATCACAAAATGAGCTCGAACAAATGATAAAAGGTAGACCAGAAACGTATTTTCGATACAATTTGTAAGACTTTGTTAGACAAAACTGCAGTTTTGGAGAATTTGCTAGTAGGACAGGCGGCACAGGAAAAAGTTATATCAATACAACAATAAGAATGAACAAATTACTTGCAGTAGCTGCATCCACTGGCATTGCCGCTTTAAATATAAACTGACTCACAATACATAGGCTCCTACAGCTGCCGGTAGAACATGGAAATTGTCCTACTAAGTACACTTATCAGATGAAGCACTAAAAGTTTTACACATTTACATGTGTACAAACATGAATGTCTATGTAGTAAACAATGGCGCGAAATTGGTATGAAGTGTCCGGGGTGTGACAGCGTAATAGGGTGGGCCGAAAATCAACTTTTTTTGATTTCTTTATTTTAATAGCGACAAAAAGGTGCTAGGTGGGGTAGAAATGACGTGTGTAAAATATTATTGGTCGCTGTTATCATTAAGAGCCTCCGGATTCACTTTGAAAAATCTGAAAAAATAATTTTTAGAACCGATTTGAAGAGACCATATTTATTAACTGAATTCAATTATTTTATTATTTTTTGCACTATTTGGGAGCAAATACGGCATATTTTCAAAACAAAATAAAAAACCTCTTCTTTTCAATAACTTTAGACATCAGGTGAGAGGTCAGGGGGGTGCAGATTGCACTTTGCGCGACCATTTTACTCTTCAGTAATTACGCTATGGCTAATGACATTACAAGACAAATAGTTGAAGTGCACCCGAAACGTGACGATATATGTCCTGTTTTGCACAAAATGGGATATTAAAGAAAAAATATTGCATTTCTATGAAAAGTTATGAGTAGGCAATGTGACAGTTAAAATTAAACAAAAATACAAAAAATAACATTCAAAATATTGTGACAGTTATTATACTTCACAAATAATTCAGACATATCACGTTAATAAATAAATCCACATAAATCTCATTCCAAAATACCACAAACAATCATGAAGAGTTTCAGCGTAGGAAGCTAAGCTTTGTTAGATATTTCTGCTTGTAATTGTATGAATTTGGCAAACTGTAGCTGCCCCAAAGCTCAAAAAGTGCTTAAAAATCAGTGCAGCTTCTTGCTGCCTTAATGAGGCCTTGCTCTGTCTGATTCACCATACCTATCACGAGTTTTGGTGAGCATGGAATATTTCACGCTGGCATCAGTCATTTGAGTAGCTGTTTTCCTTTAGAACAGCACTTCATTGCCACCACGGGCTCATTGAAATGTATGTATGAGAAATCATCAAACTTAACCGTTGTAGAATAATTGTTGCGTGTTTTTTGTCATTTTAGCATAAATTCTTGCTTTTAGAGCTTCCAATATGAACATTTTATGGCTTGCTCTGTACCACAGACATCGACATTTTAAATCATAGGTTTTCTTGAGCAAGTTAATCGATTAAAAGGCTGCGCTGTATTTTCGGCTTTTTCTGAGCTTTGGGGCAGGTACAGTTTGCCAAATCCATACAATTACAAGCAGAAATGTCTAACAAAGCTTTGCTACTACGCTGAATCTCTTCGTGATTTTTCGTGGCAATTTGGAAAGAGACATTATGTAGATTTATGCATTTTACATGATATGTCTGTAACATTTGTAGAGTATAATAACGGAATTTGATGCTTTTGTCAAAATATTTTCATTTTTATCTTCCACAAATTTTTTAAAGTTTTTTATTTCAAATTTTTGTTGAATTTAAACTGTCACCTTTGCCTACTGGTAATACTTCATAGATATGCAATTTTTTTTTAATATCACATTTTGCGCAAAACGGGACATATAAGGTGCTTCCAAAATATATGCCACCGCTGCAATGGGAGTAAGAGTCATGCATATAGATTACAATAGTAAAAAAATTCGTGCCCCGGAGTCGTTAAATTGATTTGGGAGACTAAACTTTTTTTTTTACTTTGATTCAATTTCGCACAACACGGTCCGTCAAGTACGTACGCTCCGTCATGAAGTCATGAATGAACTCGATGTCATTTCACTGAATGAAAGCAACGCACGCTCGTAGGTATCTCTTTTTACAGGTTAATTTAGTGAACAGCTGATTGTCTTTAAATTAAATGTAGAGCAGAATAAACAAACTTACCAGTTATTAAAACGGCTTATTCACGTAACAAGGTGATAAACTTACCATCGCACTTTGACAGGCTTTGGACTGTTAAATTACGTACTTGTAATGTATCTGTAAAAAGTTGAGGTAGGTAAGGCCGCTACCGACTCGTGGTCCCACCGCGTTGACCCACTGGTGGGTCGACGAGTAATTGACTATTTTAAGGCATCTACTCAAGAGTAGATGCGTAAAATTAAAAAGAACGTGTATTACAGTAAGTAACTTGGCGTGTTTCTAAGTTCATCACCTTATTTATACAAGGATTTGCACAACACAACACTGGTGGCTGGCTGACTCACACCAAACCTCTGTTCATACGGGTTTACGGCAAACGCAGGGATGTTATTTGCACTCGCGGTAGTAGAGTGTCAATCACCTTATTTACAAGCTATTTCACAACACAACAAAGTTTTACATCAGTTTTACAACACAGTAAAGTTCTCGAGTGGTGACTGCGCACTGGAATATGGGCAGGCCCCCGACTCGGTGGACCTGGTGAAGGTTGCGGGAAGCCGCTGGATGCGAGCCGCACAGAACCGGTCGGTGTGGAAATCCTTGGGGGAGGCCTTAGTCCAGCAGTGGACGTTTTTCGGTTGATGATGATGACACAACACAACACTGGTGGCTGACTCTTACACCAAAACTTCAGGTTTACGGCATGCGCAGGGATGTTATTGCACTCGCGATCAGAGGGTATCGCGGTAGCAGAGTATCATTTCAAAATACTCTTGATTCGTATGTACGTCTGGGTGACATCGTTATCTCACTCGCGGATGGGGGCGCAGGCGGTGCAAAACGTTCGCGTCACGCCTGCGCGTCACCGCTGCGCATAGCGAACTGACTGACCTCTGACCTGTACAAAGGGCGCGCGGGCGCCAACCGCCCCCGCCCGCCGGGTTGCGCCCCGCTCCCGAGTGAGTATGCGAAAGGATGCGGACAGATCAAAGCCTTTTGTAGCACGACACAAGTGCCGAATTTGTTTGATGTCTAGCCGCAACGTCGGAGCGTTTAAGCATGTTTTCGCGCGCCTGGTTTCATTCAACACAATACGGGATGGCTTAATAAAGTAAAGCAATTTATTTTTATGATTGTTATTTTTTTGTATGAAAAAAAAAAGAACAGTTTCCGGACATGAATGTCTCATTTTCGTGATCACTATACGTGATACTTTCTCCCATTTCAGCCGTGACATATATTTTAGAAGCACCCTATATATCGTAACGTTTCGGGTGCACTTCAACAATCTCTCTTTTAATATAATTAGCCATAGCGTAATTACTGAAGTGTAAAATGGTCGCGCAAAAAGTACAATCTGCACCTCCCTGACCCCTCACCTGACGTCTAAAATTATTGAAAAGAAGAAGTGTTTTGTTTTGAAAATATTCCGTATTTGCTCCCAAATAATGCAAAAAATAATAAAATATTTGAATTCAATTAATAAATATGATCTCTTGAAATCGGTTCTAAAAATTATTTTTTCTGATTTTTCAAAGTGAATCCGGAGGCTCTTTATGACAACAGCGACTAATAATATTTTACACACGTCATTTCTACCCCACCTAGCATCTTTTTGTCACTATTAAAATAAAGAAATCAAAAAAAGTTGATTTTCGGCCCACCCTACAGCGTAAGCGCAGGTTTTTATTATTATTAGTAAATCACTTTTAAATAATATTAATAAATGTACTCACAAAAAGTAATGATATCGCATCAAAAACATAAATGTGAAAATGGGAGCCAAGTTCAATATTATGATATGGTGTGGTTGTCAACTTTACTGAGAAAAGAATTGAGATCTAAATGGATGCCAAGTTCTGTAGATAATCTTAAAAATTTATTTATAAGAACGTATAACATTCTTAAGTTAAAAAAACATAATTTCTTGTTTTTTACTGCTACAACAATGTTTGCTATTTAAAAATATGACTTTCTAAATTTAAATAGTAGAATTATTTACACAAAGCAAATAATTTATGATCTGTTTAACCTCATCATTGACTTGGTTAGTTTTCACATACTAGTCATCTTAAATTTGGTTTATCAACCAGCCAGGTGTGCGGAGGCACACCTGGCAGGGCTTGACGCACTGATCCGGCACAGGGTTGCCAGGTTCAGGGGCAGACTGTTTGCTTCCAGCAACCAACTAATCGCAGCATTTACAACAAGCTTTACAGCGTTCCCATTATTCAGGTACTGGACAAGGTTGTTGGTTGCAATGTAGGCTGCCCTTGAGCCTGGCTGTTGTAAGTAGTTTAGTTTATAGGTATAATCTAATTATTTTTTTTCTTTTTAATTTTAATTCTAATTTTTATAATAATTTCATTGTAATGTAATTTGTATTTTAATATAATTTAACTTAATTTAATTTAAAATTATGGACTGAGTTGTCTGAAATAAAACATTTATTTATTATTTATTGATTTAAATTGTCGTTTTTTTTCTACCTACTCAACATTTAAGACACAAAAGTCGTCTTTTTGTAATACCAAGACCTCAACGATCAATTGTAATACTGAAATACGTTTGGGTTTAATTCATCTATACAGGGTGACTGGTAAATCAACGGACGCATTTAAGGAGGTGAATAAGAAGCTGATACACATTCCAAATATGTAAAAAAAACATGACCTTAATTATCATCATATAAAAAATAATTTTAAAGTTCACCTCTACATTTTACTAA
This sequence comes from Coleophora deauratella, assembly GCA_958295455.1. NCBI lineage: Eukaryota > Metazoa > Arthropoda > Insecta > Lepidoptera > Coleophoridae > Coleophora > Coleophora deauratella. Next base: position 6,449,244 of record OY282415.1, read on the forward strand.
ATACTAAGTCACGTGTACGCGGCCTCGGGCAACGACCCCGAGTAGCGGCGGCGCGGACTCGCCACTGCGCAATACTGCGCATGCGCGTGAGCGACTGCTCCCGCGTCTCTGCCCTGCGCCGCGCCGCGCCGGCCCTAATCAGTCGCCCGCGGGCCGTCGTAGGGGTGGCATGCGTTCACGCGTCCCGTTCGTCCCGAACATTCTGGTTTTACTTACGTAGCTGTCGCGTGGATTTCGGTGCCTTGATAGTGAGTGATAATGGCTTATCAGTACTCTAATGAGGATACTGGGATATGGTGTGGTGCTATGTAATGTAAGCTAGTGTTGTTAGACGTGAATTAACGTCATATTGCAATGTATCACGAATTACATAAGTTGCCGTCATAGACTTCTTAGGAGACTTGGCCTTCCTCCAGTTCCTAACCCTGATTAAGGACGAGGAAGGAATCGTTCGTTATCCAGTGAACCCGCACAAAGCAATTTACTTCGATTATTACCCATGTGAAAGTACGCGGAATGCAGGAAGGCATTTCCAGGTATCCCAGTGGTTGGGGTAAAGTATCCTACATGAAGACGAACTCCATCCTTTCATTATCAGTGTGCTATCAGCCTGTCCAAGAGATTGGCCTTAGCGACCACGAGCAGCTCGGTGCACGCTGTGGGAAAGTGGTAAGTACCTAGGCATAGAGTTAGAAAACACAAGAATAGTTACGTTTTATAAAAAAAATATAAGGTGCTTCCAAAATATATGCCACCGCTGCAATGGGAGTAAGAGTCATGCATATAGATTACAATAGTAAAAAAAATTCGTGCCCCGGAGTCGTTAAATTGATTTGGGAGACTAAACATTTTTTTTTTACTTTGATTCAATTTCGCACAACACGGTCCGTCAAGTACGTACGCTCCGTCATGAAGTCATGAATGAACTCGATGTCATTTCACTGAATGAAAGCAACGCACGCTCGTAGGTATCTCTTTTTACAGGTTAATCTAGTGAACAGCTGATTGTCTTTAAATTAAATGTAGAGCAGAATAAACAAACTTACCAGTTATTAAAACGGCTTATTCACGTAACAAGGTGATAAACTTACCATCGCACTTTGACAGGCTTTGGACTGTTAAATTACGTACTTGTAATGTATCTGTAATAAGTTTAAAAAGAACGTGTATTACAGTAAGTAACTTGGCGTGTTTCTAAGTTCATCACCTTATTTACAAGGATTTGCACAACACAACACAGGTGGCTGGTTGACTCACACCAAACCTCTGTTCATACGGGTTTACGGCAAACGCAGGGATGTTATTTGCACTCGCGGTAGTAGAGTGTCAATCACCTTATTTACAAGCTATTTCACAACACAACAAAGTTTTACATCAGTTTTACAACACAGTAAAGTTCTCGAGTGGTGACTGCGCACTGGAATACGCAGTGTGGGCAGGCCCCCGACTCGGTGGACCGACGAAGACCTGGTGAAGGTTGCGGGAAGCCGCTGGATGCGAGCCGCACAGAACCGGTCGGTGTGGAAATCCTTGGGGGAGGCCTTAGTCCAGCAGTGGACGTTTTTCGGTTGATGATGATGAATTGATGACACAACACAACACTGGTGGCTGACTCTTACACCAAAACTTTGCTCATACAGGTTTACGGCATGCGCAGGGATGTTATTGCACTCGCGTTCAGAGGGTATCGCGGTAGCAGAGTATCATTTCAAGATACTCTTGATTCGTATGTACGTCTGGGTGACATCGTTATCTCACTCGCGGATGGGGGCGCAGGCGGTGCAAAACGTTCGCGTCACGCCTGCGCGTCACCGCTGCGCATAGCGAACTGACCTGACCTCTGACCTGTACGAAGGGCGCGGGCGCCAACCGCCCCCGCCCGCCGGGTCGCGCCCCGCTCCCGAGTGAGTATGCGAAAGGGTGCGGACAGATCAAAGCCTTTTGTAGCACGACACAAGTGCCGAATTTGTTTGATGTGTAGCCGCAACGTCGGCGCGTTTAAGCATGTTTTCGCGCGCCTGGTTTCATTCAACACAATACGGGATGGCTTAATAAAGTAAAGCAATTTATTTTTATGATTGTTATTTTTTTGTATGGAAAAAAAAGAACAGTTTCCGCACATGAATGTCTCATTTTCGTGATCACTATACGTGATACTTTCTCCCATTTCAGCCGTGGCATATATTTTAGAAGCACCCTATATGTAACTTGTGTTTTTTGAGTGTATGATTTTTTTGTTTTATATGGTTGAAAAGTATGTAAATTATCCTATCATCTCCTTAAATACGTCCGTCGTTCAACCAGTCACCCTGTATAAGGTGCTACTTTATTAGTGCCCAATATTTTAGTCAGTGCTCCTACTCCTGATTCTGATCAATTTTCCCCAAGGAACCCATAGTCAAATCGCAAAAAATTTTTTGGGCTCTTCATACTAATTTGGCCGCTCGGCTGATCGATTTGTATGAAAAGTCCAAAAATTTTTTTTCGATTTGACTATGGGTTTCTTGGGGAAAGTTGATCAGAATCAGGAGTAGAAGCACTGACTAAAATATCGGGCACTAATAAAGTAGCACCTTATATAGTAGAGTTGCCGCGAATATTCGCTATCGTTCGCTATTCGTCATTATTCGCCATTTTTTTATTATTCGTCGAATGGCGAATAATTGTGTCTATTATTCGCTATTCGACGAATAATTAACAGCCCATTAATTAATTAAACTACCGATTTTTTTGAATAACTCAAACAATATTTTTTATTTCTTACTAATTAAAACAATTTTTTTTGGCGAATAATTCGACTATTATTCGCCAAAAAAAATAATTCGCGTCGCTCATTCAATCGGAGCGTTTATAAACTACGTAAGATAACTTGTTTAGTAGTAGTTAGTACCTACCTATAAGATTTATTTTCTATGAAACATTTTGCAGGGTGTGTTTAATTAAGTCGATAGTGGCCTTTTATGGGACGAAAGGACAAACAATATTTGTTCTGAAACTATTTATAATATTTTTTTTATAATTTAATTCTATGAAAAAAATACATGCAAATTACCCATAATTTTACCGTATGTATGTAGGATTTGAAACAAAATAAATATTTGTGTAACTGTTTTTTACTTTTCCCAAACAGATAATTTCAGTGTTTATACGTGTACACCTGCGCTATTGTTAATAGATTGACTCGGTGGCTAAGTGGTTAGCGATCCTGACCTCTGATCCGAGAGTCGTGGGTTCGATCCCCACACAGGGCAAACTTTTCTGTGATGAGCAGAATTGTTTGCTCTGACTCTGGGTGTATTATATCTATATATGTATGTATTCAAAAGTATATGTGTATGTATATCAGTCTCTGGTTCCCAAGATACAGGGAATCCTAGTTTGGGGCCAGATGACCGTGTGTGATTTGTTCCGGATATTATTATTATTATTGTTAATAGATTAACCGCACCTATATTTGTTACTGGTGTCCTACAAAAGGCATTTCGTATTGCATCACAACTGATTGTGTATTCTTGTGCATGCGACTGAAATGCGCGCGCATAATCTTTTTAGTCGTAAATGCTTTATCACATACGTCACACTTAAAGTTCTTCTCGCCACTATGTTTGTACATGTGGTTCTTAAGTCGATGACTGTTGAAAGCTTTCCATCCGCAAACACCACACACATGTTTTCTCTCTCTGAGATGGGCATCTCTCAGATGAGTCACCATCATACTCCGGAACACAAACGTCTTTGGACAATGCAAGCATTTGATCTGCTCTCTGTTCTTGTGCTCTGTCGCCATGTGCCGCGACCTTTTGTAGTGGCTCTGGAACGTTTGGGGACAAACGAGACATTTGTATTTTTTCTCCACATCATGCTGATTCTTCTGATGAGTCTTCAGCTTTGACCGCGTTTCGAACTTCTCGCCACATTCAGTGCAGAGCATACCAGTGTTTTCGTGAACTGTCTTCACGTGCATTTTCAAAAGGTTAGCGTCTTTGAAATTCTGTCCACACACCTCACATAGGATCGCCGACGAACCTTTATGGTCTTTGTTTGTGTGGTACAACAGCGGACCAAAACTGTAGAAACTTGCACCGCAAACTAGACAACTAATAGAGAAATTGTCCAATTTAAATGCAACCATACATACTCCGACATCTTTGTTGTAAACAACATCATGACTTTCGGTTAGATGATCGATCAAATCATACAGATCTGTGAAATTTTCACCGCACAACTTGCAAGCCATGTCGGATATATCTATGTAAACTAGGGGTTCCCAATAATTGTTCATCGCTTGAACCTTGACCTCGTCATCAGTATGTACATGCTGGTGTTTTTTCAGCTCGCTAGCCTCCTGAAATATATCGTAGCAGTAAAAACATCTGTAGCAGCTCTTGAGCCAACGAAAAGGCATGGCTGTCGTTTTGGTTAGCACGTTCAACACATTTTGTATAACTACTTTTCTTTTGTCTTTAGAGGAAAGTGTTTTTTTGCGTGTATCCTGACGGGGTCGAGGTACTGTTTCGTGGGCGTCATCAATTTTAACCTCAGCGATTTTTCGCGACGGTTTCTGACCACCTCTAGGCTCCCCTGAAAGGAAAATGTTCAGAGGTGAGTAAATCTTGCTAGAGGCAGTCAGAAATGTCATTGTCATGCACTTAATACGATATACGATTTAACAACAATATACGATCAAGTAAATAAAAACGAAACTTGAGATACCTATACAGGAGTAACCAAATGACTGTAGGACCTGTTAGCTAGAGCTCCTTCTCATCATCCTTTACAATTTTCTACATACCACCCATAGTTAATTCTAAAAAAAAAACTGTCTTCATATAAAAAAGCCAAACAAGTACAACTTAGTTTTACGATTTAGCAAAAGTTGCTAAGGTTCATTATTAGACTCACCACCCAGATGTTTCGGGTTTATTACAAATAACCCTGTATACACAACGTGATATTTAATGGCCGTTAAAAAAAGATCCAGGCTATTATAAAGGGGAGGCCTTTGTCCAGCAGTGGACGTCTTTCGGCTGATAGATAGATAGATAGATTATAAACAAACTTGACCTGAAAAACTTTTGTTTAACCACATTTTAAATAAACGTAAAAAAATACCATTTTTGTGTGGAGTTCAATTTTTTTGTCATTTATTTAAAAAGTGGAAGAACACAAGTTTGCAAATAACAGCCTGGAATAAAGACTCTTCAGTCTGAGCTTGGATAATCTCTAAATGGCCAAGTGCCAGTTTCTTTTTCATTGCGTTGTTTACGAACACGTTGAGAAAGAAGAGTTGTTACATTCAGGGTGTGTTTATATCCATATTTCCATACCATGTAACAAAATAACTAGCTCAAGGTATTCATTCACGATGAAATATCGTCCCTCGCACGACTAACTCTCCTATCTCATTTTTCTTAAGTTTTTAAAAACAACCCTATTTCAATTACATAAAGTACAAACTCAATTCACCAAAAATTTGAGATGGAGAGTTAGTTGTGCGAGGGACGATATTTGGTACGGTAGTGTAAATAGGTAGGTTAGTAAGAGGTCATAATAAAAAGAGCGTTTGAATGTAGGAATTATAAACAATTAATTTATTCAAATTCTTATTTCATAACACAGTAAGAGGAAAAGGCAACAATAAATAGACTAACTTTGGTACACCTACTCTTTAAAAGGGTTTTTAAAATTATAGTAAACTTTTTTAAAAATTACTAAAACAGTATAGTCGATATCTACTCTCACATAGATCAAAACATATACAGGGTGTAACAGAAGTGTGTGACAATACTTCAAGGTTGGCTTTTACCCATCAAACTGAACAACTTTTGTTCTACAACTTTGTTGAAATCGCAAAATTTTTTTTTTTGACTTTTCATACAAATCGATCAGCTGGCGAACCAAGTTTGTATGAAAAGTCCAAAAAATTTTTTGCGATTTCAACAAAGTTGTAGAACAAAAGTTGTTCAGTTTGATGTGTAAAAGCCAACCTTGAAGTATTGTCACACACTTCTGTTACACCCTGTATAGCTCGCAGAATTCATAACAGATTAGAATGAAACGTTATTAATTAAGGGACCAGAAGACGTAATGTTGAAATGAGCCCACCAGAACGCAGATCTTGGTAGACCTGTCTTATATGAGGTTAGCATTAAGGACGTAGCTGAGCGAAAAGAGGAAATAGTGTTGAGTAGAAAACTATGAGACAAAAGTTCACCGACTCCGATGGGTCGGCCACCTAGAAAGAATGGCAGAAGATCGTGGTCGGTGTCAAGGGTCACCTTAACCCTATCACGGTCAACCGATACATCGACGTCCGTTCGGCCGCCCCAGGTATCGATGGGGCGATGTGGTGAACGCAAATCTGCGCGAACTCCATGCTAGCGAGTGGCGAGAAATCGCACAAGACTAGTGGCGACTTCTCGTATCTGAGGCCAAGACACACTTTGGGTCGCTGAGTCAGCGGAGTAAGTAAGTAAGAAAACTATGATGCTACTTTCAGCAGTGGACATGTTACGGCTGAGATGATGAGAAGCAAATAAAATGAAGTAATACAACATCGTGTCCCATTAAATATATCTATCGTAATAATGCATTTCCATCTCATGTTTATTCAACGCCTCCAGATCTGGGTAGCCTTGTCGGCACCAACGACAGACTCGTCCGAAGCTACCTGTATGCACCTTCATATGTGCCCTCACATTGCTTGATCTACCAAACTTGCGATCACAGATGCTACACGCATAGTCTTTCTCTCCAAAATGCTTGCGTTTGTGCAACTTGATCATCCACTTTATACCCGTCTTGTATTCACAGAGATCGCATTCAAATTTAAAATCTGAATGCATCGATTGAATGTGGAGTAACATCGCTCCTTTCGTTGTAGTTATTTTTGGACAATGCTCGCATTTGATCCTGTATCTCTCTACGTTATGCACTTTGCCCATATGCACCTTTACTTGGTAATTGCTCTCAAACGTTTCTGTGCAAAGCGTACATTCGTGACGTTTTGTTTGTCCATGAATCCTTTGCTTGTGCTTCTCCATTTTGTGGAATCCGTTGAATATTTTCTGGCAAATAGAACATTTGTGACCAACGTGACTGTTGTTTATATGCCTCTTAAGCCGGACTTTATTAATGAAACTCAGCCCACATATTTGACATATAAACATATGTGTTATATGATCTTTATACATGTGAGCAGTCATGGAACTGAAGTTATCGTAGACATTATCACACAAAGCGCACTTCATCAGATCCCTATTCAAAACAAAGGGAAATATACAAACGCCGGTTTCCAAATCATAATACTCTTCATGTATATCTGTAATATGTTCTATTAGATCTTCTAGACTGTTCAATTCTTGGCAACAAACTTTGCAAGACAGATTTGCGATGTCCACTTTGATGGGGACGTTTTTTGTTTTTATTGTCTGTGGTATGGTATCCAAGTCAACGTTTTGATGCTTCTGGAGCGTATGTTTTCTCAACGAGTCACAGTCTCTCATAGACTTCGCGCAGTAGAAACATCGGAAGCCTTTCGTGCTCCAACTGAAAGGTAGGACGTTTCCGTAACGTAGCACAATTTGAATATTTCTCCTTATACTGCGCAGGCGACTCTCGGACGCTTCTTTCTTGATTTTTATTCCTGAAAAGAGATTAGTCGTTGCTTTACGTTTCTCAATGAATTCTGTTCGCAATTTAAAAAATGTGTTTTTTATGAAATTTAAAGTGTTGCCATTAAAATGTTCAAGTGATAAAAATACTATAAGCTAGATATTTTTTTTTATATTTTTTATATTAAGGTATAAAAGCATATTTTTTTACAGAAAGATAAATACATTTATATTTATGAAACTGGATACTTCAGTACACGTTTATTTTTCATCTTTAATGAGAATCTTTTAAAGTGACGTAAAAAAGTGTTTTTTAATTGTGCTGTGAAACGTCAAAATTCTAGCCGAATATTTCTACTCAAACACGGTGTTTCGATTTTTTCGGTAGCCCCATTTTCAAGAAAACCGAATGACAGCAATACAGAAAGATTCCGTTTGTTGTGGGTTGCTCTTTTCAGGCATACTTCTTTGAAGACATCCACGCCTGCCACGCACGTCAGAAAGCGCAGAGGCGAGAAAGGGTTCGATATACACGTAAATTGGAGCGAGCGAAGCGAGCGAGCTTAGAAATTCGGTACATCCCACGGCTCGTCAGCCACGTATGATTTACATAGGTTCAGAAGGCGATGAAAGCGATGCGACCGGCCCGTGGCTCGACTCTGCTTCATTAGCCATCGTAGTTTTGATTTGAGGAGATAATACTGCTTGCTTGCTGGCTTGCGGGCTAACCAAAGTTCGGGTGCGTAAAATAGCGCAAAAATAAATCTTCTGTTTAAAGCTTTAAACTATCCATGGAAACATTAAACATATGAGTTGCATCACTCCGGCGAAAGTTTTGGGGTACGTAGTTCTGTAACTCGATAAAAAAGAAAGTAACTTCTGAAATAAACTGCCACATAATAAAGTTGAATTTATCAGTTTATTAATAACAACATTGTCAATATTATGTTACATCATAATGAAATTTTAAAAACAATTCGAATTTTTTGTTTCCAGTATAAATAGTCTGATTAAAAAGTCCAGACAAAATATGGAAATGAATAGAGTTATGATTATTGTTTAACTATGGTATATAGTGTCCACTGACCTCAGTCCCGTCTAACTCATTCCCTATAAACTCAATTCTTATCATCTGTGTATCATTCGCCGCATCCACGATGCCCTCCTGTTCAACCGCCGGCATATGACGATTCCTCCTATGCAGCTTCAAGTTTGCTAAATGTGAAAATGCCTTACTGCATATAGAGCATACAAATTTCTTTTCTCCCGTGTGTATAACGGCGTGGCTGTTCAAATTACTCTTCTTGGAGAACTTCTTTCCGCAAACGTTGCATACGTAGTTCTTTTCACCGTTATGCCTGGCCATGTGCAGTTTCAAGTCATAGCTACCAAAGAATTTCTCTTTGCAGATCTCACATTCGACGTTCTTCTCACGCAAATGCACTCTCCTCATATGTCGTGACATAATACTCTCTTGCGGGAACACTTTTGGACAATGCGGACATTTTATTCTCATTTCTTCGACGCCGTGTACGTTAGCTAAATGCAGCTTCTTAAAATAAGGACTTTTGAACGTTTCCGAGCAGTGGGGACATGTCGAAAGATTGGCGAGATGAACATTCTTTTCGTGCAGCAATTTCTTTGATAATGTCGTCAGAACTTCATCGCAATGCTGACACTTGTAACCGCCAGCTTTGTGGTAATATCTATTGTGCATCCTCAGATGGTTCTCCCCTTGGAAACTTGTGCCGCAAATATCGCACATATACTCGTGCGAAAGATGGTGTTTATTTGCATGACGCAACAAATACTCAAAGAAGATGAATTTTAAGTTACAGATGGGACAGGATGGTTCTTTATCAAGTTTAAAAGGCAACAAGCAGTTCGGAACACTCATATCATATTCCGCGTCGTGAGCAATTATCAGATGGTGTATAAGTTCATCTACACTGTTCACGCCGTGAGTGCATAGCCTGCAACATATGCCAGTAACATCAATTTTTACAGCTGCGTCTTTATTTCTATTGTTCTTTGTCCTTTCAAGGACGACCAATTCAAGATTGGCAAATTGGTGCACTTTGGCAGTATGTTCGCGCAACACAGCAGGATCCTTCACGTGTTGGTTGCAGTAAAAGCAACTGAATTTCCCTTTGTTCCATAAGAACGGTGTAACGTTCCCGTATTGCAGTATTAATTCGATATTCCTCCTTTTTATCGAGAGCTTTCGCGTCATTTCCATTTTCTTACATTTGTCCTCCACTGTGCTCAATTTTGCACCTGCAAAGAAGAGGATTTCTTGTTTATATTCCATTCATCGTAACGATTTTAGTCCCCGGTTTTTTTCGATCTGCTTAATTTAGTAAATACTTTTTAATTTTATTATATTAGTGTTTTTTATTATGTTCTCTTAGGTGTTATCAGATAGCAATCATTTTAAAAGCTTACAAAATGTCTTGCTCATTGAGCACGCTATAGGATGTATTTTCAACGACTAGTTTTAATTACTCTCTAGTCTGTAATTTTTTTCAACCGAATTCCTAAAGGCGTCTGAATGTTTTATTCTATCCTATGTTGCTCTCCGCTCTATGTACCTAAGCTCTAAGCCGAATGTCAATTAAATCGGTTAAATTATTAATAGCCAAGTAAGTTTCTATATTGCGAGTTGCACAATTATTGGATTCCCGGTGTTATTCACGGGAATTCGGTTTTTACACAGGATAAAATGTAGCCTATGTCAGTCTTTTACTCCGTCAACTATTTCTGCGCAAAAATGACGATCAATCGGAGCAACCTCCGTTGCAACGTAAAAAAAAAACAAAGGGACAACTAAAGTCACTTTCGCAATCATAATATCAGTTGGAATTATTTCAGCCTATCGATATGGGAAAACAGTAGGTGCGGTTTATATTGCACTACAATATCGTAGTCGCTGATAGTGGTTTGCTCCACTATGAACAATTCAGGTTATATCTCTATGCTAATACTAATAAATGAACCCCAGGTAAGTATAGGTTTTTCAGTAGTCCGTCCAAAGATATAATTTTATTACACTTTTCGTTAATGATTTATGAATCAAGTGTATCAAGTGGACATTCTTCAAACAAACAAAACAACTCTTCAAAGTGTGCGTGCGATTGTGTGTTTCCTTATAATACCTACCTAAACCATCTCACAAAAAATAAAAAATCGCCTTGTATATAGAGGAACCTGATACCTATGTAATAAATTTATTAATAATAGAAAAAATGACGATTTAAAAAAAATTACAGTATCTAATTAAATACAAAAATCTGATTTTGATAAATTACCTCCCTCAACTTGATTTTAAGTGATACTTATACTTTTAGTCAGAAAAATAAAAATACCTAGGTAGTGCTATTAAATAGCACTAGATTTTTTATGGAATAAGGTTAAAATAAAAACGAGAAAATTTTCATATTAATATTTTATTCGTATTAATAATGAAAGCGTACATACCTAACCCGAGTTTAAGATCAGAAGAATTATATTATTTACAATACTGCATTAAAATATTTTAATACATAAAAGCCTATAAGCTATTGTGTCATGAAATTTCACGTTCACTATACACTAGAGTAACTAAATGGACAATGTAGTTAACCACTTAAATAATACAGTCCTACATTAAAAAAGGATTTCACAACGAGTCTTCTTAATATTTACAAATAATACTTACACAATTAAATGGTGTATTTAAAAATCATAGAATAAAAAAACTAAGATCTACAAAAACTAGGTCGGAAGTCGGAAGTATACCTATAGGTCGGAAATTCCACGCGGCTGCTCGCGCACTGCGCATCTAATGTGACACGATAGAAGCTACAACAAAATTCTTTTAGAGGTATGTCTTATAAAAATCCAGGAAAAAGCTTTTATATTGATTTTTTTATTTTTTTTTTGTTTACAATCGGGAAGCCCTGAAAATGCAGTTTCTGAAATTGCAGAAAATGATACTCGCTTGGAATTTGGTACATTTACATATTTTTTTATAAATATTTCGCAGTTAGCTATGTAAACTACTGTATTGAACAATGACGTCAACGTTCAATATTTCAAACATTTTAGAACGACATTAGATTTTGACATTTCAGATACAATTTTGATACATGACAAGTCATATGTTACTTTTTTGAAATGTCAAAACATGGCATCGCATAATTATAAGTATAGTTTTTTTTAAATAACAATTTCATAACGAAATTTTTATAAACATAAAACTGCACATGTGACGTTAGATTTTCTGCGATTTCAATTAAAGAGCTATTTAGTAATAATATTTCTAAATTTATTTGTGATGCTATCGTCTGCCCTACCCTAAATGTCATATGTTACTTTTTTGAAATGTCAAAAACATGGCATCGCATAATTATAAGTATAGTTTTTTTTAAATAACAATTTCATAACGAAATTTTTATAAACATAAAACTGCACATGTGACGTTAGATTTTCTGCGATTTCAATTAAAGAGCTATTTAGTAATAATATTTCTAAATTTATTTGTGATGCTATCGTCTGCCCTACCCTAAATGTTATAAAGACGAGTTAAAATTTTACAGTCCGACTACGCTCTTTTGGCAGGTGGACGACATTGACAGGAGGGCGCTTTTGTCGCAAATCTGACATTTATTTCATACAAATAGTGTCACTTTTCAAGATGGCGGCGTTCTTCTGGCGGAAGAAATTGTCAGTCTAGGGGGGCTACCCTCATAAGAAAGGCCGCAAAATATACGGAAATTCCATATACTTTGCGGCCTTTCTCTTATGAGGGCAGTAGGGTACCGTTGGCATCTTTGAGAAAGTTAACACTAAATTAAGTACAGCATAAATAAACGCAATAGAATCACTATGTATTTTTGTACTTGCTTCGGCAGTACATATACTAAAATTGGAACGATATACTATGTATTTGTGAACACTTTACACAAATTTACATTATGTTCAATTTAATTTTAAGTTATACAGATTAATTACATGTCATGGCTTATCCGGACATTTTATTGCAATATTTACATGCATTTCCTTAAATATGTTTTTCACAAAAGCCATCTTATTGCAAAAAATGCATAATAATACAATGTTATTTAAAACAACAAAGGCCTGTTTACAAATTCGTATTTAAACGACGATTCGTGTGATTTGACCGCGGTGGACAAACAAACCTACGGGCAATAAGCTGTCCGTTGTATAGTACTACCATAGGTATTACTATAGAATCAAAACAAGAAAGAATGGCATGAGGTGGTAGGACATTTTTATTTTAGAGCGCTTTTATAGTCACGCGGGTTTCTGCCCGCAACCTATCGTTTCAGTACATTTTTAGGTACTTTTATTGTCATGCGTGTCACACGCTTGCGGGTCGCTTTGGAAACGTCGCACGCATGCGGGCGCGTCACCCGCGTCACCCGCGTGACTATAAAAGCGCTCTTAAAAACAACGTGTTCGTAGTAAGTTGATCAAACAGCTAATACTGTTATAATTGGTTTGTTTGAGAAGTAGATATTTTTTCAATTTTGCTATGAACCAAACCTATACGACAGACAGAACGGTCACCGCACATTTTCACATTTTAGTTTTTGGTTTCAGTAAAACTATCCAAAACATTATTGGTATTGGCTAATAAATTAAAAAGTGTTGTAAATCGATTGACATCATTTCACGTCCTTGGCACAGCAAAACAATTTAAATAAAACGTCCATTCACGTCTATGGCGCTAGTTAAAAAAAAACGGTTAACTATCTCTTCGATTTAAAATTAAAACAATAAATAAAATTTAAAGTAAAAACAACAAAGTTTTCTGCTAGGTTGCTATAAAAAATATTTCAATACTTGATTTTTGTGTAGAGATTCAGAAGGTTTCATTTATAGAGAACAAAAATACAGTTTTTTTACACAGCCATATGTCCATGACCATGTTTTTTATGCATCTCAGTGTGGGAATACAAATTACTTCGCCTGAGGAAAGATTTCCCACACACTGTGCACGTAAACTTCCGATCGCCCTCGTGTTTCACCATATGCATCCTCAACAGATAATTATCGAAGAATTTCTCGTTGCACACCGAACACGGTACATTCTTTTCTTTCAAATGCGTTCGCCTAATATGGTCCTTCATAAACGAGTTTCTAGTAAACATTCTACCGCAATAATTGCATTTGTGACCCTCGTCGTGCACTTTGATCAAGTGTTTCTGTTTATGATACTGCGATTGGAACATTTCTGGACATTTTGGGCATTTGAAGTCCTTCGCGTCGTGGAGTTTCGCCTTGTGCCTGGAGAGACACCACTGGTTCTTGAATTTTAGCGAGCATACGTCACACTCGACCGCACCCGTGTGCGTATAAGCTATGTGTACTTTCAAATTCGAAACGTTTTTGAAACTGCGACCGCAAAAATCACATATGTTCTTATGCTCACTGTGTTGAGAGTTCATGTGCCTTTGCAATATGCCGAAATATTTGAACGTACTATTGCAAACTGGACAAGGCAAGTTGTCCTTAATAATCTTGTAAGGTTCTAAACAACCCTTTATAGATTTGTCGTAACTCTCGTTGTGATTTGATATTAGATGGTCTATCAACGCATCCAGCTCCTCTACGGGCTGACTGCACAGTTTGCAAGCTAACGAGGAAACGTCAATTTTCACACTTGTCCTTTCACCTTTACATTTTTTAATGCTTTTAGATTTTAAGTCGCACACAGGATGCTCCACTATAGTATGCTGTTTTAACTCATCGAAGTCCACGTAATGTTTCGTGCAGTGGAAGCAAGAATATTTTGAAAAAAATTTAAAAGGTATCGCCGTCGAATTGTTTAATACACATATGATGTTCTTACGAATAGGAACAACGTTCTGTTTCCTCTTGGGTAAGTTTCTGAGAATTATCGCTTGATCTGTGGCTTGATCTACTGTTGCCAGTTTTACTTTACACTTAGACAAATGCTGCTTGAGCCCCTGCTTCGAGTGACTCTCTTTGTTGCAATAACCGCATTTGTAATCGCCATCATCAGGATGTTCAGATTTCATGTGTTTCTTCAACGTTGCTCGCGACAGGAAAGCAGCATTACATATAGTGCACTTGATAACATGATAGCTGTGTTGATGCGCTTTCAAAAGTTGACGGGTCGTAAATGTTTGTGAACACAGATCGCAAGGGTATCCGCCCTCCTTATGATTGTTCCTGAAATGAGCAGCCAAGTCCCTTTTCTTATTAAACGTAGCACCGCATTCGTTACAGATAAACGCGTTTTCCGGATGAAAAATATTAACATGATTCACTAGGTAACCAAAGTACGCAAATACTTCGCCACATACCAAACACTGGCAGTCAACCAGGCGATATTCTTGCAAAAACATGTCAACGTCTTTGTCGTACTCCAAATTGTGTTTCCCAATAAGATGATCAATAATTTCATTAACACTTCCAAAAGGTTCATTGCAGACATCACAAATTATTTCAGATATATCTATCTTTACTTCTATGAAATTTCCTTTTACTAGTTTCAGGGCGTAATCTTTAGTTGAACAAGCGCCGTGTGACATGGTGTGTTTTTTGAATTCCGGATACTCTGCGTAGTTCAAGCCACAATAGAAACAAATGTACTTTCCACGCCACTTGAATGGCATTACTGTTGTGTTGTTGAACAAGATTTCCAGGTTTTTCCTCCGCTGCTCGCACGTATAGCCGTCGTACTGACCTGGCGGGTTTTCATCTGCAAAGAAATTATTTTCCTCTTGAATTTTCTTCCTGGTAACTAACGTAATAAGCTGGACTATTTTCGACATTGATTTTTCTAATGTTAGTGAAAAATTGTCCCATTTCATTAGGTATATTTTGAAGATTTATTTTTAGAAATTAATCAATTCAATCGATATAGTTTGGTATTATTGCCACGTTTATTATGCGAAGACATGTGCCCGCGAAGGTTCTTCTTCCAAAGGAATTTCTTCCCGCAAAGATCACACTGAAAGTTCCTTATCCCAGTGTGTTTAACCATATGCATTTTTACACGGGCCGAATCAAAAAATCGTTTCTCACACAATGTGCATTTAAAATTTTTCTCCATTAAATGCACGCGTTTAGCATGTTTCAACATGAACGAATGTTTTGGGAATAGCTTATCGCAATGTGTACATTTAAAGCCTATATTATGTACGTTTATTAAGTGGCGGCATTTCTTATATTCGGAGGTAAACTTTTCAGGACATTGTGGACAAGCTGTAAATTTTATACCGTGCTTTCTGCCGGCATGCTTAAGCAATTCAGTGTTGGTACTGAACGCTAAAGTGCACTGATCACATTTAAACTTCGCAGTGCGATGGTAGCGTATCTCGTGGCTACTTAAACTTGCTTTTGTTCTAAAAATTTGTCCACAGTGCTGACAAATGTTCCTATTCTCAGCGTGGTCCTTACTTATATGTTTTAATAACGTGCCGAAATATGGGCAAACGTGATCGCAGAACGGACATGAAAAATTATTCGGTATCAATTTAAAAGGCTGAAAGACGCAAGTTAAAGATTTGTCGTATTGTGCTTTATGATCGGCTATTAAATGGTCGATCAGAGCATCCAAGTCTGGTTTCGTTTCGAAACACATTTTGCAACATAACTTTGATACGTCGACTTTGATACAACGCGATTTGTTGTTTCGAAGTTTCATACTTTTCAATTTCACGTTACAAACAGGGTGTTCTCCGACAGTATGTTGTTTCAATTCCTCGCAGTCTGTAAAGTTTTTAGGGCAATAAAAGCATCTGAATCTATTCAAGAAGTGCATAAACGGCATTACAGTTGACATATTGAAAACGCATGCCAAATTATTCCTCAATTTTTTAACACGCGTTCTGTAACTGTCATCTCCGACAGTGCACGTCTGATCAGCGTCATTTACGTTGCATTGAGAAGCATGTCTCAAGAAAGCCTGTTTTGTAGACATAACCTTATCGCATAGACAGCATTTTAGGGCACCGCTGTTGAGATCGTGATCGTTTTTCATATGATTCAATCTCTTTAATGAAGACCTGTAAGTTCCAAGACAAATATTACAGACAGAGGAATGCGATTTACTTCTATGTGCTTGAAGAGCGGCATTAGTTTTAAAACTTATAGAGCATTTTACACAAGAATATTCGCTTCTGTGTTGAGCTCGTACATGACTTTGTAAATCTCTTCTTTTGCTAAACTGTTGACCGCAATTATTGCATATGTATCTATCAATAGGATGACTAGTATTGACATGTGAGATAAGCTTCTTAAAGAATTTAAAACTTTGTTCACAGAGCAAGCAATGAAGATTGGACAAACGATATTCCGTCATTAATAGTTGTACATCTTTATCGTAGGGTAAATTATGAGTCGATATCAAATGAACTAGTATTGTATCCAAATTTGTAAACTGCTCATAGCATATATTGCACTTTATTTCTGACACGTCTAATTTTACTTCGGCTTCAGCTGCTTTTACAAGCCTTAGAGCTCGGTCGGTGTCGGAACATGCGCCATGCGCCTGTGTATGCTTTCTTAACTTTTTGTGGCTTTCAAAATCTTCCCCACAGTAGAAGCACATGTAACTTCCACGCCATTTAAAAGGTATAATCGAGGTGTTGTTGAACAGTATCTGCAGGTTTCGCCTTCTGAGCATATTGGCATTGCTTCTCTTTGCTGGGTTTTTATCTGGAAAGAAATTTACTTCTGTAGAAGTTACCCCCGTAAAATATTACAATATAAGGGTACTGGTGCATCTTTTTTTATCAATGACGTCTCAATTCAGCTTCTCGTTTTTAAAATTTACAAAGTCTACTTATGAGAAGACATGTGCCCCCTGAGATTCTTTTTCCACAAAAATGTTTTGCCACAAACATCGCAATGGAAATTTCTTTCACCAATGTGTTTTACCATATGTAATCTTAAAAGTATGTTGTCAAAGAATCTTTCCTTGCATACTGAACACTCTGCGTTCTTTTCTTTCAAATGAGATCTCCTTATGTGATTTATCATAAAAGAGTTGCGCGTGAAGAGTTTCCCACAATAAGTACAAGGATGCCCAGAACCATGAGCGTCTATCAAATGCTTTTGTCTCTTATATTGCGTACCAAAAGTTTCAAGGCACTTAGGGCATTTAAAAGTCTTTTCGCCGTGAGCTTTGGCACGGTGATTCGACAATTTCGATACAGCATCAAAATCTAAATCACAATCAGCACATTTGAAGGTGCTCGGATTATGGTGTCGCTTCAAATGAGACCTGTAATTGGGGTCTTTGCCAAAACTCATTCCACAATAAGAACATATAATTTTATTATTAGAATGAACCTCGTTTATATGTTCCAAAAGCTTTGAGAAATATCTATAGCTAACATCCGGACAAATGAGACAAGCCATGTTATCTCTGACCAATTTGAACGGTTGAACAAGATTTCTAAACGATTTACTGATCTTAGCCTTGTGATTCGACACTAAATGCTCGATCATCAGATCTATGCTATCACAAGTAGTTGAACAAACTTTGCAAGACATTAAAGTTATATCGACTTTGATATTGACGTTGTTCCCTTTGAAGGACTTCATTAATTTTCCTTTGGGATCGCAAGTTGTATGTTCATTGGCAGTATGCAGTCGCAAAGGCTCGAAGTCAGTAAAATCGCTCGCGCAATAGAAACAACGAAATCTCTGCATAAAAAATTTAAAGGGCATGGCTGTGCACATATTAAGAAAACTAGCAATGCTCTCTCTAAATTTTCGTATTTTTGACTTCTTCTCAATGTTAGCTGTCGCGTATAATATATCTGTGTCATTCAATTTCCTTTCAACTTTGATGCAATTATTTTTCATATGTTTCCTGAAACCCTGAACCGATGTAAATACAGCAGAGCAATCGGAACATATAAGTTTATTATCGAAATTTTGAGATTCCTCAATCTTTTGATGCTTGATCGAAACGTGAAACTCTAAAGCAATCATATCACTAAACGTTTCCTGACAAAGATTGCAAGACAATCTGGTTTGTAGATGAAACCGTGACATATGTTCATCTATTGAAGAAAAATCAGTAAATTTTTCATTGCATACGATACAGCTTAAATCATCCAAATTATATTGTTGTACATTCAAATACAGAAACTTATAATGTTTCAGTCCATGAGTGAGAAGGTGTTCCAATAGTTCGTTCAGATGTCGAAACGAATGTTCACATATTTCACAAGTAAGTTTGGATACATCAATCTTAACTACTGAAGTTACGTCCCCAATTTTTTTCATACACATTTCAACTTTAGAGCACTCTCCGTGTGATTTACTGTGTTTCCTTAATTCTTCGTAACTTAAGACTAGCTTTTCACAATAGAAACATATATAACCATCCTTCCATTCGAATGGGACCACGCTTGTATTGTCAAACAGAGTTTGAAGGCTTTTTCGACGTCTTCTTGTCGAAATATTCTCTTCCTTTCCACGCGCTTTTACATCTGAAAACAAATTTTCTTTCTGTACGTCTCATTTTGAAAACGTTTCAAAAACAAATCAAAACTGCAGTTTATTGTATTACTTTGCATGCTCATAATATTAAATGAAGTAGTTATGCAAGTTTTAAATTATACTGGAAAGCTTGATAAAACGTTGCCATTCCGACAATTTAATTGAAAGTTCCGTTATTTTTTCATATGATTACGAATCGCGGATGTTATCTGTTCAACTGTTTACACCAATTTTGTTTTCCTTTATTGCAAAAACAAAATCAATCTCTTCATGACTCTTGGAAGCTGCCATTTAAACGAAAATTTCCTTGGTCTGTTACTAAACACTCTTTCGCCTGTCATCATCTGATATGTTGTTTGTGGTTAAATCATCTTTAGGAAATAAAGAATCTCTCTCACGATTCCCGCCATATATCTAGTCTGAGCCCAGGTCTAACATTTGACGTTTGATATTTGACTTTTATTACGCTTAGATTCTACATGGATCATATGATTACGGATGCTGTGCTTGCCACTAAAACATTCACCACAATGGTCACAGTAACACTCATTGTGGTAATTAATAAAATGATTTCTCGCAACAGATTCGTTACTACATCGTTGACCACATATAGAACAAGTGCTTGATGTGTGTTTAACGCGCATGTGTACGGCACGACATGAAGCCATCAAGAAAGTCTTGCTACAATAATGACATTTAAGTTTAGACTTCTTTTTATGAGTCGTTTTCGCATGATTTAACATAGACGTAGCTTTACAAAAAGTTTTGTTGCAGAAAGAACAACGATATTTTTCTATTCTACGTTTGTAAGGATATTTTTTCATTTTACGTTTGTGTCGAGCAAGGTGAATGTCGAATTTTTTCTCGTCTTCGAATGACATACCGCACTCAACACAAAGATATCCTGACTGGGAATGCTTAAGCTCTATATGATTTAAGTAGTTTTCTAAATCTTTAAATTCTTCATCACAAAACGTACAATGCATATCTGCTAATTTTACAGGCAATGCCAAATCGTTAACTGTTTTATCAAAATACAATTCGTGACTAATCATATGGTCTATTATATCGTTAAAGTTGTAAAATTCTTGCCCACAAATTGTACATCTCAGATTCGATATCTCGAAAAAGTATCTTTTTTTAACTTTAACGCCAAGATACATGCAATGATTTGCATTATGAAACGCCGTATGGTTTTTTAACTCTTGATATTTTTTGAAAGTATCTTTACAATAGTAGCACATAAGAGTATTTTTATTTTTACGTTTGAATGGAATAGCTGTTGTATTGTTTACAATTATTGTGAAATTGCAGGCTCTCTTTTCGTTTACACATTTTAAATCATCTGTCGCATTCTCACTTCTTCCCAATTCTAAGCTTAGTTTATCATTCACGTCATAGAAATTGTATAAACCTTCGCCACAGTAGTTTTTCTCACTATTAACATAACTTTGCTGTAACAAATCAGTTTCCATCTTAACTGCTATAACTGTTCCTTGAAAGTTTTGATATTTATATACAATATCAGTTTCTTCGATATCCATATCATCAAATTCATTTTTTACAACAATTTTTCTATCATCTGTATCTTGTTGGTCATAAGTACCACTTTCCCTGTCATCAAATTTATGTTTCTCAATTACGTGGTCATAAAGGGATGAGAAATAACGAAATTTTTCGTTACAATCGAAACAAAGAATATCTTTTAATATAAACTTCTTGAAAGGTAACAGCGTTTTCTCATTGTAATTTACATAATGCTCGGATTTTAAATGGTCCGTAACTTCTTTTAAATCGTCGAAGGATCGCCAACATATTTTACAATCAATTTGAGATACATCAAAACAAACTGAAGTTTCAACAGCATTTGTACCATCAAAACTGAACAGTACTTTGGAAAACATTTCAACATTTTCCTCCGAAATGTTATTATGCTCTTTAAAAACGTGTTCACGAAACTCTGCCGGGTCAAAAAATTGTATTTTACAATAAACACAACATATCATACCGTTCCAGTAAAAAGGCACTACACTCGTATTTTTTACTAAAAGTTTGATACTGTTTTGGAGAATATTTTGTTTGATCGTTGCCAAGATACTATTAGTACCTGAAAAGACAAGAAGAATCAACTATAATGTACTTGTGTGTGTTTACAACCCTACAGGTCTCTTGCCATACTTCGGACACTGGGGTTGGCCACTAGCCCAACAACCTTCACCAATCCGGACTTGGCACCCGTGTGTGGAGTATGGCCTAACCTTCCCGAAGTACAGAAAGTGACCCGTATCTGTGTAATCATCTTAAATAAATTCATGGGTAGGTACGTATTTTTACATCTAAATACATTTAGTTCACCTAATATTGGGGCGGTTAAAGAAAAACATGAACAGTGGCGTCACATTCTCAAATAGAAAAAAAAATTAGTCTTTATGCAGCCTGAAGTAAGTCGTCGAAGATATGAAAGTACCTAAAGTAAGTGAAGGTACCTAAGAAATTAAATGAACGCGCGTAATATGACGACATATGGTTCATTCCAATCAAAAAAAAGCAAAACGTAAACAAACTTACTATGGATCTGACACATGTCAATGTCATCTGCATACTATGTTTGTTTACCTTTTGCTTTTTTTTGATTGGAATGAAGTATACATTATACGGAATGTTAAAAAAAGTAATTGTAGATAGGATTTTAAGTCTTTCTATTTTTAAAGGAGAATGAGTCATTTTGTATGGGCACCGTACCCAATGCACTGTAGCATTATGAACTATGTTAGTCTTTTTTGCCCTCATGGAGTAGTTAATTTATCCTAATGCAGTATGCCTCAATTCACTTGGGAGAAAAAAAAATTGAAAGATGAACTGATTTACGTAATAATTTAATATTTGTTCCAGGTATATATTATGTACGAGTAACTAGGTTTTTTCTTCAAGTGATTACCGACATAGTTCACTTTGTGTTTAATATTTGTTCCATGTATACAGGGTGTAAGGGACAGGTTTCCGAAAACTTTAAAGGCTTGCTCAGTAGACGAAACTGAACAACTTTCCACAAGAATTTTTTTCAGGAAACGAAAAAAAAAACGGCTTCTCCATACAAACTGTCCAATCAAATTTATAATTTTGTATGGAGAAGCCGATTTTTTTTTTCGTTTTTCTGAAAAAATTTCTTGTGGAAAGTTGTTCAGTTTAGTCTACTGAGCAAGCCCTTAAAGTTTTCGGAAACCTGTCCCTTACACCCTGTATATGTACGAGTAACTAGGTTTTTTCTTCAAGTGAATACCGACATATTTCATAATGCTACAGTTCACTTTGTGTTTAGGTACGCTTTTACTAAGGTCCGACCGAACCAACCGAGCCTGGGGCCTGGCCGAGAATCTCGGCGTTTCTTAGCCGAGACCGAGAATCTCGGCTCGATTTTAACCGAGAATGACTGATGCCGAGACCAAGACCGAGATCTCGGTCAGTTCTTAGCTTCTACCCATTGTCCTTTGAAAGAAAACATCATATTGTTCACGAGATGTAAGAACCTTCGCTACAGTCGCTTTTCTCTGTAACCATGCTGTTACAAATCTTTTTTTAAACGCTATCATTTTTTTTAAATGCAGTACCTGGGAGACCGGTCGCGGTCGGGAGAAGGAATTTGCTCCGAAAATTGGAAAGTTTAACCTATTTTACATGTACTTAAAATACAGAAAGTCCATGAAACATTATAAGTATAGAAATAAAATTCAAGAAAACATTATATTTTTTTTATTTTTATAAGGCTTTCATACGTAAAATAATCAATTAACACGACCACGCAAACCGCACTGAGACACGACCGCTGCAATGTATGATCATTTTAAAATACTTAACATAGAAGTTAAATCAAATGAACGCGCATAATATGACGAAATATATTAAATTTTCCAGTAAAACTCTCACCACAATGATCGCAGTGACACTCAGTATGCCAACTATTGATGTGCTTTTCTAATGCGAACTTACTGTTACAAGTAACACGACACATGGGGCAGGCAGTGAGTCTATGTTTAACGCGAGTGTGTGCGTCACGACATGAAGCCATTAAAAAAGTTTTATCACAATAATGGCATTTAAGTTTCGTTTTCTTTCTATGATTATTCTTCAAATGATTGGCGAAGGCTGCAAATTTGCTAAAACTCTTGCTGCAGGAAGAGCAAGTATATTTTTTTAATCTGAGGTCGTGTCGAGCTTTGTGGCGATCGAATTTTTGATCGTTGTCAAACGACGCACCGCATTCAACACATACATGTCTGGCTTGAAAATGATTTCGCTCGATATGATTCAGGTAAGTTATTAAATTATTGTATTCCTCATTACAAAACGTACATGACATATCTCTCAATTTTACAGGCATTGCTAAATCATTAACTGTCTTATCGAAAAGCAATTCGTGAATAGTCAAATGATCTATGATTGAAGTGAAATCATCAAATTTCTCCCCGCATAATCTACATATAAGTTTTGTTACCTCGAAAAAGTATCTACTTTTAGTTTTTACACGAAGTTTTGTGCAATAATTGTAGTCATGAAACGCCGTGTGGTCTAATAAATCATGATAATTTATAAAAACATCACTACAGTAGTAACACATGAATGTTTTTTTATTTTTACGTTTGAAAGGGACCGCGGTTGTGTTTCTGACGATTATTTTAAAATTATTAATCCTCTTTTCACTGATATGCTCTGAATCGTATTGATGCGTCACATTTTCACTTTTTTCCAATTTTACGCTGACATGATCCATAGCATTCATATACAAGTTCGGTGAATCTTCCCTACAGCAGTAGTTCCCCCTATTAACATAACTATGCTGTAATAAATCACTATCCTTTTTAACTGCTATCATTTTTCCTTGATTATTTTGACATTTGTATGCAATAATAGTTTCTTCAATATCTAGATCATCAAATTCATTTTTTACAACAATTTCCTTATCATCAGTATCTTGTTGGTTATAATTAACAGTTTCATTACCGTGTTCGTCATAATTAACACTTTCTCTACCTTGGTGGTCATAATTAACACTTTCTCTACCTTGTTGGTCATATTCAACATATTCACTATTTTCTCTATTATTATCGGAATGTTTTTCAATGACATGATCATAAAGTGATGAGAAATAACGAAATTTCACGTCACAGTCGAGGCACTGAATATCTTCTAACATAAAAGTCTTGAAAGGTAAAGGCGCATTTTCATTGTAATTCATACAATGATCGGAGATCAAATGATCCGTCACTTGTTTTAAATCGCGGTAGGATTGCCTGCATATTCTACATTCAATTTTAGATACATCAAAACATGTGCGGGTAAACGTTTTATTTGCATTTGCACTGTCTAAATTGAACATTATATTGGAACACGTTTCATCTATAGTTTGTTGCGAAATAAGATTGTGCATTTTAGAAACATGGTCACGGAAGCCAGCTGACTCGAAAAATGGTGCTCCACAATAAACACAACCGATCATGCCATTCCAGTAGAATGGAACTATATTTGTAGTTTCTAGCAAAGTTTTAATATTGTTTTTGAGGATATTTCGTGTGTTGTTCGCTGAGATACTATTAGTACCTGAAAAGACAAGAAAATTTCGTTGAAAAAAGTGTTGGCGATGAGAGTATTTTTTTTTTGACAACACTTCATCACAATCTTTACTAAAATACATACTTATCATAGGTAAGTTGTCTATATCTGTAATGGCAGAATGCTTATAAATAAAAGTTCTACTGCATGTCAGTCATTCATAATAAGAATAGTATAGAACTATAATGGAAATGCGCAGTGGGTATGTGGAGTGACAAATCCCGACAGAATCGGTAGCGCTCCGATTGAAACTTGTAACTACTGATAAGGTGCGTTACCAATGACGCGGAGTGCAGCTAAATTGACCAATCATATTGCTCAAAATTAAGTGGAGCGGAGATTTTGAGTAATCTGATTGGTCACTTTTGCAGGTCTCCGCTCCGCGTCAGTGGAAATCCACTAAATTCGCCATCTTCTAGCGATTTGTGTTGTTATAGCGTAGTAATCATATAGTTAAGCACCAAAAGATGGCGCCATAAGTAAAAAATTCTTAATAGAACAAATTAAAATCCTCTCAAATGAACCTAAAAAAAAAGGTTTCCGAAAATAAATGCCTCACAGATCGATTTCTGGACTTCAAAAACACCTAACCCTAGTTTTTTGTCGAAATGGTTGGCCGTTTTCGAGATAGTCGTCGCTTACAAGATAATTTGTTTATTAATTATTCTTAATAATAATATGAGCCAAACATGTTTAGAACTTTAAGAAGTTCACCAACGGTCACATATTTTGGACACATGACAATAGCACTGGCCGGGGCACGGGTCTCTTCCCATAATTCGGGAAGGTTAGGCCATACCGCATTCACGGGAGTCAAGTCCAGATTGGTCATGACAATGTTTATATCTATATTATTAATTGTTACTAGGTGCTACCTCAGGCTTAACGGCTTTCGTATTATTATGGACAACATCGACATGCTGTGTAAGGTTTTTCTTCCACAAAAAGCTTTTGCCGCACGCGTCACAAGTATATTTTCGTTCCCGGGTATGCTTCACCATGTGTGTACTAAGTAACGCCTTGTTAAAAAACATCTTACTGCAAATATTACAGGGAATGTCCTTTTCCTTTAAATGTACTCGTCTGTGGTGGTTCACCATAAAAGACTTCCTAACAAACGCGTGTCCGCAATCTTGGCAGACATAACCTATATTATGGACGTTCAACATATGTTTCTCCGCTGCATAACTCGTTGGGAACGTTTCTTTGCATTTCTTGCAAGGAAACTCGGTTTTGTGTAAAGTGGATTTGTGGTTTTTCAACCTGTGATATGTGGTGAACACTTCAGAGCATATTGTGCATTTGTACCCTTTATTTTTATGGAAGATATTTATATGCACGGAGAGTGATGCTCTAGATTGGAATTGCATACCGCAATTGGAACACAATACAGTCTTAACTAAATGCTCATTTTTGACATGCTTTAACAGTAACTGGAAGTATTTAAACGGTTTTTTGCAATGTAGACAAATGTGATCGTCTTTTGCGAGTTTATAAGGATGCAGTACATTTTTAATTTTGCTATTATAAGTAGCTTGATGTGCAGACACCAGATGATCTGCTATAGAGTCCAAATCGTCAAATTTTTCATCGCACATTCGGCACGAAAGCGACGTAATATCTAATTTTACTGTTGTAGCCTTTCCATGAGGAAAATATATTTTATCTACAGCTTCAGCGGAGTGTTCATTCACGTGAATCAACACTTCATCGTGCTCACGAAACAATTCCGGGCAATAGTAGCACATGTAGAGATTCTTATAAAACTTAAACGGTAGCGCAGTTGTCATTTTCAATATGCATCGTATGTTAGTTCTTACGGCTTCTACTGTAGTGCACAACTTTGCTTCTGTTTCTTTTCCTTTCAATAAATGTTTTCTGCTCAAAGGTACGAGTTTTACTATCTGTTTAGTTTCCCCATGGTTTTGGAGTTTGTGTTTCTTGAACGAACGTATGTTTTTGAATTCTTGTTTGCACTTTATACACTTAATTTCTTCCGTTAAATTTTCTTTCTTCATTATATTCAACCCATGTAAGGATTTTCCATAAAATTCTGTTTTAAAACTTAAAGCTTGGTGTTCGTTCTTTAAATGCAACCCCAGTTTTTGAAAATCTGTAAATGTCAATCCGCATATCAAGCAAGTTAGATCACATAGCCGATACATTTCCAAATTCATATTGACATAAGGATCGTACTGTACAAAATGTTTTGCTACTAAGTGGAAAATCACCGCATCAACAGTATTGAACACTTCATCGCAAATCTCGCAAGATATGTTCGATACGTCTAGTTTGACAGTGTTATCGACGAGTAATTGCTCGTCAAAGTTGCAATAGATATGTTTCGTATAATGTTCTTTCAGGCGGCTATAGATCTTAGTGCTGAATTGGCAATTGTAGCATTTATACTGTTTCTGCCACTCGAACGGTTTGATCGTGGTGTAATTGATCAATGTTATGAGGTTACTTCTACGAATTGCGCGGCCATCTTCCTTTAGCGACCCGGTCAGGTCTGAAAAAGAAAGAAGTTCTTTGTTATTTTTCTTTCTTTTCCAGACAAAGTCGGCCAGACAATTCGTTAGATCTTGTTTGTGAATAATAAACAATATTTTAAAAGGAAAAACTAAAGTGTATTAAATCGCAATTAATACTTCTTAGGTGACATTTTATTTAATGACAATTCATAAAAGTGATCAACTTTCTCTAAAGAACCTATAAACCAAAGCAAAAAAGTTTCGTCTTTCCATGTAAAATTTGCAAGTTATTTTTGCTGCGATGGTATATTTTCCTTGAAGTAGCTGTTACTTTTTGTATTGTCTCAACATAGTAATATTATGAAACACCTCTGTATTATAAATTTTATTTTATATGTATTATATTCGAAATAAATTATTTTATTGCTATTTTTTAACAAAAAAAAAACCTACTCCTTCCAGTTGGCGCTAGGCGAAGTGAAAGAAACTACTCCAGCAGAAGTACAATCGTGGGGAGGTCAGAATAACGAGGAGAGAAAATAAGAAAGCATCGGACTATCCAGGCATTGTATTAAAATTGATTTTAAGCAGAATGTACATGTATGTACTTATATACATAAACAATGAAGTAGTCTCCATTAAAAACGAAGTCTCCATGCATTATAAACGGTATAAAGATGACTAGATTGATATTGGATTAATAAGCTTGCTATGGCGCGCCATGTGGCTCCTCAAGCTTTTACGCCAGAAGAACCTCTCTCCACAGATATCACAATGGAAGTTCTTCTCCCCGCTATGTTTCACCATATGCCGCCTTAGAAGAATATTGTTAAAAAATTTCATATTGCAAATAGCACATTCGACATTTTTTTCTTTCAAATGTGTTCGCCTTATGTGATCGCGCATGAAAGAATTCCTGGTAAACAATTTGCCGCAGTACGAACACTTGTGGCCTGAATCGTGGGCTTCTATCAAATGCTTTTGTCTGAGGTATTGTGTCTCAAACGCCTCGGGACATTTAGGACATTTGGCTGCCTTAACACCGTGAGCCTTTGCCATATGCATATACAATCTCGACGGTATATTACACTCTGCGCCGCATATATTACACTTGAACCGCCCATCCCTATGATGGCGCCATATATGGACTCTCAAGTTTTGATCTCTTCTAAAACTCTGGCCACAATACACGCAAATAATATTGTTATTTGTGTGTTTCTTGTTCATATGCTTTAATAGCGTTCCAAAGAAGCGAAAGACCTCGTCAGGGCAGTTAGGGCACGCCATGTGGTCTTTGATCAGCCTGTATGGCTGCAGACAAGTCGTGATAGACTTGTCGTAACTAGCGTCATGTTTTGAGATCAAATGGTCAAGTAAAGCGTCCAAATCAGCCATGGATTCAAAGCAAATCTTACAAGCTAAGGACGAAACGTCAATTTTGACGCATGCTACGGATTCCCTACATTTCCTTATGCACTTTGCTTTGACCTCACACACTGGATGTTCCATTATTGTATGCTCTCGCATACTATCAGAATCAGGAAAATCTTTTGAACAATAGAAACAATTGAACTTATTCTTAAAAAAGTTAAAAGGTATCGCAGTGGACATGTTGATGACTATAACAATGTTTTGTCTAATCTGCTTCACGCTCGGTCTTCTGACAGTTTCTTCGCTGAATTGATCAATGTCCATGGCATCGCAATCTTCACTCTTTAGAACTTTTACTAGATCCTCCTGTCCTTTGCATTTTCTCGCGTGCATTTTTAGTCCTTGCTTCGTGTGGAACTCCTTAAGGCAATTGTCACATTGCAACGACCCATCATCTGGGTGCTCAATTTCCATATGTTTTTGTTTCAGGACCGATGAAGGTAACTTCAACTGGCAGACATTGCATCTAGTCAAATGACGGTTATTTCTGTGCTTTCTCAGTATGTTTAGTGAACTAAAACTTTGCGGGCAAAATTCACATTGGTATCCTCCTTCGCGGTGATAATTCTTCATGTGGGAGAACAAATCTCGCTTTTTATTGAACTTCTGCTCGCATTTTTCACAGATCAGACAATTTTTCGGATGACTGGTGTTCACATGAGTTACTAAGTAGCCAAAATATGAAAATTTCTCTTGACACACCAGACAAGTCAAATCGGATAGTCTGTACTCTTCTATCGCCATCTCGACATTGCTGTCGTATTCCAAATTATGTTTCCCATTCAAATGACCAATCACATCATCTAATTTACTAAAAGGTTCATTGCAACTCTCACAAGTTATATCAGAAACGTCAATTTTTATCTCCATATTCTGACCACCCTTGAGTACTTTCAAAGAATGGTCTCGAGTTGAACAATCGCCGTGTGATTTAGTGTGCTTTCTGAGCTCGGCATATTCGCTTATGTCTTTGCTACAGTAAAAGCATAAATACTTCCCACGCCATTTGAATGGTATTATTGACGTATTGTTGAATATAATCTGTAGGTTTTTCCTTCGTCGCATCGATGATGATTCAGTTGCGTATTTCCTCGTTTTTAAACCTGAAAATGAAATTGTCTCAACTGTAAATGTACCCTTTTACATCCAGCTATTTACTTAATAATTAGAAATGCAATACAACACGCAATGTCGCGAACTTTTCTTACAGGGTACATTTATAGTTTACTGTAGTAGCGAAGTCTTCTGTCAGGATATTTCAACAGTTTTTTTTTCTTCTGAGAAATGAGAAATAACAACTAGCTTATATTTTAAATGACGAAAGGAAATAATAAAATAAATATAGCTAATATATTAATAATTTCTTTATACTTTAAGTACACTTTCATAACTATTCATTAAAAAATATTGTATTGTTGATAAGTATTCAATATCCACTTTCAGATCAAAATATAGCGACGGAACTGCTCGTTTTACACGTCCGTCAAGCTACAAAAAGCTTCTGCACCATGTCAACAGATAGCGTCTAGAGCAAATATAACACGCTTTTAGAATTGACTCGATGTTAAGAAAAAAAACAAATTCGAAATGAGGATAGTGGACCACGGATGGCCACCAGGCAACCACGAACTCGTAATTTGTGGAATTTTCTCAACATGACATGGTTCCTCTGATTAGTCATCCTCTGCTTTTTTGCTGAGGTCACGCTGTTGCACCCTTCCTCCGCTCTCGTGCAATTTACCATGTCTCTTCACTTGCGACCGACTAAAGAACTTTCTACCGCACAACGGACAGGGGTATGTCCTTTCCTTTTCATGAACAGATTTATAGTGCACTTCCAATCTGCTTTTTGTTTGGAATCCTTTACCGCACACTGGGCAGTTGTGCACTTCAAATTTTATATCGTGTTTTAAGCTGTGATGTCTCTTTCTACCGTTTCTCGTTTTGAAAGTTTCATCGCAGTAGAAACATTTGAATAGCTTCCGCCTTTTGTGTACGGCTTCTTCATGTTCCATCCACTGTGCATGCGTGTCAAAAGTTTTAGAGCAATCACTGCAATGGAGACCGTTGCGATGTAGTGAAGTGTGACTACGGAGTCTGCTTCTATTCAAAAATAATTTACCACAGAACTCGCATATATGCTTCCCGTAATGTTCGTTCATGTGTTGATTCAAATTTCTGTAATACGCAAATGTCTTATTACAGACGCCGCATTGAACTGTATCGTTTAGCAACTTGAACGGTATGAATTGGCAATCGTAATCACCGTCGGAAAACTTGTTATGTACGGACTTTAAATGATTGATCAGCTCTGTAAAATACTCAAAATTTCTATCGCATATCATACAAGACATTGTGCTAACTTCAATTTTAACTTTATATTCATTTTTCGCGTTGCCGATAGCGGATGGGAGACTAGATTTATCGTGTTGTGTTGTATGCTCTACAAGTTTTTGTATATCAGCAAATTGTTGACGGCAGAAGAAGCAGATGAAGTACTCCCTTCGCCACATGAATGGCACTACTGTTGTGTTTTGTAGTACTGCTAATGCATTTTTCCTTAAGATCCTACTCTGAATCGTTCTTGTTGATACGACGTACCCCTTTTTGCGACCTAAAAAGTTAAAATTGTGTCAAAAATAGGTGTTTGACGTTGACTGCATTATAATATATTGCAAATTAGTGTAAACTCGATTGCCCTGTAGTCTAAAATCAAAATCAGTTTCTTTTTTAACAAATGCGAAGATTGATTAATAAATGCGAAAGTAGGAAGGATATTTATTTGTTTGTTTCACTTTCAGGTCGAAACTGCTGAACGGATTTGGACGAAATAGATCAAGCACTATGTGAAGACACTGGCAAATTTTTATCCCGGATAAATGCATTGGTTCCTACAGGATGTCTATTATTCCATATACAATTATTTAAGGACCGTCGACACAACAAAAAGTGTTTGTTTACACTTCTTTCACATTGCAACAGAGCAACGGATCAATGTGGCCTTTTGAACAGAGATAGTTGTATATAGGATACTTTTTATCCTGGAAAAGTGCATGGGACCCGAGGGATACGAAAATCCATTTGACACTATTTTATACTGTAAGTCAGTGGTTCCCAAATAGTTTTGCCTGCGTACCAGTTCCAGAAAAAGCTAAAACTCGCGTACGCCTTTTAGCAAGAACGATAAATAAAACTTCGCCCCCGTGTGTCATCGCTCACCCGGTGCTTAGTAAGTGTTTGATCGATTCAAATCAAGTGCAAGGTGCATATTTCGGTGACTGTTTTATGAGTAACTTTGTTACGAGATTACCGCGCGTACTCCTTGAAGATACTTTGCGTATCCCTGGGGGTACGCGTACCACTACTTTGGAAACACTGCTGTAATAAATTGCTTATGATTTATGTAATTCGGCGGCATATAAGTAAACTAAAGACTGGGAAACAACGCAGTTTAAAGAGGATCTAAAAAATACTTCCGTGCTCTCTCGAGGACAGTTTTTTTATTTATTAAGTTGCCAACAGGATGTACATCACTGTTTTAAATTAAAACATGTTAAAAAAACTAGATGTCACCCTTATTATAGGCAACGACGACATGCACCAAAAACTGAAAACTAAAACGATATCCACGCAAACCAAAGTTAATGACAAATTAAATAGAACTGTGGTGACTAAAAGTCAACTATTTATACACTATCAAAGATGTAATTTTCTCATGTAATCTGAGAGATTTGAAAGAATATCCTCCAGGAAATGACCTTGGTTTTGCGTTATTACCAGTTACAGAAGGCAAAATTGAAGCCAGAAGAGGAAGACCACGTACCACCTGGTGTGACAATATAAAAGACTGGACTGGAATCAAGGAGCCAGCCACTCTTTGCAGGATGGCTAAAGAGAGAGGAAATCCGCATGCTGATCGCCGACATCCACTAAGATATGGCACCCCGAGAAGAAAGGTTTTGTGACAAGTTGTTGCCGAAACCTTAGGAAGAAAACTGTAACGATATGAGAATGACACAATTTGCATGTTTCGAATTACATGATGGCATTACATAACAAGTTGTTAATAACCCATTATGTCCCCACTGCAGGGGCACGGGTCTCTCCCCATAACTCGGGAAGGTAACGCCATACTCCGTGCCAGAAGTTTTCAAGCCGCCTATAAGGCTTCCGACATAGCTTAACGACTGCATCTAGCGATAGCAGCCGGCACCAACGACTTAATGTGGGTTGCGTAACACGGAAACGGTCGTGATAAATGCCACCAACAGTCAAAACTCATCCAGGTTATGACCGTGTCTGTAGTCAGTTAACCTACGTGATCGACGAGACCATGCAAGCCGCACTGAGCCACGACCGCTTCTACATGACAAGAATAGTAAAGAATCATGTTGAAAAGCGACATCGATGCTGTAAAATAGTAGGCTATAGGTGACTGAATCAAAAATAAATTATGAGCTAAAGTTTACTGAATTGCTCTCCTACTGAAATTTAAAAAAATTTAAAAAGTAGATATATGTGAATGAGTCATATAATGACACAGAATAATTATGACGTCACGTCTAGGTATTTTTCTATTTGGCATTCCACATCTCATTTAAGGAGTGATTTTGACAATGTCAAGTGAAAGACACGGCTGTAAGGGTGATGGGCACTTAAAGACGCTCCACGTGGTGGTTTGCTGCTGGAACTCGTAAAACGGAGCTGTCTCTCGAGTAAATCCTCTTCTTATTACCGCTTATCACTGAATCGGAATCACAGCTATTTCCCCATCACAAAAATAACGTTGAGACTACTTTAAAACGGAAATAATTAAAAAAAATTACTGACTCGGTGGCTAAGTGGTTAGCGATCCTGCAGAGGTCAGGATCGCTAACCACTTAGCCACCGAGTCAGTAATTTTTTTTAATTATTTCCGTTTTAAAGTAGTCTCAACGTTATTTTTGTGATGGGGAAATAGCTGTGATTCCGATTCAGTGATAAGCGGTAATAAGAAGAGGATTTACTCGAGAGACAGCTCCGTTTTACGAGTTCCAGCAGCAAACCACCACGTGGAGCGTCTTTAAGTGCCCATCACCCTTACAGCCGTGTCTTTCACTTGACATTGTCAAAATCCGAGAGTCGTGGGTTCGATCCCTACACAGGGCAAACTTTTCTGTGATGAGCAGAATTGTTTGCTCTGAGTCTGGGTGTATAATATCTATGTATGTATGTATTTAAATGTATATGTGTATGTATATCAGTCTCTGGTTCCCAAGATACAGGGAACCCTAGTTTGGGGCCAGATTATTATTATTGTTTATTAAATAACTCAGCAGATGTGTGCTCGGTACAGAGTCCCGGCAACCAACCGTCTAGGTATTTCAAACATTTTTAGAACAAAATGTCGCTTTTGACAGATATAAAAAGTAAAAAGTAACATCAAATGATCAGTGGTCATCCCTTTCAGAGTTCCTTAGATTTTTCACTATTTTTATAGAATTAAAAGCACTTACCAGAGTAATGCACTTCTTCATAATTTCGGTAATGTTTCGTAGTTTTCGGCGTAGAAAAGGCACATACTATAATACATTATTACGAGAAGAGTATATTTTGAAACATAAATTATGAGTAAGGTGTATCTTACTTGTTTATTTAACAGTTTTTACTAGAACTTCATTTTTTATATCGCTAGAATAAGGGGCCGTCCATTAATCACGTGATGTTTTTAGCAACTTTTGAGACCCCTTACTTTAGAAATCGCGCGTTCAACGAAAAAATAAATGCACATGATATTTCAGTACACCCCCCTACCCCCTTGTGATATTTCGTGATTTTTTCTGAACCTCTCCCCCCCCCCTTTGAGCCTCACGTGATTAATGGACGACCCCTAAGTAAAAAAACGACACCTAAATTTTAAGGACTGCAGATAAAGAAACGTTTGTGCTCGGTAGCAACATTATAATAATTAAATGCTACATTAAAACCGTAAATCAAACTATAAAAAAAATATGATAGAAAAAAGTAAAACTACCTATTCTAATAAAAAGAAATGCTTTTGGCTGTGTTAATATAGTATAGAACATAATTAATTATTTTAAAATAAAAATAAAATGTGACTGTTCAGTCACAAAAAACCGTATTATTACAGTTTTATCCGGCTACGCGACAGCAAAAACGGGGTTATGTTTTTAGAATTGTAATACCGGGTGTATATGCAAAGGCGAGAAACATTTAAGGGTATGATTGTATAACTGATGTATAAATATTTTACAATAATAAAAAAAATCTGTAAGATACCAGTAACACACAATCACACGATTTTCTTTTCCTTAAACGTACAAAACTCATACACGATTTACTGGTCAGTGAACTTTGATAGCGTTAGTACCTACTTATGTAGTCTAGTGAGCAGAGGTTTGGCAACAGCGCAGCGGCGGGCGGCACGAAACAGGCAACAGCGCGATCGGCTCGCTACTCTGATGTTTACGTGAAATGAAAACGCATTTTTAGCGTATTTAAAAATCCGAAATTTACACTTATTGTAAATTACAAAATGATTTTACAAAGTAATCGTAGTAGGTACACAAGAAGTGTTCAAAGTGGCCGCCGTTTTGGTACAAGACACGCTGACATACCTACCTACTTCTCCAAGCCGTGACAGGATTCAAATCTTCTTGTTTTTAACTCGCGGAAAGCACTTTTAATAACTAAGTATTTTTAACTCGCACACAGTTCACACTTCCTCTTGGATAGAGTACACAAACTTCCACAAATACAACGGCTAACGCGCTCCAGCCTCCCCGACCTTGAGCATGTAAAGGGGTTTTAAACCAAGGTTCGGAACCGGTTAACAAATACCGGTTAATTTCGTTCGAATTTCGGTTAACGATTCCGTTCAGGTTAAAACCGGTTTCCAGCTTAACCGGTAAATTTGAATAAAATGTCGGTTAATCAGGAAGCGGTTTTCTAACCGAAATAAGAACTAAATTAACCGGTTAAAACCAAACTTAGTCAAGTACAGGCGCGTCGCGCGGGTGCCACTGCCCGAGTCTTCTGCTCACTTTCTCGCACGCTTTCAATTGATTGCACGCGGCAAACATGCCTACAAAGTCGCATATTCTTCAAATTAACCGGTTAATTCCGTTCGAACGAAAAAATATCGGTTTTGGTTAAACCGGTTTAATATACCGGTAACCGAAACCTGAACAAAACCTTAACCGAAATTATTTCGATATAGGGGTCAATGACCGAAACCGGTATTTTCAAAAAACCGGTTTCCGAGCCCTGTTTTAAACTGCGGGGTTAGAAAAATAACTGCTTGACACGTTTCAGTCAGGAAATCATTTCATCCACCAGCATCCACGTTGTACGCGTCCGTGAAACATTTTGGTTACTTGTTAAGTACAAATGATACCATATCAAAGTGTTTGATATTTGCAAAAAAAACAGCCACGTCGACGTATTGTGGCGTATTTTCAGCCATGATTTAGGTATCTAATCGAGCGATCGATCGCGGCGACGTACATCCGCTCGATAAACAAATTAGCAACTGTCTTCGACCTGCGCACCGACTCGAGCGCGAGGGGGTGTACGTCGACTGCTTGCGAGGGGGTGGGGTAGGAGACGCGCGCATGCGCGGCAGTGACGTGGCACAGCTAAAGAACCAATAGCGCGACGGTGCGACGGCGCGACCACGCGATGACGGCCTTGACCTTGCGATTGAATTTTGGCCTTGAATTTTTCCATTCACTGCGTAAGTACTATCCAGCGACCTACGCGAGCCGGGGGCGCACGGGGTGAATGAACTAGCTGATAAGAATGGGTGGCTAGAACTTAGAAAAATAATGGATATTTTGGTAAAAAAATAAGGTATGTTTTTTTTTGGTGGAATGCTACCAGAATCGTTTATACTTTCACCTCCTTAAAGGTTTCTTGGTTATGCATATACACCCTGTATATTATTATCATTATTATTTAGTAAAAGGCGAGCAGCTAATAGCTTGGTGTTATATGACAGTCCATTCAAGTTCGCTTTGAGGATACACTAAATTGGATTGTCTTTGCACCATTTGTCCAGTCTGTTTTTAAAACTATTTACGGAGGGGGCATCAACCACGTCTTGAGGTAACTTGTTCCATACTTTTACGATTCTGTTGTTTAGTATGTGATGTCCCACATCAGTGTATGTATATAATATTTAAAATAATGGTTGTGTTCTTCGTCTCGGGTAAAAATCAGTGGCGCGAAAATATAAATATTCAATTAATAGTTTGTATCATCAAGATTTTGCTATAATATTATCTCGAAATTTCATAAAAGCTTCAATCAATCAAACATATGTTTTACTCCTATCAAAAAAATAAGTTTCTGCGTTGTTCCTACCAAAATTGACGAGAAATAATTTTGAATAGCTTAATTCGAGTTGTGAGATGATAATTTTAAGAAACCATGAAGACTGTCATGAGATCAGTTAGATAAAAAGTCAAATTTTCATTCCCACATGTGTAGGTACATTTTAAACTGACCCAAGTCCACTTACAAATATGGCCGAAGTTATGCCAACTGACATAAAGTAAGTTAGGTATAATGTACTTTATGTCACTGACATTTAGTCAGTTTATGTCAGTTCTTGTAGTTTCGGCCATATTTGTAAGTGGTCTTGGGTCAGTTTGAAATGTACCGACACATATAACTTTAATAGGTTCAGGTTCAACGTCAAGTTTAATGTTTGCTCTTCCATTGAGGAAGAAAAAATGTGGTTAAGAGTTCCGACGAACAGGTTCAAAAATAAACAAGAGAAGAATCTTCTAGAATAACTTAATTAACTTATAGACTAAACGCTAGAGTCTGTCAAATGAGAAGTATATCTATCTATATCTCGTCTCACAACTGACTGTGCTAACTCATTCATAGGACAGATTGTAGTTGCTTAGTGTTGCATTAAGCATCACCACACCCACGACACTCCAACAAGCAGTCATATTATACTTGCCTACTACATAAAAATACATAAAAATACGCGTAAATGTATGCGTGAAGCCTATCTCTTTCTCTTAAGCGAGTGCCCTACACGTCACAGTTATGCCACAGTATACTGTCATATAGTAATGCCACTCTCTGCCCCTAAAGGTCACCTTCCCCCTACCCCCCTGCAGATAAGATCCGATGGTGGTTACTTAGCGCAAGCCACTCAGCTTCCCGCACTACCCATTGGCTCGTCCATCCAAACCTTTAGTTCCTACCTATAACTCCGCTAAGGAATTTAGTCCTGAATTTCAAATAAAGCACTATCTCTTTTGTATGATAAAATTCACATACAGGACTATCCCTTGTATGATAAGATTCATATACAGCACTGTCTCTTTTGTGAAAAATTCATATACAGCACTAACTCTTTTGTGAAAAATTCATATGCAGCTCTATCTATTTTGTGAGAAATTCATATACAACACTGTCTCCTTTGTATGATAAAATTCACATACAGCACTATCTATTTTGTACTATTATTAAATAATCAAAACATGGTTTATAACTTTGACAGACTCCAGCTGACCATGTCAACATTGATGTTTGAAATCAATAAAAAAACCTCCTTTTCAAGCAGTCGGGTACAAATGCACAGAAAATTCAATGAAGCAATAATAATAATTCTTTTAAACTTTATTAAAATTGTGAATAAAAATGTTGACATGGTTGAGTGACATGTGATATTTGGAAAAATTATTGGGTCTTGATTACTTTTCTGTTACACTGATGTAAATTTAAGATACTTATCACTTTATGAATCAATATCAATAATATCAATAAAGATAAAACAGTATATGTACTTGGCGAATTATACAGGGAGGCGGTCTTATTGCTAGGGAGCGATCTCTCCCAGATAACCTTTGGGTGGGGGAAAATACGAAAAAAACTAAAAGATAACGTAGGAAAGGTTACTAACTCGCTTGGATTTTCATGGCATGTAAAATTTTTTATTTATAAAACTTCGTAAAGTGAATTGTAGCGACTGTATAAAATAATATTATAACTTCATAGTGCACAATTTGAAAGTAAATTCTTAGTTCAAAAAACAGTTTTGACATTTGATAAAAAGTTTGCATCACTAGCCCCATAAAAAGTACCCTATCCCTATTATGTCTCCTACCCATCAAAGCAGGGGCGTCGACTACGTGGGTGCTCGGGGGCTTGGGCACCCATGAGACTTAAACAGTGGGTGCGGACCCACTAGAATAGACATAAATCTGATCAGTGATTACTAATATGTCTTTGCCCATTGCACAAACAGTTCTTCTGGATGCACATTATGCATGCATTTCCATTCTCGCACTAAGTCAGTCAGTCCTTTCAAAATGAGCCATCAAACGGGCATCGGCCCCTGCATCAAAGTTAAGGTTTTTTTTATTCAACATAAAAGTTCATTTATAAAGTAAAATTAAAACAGAATTAAATCAGATAGAGAAACATAAAGGGGACCAATATGAACTAGCAAGACACATCCATATTTTGTAACAGAAAAGTAACCAAGAAAACATCTTTGCAGGATACATGTTGTGATTTATTGTGTAACGATAAACATACGTTTTATTTAGTGGATATTTAATTAGCTAATAGAAATAATGCAAAAACAGAATAATAAATTCATTGAGCTTGATATAAGCATACACCCAAAAAAACAAAAAAGGATAGAAAAAAGCTGCATAAGGATGCAGTTTAATAAAATATGAAAAATTATAAAGTTAACATTAAGAAAAATATTTTGATTGTTACATGATTTCACCATTGCTGTTATTCAATCCAGAACTTCTTAGTTATGGCAAATACAAATGAGGAATGGGATCCTTGCCCCATTTGTGGGGACACTGTATTTTCTTAATGACTTCAGTAAAGTGGCATTTATACTTGTAATTAAGTTTTCAGTTGTTTATTCTGTAAGTTATAAAATATATATATTTTTGTTTCATTTATATGTCCATACAATACATTTAGCTCCAATACTGGACTTATTAGTAAATGACTCAGTAGAATGGTGGTAAACAAATTATTCATATATTCAAACAGGCTAGTCTTTTTTTTATGTGATAGGTGGCAAACGAGCAGACGGATCACCTGATGGTAAGCGATTACCGCCGCCCATAGACACCCGCAACACCAGAGGAGTCACAAGTGCGTTGCCAACCTTTGAAATGGGATAGGGTCTTGTAATATAATCTAGAATTTATACTTACAAAAAAATAAAAAAACTACTCTTAAAAACATTCCATCACAAAATGTACCCTGCAAAGATACGATAATCTAAAACAATAAACCTACCTTTGGTGACGGTCTTCGACGAACGTGGTTTATCATCGAGTTTAGCCACTTTGGCCTTTTTCTCCGGTTTATCTGATGAGGATTTCTTGGGCCTGCCGCGCTTGCCCTTCACTTTCAGTGTGGAAACAGTGATCTCTTCAGATCCTGAGACACCGGGTACGGCATCGTCAGGTCGTTTTAGAGGTTCTGGAATAGGAGTTTGAGGTAAAGGTTCAGGTAGTTCTTTCTTTATGTAGCTATATAAGTCTTGTGAATATAAAAATATATTTGGCAATATCATAAAAACTGAATACATACATCATAAAAACCTTATGCACGTTAATTTTCTGTGTTGTCGCCGTATGTAAAAACTTTTTTTTTTAAATTAAAACTTCTACTGTGCTGTGGCAGTCAAAACTCACCATCGTCAGCATCATCAAAGTCCATCTCGTCCTCCAGGTACTCCACCTCGCCGTCCTCAACAGGGGCCTCGGAGACCACTTCAGACTTCATCACAGGTTGATATATCACCACTGAAATTAAAAAATTTCATATGAGAGATAATGCAGGCAGCACAGGAGTGGTCGGTGTGGAAATCCTTGGAGGAGGCCTTTGTCCAGCAGTGGACATCTTTCGACTGCCAATGATGATAATAAAAGATACATAGTTTTGTTTCTGCTGTAAGTTTTTTAGGTTCATGTGTAGAAACCCAATTTGAGCCATGGCAGATATTTTAAGAACACCTATATCTTATCTTTTATATTAAACGAGTTAACTTGTAAGCATAGACAATTTCGAAAACGGCTTGGAACCTTTCAATGAAAATATAGGGTTAGGACCATCTTTTGCCATATAAGTGAATTACATACCTGATGATTGTGTCGCCCTGGCCCATGTTTGGCAATAGGGAATTTTTCATGGCTTTCTCTAAACTCAACTAGATGGCGCTGATCAACATTTGCAATAACAAAATCTCTAAAAAGTCGCCAAAACTTATTGATAATATTTATTTATTTATTATCATAATAAATTATGAATAACTTTCTAATATAATTGAATATTTTTCTGTATTTTTATCCAAAAAAAAGGATAATTTTATTATATTTTATAATCAAATTATAAAAAAAAATTATAGATATTTTCAGAACAAATATTGCTTGTCCTTTCGTCCCTTAGAAGGCCACTATCGACTAAAACAACACCCTGCTAAATGTTCCATAGAAAATATAGGTTCTACTAAACAAGTTATCTTAGTTTATAAACTATAGTTTTGATATTTGATTTGATATTATAGTTTGGTGATATATCAATAGTTTTGACTGACTCGGTGGCTAAGTGGTTAGCGATCCTGACTTCTGATCCGAGAGTCGTGAGTTCGATCCCCACACAGGTTAAAACTTTTCTGTGATGAGCAGAACTGTTTGCTCTGAGTCTGGGTGTATCATATCTATATATGTATGTATTTAAAAGTATATGTGTATGTATATCAGTCTCTGGTTCCCAAGATACAGGGAATCGTAGTTTGGGGCTAGATGACCGTGTGTGATTTGTCCCAGATATTATAATAATAATTATTATAAACGCTCAGATTGAACGAGCGACGCTTGGTCGCCCAGCTAGTACAGAATGTTAAAAAGCATGTTTCAAATTTTAAGGGGTTACTCTCACAAGTATAGAATACAGAAAAAATATTTGAAAAAATTCAACCATTAATTTTTTCAGTTTGTTTCCCATGCTAAATCTGAATAGTCAATCTCAATCTCGAAATTGTATAATCTGAATAGTCAATCTCAATCTCGAAATTGTATAGGAAATTCAAAAAACCTTATAATAAGTACACTGAAGTGTATACTGATGTCTGAACCAGCATGTTAAAAAGTACTTCCAATCATACCTTTAGGCCTGAATTCTCCACGACCAACCATGTCGACGAATTTCTTCTCAGATTCAAGGACTTGTTTCTTGAAATTGCACGCATCTCGCAGTCGAGTGATGCAGACCTCGCAGATGAGGCGGTTCGGTCCATTCGGACCTTCTATGTGTTGTGATATCTATGGAATTATATTGTATATTAAATTGGAACAGTCAAAAGCAACTGATGGTAAAACAAAACATATTTGATCAAAAAGTTTCACCCATCTGCAAGCAGGATAAACAATACAATACAATGTTTTATTGATAACTCATTCGTTACAAGTCATTATACACAGTGGTATATCTATAAAAGGCTACCTGACAAGAACCTGATCTACGAACAGCTTTGTTAAAAATGCGATTCATCATATGCCATAATGATCCAACTGATTTAAAGTAACCTGCTTACTTTAAATCAATTGGATCGTTATTGCACAACTATAGCCATTAGTGATCAGAGGGTATGCTTCAGGAGCCCCTTAGCAAGTGTCACTAAATATGCTCTGCATCACACAAGTTGAAAAAGATACAGTACATTTAAGTAGGTAAGTCAACACAATGCATTGTGCACTGGTGTAGATACCTAGGCCATAACACTTGGTAATAGCATTCAAACTGACCAACAGTCTCAATCTCAATCATACCTACCTACTTGGTAAGTTTATTATAATTACAGAACGGAACCGCGTAGAATGCGCGGAGCCCAAGACTGGTCCGCGTGGAAATCTTTACGGGGGCTTTTGTTCAGACGCCTGATGATAATGACGAAAATATTGGGTCAGAGGGTTGACAATCTCATTTGTATTACATTACATAGTATCTGATTTGAAAGGGAAGCGTAAAAGTTCGGGTCAGAAATCCTTAGGTCGTAAACACAAAAATCAATAGCAAAAGGAAACCGGGACACGTAACCGGTACACTATGTCTAGAACTAAGACCTTCTCTGTGACTGTAATAAAAATCCACTCACGCTGATATCGAAGCATTCTAAAAGCATGTCCGCATATACTTCGGTTTCGTTCATCCAAATATATTCGGTGCCCAAGTCTTTGTAGCATCCTTCGGAGAGGCAGCATCGGCATAAACCGGGATTTTCTTTCACCACAACGTCCTCGAACTCCATGATTACAACACTTATTCACTAAACTAGTCGAAACGAAAACTATTTGAGTATGGAAAGCCGCATTTTCTTATTTCCTCAAGATTATTAATAACGCCAAACGAAAACGACGCTCAGCTCCATTGAACGTCCGCCATCTTCTGGAATATCTGGGTCCCGTTCCAAAACGGAGGTGTCTGTTTTGTTCGGTTGGCGCCCTGATTTTGGTTTTGTCTATGGTTATTATGGTAAAGCAAAGAAACATGTAAAAACTTTCAACGCCATCTAATGTTGAGTAGCGATACTAGCAAGCAAAGCAAGGTGTAATGTACGTTCCATTTACTTCCGGTTTATCATATTTGTAAATAGTAAAAATATCCAAAAGGTGAAAGGAACGTATTCAATAACCTTGTTTCTGTCAAATCTTTGTGTTGGTTTGTGTGTTGGACGGATAAAAAGTCCATTTCATTCTACGAATTTCTGTAGAATTTTGATCAAAAATTGTCCCTTTACTTGTTATAAGTAATTACAAATAATGGAAAATCAAATAACGTGCCGTTGCTGCCTCAAA
This sequence comes from Coleophora deauratella, assembly GCA_958295455.1. Taxonomy (NCBI): domain Eukaryota; kingdom Metazoa; phylum Arthropoda; class Insecta; order Lepidoptera; family Coleophoridae; genus Coleophora; species Coleophora deauratella. The sequence continues at coordinate 6,492,717 of OY282415.1, forward strand.
CAAGGCGCCCACAAGGATTTAAACACAGCGTATACTTGGTTCAATAAAAAGGAGGTTTACGCTGATATGCTCCAAGAATGCTTCAATATCGTCGTAAGTTTATTAACGATATTTCTTTTAGTAATTCAATAACTACACATACAATTAATTTATGGCAGATAAGTGCTGTAATCTATAATACTGGTCTGGAACAAAAATAAACTACAGAAATGATTTGGGAAGAAGTCCCACAATTTTTTCATTATTTTTACTCTCTTTTTCGTCGAAGACTCTAATCAGAATGTACCAAGCCTTGTTTATATTTTCTAGCTAAATACATCACAATGCAACTCGAACGTCATCTGTGACGAATGCATCAGCAGTTTACGGAGCTCACTATCCTTCAAGCAGCAGGTTCTTGATGCGGAAAAGATGTTTCTGACCAGCTTGCAAACTGTGGGATCAGGTGACTTTATAGCTCACAGTAGTCATAGAATTATACTAGTGCCATATATCGCACTCTTAATAAAACAACAACCGAATTCAAAATTTTGGCAAAATGAGTTTTGATAAAAAAACCGACCTAAAAGAGCAAGCCACACAGTGTCAGTAAAAAAAAAAACTTAAGCAATAAGTGTCCCTCTTTTAGGTCAGTTTTTATCAAACTCATTTTGTAAAATTTTGAATTTGGTTGTTGTTTTACTAAGAGTGCGAATTTTGTTTGACTTAGAAAAGAATTGTTTACCTGAACAAGTTTACCCAAATAATGTATTCTGAATTTGTCAAAAAAAATAGTTGACTCCTCCAAACTAAATTCTCAAATTAGTTTTCACAAAATAAATCAATTTTTATTTTCCATTTGACAATTGCTTGCTTTGGGGAAAGTTGTTTCATGAGTAGAAGCCAGTTTTTTCAATTTTATATATTTGACTGACTGGTTAGCGATCCTGACCACTGATCCGAGAGTCATGGGTTCGATCCCCACACAGGGCAAACTTTCTGTGATGAGCAGAATTGTTTGCTCTGAGTCTGGATGTATTATATCTATATATGTATTTAAAATATTTAAATGTATTTGTGTATGTATCCCATAACACAGGGAATCCTAGTTTGGGGCCAGATGATGTGTGTGTGATTTGTCCCAGATATTATTATTATTTATGGCTATCCTCTATCCGATGAATGTCGCTATCTAGGTTTCACGTTAGATTCTAAGTTAAACTGGAAAAAGCACGTGCAGGTACTTTGTGACAGGCTGAGTGGCGCAGCGTATGCCTTGAGGAAACTGCGACCTCTCGTGTCTCCCGGTATCCTTAAGCAGGCTTACTTTGCGCACTTCCATTCAATAATGTCCTATGGCATTATCCTATGGGGTGACTCGACGGACTCTGATCGAGTGTTTGTCCTGCAAAAAAGAGCAATAAGAATTTTGCTAAACAAAAGCTCAAGAGACACTTGCAGGGAGCAGTTTAAATCATTGCGTATCATGCCACTCTACTCATTATACCTGTACGAGCTGCTGATGTTCGTTCGTCGCAACATTTCCACATTTGACCGACGCACTACCGGAGGTAGAAAACTCCGTAACACTGGTCGACTACAGGCGGTAACGCGACGAACTACTCTCGCCACCAAGAATCCGCGTGTAATCGGTCCGTCACTGTACGAGCGACTACCCGCAGTCATCAAAGATGAGGAATGTGACGAAACGTTTGGTCGCCAACTACGAAATCTTTTGTTGGAAAATGAATTCTACTCGGTAGATGAATATATTAACAAAAAGTTTTAAATTATGATTATTTTACAATTTGTAAATCAAATGTGATTTGACATGTAATTATTAATTTAGTCTTTTATGTTTGTATAATGACATATTATTCGATATTTTTATTGACATTGTTTTATTTTATTTTAAATTTGACATTTATTGACATTGTATTTCTTTTCATGTTTGACACTATTACTTTATTTTATTTTGACGATCATATTATCCTCTGACATCTTTTTAAATAAGTATATTTTGTAAGTTGACATTGATAATATGAAATAAATGAATCTAATCTAATCTAATCTATCCAAACCCAAAGTAGTCATTTCCCATTTGTTTGACTATAATTCTTTTGTCATTATTAAACATTTGTATATTAAATTATTTACATTTAACATATACATATTATACAGGGTGTAAGGGACAGGTTTCCGAAAACTTTAAGGGCTTACTCAGTAGATGAAACTGAACAAGTTTCCACAAGAAAGTTTTCGGAAACCTGTCCCGTACACCCTGTATAGTCACTGGAATGTTTATTTGCCCTACCAGACATCTTAAATTAAAAGATTTTGACTCCACACCATATTGGAGAAACAGCTAACCACTTATTTGTAATTCGTACATAGAGAAGAAGATATTTTGAAATCATAGAACAAATTCTGTTCTGGCTACACTACAGTCAGCCAAAAACATACTTGCTCCCGAAAACTATAACCTTCCTTCCTTATGTAAAGCTTACCGGGACAATTTTAATTTTTCAGAAGAAAAGCTATTCCATGTGAAACAAGAACCGAAAGGAGACAGCGGCGACGACTCTGATGACTACTTTTTAGCTGAGCTTCCCTCAGGTATTTATTGTGAACTTTAGAACACAAATTAAATTAAAAATAACACAATTCAATTAAAAAATTAATAACACAGACGAAATAAAAACAACACAAATCATAAAGTCAAGTCAAATCTTTATTTTTTATTCAAGTAGATTGCATTACGTACGATCTGGAACATGGGTCATCTTCATTGTATGTTACCTTGGAATAAAACATTATACATTAATATGAGTTTCGCTGAGTGTACAAGTCCCGCGTGGTAGGGACTTTGTACTAGGTAGAAAAAATTGACGATTTAAAAATTTATTTATTTATTTACAAATTTATTGCACACTTAAAAAAGATACACACACATGATTACACATTTTATGTATAATTGGTATGAATAACATGTGTAAAGCATCTACATAAATAAAAAACATTTTGAGTTTGAGTACAAAAATACATCTAATTGTAAGAGAGAGTGATTATTTTATCTTGATCACAGGATATCCTATCATAAATCTCATAAGTGTGAAAGGGACGACCTATTCTCAAGATGTTCTCAAGTAAATACTAACTGGTTGAGATTTTTTTTTTATGTGATAGGCGGCAAACGCGCAGACGGATCACCTGATGGTAAGCGATTACCGCCGCCCATAGACACCCGCAACACCAGAGGAGTCACAAGTGCGTTGCCGACCTTTGAAATGGGATGCGGGATGGGGAGAATTGGGCTCCGGTACCCTCACTCACTCGGCGAAGCACAACGCAAGCGTTGCTTCACGCCGGTTTCCTGAGAGGCCGTGGTATCACTCCGGTCGAGCCGGCTCATTCGTGCCGAAGCATGGCTCTCCCACGGCTACGGATGTTTTGATTGTGTAGTGATTGTTTAACCCACGGAAGAAAGATTCTTCCGTGGTTTAACCGTTTAAATATATTTATTCATAAGGAAGAAGGCCGCAAAGTATACGGAAACACCCACACCCCGGACACTTCATACAAATTTCGCGCCATTGTTTACTACATAGACATTCATGTTTGTACACATTTAAATAAGTGCGTGATGTACAAGGGTTGAATCAAGATTCAATAATTGGCTCTCACTATCTTTATTTTTAGCTAGACTTTTACAAATAAAGTGAAGGCTGTATGCACCAGACAAGGCTGTATAGCCTTAGAAGCCTTTAACTCTTTCCTTAAAGAAATTAAATTGTCTTTGGTTAATAAACTGTGCTTTGGTTTGCCAACCCCTTGACAAATGGTCACACATAGGTTACACAGGGGGGGGTGAGGTAACTTTCAGAGAGCGGCAGGGAGAGTCCATACTGTATAATGTCCTTATACTGTGGGAAACTGCATTTTAGCAGCACCTGCCTGTTACAACTAATGGTGAGTGGAGACCTTTTTAGTGTCACTATGCAGCACCTACATTTATTTTTAGCTTAAGAACAAATGTCTTACTTTAAGGTGTTGTGTTTTTACATTAAATAAAGAGTTTTCTATTTATATTTCTTAAGGCAGACTTCCGATGCTAGCGGCCGATGCGACAGACGCGCGCGACTGTACTAAACACCAGAAATGTATGGAAGAGCCGCGCGCGTCTGTCGCGGGGTACGGAAGCGGCGCCATAAACTCTATACACTTTGCGGCTTTCTATCTTATGTGGGCAGTTTTAATATTGAATTTTTAAACATTGTGTGTTTAAAGTGCTTCATTTCGAGACACTGATAGCACAAGTGGGATCTTAAGGTAAGATGTTTCCTTGAAAATATTATAAACTAGCTTCCGCCCGCGACTTCGTCTGCGTGGACTTCAGAATTGGGTCCAGAGAGAAAGAAAATGTTAAGGTGGCGCCATCTAGTGACGAAGTGGGAATTTTGAGTTTAAGCATTCCTCTGGGAACCCTTAAGTTTTCCGGGATAAGTATCCTATGTGTTAGCCGAGTGCTTTTTATATCTACCTACCAAATTTTATCCAAATCCGTTCAGTAGTTTCGGCGTGAAAGTGGAAGAAACAAATAAACAAACATCCATACTTTCGCATTTATAATATTAGTGAGATAAAATAAATGACAGTTATATTATACTGACATTGAGATTACTTGGGATATGAACTAACCATGTTTTGTATTTCAGATGCTGAAAATATCAAAACCGAATTATTGCTACAACGGAAAATTAACTCGAATCACTCGAGTGACTGTAAAGATATGTCAAGCAGGTCCCCAAAAGTATCCGAAATAACTTCCAAACGCCAAAATTTGACAGCAATGGAAATAAAAGTGACAGTTCCTAATAAAATCTTCTTTGGTTCAACCAGTGTGACACAAGAAAATACTATTATAAATCAAAGACGCGACGAATTGGAAAGGAAATTGTTAAAAAATCTCGGTCTAGAATACAAAAATCGCAAAGGACAAATTGTCAAGTCGAAATCTTTGGCGCCTCCATGCAACAATTGTCGATTTAAATGTCACGAAAGAATCACCGAGGCGGAAAGGTTGGAAGTATTCGAAAAGTTCTGGGAATTAGGCGACCGTCAGAAACAATGGCAGTTCGTTGTTTCTTACTCGAGGCGAGTCGATAAAAAATCGTCGACACTGTTTCCGAAACATAAAAATCGATTATACACTTACAAGTATTATTTGCCAAAAGTTTTCGATGACCACGATTCCGTGGTGGCGGTTTGCAAGACAATGTTTTGTAACACTCTCAGCATTTCCGGGGTTGCCATTGTAACGGCGTGGAGGAAGTTTGATGGGCAATCAGTTGTGGAAATTGATAAGAGAGGGCACCACAATCGACTAAACAGAGCTGTCAACGCAGAAATGATACGTAGCGTTTGTGACCACGTCAAGTCCGCTGTGAAATGTTACCAGTCGAAACATACGGGGAAGATTTGCGTGAAAAACCGTTTGAATGTCTCGCGGATGTTTAGGGCGTACGAGCAATGGTTCAAACCTGATGTATACACGACGAAAGCAATGAAATTGAGGCAGTACCGAGAAATTGTTTTAGCTAATATAGAAGTTGTGTCTAATAAAAAAAGGAAGAAAATTGCATCGAAATAAATACAATGTGTCTGTAATGCAAGGTTATTCTTTTTGACCTGCCTGACATCGACATTTTGACCATGTAATGGTGAGGTCAAATTTGAAAATTGTCAGAACAAAAATTGTTGCTTTTGATCTCACCTATACATGGACAAACGGATGTCAGGTCAAAATGAAGAACCTTGCATATAAATAATTACAGTTAATTGTTAAATACGCAATTATATAATTAAAAAAAAAAAGATTCTGACGAATTGAGAACCTCCTCCTTTTTTTGAAGTCGGTTGAAAAAACATGACAAATGACTGAAAAAAGAAATCCCAGTGCACTTCCAGTTTTTTTTTGCGATTTGAATATTATTTTTGAAACTTTTGGAAAGGTCAGATTCATAAGCAGAAACCAATGTTTAATTTATTTAAGGACTTTCTTTAAGGTATTTCAGAAGAAAAGTAAAATGTGTTTTTTATATCATGTTTAAGTTGACTGTAACAAAATTGAAATTAGATTTCCTTTTTACAATATTTTACCAGCCAACAATGGTGTCGATTCGGTTTTCACGATTAAACTTATTTGACAGGACTAAACTTAATTTAAGCGTCCTGCCCTTGTCTTTTCGATATAGAAAGAAAAAGACAAAACACTTAAATAGTTTAATCCTGTCAAATAAGTTTAATCGTGAATACCGTATCGACATCATTGTCTAAGTTACTTTAATATTTTATTTGAAACTATTTAAATTAAAAAATACCACAGAAACGTTTTTTATTTTTATCTTTATAACCTTTATAAATTAATATTCCATCCAGTTATATCACTCTATTGCGGTTAACTTGGGGGAAAAGGTAAACGGTATTTTTATTACAGTTAAGGAGTTACCAGATGAGAAAATTAAAGTGGAATTCAATGAGCCCAAGAAGAGAACAGCGCAGAAGAGAAGCAAACAGCCCAGCAGTAAGAAGAAGAAAGAGGGAGACGGCTGGAAGAAGGAGAAGATAAAATCTCTGGTCACGCGACTAGCGACATCTATTAGTGAGTGTCCGTAACATTTCTTTGCAATTTTTGTAACTCTTCGACAAAACAAATTGAAGTTTTTTTTATGACGCAAGTTTTTATCGTACTTGACTGCACTAGTTTATAGTGTATGAATGTATGTATGTATGTTTTTTTCACCCCCCTGTAGTTAGAACGAGATTTCCTGATCAATTCAATTCCTGTAACTCTATCCTAACAAACAGTCGCTCTTAACTTGGCAGCCATTTTGTTTCTTTGAACACAGTTGAGGACACTATGGATGCGCTTTTCTAGAAGTACTAAGATGTGTCGCTAGATGGCACACGTGGTTATAGTTACAAAATAGATTTTATGTCTATGAAATTTATAAACAGGATATTTTAAATGTAAAACTACGGAATTTATAGATACGAAAATATTATTTTTAAGGCATCCGATATAAAGCCTGTGAATGTTATATGTCATGTTTATCTACAGTGCCATCTGTTGAGTTAATAAAAAAGTAATGAAAATCTCCCGTTTCTTTACACCAAAATTATTATTGTTGTTTTTAACTTACAGATTCATTCGACTTACCAGAACTAACTATAACAAAGAGAAAACAGATCGGCGCCCAGCGACAATGCACTATTAAAGTTAAAGACGATCCCAGCGACAAAATAAATTTCGCATGGTCTTCAAAGACGAACACAGAAAAACTAAAACACAAGGAGAACTTACAGACCATATTAAAGTATTCTAATGCCACTCCATTTAAAAACAAATCTTTATTAGGCTTCATATGTGGTTATTGCGACGCCACATTCCCAGATCCAATCGATTTGAGAACGCATACAAATGTCGATCATAAGATCGAGAGGTTAGAGTTCAAATCTAATTTCGACCTGACCGAGTATAACGTGAAAGTTGACGTCACAGATCTAATTTGCACTTTATGCGAGGAACCTATGAGTAATCTTGGTGTTTTGAAAGAGCATTTAGTAAAATCCCACAATCAGAATATATATAACGATATAAAAGACCATATATTGCAATTCAAGCTGAAAAAGGGCGAAGTCTACGATTGCGCCATGTGCACAGCTACTTATGAAACGTTTAAAATGCTAAAACAACACATGAACAAACATTATAACAATTATACTTGTAATAAATGCGACACGTCGTTCGCAACGAAACGATCTCTTAGTGCTCATAAAACCACTCATATTGAGGGTAGTTTTAAATGCGAACATTGTGACAAAGTATTCGCTAGTAGAGGTAAGAAACATTACCACGAAAAGACGAAGCATTTGGGCGCTAGAAGTATAAGCAATTGTCCTTTCTGCAACGAAGCGTTCAGGAGTTATTATCAAAGGAATCAACATCTAATAAAAGTTCATAATAGCGAAGCACAGTATAAATGCAATGTGTGCGATAAAGCGTATATATTGAAATCGTTGCTAATGTACCATATAAAGAAGAACCATCTAATGGAGAAGAATTGTCAGTGTACCGAATGTGGATTCAGGTAGGATATATTTTAAAGTCATTACTTGTTTCTTTTTTGTATTTTTTTTATCCTTTTGTACTGTACTGCAAAAAGACTTCCGGAATCTTCGACAGGGTGTTTTCCTATTGAATTTTCAAAAAAAGGACTATTGGTAAAAGTTATTCAGTTTTATGACCGGATCTCACAGTTCCGGGAGTGATCTTTTTACGCTCTGTATTACGTTATTAACAACCCATTTCGTCCCCACTGCAGGGGCACGGCTCTCTTCTCTTCCTTCCTTCCTCTTCTTCTCTGTATTACGTAATTAGTTCCTAATTACAATGAACTTTTTTCTCTTTTCATTTTTTTAAATATTAACGTTAGTATTCTTGACCTAAAATTAAGAACTAAGATGTAATAACATGAAATACATTTTCGAAAAATGTGTTAGAAGGATATTCGTTGAGCCCAGCGGCCCCATCTTAGTGGGATTACCAATTTGTTTGAATTATTATTTCTTTTAAATTTTCTTACCTTTGTTAAGTTGATAAAAAACTGAGTGGAAATAATTATTATAGATAGCCAGTTGCGTTGCGTTGGGGAATCTTGGTAAGCCCGCTTTCATCTTAGGCATAATCATCGCTCACCATCAGGTCACATAAAAGGGCTTCCCAATGTTTTTCACCATATTTTGAAAAGTATACTCATAGACAAAAAAAACTACTCAAAGTTTCATGCACGACTTTTGGAAAATTAACTCAATCTAGCAAAATAAAACTAAACCAAAAGTTCAAAAACTGTGTGTTTACTGTTTATGATTTTAGTTTGATGGTTTTCTAGTTTTTTGCTTTTAGTGTTTAGCAGTTTTGTAGATTGAGTTAATTTTTCAAAAGTCTAGCAACAAATCTTGAGTCGATTTTTTAGTCCACCAGTGTATCTCAAGTTGATCATTAGGTGGGAAAAAGTCAAAAATATTTTTTTAATTTTTTTTTAAACCTATAAGTACCCGAAAAGTACATTTTAAATTACCATTCCCAATCAGCGTGCGAAAACGCTAGCCGCCAAATTAGGTCGTGACGTCATTTCAGGAGTAAACAAAACAGCTCTGTACTAAAATTTTGGCACATATTGCAAACAAAATGTCACTGTTTACTACTATTGTGACGTCACATGACAACCAGCATGGCGGCTATCGTTTCAGACATTTGATTAACAGATTAAAAAACTAGATTTTTGCAAATCAAAAATAAAATATTTTTTCTCATTTTATTGTATCGAAATTATTACAAATACCACAGTAAATTAGCAGTTTTAAATTGTTTCTTGTATAGAGTAAAATACCCTATTGTGGATAAAAACTGAATGCATTTTCCCCCCACAGATTCTTCAGCAAGAAAGCTCTGAAGGCCCACATGGTGAAACACACGGGGGAGAAGAACTTCTCCTGCGAAGTGTGCCACAAGGCGTACGCTAGGAAATACACGCTACGCGAGCATATGAGGATACACAACAACGACAGGAGGTCAGTTCTTAATAAAAAAATACCTTCTAAAAGTTTAAAGTGCTGAATAGCGCACCTCTATCTTCTTACTAATATTATGAACTAGCTTCCGCCCGCGACTTCGCCCGCGTGGACTTCAGAATTGAAAGAAAATGTAAAGCGCCATCTAGTGAAGAAGTAGAAATTTTAAGTTTTTAAGCATTCCTACGGAAACCCTTAAGTTTTCCAGGATCAAAAGTATTCTATGTGTTAGCCGAATGCTGCATCTATCTACCTACCAAATTTCATCCAAATCCGTTCTGTAGTTTCGGCGTGAAAGCGGAACAAACAAACTGACAAACAAACAAACATCCATACTTTCGCATTTATAATAATAAAATAATATTGATGATGATTAATGATGAGATGCGAAAATATGGATGTTTGTTTATTTCTTTGTTCCACTTTCACGCCGAAACTACTGAACGGATTTGGATGTTTGGTAGGCAAAAACTCAAAATTTAATTCGTCACTAGATGGCGCCACCTTAACATTTTCTTTCTCTCTGGATCCAATTCTGAAGTCCACGCAGACGAAGTCGCGGGCGGAAGCTAGTGTAGGATTATAATTGCAATTTATGTCGTCAATTCATTTATGAGCTGGAAAAGCAATAGATCCATGGGCGGCGGTAATCGCTTACCATCAGGTGATCCGTCTGCTCGTTTGCCACCTATCACATAAAAAAAAAAAAAAAAAGATCTCCAAATATCTTTGTCATTTACATAATCTAAGATCAAATACATTTTTAACATGTATTTTTCTTTATATTTCACTTCTAGGTTCAAATGCGAAGTATGCGCCATGTCGTTCGTGCAAAAGTGCAGCCTGAAGAGCCATCTGTTGTCGAACCACGGTATCAGCTTGGCGGCGAGCGACATCACCACCTCGGCTGGCGTTTAGTTAGATCAATCAATACATTTCGACTACGCTTATATGGCGTGTGGACACAAAATACAAAGACACAGAAGGTACACACTCACTAAAATCCTAAACATATACATACATGCTTATAGACGTATACGGTCGTTGTAGGCAAGGTCACGATACTGTTGTGATACTTTGCCGCGTGATCTTGCCTCGAACGACCGTATATTGCTATAAACATGTATATGCTTACGATTTTAGTAGTTTGTATTGAGCGGACCTTCTTTGTCTATTTTGTGGTGTGGATGACATTGGTGTCGATTCGGTGTTCGATTGAATTTATTTAACAGGACTAAATTTAAGCATTCCTCCTATCCTTGTATTTTCGATACATAGAGAAAAAGACAAGACACTTAAATAAAGTTTAGTTCTGTCAAATAAGTTTAATCGTGAAAACCGAATCGACACCATTGACAGGAGGGCGCTTTTGTCGCAAATCTGACATTTATTTCATACAAATAGTGTCATTTTTCAAGATGGCGGCGGTTAGTTCCGGCTTTTGACCACACCACAAGCCAAATAACCGTAGTTGGAATGTACGTTATGTGACTACTAGTCATTTGAGTTACTTTTTATTATCTGTCAAAAACGACATTTTGTTCTAAAAATGTTTGTAATACCTGACCTAGATGTGACTTCATAAGTAGTTTTTCAGATTCGTTAAGCGACACATTTTGCATGCCTTTGTATTTTCGCATCGAGGTTTTTTGTTCAGATTCAAATATTTTTGACAGGTTGAGGCATAATATGGCTACTTTTTATCACGTAAAAATAAAATTTATTCCTGAGAACTGAGCGGTAAAGTAAAAATACGATGCTATTAAGTGTTGAAACTATACAATCGATTTTTAACAGCCGTAGCCAAAGGTGCTTTTAAGTTAACATGATTTTGTGTAACGCTGCCCTTATTTGTTCTCCGTCTCTTTCTGGCACGTACAATCGTGCGGGCTATGACTTCACTTTAGGGCCGCCTCATACCGAGACAAATCCTTCGTTTTTCTCAGTTGATGTTGTTGATAACATGATGTGAAGTGTTACCCCTTCATTCAGTAGCGTAGCGACTGAACCTATGTTATTTATAAGTATGGATATGTATGTGTGCAGGGTGTCCATCAATAAAGTGCATAAACGAAAAGGGGTTGAAAGGCCGAATTTTTTATCGAAAAAACCCGTATTTTCTGATTAAAAACTTAAAAAAAAAAACGTTAATGGTTAGTAATGGATTGGCTACACATAGCTAATCTTTTTTTATACCTTCAATTGGTAAGCCCTTGGCACAGATTTTATAATACTAACGTACAGATACCTCATGTCATACAACGAAATGCGACTGCCGTAACTCGGGCTATTCGTCGGGCTATTTTTTTCACTCATTGAGAACTACCGCTACTAGCGACATCTAGGGCGCGGGCTGGCTATAAATGAAGACATTCTGGTTGCTTACCTGTACCTTCATTTGCTTTTGTTGATTTTTTTTTTGCACATAACCTACTAGTATTATATTATCTGTGATATTACTAAATAAAATACATAATTTGAAATATAAAAACAAAAATAATACCACCTATTACATTTTTCAATCGTGTGGTATCAGCGCCATCTATCAATTCGCGCTATAAACTGTTACTCAACTCAGTACGTGTCATTACTCAACTCTGACAATGATTTTGTCACCATGCATTGCCGTCATCAGATAATTTGTAGAAATTGATAATGAAGTGCATTATCGGTCTTTGTCATACTTTTAGGTAATTTCATAATCAAAACACTTATTTTTAGCAACTTAATGGGAATTTTATTCGTTTTGAATGAACTTCGATTACAAATCGATACTTTGTCGTGCCATCTATTGACATTTTATTGAACTAAGGTTTTCGTTGTATGAAATGAGACCCCGTGCCCTTGGCATCATCTCACCTGATGGTAAGTGATGATGATGCCGAAGATGGAATCGGGCTTACCAAGATTCCCCAACGCAATGGGGAAATGGCTATCTTATGTTTATGCCGAAACACATCAATGCAATTGCAATTATTACAGTAGCCATATGCTTATTGATAAAAACACAGGAAATTAGATAACTACTAGGTGGGTTTTTGAATACTGAAGAATTTTCTAATTAATTTATTTGCAATAAAATTCGTTCTAATTTAATTTCATGACTTTTCCTTTTTGAAATTTTTCTAGTGATTTTTTTTTCTTTTGTTCATCTGTATTTTAATACTCTGTTGCACACAAAGAGAAAATTACAGATAAATATATAGGATTATGTACATAAAGGCATAATATGTATAAAGTATAAATAAATGTTTTTAATATAAATACAACTAGTGATTTTTCTTTTCAATGTCCTTTTTTGCCACCAATTTGATAAAAAATGAATGAATGAATGAAAACACTTTATTGCACAACAAAACAGGAAAATAAAAACATAAACATCAACATCAAATCTATTTGAAATTGAAACTATTATAAATAAGTGAAAATATTGCTATTTTATTAATAACGAAAAAAAACTTTTATTACTTAAGATTTTTTGTGCATTTGGCTATGCATATTAAAAATACAGAAAAAAGGTATGATAAAATACTTTATTTGTATTCACTTACAAGGCTAAAATATTATTTACAATTAACAAACACCACAATTGATCATTTATATAATATAATACTGTACAAATAAAAATATAATAAACGAGATTAAATTACGAGAATTCTAAAATCCATTTATAAAAATAGTAACTGATAAAACAACATCCATGTCCATCCCTATAAAACGGATGCAAGGTTCCGAACCAAAAATGCGGCTTGCGCACCGCGCATCTTTGTTAGTCATGATATAATTGTACACGCACACTCTGAATTTTAACGAGTTGTCTATTTGTGTACATTTCTACTGTTTCCGCTACAAATGTCGTAACTCCAAAATGCATATGCAAAATGAATCTAATCTTATCAGTTTTGGTAACAGCAAAAAAAAAATTTTGTTTTTTTTGTTTATAAAGTTATAAAAATTTGGTTCTAATGGTTCTTTTATTATTTAGACCTTTAAAAGATTTGCATTTTGATGTATTTTTTAGATTTTTGGTTATTGCCAAAACTATGCACAAAGAAGTTTTATATCGTCGCTCGGGGTGCATGTCTGTGACTATGCATTTTGAAGTTGCAATCTTCGTAGCGGAAACAGTCAATTTGTATTCTTAAAAATAATAATATAAATGTTTTATTGCGGGCAAAAGAAACATCAACAATTTTAATTAAAAAAATATACAGATTGTGTAATAAATATGAACAGCGGACTCTTAATAATAACAAAGAATACTATTTCCAACCCCCTGAAACTCCATACAAGTCTAAGCCCCCCCCCGTCCTTGTCACAGATGGTCACATTTGTGGGACCACTTCCTCCCTGGTGTGACGTCACATATTTTGCAATTTTTCGCCCAGAATTGAAATGAAAACAGAAATTCCAAAATTATATATTTTTTCTTATTTATTATGTGACGTCACAACGTTTATGAGTCCCCCCTACCCCTTGTCACATGTTAGAAAGGAGAACACATAGTAGGTAAATTTTTGAATTGACTTGTATGGAGTGTTTTGAATTGATATGAAATCTACAAGTTATTACATACAATTCAAATCAAATATACAGGTGTAACAAAAATGTGTGTAGGACCCGTTAACTGGGGATTCTACTCATCGTACTGAACAATTTTTGTTCTACGACATTGCTGAAATCGCAAAAAAAAAACTTGGACTCTCCATACAAAAATAGCAAACAGACGATCAATTTGAATGGAATGTCAATTTTTTTTCTGTGATTTGAGCAAAGTCGTAGAACAAAAGTTATTCAGTACAATGAGTAGAATCCCCAGATAACGGGGCCTACACCAATTTTGTTACATCCTGTATAATTATCTTCTTTTTAAAATCTCCTTTGTAATTAAAAACCTTCGGTCCTTTTAAAAATTGAACAAATAATTATATGTATGTACAACAATGTACTTTTTCTACTTAATTTAGACATTGCAAAACTTATTGCTGAATTTATACATTTCACATCACATATTTATACAATAAAATTTTCAATTGACTTGTTTTTAAAATAAAACTTTTTTACACTTTAAAAATAATTTAGACACACCACATACACATATTAAAATACATCTTTTCCAATTTCTATGTAGGAGATTCAGTGTTCACTTTATTTGAAATACTTTCAAACTCGGCCAACGTCATCCCGTGATTGGACAGAATATGACTTTTCAAACTGCAATTCTGAACAAATGCCAACCCGCAGAGTCCACATTTGAATCGCCTGTCGTTGTTATGTATCTTCATATGTTCCCTTAAAGTCTTTTTCCTCGCATAAGCCTTCATACATACCATACATTTATGCACTTTTTCCCCGACATGCTTTATCATGTGATCCTTCAAGTCGACCTGACGGAAGAATCCTTGTCCGCAGACCGAACACATATGGTTCCGTTCCATGAGATGAAATTTTTTTGTATGATTTGTTAATTGAGATTTGAGTATGAAAGATTTGTCACAGATGTTACATTTGTACGTTGCTGCGGGAAGATTGTGCTCTTCGATCATGTGTCTGTTCCTTTGTATGTAACCGGGTAGTACTTTGTCACAGTGCGGACAGCCCACTTCTCTCTTTCGGTTGCTATGGGCAACTTTCTCGTGGCACATCCTCCTAACTTGAGTCACAAACACTTTATCGCACATGGAACATTTAAAACTACCCACAACGTGTGATTTTTTGTGCGTCAACAATCTATCTTTATTTAAGAAACCCATATCGCATTCGTCACAAATAAAATTTCTATAATGTAAATTCATGTGTTGTAACAACATTTTGAAAGTTTCAAACGATGAATGGCATAGTGCACAATTCATTTTTTCACCATCAGTTAATTTAAATTCTAGAATGTAATCAAAACCCGGATAGAAAAATATATCGTGCTGTTTGGTTAGATGCTTCTTGAGATCGCTTATGAAACCAACTTTTTCACCGCACAATGTGCATGAAAGATCCGTAATGTCAATTTTGAACGAAACATTTGATCTGTCCGCGTTAATGTGATTAAAATTCTCATGGTCGCTTTTGTGTTTCTCGACTATGTGTTCTTTTAAACAGTTTAAATCTTTGAAATTCTCTTTGCAGTACAAACAGAAAATCCCGGCTATGGTCTTAAATAGAAACGGTGTACAATTTGAATATATCATTATATTTCTCATGTTGGCCCTGTGTTTTTTGCGTTCGGTTTTGAGACCACCCTCTTCAGGCGGCTTCGCCTTTTTGGAACGAAGATTTAATTTAGACTTCTTCCGTAGGCTTTTTCCTGAGCACTTCTCGGAATCTGAAAATTAATGATTGTATTTTAAAATACAATTTAGAGAAAAAATTAAGTAGGTATTTAGACCCTATATAATGTTCTTACGCGATTTCCTTCACCTAAAGGTTGTCTGGAAGAGATCGCTCTTTAGCGATAAGACCGCTTCCCTGTATAACTTTCTTTTTTATGTTTATGTTTTTATTTTCCTGTTTTATTGTGCAGTAAAGTGTTTTCATTCAGTCATTCATTCATATATCTTCTAAACAACCTTTGGGTCAAGAACTATATTGGGAGCAGTGCAAATAAAGCAAGCAAAGAGCTAAGAAGATTTGTGGCCTATGACCTGGCGAATTTTTAACCGACTTCAAAAAAAGGAGGAGGTTCTCAATTCGTCGGAATCTTTTTTTTTTATGTATGTTCACCGATTACTCGAAGACGCCTGAACCGATTTGGAAAATTCTTTTTTTGTTTAAAAGGGTATACTTCACAGGTGGTCTCATATAAATTCTTTTTTCAAAATTTTATCAAAATCGATTCAGCGGTTTTTGAGAAAATCAACAAAAACATAGCCAAATTGGAGTTGTTGCGATTGAAGTCGGTTGTTTTTAACGTATTCAGCGTGGTCAATTATCACAAAAGCGGTGTCGCAGTTTGAAACCCACTTAAATCGATAGAGGATACCTAAATGAACAAAAAATATACAGGATATTTGTCGTAACATCGCCAGTTGCAGAAATATAATTGATTTTTATTATCCCTCCATATGGTAAAGAAATCTTTATCATGAAATATCTCCGAAACTGGTGGTTTAAACACAAAACTACTTAATATATTTTTTTATCGTCTGAATGTTCCCTAGCTATTTATAAAGGATTCAAGATGCGACAGTGACTTTGGAAAAAAACCGGCCATAGGCCACCTTCCATAGTTAAATCTTACATCCCTTTGAAAAATCAAATCATAGTATGAAAAAGTGTAAAGGTGGAAGCGGTCGTGGCTCAGTGTGGCTTGCGTGGTCTCGTCTATCACGTAGGTTAACTGACTATAGACACGGTCATGACCTGGATAGGTTTGACTGTTAGTGGCATTTATCTCGACCGTTTCCGTGCTTCGCAAGGCACGTTATGCCGTTGGTGCCGGGTGCAATCGCTAGATGGCAGTCGTTAAGCCATGTCGGAGACCTTATAGGCGGTTTGAAAACTTCTGACACTGGGGTTGGCCACTAGCCCCACAACCTCCACCATTCCGGACTTGGCCCCGTGTGTGGAGTATGGCCTAACCTCCCCGAGTAATGGGAAGAGACCCGTGCCCCTGCAGTGGGGACGTAATGGGTTGTTTACATACATATAAATGATATCTGTCAATATTTTACTAATCAAACTGAAAAACTTTCCCCAAGAAGAACTTGCCAGACATTTTATAATCACTCGGTCGAACGGGACAAGCCTCTGATGTTGTTAAAATATCAACCGATCTTACCGGTATCTGTAAGATGAGGTCACCCTCGGAGAGTGACAGGGAATGACCACACTGTATGTTACCTACCGTATGTTACTATTTAATATAGGGTCTTTATGAAATACCTGAAACAATTTAAACCACGGCTTCTACACATGAAACTGAACAACTTTCCCTAAGGAACCTATACTCAATTCGCAAAAAAATTGTGGAGTAATTGATCAACGGAACCGCCAATTTTCTATGGGAAGTCCAATTTTTTTTGCGAAATTAGTATGGTTCCTTGGGGAAAGTTGTTCAGTTTTATGAGGAGAAGCCGTGGTAAAATTTTTTTCAGGTACTTTAAAAGGACCGTGTCTCTCTTGTCGTGTGGCACAATTTAACCGTCCTATCCACAGGACAAAATTGGTGTAGGACTCGTAAACTGGGGATTCTACTCATCTCACTGAACAACTTTTGTTCTACGACTTTGCTCAAATCACAATTTTGGACATTTCATACAAATTGATCATCTGTTTTGCCATTTTTGTATGGAGAGACCAAATTGAGCTGCAACGATTTGAGCAAAGTCATCAAACAACAAAAGTTGTTCAGTGCGATGAGTAGAATCTCCAGTTAACGGGCCCTGCAACATCCTGTATAACTATCAAGCTCCCACTCTTAGATATCAGAAAAAGAATATGTAGTAGGTACTATGATATTTATGATAATATTCTGTGATCACTGGTCAAGATTGCTCTCCCAGATGTTAGAAAAGGAAGCACATTATGTAATAGGCACATCTTTCCATTGACCTGTATGAAGAGTCAGGGGGTAGACACAACGATCACCGGGACCATAGAGAAACATATGACAACTCCTTACCAGTGTCCAATTTTTTCTTCCTTTGCCGCGCAGATGTGCGTTTATTCACGCCAATAAATTCCACCGTCTTATCATCATCGCTGAGATCTTCGCCATCAAAATATTCCTCTTTCAGATCTGGAAAATAATAATGCTCACCATTAAAGCTCTATGGGATGGAATCCGAAAGGAGTTTTTTTTTTTATTGTGTAGTACGAGTTGATGACCAGTGATCGCAGTAGGTAGATTGATTTTTGGTACTTGCATCGTGATTTTATAACATGGACAATCCTTTGTTCCGTAAATTTCTGGTATTTCCGGATTGAGTTGAGTATTATTAAAGTAAATCTAGTTCAATGAATTGGTTCTGAGGGAAACAGTAATGCACGACCAAATAATGTACAACCTGAGATTGCCCGACTAGGAATGCCCGACCTGGGAATTGAAGTACATTGTACTTGGATTCCCGGCCCGGACATTCCTTGCCGGCCATTATCAACCGCGCATTGTAGGTCCGAGCTGGTAATGCGCAACCAGTTTTTGCACGACCAATAATTCAAGTCCCTGTACATCAATTCCCGGGTTGAGCATTCCGTGCCGCGCATTCACGGCCGGGCGTTATCTGTCCGGCCTGATAATGCCCGACCCGGGAATGCAACGCCAAACACCCCAAAACACCAATCAACCAATCACGGTAATCCAACCATAGACTAGTATTTGAGGCCATGCCTCGTTTACACGGTTTTGTGTTAAGGACTGTTTGGTCTGCTTCCGATCCGGAGCAGTGATATTTTTTGTTTTATTTTACCCCGAGGGGGCAAAGGATCAGAGCCATACAGCCTAGTCTGTTGAAAATCTTCTTCAAAGGCGAAAGACTGAATAAACTGACGGACCAGTGATAATAATTCTCTTTGTCCAAGACTTTGATTTCACATTTCCAACCTTTATTTATTATATGTTATTGTTATCCCATTTTTTATGAAACCCGAATCATTCATTTTTACTTTCGAGCGACTGAGGGCCGAGCGTTAGCGAGCGACGAAGGAGTTAGGGAAGAATTGTCATGGCAAAAAAAATCGAACTTGAGATTTTGATGGGGATCGATTGTCTATCATATTAGAGCCCAAAAAAACAAAAATATGTGTGTGTGTGTGTGTGTGTGTATGTGTGTGTGTGTGAGAGTGAGTGAGTGTATGTGTGAGTGAGTGTGTGTGACCGTCCCGGTCTCTATCTCCAAGACCACTGGACGGATTAAGACACTAAAACACATAAAACACTAGGAGCTAAAGGTTTAATAAAATATTAAAATTATTATCAATAATATAAATTATACCAAATCTCGCACCGCAAATTCATTAGAAAATTGAAACGTTACCAACTTGGAATTTTTAAAAATCAAAGCTGATAATTTTTCAGATGTTAAAATAACAGAGTAAAAGTTGTAGACATCTCACTATCTATGTAGTATCTTTGTAAGTCAAAGGCAAAATACGAGGGCTGTTCCAAAAATAGTTAGTGAAATGAAAAATATTTAGAATATGAAAAAAGTTTATTTATAGTTTTTCAAAATATTCTCCTCCAACCCCTATGCACTTATGCATTCGGGTGAACCAGCTTTCAAAACATTTGAAAAACGTATCTTGCGGTAGGTCGAAAAATATTCGGCGAAATTCTTCGACGGCTTCGTCTGCGGTGTTAAATTTTCGTCCACGAAGCATTTTTTTTACTGTTGGAAATAGAAAGAAATCGCATGGAGCTAAATCTGGGCTGTACGGAGGATGGGGTAACATTTGTACTCCCGAAATTGTCAAATAGTCGATGGTTCTAGCAGCTGTGTGAGCGGGCGCGTTATCTTGGTGAAAAAGAATGCCACGGACGCCGCTCCTTGGGCGCTCGCTATTCAACTCCCCGAAAGCTTGAGGTAGACAAACTTCGCAGTACCATTCACTAGTAACTGTTCTATGGTCTTCTAGCGGAATTACTGCTACTGGTCCAGTGCGTCGAAAAAAAACCGCTATCATTTTTTTATTCACGCTCCGACCGCGAACAACTTTTGTGGGCAACTCGTCCTCTTCAAACACCCATTGCATGGATTGCTGTTTCGTGAGAGGATCGTAGCTATAAACCCAAGATTCGTCAGATGTAAGGATGTAGGATACGTTTTGCGAAGATCCTCCTTCAAACTTTTCCAGCATAAATCGGCACCAATCAACTCGACGGGATTTTTGCTCTTCGGTGAGAGAATGAGGTATCCATCGCGACGCAACCTTCCTAACTTTAAGGTGTTCATTCAGAATGGTGGAAACAGCCTGTGATCCAATCTTCAGTTCAGCCTGAATCTCCCGATGTGTAATGTGTCTATTCTCCGGCAATAGCCACTCTACCCTGATGACGTTCTCTTGAGTTACTGCAGTTGGCGGTCGGCCTGGTCGGGGGTCATCGTTTAGGTTCTCTCGGCCACGTTTAAATTCACGAAACCAATATGTAACTGTTGCTAACGCAGGGGCGGACTCCCCAAAAGCAGCTTGTAAATTATCGTGAGATTCCTTGAAGGTTAACCCTCGTTTATAGTCATAGAAAATCATAGCACGAAAAGCTTCCCGCGAGACCTCCATCGTTGCAAACAAAAGAAGAGTGACAGATAACATTTAAAAATAGAAAAAAAAAAAACTACACATAGGTGGCCAATGATTTTCACCAAAGAGAATTGTAATGAAATTTACCGTCAGTTCAAAATAGTTTCAAGAAAAAAGAGTCTATATTTACTCTGTGGCTAACAATTTTCGGAACAACCCTCGTAAAAGGTTCCGTACCTCCAGGGAAAACGCACTTCACTCGTCGCCGCGCGCTCAAACAGACAACACGTACGCCGCTGCTGCTACCCTTGTGCTCCGCTAGTGATAACCACCCGCAAAATGGATAAATGCGAAAAATTTAACAAATCAATCACGAAGCGAAGCCCAGGCCTAGAATGTAGCCGTTGTGAAAAAATTGTTCACATGAATACCACATGTTCTGGTCTAATGAACAAACAACTGACCGCTCTACGGGCTACGGATAACCTGGAGTGGACCTGTCATGAGTGCCATGAAAATTCGCCCAAAAGACGCTCTGTCATAATCCCCAATGAAGATGAGGATGAGGAAACCCAGGTCTCTATTCCATCAAATGCCCAGATAAATGTGAAGCAGCTTCTAAAGGACATCTCAAAGGAAGTGGAAAAGTCGATCCAAAGAGAAATGAGAGAGATAAATCAGGCATTACAGTTTAACAGTGAAAAAATGGAAGACTTGATTGAGTGCGTTGAGGCTTGCAAACAATCAATACAAAACCTGAAGAAAAAGAATGTTGAGCTGAATAACAAAAACAACTCTCTTGAAACAAGAGTAGGCGCTCTAGAGCAAAGAATACAAGAAATGGAACAAAACCAACTATCCAATCACATTGAGATCTCTTATATCCCCTGCCTGGAAGAGGAAAATCTACCGAAAATTATTGAAAAAGTGGCTGAAAAACTGCAACTCTCGTCAAAAGACATCGTGCGTGTCACAAGACTCGCTGGTAAAAAAGACCGCCCAAGTCCAATTCAGGTAGAATTGAAAGATGAATTCACCCAGCAAAAATGGCTTACAACCGCAAAGAAAACCAAAGTGTCATTGGAGAACATCATCTCACCACCCGATTCAATCACTGAGGCCCTCTCGCCAACCGACATCATATTCATCCGTGAAGCCCTGACAACCTACAACAAGCGAATCCTCTGGAATGCGAAACAGGAACTAAGAGACATCTACAAATTCATTTGGTGCAAAAAAGGCGTGATAATGGTCAGAAAACAGGAAAACGATAAAATAATAAGAGTAAGATCCTTAGAAGATATTAAAAAACTAACCTTATCCTAATCAAATCACTAATTACCTACCTATTTAATTAATACTAAAACCCCATTAGCGGATCTATATTTACCTACCTAATTATTATAATCATTATGAATATCTTTCAAGACGATATAATAATATGTCAAATATCAAACTGTAATAATATTTCCGATTTTGTACCAAACTTGCCATGTAATCAAACGCAACTCTTATGCATGCACATTAACATAAGGTCAATGATAAAAAATTTTGCTACCCTTGAACAATATGTACACTCATGTACCTCATGTATAGATATAATTGTTATTACAGAAGCTTATATATCAGACTCCATTTCATGCCTGTACCAAATAAGTGGGTACGAGATGCATACAGAGCTTCGAAAAATACGCATAAATTATAAATTAACCATTTACAAAACTAAACCCCAAAGCTTTGAATGCATTCTGTTCGAAATAACTACACCATCACGATACTCTGCGGCTCTTTGTGCAATCTACCGACCCCCTAACAAAAACAAGCACTTATTTGTCAACGAACTAAAGCGTTCGTTGTTATTAATAAAATAGACACTAAAACTGACTTATTTCTTATAGGTGACACAAACATAGACCTAAAAATTGATTCACCTATAAAATACTATTATAACAGCATGTTGTGTAGTGCGGGACTTGTGTGCGGGATAACTGACTATACGCGATTAGAATTTCGCGAAAATAAATTAACAAAATCATGCATTGACCATATTTACGCTAGATCGCATTCACAAGGTCTATTCATCGCAGCGCTCGGAACCGTACTGGCAGACCACAGAGCCATCGCGCTAGCATGCACCAGCCCATCGTCGGAATCTCATATACAGGACGTTCCTAAACGTAAGGTCATAATAAATAATAAAAAATTGTCGTCTCTGTTGGACAATATTGATTGGTCGAAAACGAATAACAAGCCATGCCCTACCGAAATTTACGACTACATAAATCAAAATATAAATAAATGCTACTTACAGGCTAAAACTATTGTTAAAATTAATACCAACACGCAGAGGTCAAATAATAAATGGGTAAATAAAAAAATCAAAATGCATGCAAATATAGGAACAAACTTTTCAACGAATGGTTACACGACACGAGCAATAAAATGATAAGACTACAATACAATAAAGCAAGAAACTATGCTAATAAATTGGCAAATAATTAATAATAAAAACAAAAAACTTTCATCTTAAAAACGAAATAATAAAAAACGAAAAAAATCCTAAACAGCTATGGCAGATATTAAACAGAATTACAGGCAGACTAAAATCATCACTGGATAATATTATATTGAACGCATTAGAGAGTACAAAAGTTACTACAACAGATACTCGTATAGCTCAGAATTTTGCCAGAAGCTTTGTGAATAACGTAAAGAACATTATACCAACTTGCAAAAATTCACTATTAAATAAATCTGAATACAAAACCCCATGTAATCACTCAAAGAGGTTTCAAAAAGCAAACGCAAATAAAATACACCAAATAATTAAATGTATTGACAAGAACAAGGGACCTGGTATAGACAGAATAAGAACAATAGATATAGTCTTGTTATGTGAGAAGTTAGCACCAGTTATAGCTAAATTAATAAATGCAAGTGTAAGTAAAGGTATATATCCCAAGGCTCTTAAATCAGGAATCGTTAGACCCATTTATAAAAAAGGTAGTCGCCAGGTCTATGAAAACTATCGGCCCATCACAATTCTTCCGGTAATTGATAAAATTATTGAAAAGTACATCTGCAAACAAATATATAACTACTATGACTCTCATAAAATTCTAACAGAAAAACAATACGGTTTTCAGCCTCATAAAAACACCACACAACTTCTGTCTAGAATAACTGATAAAATCAACGAACACATCAATAACAAAAATCATGTACTGATAGTTTTCATAGACTACAGCAAGGCTTTCGACACATTAAGGCATAATGATCTTATAGAAAGGCTAGATGACTGTGGTATACGAGGACCCCTGCTAGAGTGGTGTAAAGACTACCTAAATAACAGAACCTTTTTCGTAAAAGTTGCAGATTCCCTTAGTAATGAAGTCGAAGTAACAGAAGGTACAGCACAAGGATCAGTCCTTGGTCCGCTGCATTACCTAACATACGTTAATAACCTGACAAATATTATCCATAACTGTGAAATATATCAATTTGCCGATGACACATGCCTCCTTTCTGCCTCTTTCTTTCTGCAAAGACTAAAGGCCCGCAATAAAGTGTCGTATGCAATGATCACTGAAATTATGTATGCCGACGATTTGTGCTTCGTGACCAACTCACCAGATGAACTTCAAGATCTTATGACAAGCCTTAATGAATCCTGCCATCAGTTTGGTTTCAAAATCAGTGCAAGTAAGACCGAAGTATTAGCAATGGAATTTCAAGGTGTTCAGCAGCCTCTACACATACATCTCGGGGACAATGTACTAAAACAGGTCGAGAGGTTCAAATATCTGGGCAGCACTCTTTGAAGCAAATGCGATCTGGAGAGTGAGATTAACCTGAGAATAGGAGCTGCTGCTGCAGCTTTTGGTAGACTTCGATCTAAGGTGTTTCGCTCACACGATCTCAAGTTTGCAACAAAGATCTCGCTTTACATGGCAATTGTACTCCCCAATTTGCTCTATGCGTCCGAGACATGGGTTTTGTACCGAAAACACATACGCATTTTAGATAGATTCCATCTCAGGTGCCTCCGAGATGTAATGAACATCAAATGGTCTAACCGTGTGAGGAACACCGATGTACTACGTCAGGCCAACGTCTGCGGAATAGAGGCTTACCTGATGCGACGGCAACTGCGTTGGTGCGGACACGTGTTACGAATGCCGGAAGAAAGAGTGGCAAAGCGTATTTTCTTCTCTGAGCTCTAGAACGGCAAGCGGAAACAAGGCGGGCAGTTCCTTCGCTTCAAGGATGTTCAGAAAAGACACATGGTGAGATGTAACATCGTGCCTTCAGATTGGGAGAGACAAGCCATTCAACGTCCTGATTGGAGGACATTAGTGCAGCAAAATGTACAAGCTTTTGAAGAGCAGCGAAGGTCCGATCTGGACAAGAAGCGAGATGCTTTAAAAGCTAGGACCCCTGCTAATCTCAGTTACAACTATGTCAATGGGGTCCTAACGTGCGGTGATTGTGCCCGCACGTTCGTCAACAAGATTGGCTATTGTAGCCACTTGAGGGCCCACTTGAGGGCAAATCTGCGAAGCCCTCATAACTAAAAGGAGCAGTTGCCGTTGCCGAAACCGGCATGGAACAGATGATGATGATGATGATGTTGATTGATTACCTGGAGCGTGGAACCACTATTACAGGCCAATATTATGCAGCATTAATTCCCAATTTGAGGAATACCATCAAAGAGAAAAGGAGAGGGGAAACTTCGAAAGGGCGTGCTGTTTCATCACGACAACGCACCCGCGCACAGCTCGGCAGTTGCGATGGCTACCATTCAACAAGCTGGCTTCGAATTGGTTGACCACCCCCCTTATTCACCAGATCTGGCGCCTAGCGATTTTTATCTGTTCCCCAAATTGAAAGAATACTTAAGGGGAAACAGGTACGATAACGAGGTGATGGATGCAGTGGAGAGCTTTTTGCAGGACCAAGACAAAACTTTTTTTTTAAAGGGACTGAAGCCTTGGAAAAGTGCTGGACTCGGTGTGTAGAGAGACTCGGAGACTATGTAGAAAAATAAATTATTAAGATATCAATATTCATTATATTCTATCTCATTCTCACTACTTTTTGATCCCTCCTCGTAGTGGTAAGTAGCAGATGAAACTGAGAATAATTTCCTCAAGGATATATTCATTTACAATATGACTTTCCAAAATGTATCAGCTGATTACCTACTTCATGTTGTTGGATAAGTTAAAAAAATTATATTATAGGGTTTATGAAGTTCTTTCATTTCCATAAATCTTTGATCGATAAACCGCCCGCCCTCAGAATTTATTTATGTTACACATCCTTGTTTGGGTTAATCTATACAGTTTTAGTCTTGAAAGTGCACATATGAAAGAGGATGAAATAAGACCCAATTTTATCGCCCAGAAAAATATTAAAACAAAAAAGTAAAACAAAAATTGTGGACGTTTATTTTTTTTTAAATAAAATCTGCTGTTCCCAAAAAAACAAAACGTTGTAATTCTTAAATTAAGCAAGCTAGAATGTTAAAACAAAAAAGTGAAGACTGGCAGTAGATGGCCGTACCACAGAAATAAAAAAAATAGACAAAACTATGAATAAGAAATTCTAAAACTAGCATTGAGAGCAACAGTATAAAAAATAGCGTATCTGGAATACCATTGTTTAATCGCTTATAGCCACAGTATATGGATATTATACAGTATGGACACTCCCTGCCGCTCTCTGAAGGCGAGCTCACCCCCCCTGTGTGACCGATGTGTGACTAGGGTTACCATATCTCAGGATTTGTCCTGAGATTTCTGGATTTTTCGACTTTTGCGGCCGGATTTCGCAAATCTCGTGATATCTCGGGATTTTCAATTAAACACAGGTTACATTTTAAAGATCTCTTTGATTAAAAGTTAAACCAACTAAAAATAATGTTCTTTTGGTAACAATTGCAGTTAAAATCTATACTTATTTATCCAAGTAAAACAAACTAAA
Organism: Coleophora deauratella; assembly: GCA_958295455.1. NCBI lineage: Eukaryota > Metazoa > Arthropoda > Insecta > Lepidoptera > Coleophoridae > Coleophora > Coleophora deauratella. The sequence goes on from OY282415.1 coordinate 6,519,486, forward strand.
AATAATCTTCTTTTGGTAACAATTGAACAGTTCAAATCAATACTTATTTATCCAAGTAAAACATACTAAAAATAATCTTCTTTTGGTAACAGTTGCAGTTAAAATCTATACTTATTTATCTACTTAATCAGTTTTATCGTATTTAATATTTGAAGAAACTTTTTTAAGTAGGTTTTTATCTTTGATTATTGATTTATGAAATGCCTCACAAGTTAAACTCTTCAAATTACATTGAACTAAAAGTATAGCTCGAACTGAAGACACGTTTAGTCGGTTTGTTTCTTTCGACCATTAAGCTCCCATGATAGAAAAAAATATAAAATAAAATCTCAGGACTTTTCCATAGAAATCAGGCCTTTTCTCCGGTCTTTTAATTTTTTCATCTGGTAACCCTATGTGTGACCTAATAGTCAAGGGTTGACAAACGAAAGACTTGTGGTGTGCGTTCCGAGGGTACGATCTGACAGCATCCGTTCACTTTGACAACAGTATAGCAAAATATAAATCACTTAAGTGTGAAAGAGAAGGTACAAAACGGTTGCTGTCAGAGTGCACCCTTGGAATGACGTAAAGGCTTCTGTGTCCATACAGCCTTGTCTTCATTAAAAATGTATATTGTAAAAGTCTGTCATTTTATATTAACGTCTGTCTTTAAAAAGACTGCGATATAATTATAGTCTTTCGGAAATATTCCAAGAACAGCACATCTGCAGTACCAGTGAAGGCGTAACTAGATAAATAAAATGGCAGTTCAAAACGATCTGTAGAAATCTTCATAATCACAAACAAACAATCATCACATATTTTGATAAAAACAACAAACAATCCTTTATTTATAAACAGTGACTTTGAGATTTTGCTAATATTTAATGTATTAGCCATTTTTGTAATGTATATTTTATCACACATTTATTTTCAATAAATTACTTACAATATCAATATACTAACAAAAAAATATAGGGACAACGGTATCAATTTGGAATATATTTACACGGTTTCTTTTTTATTTTGATAAAATACGTGACGATTATGGAGATTTTAACAGATTATTTTGTACCTACATTTTGAAATATCTGAATAGTGGTAAGTAGCAGGTGAAACTGATAATAATTTCCTCAAGGACATATTAAAAACTAGATAATTAGATTTCAACTAAAATGGAATTTCAAAACAATATGTAAATATCTTCATAATCATCACATAACTTGATCAAAACAACAAATAATCCTTTATTTATAAACAATGACTTTAAAATTTTGCTAATATTTAATGTATGAGCCATTTTTGTAATGTATATTTTATCACACATTTATTTTCAATAAATTACTTACAACATCAATATAATAACAAAAAAATATAGGGACAACGGTATCAATATGGAATATACAGGGTGTAATAGAAGTGTGTGACAATACTTCAAGGTTGGCTTTTACCCATCAAACTGAACAATTTTTGTTCTACAACTTTGTTGAAATCACAAAATTTTTTTTGGACTTTTTATACAAATCGATCAGCTGGCGCAACCAAGTTTGTATGAAAAGTCCAAAAAAATTTTTTTTTTATTAAATCTTTAATCGATATCTTTTCCGCCGTGATGTAAATGCTTATATTTCATTGATGGTGTTTATTTTTTGTATATTTTTTTTTCAGTGGCACGGCCATCTATTACTTTCTCTATTTTTTGTTTTAAAATTCTAGCCTACTTAATTTAAAAGTTACAAAATTTTGTTTACTTCGGGACAACGATGCTACTTTAAAAAATGAACGTCCTTATTTTTTTCACTTTTTTATACTTTATAAATATTTTTCTGGGCGATAAAATTGGGTCCTTTTCACCACCTTTAATATGTGCACTTTATAAAGACTCACACTGTATATTGTGTACTAAGTTTCAATTTATTCAATCGACCCAATAGATTCACAGCAAATTGGCTATGACAGAGATGGACGGACAGACAGACCCACGAATGATCCTTTTTTCCTTTTATGGTACAGAACTCTAAAAGAGTCGCCTTGATGCCAATCGGACAAAAAAACTTGTTTTCTTCCAGCAGTATTTACCGTTTTAAAAATTTTATTTATTCAGTTAATCTTTCTTTAATTTGCTTAAAAATTTTCTTCCAATTATATTATATATTTTTTATTGTTTCTATTCACTAAATTATCCGGCACTAAATTATCGGATACCCGGCCGGATCCAAAAAAGTAAAATCCTGCCAAAGAAAAATCCCTCAAGACAAGGCTGTATGTCCAAGCAGCCTTAATGTAGGCAATAGGTAGCCCGTGAGGCAGCCTATAATACATTGCCAAAGCTAAGAAACGCCATCTAATGAGAATCTTATGAACGGTATGACATACGTCATCTGAAAATTCCCTATTAACCACTAAAGCGTCCGTGGTGAGTACAGTCACCGTGGAAATACAACTTTTGAGCGTCCGTGGTGACTACAGTCACCAAACCGACTATGTTTGCTTTTTAAATAATAGCGCCTAAACTTTACCTTATTAGTTCAATTACAAAATACTAGATGGATCTACGATAGTCTTTCTAGCTTAGTAATTTTAGTTCCTTCATACTGGCAATACCGAATTTGTAAAAAAAAATAAAGAAATCCATTGGCCGTCATTGTGTTGTGTCAACGTTTCCACAGAGTTTGTGCGCATTGTTTTTATGTGAAAATGTGGTAAGTAAATAGTTTTTACTTCAAATATTGTGCATTAAATTAATCTTAAAGGTTCCTGATTTGTGATTTTGTACGATTTCAACAGATGCAAAACATTTTAACGACATAATCCAACTTGAAAAAACACGAAGTCATAATACGGACCTCACATCGTATTTCAATGCTTCTCAAAATAAAATGAATCCATTATTTTTATAAAATAATGCTCTACATAATAAAACTATTATATTGTTTGCATGCCCATAGATATTTACAATAGAAATAAGTTAAAATAACGTTGATTAAGCCTAAAATGCAAAGCGTTTCGTTTGATTTTAGTGTTGGGGAGTACAATCACCGTGGACGTATCTACTTAGGACGTAAATAATGGTTCGTGCAAACGATATTTTGCTATCATTTTGATGGCAGTTTTGTGGTGCTATGTTGGTGTTTTTGTAATGTTAAATTGATTAACATTTTTATAGATGTAACATTTGAATTTCTTTAAAATTTTTCGTATCCGTTCAGATTAGGTTTAATTATTTTTTTTAACAGAATGCTGCATGACTGCAACTAATTTTCTTTCTTGCGGCGGGTTTACGCAAGTGTCACTTTAATAATAATAACAACATTTTTCCGCTGGAGTAGCTCCTGCCACTTCATTTTGTGGCAAGTTTGCAGCGATGCAAAAAAATATACTTCAAAATAATAAATTATGCAACTTTTATATGCGTAACAAAGTTTGATTTTCTATTAAAATTTTCATTTCCGTTCACAGTAGGTTTATTTATTTTTTCGACAAAACACGGCATGACTGCAACAAATTTGTTTTTTTGTGGCAAGTTTACGCAAGTGTCACTTTTTTTTAATGTGATAGGAGGCAAACGAGGCAAACGACGGAACTTAAATAATATTATGCTTCCGCTGGAGTGACTTGCTACTTTGCCTTGTGCCAACTATGCAGCGATGCAAAAATGTGTACTTAAAAATAATACTATAATAAATTCTCTGTTGATCAATCAGTCTGTATAGCAATCGCCACACTAGGCCAAGCCTTTACCGTGGGGCCTGATAACAATTTGCGATTGAATTTTTTAATAAATAAGTTTGGTGTACATCAATAAAAACCCTCAAAACTCATGTGTCGAATTGATAACCTAATTTTTTGAAGTCGGTCAAAAATGTGCTTTATTTTGTTACTAATAAATCAGTTCGGTATGCATTAATATTGTTTCATTGAAAAACGCTGAAAATTCGTGTGTACAGACACTTAGGCCGGGCGGCCATCTTGTAAGAATGTAGCGCTGCGTGAGACCCAGCGACTTTTTAAGGAATAGCTAGATATTTTCAATTTGTTTCAATAGAAATTAAATTATTTATGAATAGATATTGGTATCTTTAGAAAGGGCAGAAAATCTAGTTTAATAATGTTAAAATAATTTATGCCTAGACGCTTTACTTTTGTAATAAATTTGAAATATAAAAATCTTTACTGAAATTTTGTCGAAATCGCCAACTTTAGCCCTTTTTTTATACGTTGTGGTTCAGCTATTAAATTTAATTTTGGATAAAATAAATTCTGTAGTTTTCTAGCAATTCGTAGGTATTTTTTATTTAATTGCAGTAGTAGTAGTTCTTGAGCTATAATAGTTTTTGCGAAGATGGTCGCAGACGGCCGATGTGAGTAAATTGACGTTTGACATAGTGGACGTGAGGCAAGAGTGGGGTTGCGCGCGTTCGGACGCTTGAGTGGGAACACTTTTTACCAATAACACCTAGCACTAACCCTAGTCACTCGCTACTTGTGAGTATTTATTCATATGTAAACGAGGCTCTGACATTGACTAAACCATAAACAGCACGTGAATTATTGACCAATGAGCGTCGAGTTCTCTAGCCAATAGGAAGTGGTCTTGGATTATCAGGGTGAGCATTCCCAGGCCGTACAATACCAGTCCGTGTCAGGAATTGCCGACCCGTAATGCTCGGCCAATAATGTTCAGCATGATAATACAAGTACATTGGCTTTCAATTATCAGGCCGGGCATTCCTGGCCGCGTATTATAAGCCGCGCAATATCAGTCCGTGCTGACAATGCACAACCAGGAATGCTCGGCCAGGAATGCCCACCCTGGGAACTCAAGTACATGACTTGAGTTATCGCCCGGCCATTATAGTGTCGGACATTCCTTGTACGTGCATTCCCGGGTCGGACATTATAGGGACCCGGTTCTGAAGGAAATAATTTATTTACATGAGGAATAACAGAATGAATATTAGTTTTTGTTTGCTTAAAAATGTTAAACTCTCGGAATCCGAGCGGCATGTCCATATTAACATATACGTTTGCGGTCATTGACCCTAAATCAATCTATCTACTCCGATCACTGATGATAACAAAAGGCTGACGGTCCACTTGATGGAAAATGGCACCCGCCGCCTGTGAGCAATTCTTCTTCTTATCGTGTGGCACATTTAGCCGTTCTATTTCCACAAGGTATAGACGACGGTTGTCTAGTATTGCACTTAACATCACCCGCGATCACGTGTAGGGCATTTATTTACACCTACGGACGTGTGCAACGCGACCATCATACACATCTAGAAATCAGATGTGCAGTTTCCTCACGATGTTTTCCTTCACCGTTAAAGCAGTCGGTATGAAAATGTACGTAAGTTTCGAAATCTCATTGGTGCACTGGCCAGGATTTGAACCCACGAGCTCTGGTTAGGACGACGGAGTCACTACCCGCTGCGCCACCGACGCGACGCTTTATGAGCAACTGAGCACCTATAACCCCAGAAGGGTTATCTATCACTATCACTGCCTTGAAGGCTAAGATGCTAAGATGAAATGCCTCTTATGCCGGTAATTGCGCTGGCTATTTGACTGACTCGGTGGCTAAGTGGTTAGCGATCCCCACAAAGGGCAAACTTTTCTGTGATGAGCAGAATTGTTTGCTCTGAGGCTGGGTGTATAATATCTATATAATGTATGTATTTAAATGTATATGTGTATACTGTATGTATATCAGTTTCTGGTTCTCAAGATACAGGGAATCCTAATTTTTGGCCAGATGACCATGTGTGATTTGTCCTGGATATTATTATTATTACATCTCGTGCCACCCGCTGGAGCACAGCACTCTGCTTGGCGGAAGGTATTTTGTATGTTGTCTTTGGCATAATAGTTCTCAAGGGGATGCACCAATAAAGGGTTTTTCCTTTTTTTACTTGAAAGCAGATTTGAAGCGGTGGTTCTTAGCTTAGTTTGATTGTTTTTGAGTCATTCACATTTTAGCTGCACAATGGGTCATAAATCATCTGTACGAAACAGAATGTTGCGCTCTCTTTCGCACTTAGGAGAACGGTACGGGCCTATTTTGTAAGCGCAGGGATGTACATTTTTGCAGTTGATAAATGCTATCGATAATGAATGGTGTTATTTATTTTCTGTTGTTGTAATAGTGAGAGTAGGAATAGATAGAGAAATTGTTATGATAATTCATTTCAGAAATTGTCATTCAAATATCTTGAGTTTTACGATTTTTAGACGATTGTTTTTCGTTACCTAATGTAAATAAGTAATCTGCATTAATGCGTGTACGACGACGAGTGACTAGTGCACGGATAAATCTGTTAGGATTTTTGTTGTACTAGCTTAAGCAAGTATTTGTCATTAAGTAATAAATTGTTATTAAATTTAAAAAAAAAATGTTTTTTATTTTTATTTTAATAAATCAAAAATTATACATATACAATTAACTATAAATAAAAAAGGAAACTTATACATAAATATAGAAATTTTAAATGCAGGTTAAATAAAAAGTGTCGGTGACTTATTTATTATTTATCGGTAACGACCTTGCGCCCGCGCTGCAGTCACTCAACACTAACGCTCGGATCATTTATGACCCAGACTGCAGTGAAAAATACAGGTATAGTCGATGATAAGTTGTCTGTCATTATTTGACAGTAGTTATGACATAACGATCCAACTGAAATATAGCAAGTTAGGGATAAGGTACTTTGTGTCACTGACATAGGTATAATGTACTTTATGTCGTGACAGAAAGTACATATCCCTTACTTACTTTATCTTAGTTCGATCGTTATGGCATAACTATGGCTATTTGATATCTCCCTCTCAAGCTAGCTACTTTATTAAAAGGTTCTGGATCTCACCTGATTCCATATTGTCGTCACTTTCGACGCCCATTTCCATCTTCACATTATAGTTTTCTTCTGAAAAAATATAATCTCTTTTTGACAAAATTCCAAATATTTGCCAGACAGAGTAGACATTTTACAGTAGAGGAAAGCATCTCCCAGCATACTGAAATAACTCTTTGTCACGTCTTTGCTGGAACTTCATGTCCAAGTAATGGTGTTTAAGTCACCAGATAGTGTCTCCCATTTTTGACACCTTAGAATAGTGTCCGGAAATTGTGCAGTTTCATGAGTAGAAGAAACTCCGATACTATTCTTATTATTATTTAGTAATACGGGTGCAGTAAAGGCGGACACGGATAACACACTGCTCCGGAATCTGCTCCCGTGTGAGGTGCGGCGATTTTTTTACTATGGAAATTGTGACGAAAAACGCACACCGGAGCGGATTCTGGTGCAGTATGTTATCCACGTAATAGCTGATATAATAATAATAATTAGTTTTTATTTAAACTGTTCACTGCTGCCTATATCTGTGCTGGTCTTTTATAATAGTCTATCGAAGTTCACACTGAGGATACACTAAATTGAAAAGGTATAAGTTTATGTACAGGAAATACGAAAAAAACAATACCTTTGACGGTTAGCCTAGCGTTCTCAAAGTTCTGCTGACACCGCTGCACCTGCTGTTTGAAGCTGCATGCGTCTCGCAACCGGGAGATGCATACCTCACAAATGCCACTGTCATTCTCCCCAGTCATGTTTATCTGTGGGATAAATAATTGAAAACATCTTAGAATCATCAAATCAGCAGGAAAACTTAAATCCTTAATCAAACCGTTAAAGAACTTACATATGTTTTCTTAATTTTTTTTTTCTTTATTATGTTGCACAATTCCAACAATATCAATGTAAAAGAAAATTACTGTGATCAGTAAATTAACTCTTTTTATATTGTGTGGCACATTTAACCATCCTGTTCACAAGGTATAGACAGAAGTTGCTTAGTGTTACACTTAGAGCATTTTGATTTACACATACGGACACATGCAACGTGACCATCATACACATCTAGAAATCAGATGTGCAGATTTCCTAATGATGTTTCCATCACCGTTAAAGAAGTCGGTATAAAAATGCACTTAAGTTTTGAAAAACTCATTGGTGCACTGGCCAGATTTGAACCAGAGACCGACAGAGTCACCGACAAAATACTGCTTTGTAGATTACTTTTAAAAAAATAGGGTGACTTTCTTGTCAGTTTATGATAAATTTAGATTTAAAAAAAAAATTACTAAGATTCCCTGCATTATGAAAAAGTAAATAATAATAATCTCTGGGACAAATTACACGGTCATCTGGCCCCAAACCAGGATTCCCTGTACTATGGGAACTAGAGACTGATATACACATATATACATTTAACCAGGCCTGCGGGAGAGTGTGCCACTCTCGCATCGGTTTATTGAGCCACTTAAAAAGTTGCCTCCGAGGTACTGTCATGAATCATCTGTAATAGATGCATAGGCCATTGATTGATACATTTAAATACATACATATATATATGAATAGATATAATACACCCAGACACAGAGCAAACAAATCAGCTCATCACAGAAATGTTTGCTCTGGCTGGGGATCGAACCCACGACTCTCAGATCAGTAGTCAGGATTGCTAACCACTGAGCCACCAAGTCAGTACACATATTCAATATTCAGATATTATATGCCCTGAAAAAGTAAACAAATCACTCGACACAAATGTTTGCCCTGAATGTGAATCAAATCCACAACCTCTGGGCTCAATAGTCGTGGAGCAGTCGAGTCACTCAAATAAATGATTACTTCACAGTTCTGTTGTATTATTTTTTAAATTACTTAAATGTACCGACTCAGCCTGAATTCTTTCGTACTTGCAATGCATTGACTTTTATCATGTTAGTATTACGTATTACGAATCGAACGTCTTCCTGAGGGAATAACAAACAACGGTCAGAGGACTTACGGACCGCGGTCGCCACTCGAAACCCGCCTAAACCTACTCTCAAACACAATATTTCAATTGTATTGTATAAGGATACTTTCTGATCGTACCTTTATCGAATCTTCGAGTTATATGACCTACACACTTGGTTATTCTATTTATTTATTTACTCACTTGAATTTCAAAGCAATCTTTGAGCATGTCGGCGTAGACCTCAGACTTTCCCAGGCGCAAATACAATGTCTTCAGGTCCCTATCTGGAGCCCTCACCAGGCAGCACCGACATTGACTTCCCAAATCCATTTTTTATTTGATTTTAGCCTATTTTAGGCGAGAAAATTATTGCTAGAATTATTTTTTAAAAAGGTCAATAAAATACAATCACAATCACACCATTTCTATAAAATATTTTTTTAGTTTGACAGCAGTAAACATTAGTGTTGCCAAATATTATTGTATTTTATTTTTGTGTTCCGTCTGCTTAACGATGGGGGATTTTCACTATTTTCACTGCCAATTTCTCCCGCCAGAGGACGCATGAGTGTAAATGAATGGAGTGGATTGAAATGATTTAAATCTGAGATTTTAACGATGTCAACCCACCAGACTGGTTTTATGCAATAAATATAAACTAGCCGGGAGACCGAGCGTCGCTCGTTCAATCAGAGTTTTTATAAACTAAGATAACTTGTTTAGTAGGACATATAAGATATATTTTCTATAAAACATTTTGCAGGGTGTTGTTTTAGTCGGTAGTGGCCTTCTGAGGGACGAAAGGACAAGCAATATTTGTTCTGAAAATATCTATAATATTTTTTTATAATTTGATTCAATTGAAAAAAATACATGCAAATTATCCTTTTTTTTTGATAAAAAAGCAGAAATTCAATGATACGTAATATTAGAAAGTTGTTCATCATTTATTATGATTTTAGTCAGTGGTAATATCAATCAGTTTTGGCGACTTTTTAGATATTTTCTTAGTGCAAATGTTATCAGCGCCATCTAGTTGAGCTTAGAGAAAGCCCTGGAAAATTTCTTATTGTCAAACACGAGGCAGGGCGGCACAATCATCAGGTATGTGATTCACTTATATGGCGAAAGATGGCGCTATTTGATTTTTTTATCACTCTTAAGGCTTTTTATTTATTTATATAATATTTACACAAGTTCACACAAAGTAAAAAGACAAAGAAACCGCTAATCTACCAAAGTACTTATAAGCAGTTGTTAAAATAAGCAACATATGCGTTTTTGTTTTATGTAATTTCGCTCATATCTCTCTAAAATGAATTTTTTCGCGAATAATTCCCTCATAAATCGATTTCTGGTGATTTTTAACCCCTAATCCTAGATTTTCGTCAAAAGGTTTCAAGCCGTTTCCGAAATCGTCAGGACACTTAACTCGTTTAATAGTATAGGATGTTTATGTTTAACCTAGGTCGACTATAAACCTAAAGTTGCAGTGCCCTAGCCGGGTATCATATACTTTAATCTAAGTACATAATATTTAATCTAAGTGCATTTGTTTTAATTTTTAATTCTAATACTTACATAATATTTTATTTGACATTGTTTGTATTTGTGCTGTTTTGTCGTAGAGTTTTGATATTTGTTAATTTACTCATCCATTATATTTTATGTGCAGCTATTTTTTAATTTTTATTTAACAAAATTGTGTAAATTTGTACGTCAAATGACAGATTATGATAAAGGACATGTTATTAAGCTTTAAGACCATTTTTTTGTAAACTCATAATCACAAATAAATTATTTTGAATTTTGAATATTACCTTAAGACCTTTGTACACTGTATATGATGGCAACAAATTACTGAGTATTGAGTAAATCCAAAATATTTTGAACACGTTGAACTTTATGCTAGTGCAATTGATCAAAATTGAAAAATTGTGAGCGGAAAGCAATGCCAACTGAAAAAAGGTAAGTATAGCATAATGATCAGTAGTCGATCTCTAACTATGATAAGAAAACTACCTAACGAAGACCAAATCCGGTCCTAACTTCTTTGAATATATAATTTAGACCTTTTTAACTTTCGCAAAGATACTAACAGAAAGGGAGGAAACCACCACATACCTATATCTAGCATACAGTTTTCCTTAACGTGGATTTGGATAGCTGACTGCATCAAAAATAAATATTGAAATATTGTTCACTAAATAGCCATTTCATTGAAATTGCGGAAAAACTTACTTGCTTGGATTTTCATAACAAATGCAATTTTTTTATTTATAAAAATTACGTTATGATTATGATAACGATTATACTGAATTATTTTTAGAACAAAATCTAATTTTTGACATTTGATAAAGAGTAACTAAAATGATTTCTAGTAGCAACTACTAGGGTAGTTCCTATTTTAGTCTCTTTGTAGACTTGTTGACCATTAACCTCAAATATAGCGGAAAAGTACACAGCAGTGACAACATCACGACAACACTGAACCAATTCAGTGTTACAAGCCTAGTTACACAAAAATCTACGAAAGCAGACTAGACTTAGGGTTGCGTTCCAGTTCCGAAGATTTCACTCGGAGTGACGCGCGAATAGGGAGTTTTCAGATGACGTATGTATGACACACCGTTCATAAGATTCTCAATAGATGGCGTTTCTGAGCTTTGGCAATGTGTTTTTAAAAGCAGCGTAGAATTTACGGTAGCAAAATAGATTTAATATTGTTGAAAATATATAAAAATCCACCTGAACATAGATTCTTATTCATTGAATTAACAGAAACGATAAATTTTTAACTTGGTCAAGTATGGATGACCTCGGTGCGTTCAGATTTATCTGTAATATGTAATTTCATTTTCCGAACCGAAAATATATAGATTTAGATATTTTTTATGATTAAAAAGCCATTTATAACTTTTTATCACGTTAGAATTCTTTTAAGAAATACAAAAACAATACTAATAAGCTTTGTGCTGTAACGTTGTGTAGAACCTTACAAATAAAATAGTTAATATAAGGAATTTTCGAGAATAATTAAATTAAATCTAATAATACAATTCTAATAAAAATAAATATAATATGAGAACAAATTATTAAAACTAAATGAACTATAAAAACTAATAATTTATCTAAACAGAACCCTTACGTTCTTAATTAATTGCGTTTGGTTTTCTAACAACCACTCGCGCATCTCTAAAAACGACCACCTCTGATCGGCTACCGAGAGCAGGGGGTCAATTTTGCCTCGTCACTCCAACTCGAACACTGAGAGCACCTACTGTGTCGTTCAGCTATTTTATAAGTACATAACGAAATTATGTGATATATTTTTGTGAGCTGTTTAATCCCTCTAGGGTGAGTTCTTATTTTAATATTTTTTATAAAAAATTATAAGCTGTAGCTGTTCTATTAATTTGCTAGAGCGTGCTATTAATTTGGGTCGCTGGACTTGAAGGAATAGCTACGTGGCACTCTATCAGCGCAAACTAAGGCCGGAATATGATCAATTCCAGGATCTTACCCTACCGTTGGACTACTACCCCTTCGGACCTCCGTTTCAACAAAATACTGCCTGCAAGGACGTCCTGGCTAAATCCATGCTTGATCGCTGGGATCGCTGGATTCTTCGATCTACCTACCTCACACCGTGCCAACTACGTGCATAGTGGAACCCTAAGGCCAGTGACCCCTTCCTGATTATCTCTAAGGACTATCATCTGCGGAAAGTGAAATTATTAGGCCGAAAAATAAATAGATTATTTAAATCTAATTAAATAAGTACCTATATTTTTTTTAACCCACTCTTAACTAATTTCTAGTCTGTGGACCCTAAACGCCATAGTGCATTAAAAAATAATTAAAATATTTTTTTTGATCAAAATACAAAAAAATATTTAATGAAAAGTATTCTTCGAAAGCTGTCCATCATTATTATGATATTAATCAGTAATGTCAATCAGTTTTGCCAATTTTTCAGACATTTTCTTATTTCCAATGTTCCCTAATATCATTTTATAATATTGAGCCGAGTGAAACTATTTGGTCACACCACAACTAACAGTTCTCTGTCACGATTTTCGAACGCTTTTGTGAATGTGATTTTCGCGCTGACAAGTGCTGTTTTTAACGCTGTTTAATTACTGATAAAATTCGCCTGACAGTATATTCGGCGGGAAGTTCGTAGTCAATGTCAAACAGACAAAGGCATACAAATTAATTTTCTACAAAATTTTCTACACATTTAACCGTCCTATCCACAATGTATAGATAGACAGCGGTTGCCTTGTGTTGCACAGGGCATTTAGACTTACACCTTGGGACGTGTGCAACGCGACCATCATACACATCTAGAAATGAAAATGCATGTAAGTTTCGAAAACTCATTGGTACACTGGCCAGGATTTGAACCCGAGACCTCTGGTTAGAGGTCACTGCCCGTTGCGCCACCGACGATTTTTTTACAACAACAACAGCTAGACTCTAATCTATAGCTAAGAAAAGCTCAAAAACTTTCTGAAATTATTTCCGATGAAATTTGTTACCAAAAGTCGTTTAAAACACTTGTTATTTTAGAATCAGTCACATGCGTGCGTGCCAAACGAAAAAAAATCTCTTTCTTCGTCTTCGTCTCTTTCTGTTTTCTGAGTTAAATCCTACCTTGTTTCTGAATTCTAGCTCAGATAAGGTGTTAGTAATTTAAGCAAGCTACCAAAATGTTTTCTTTCTGTCTTGTTCTTATAAGTTCATAACCGCTTTTACTGAATCAGAATAACAGCTACTTCTCAATCACAAAAATAATTTTAAAACTCTTCTACTCCAATTTATATTTCAAGAAATATGATCAAAAAATGTTGAAAAATAGCACTGCAATGCCCAGTGCACTTAGCATGGTTTGTCCTGCCTGTGGTTTGTCTTTCACAAAATCTGATGTTTGTGGGCCTTACACTTATTTTTACTTTCTACTATTCTACTATAACCAGTTTTAATTTTTGTGATGGCAATAGGCATTTACAAAATCAAAATGGCGAAATACCGGTCCGGTCGTAAAGCGTCAGCGTCGTGCGCTATCGCCCACCGGTTTTTAATTATTTTTCGCAGTGAAAGACATCGTTAGTGTTTGTTTTAATGTACAAATAAGTAACTTTAAAATGGAGCTACCATCGAACACCAACATATGCCGTTGCTGTGCCTCTGAAGGCACGTTTAAAGATGTGAAAACTGCGTACCATTGGATGGGCGAGGAAGAAGTGTATGCCGATTTGTTACGCGAATGTTTCGACATTTGTGTAAGTTATTTTGTAAATTCTAAGTAGAAATTACACAATTTGGTCTTAGAAAATGTTGTTTTTTACGTAATTTTCTCAAAAGTTCTACATAACAGTTCATTGCGCATGAGGTAGGGACGCCATTACAGAAAACGCAATGGTGGACACGCAATGGACGCCATTCTTTGTTGGCGCTAGTACGAATAAAATGTGACATGTATTACGCTTTTAAGGCAAGACCGCAATACGCGGCAGCGGAACTACGCAACGCTGCGCGGCCCAATCTTTTGCTATACCGCACTGCAATTTCATACAACACATTTGGCCGCGTCGCGTCGCGTCGCTCAGTTCCGCTGCAGGGTACGTTAGTACGTTCTTACCTTATTAGTAGATAATATCATATCTTCTGAGTATACCCTCTGACCCTAGATCTTTTCGTTAATTTTACCAGACTGCTTATTACGGATGGAAATGTTTTTTATCATGTAGGTATTTATGTAGATAATGACAATATGGTGGCTTCCTGGTAGTTACTTCGACCTAACCTAACCATAGGTCTTGGGTTCGAATCCTGGCCAGTGCACCAATGAGTTTTCCAAATTTACTTTTTTTTATGGCAATGGTGGCAAACGAGCAGACGGATCACCTGATGGTAAGTGATTACCGCTGCCCATAGACACCCGCAACACCAGAGGAGTCACAAGTGCGTTGCCGGCCTTTGATATGGGAGTATGCTCTATTTTCATATCAGTTTCTTTAATGGTGAAGGAACACATTGTGAGGGAACCTGCATATCTGATTACTAGATGCGTCTGATGGTTACACACATCCATAGGTGTAAATTTACCTATGTCAAGTTGCCTGAGAATGTCACAGCAGCCCCCTCGCTGAGCTGCTTCAAAAATAGGCTTACAGCATGGCTTATCGAGCTCGCGTTCTACAGTTATGAGGAATTTTTAAATTTTAAATCACCTAATTAGGATTATTATTATTAATAATAATGTATTATTATTGTATTATATTATTATTTTTGACTTCTTTGTATTATTTTAAAAATCTGATTTATTTTTTATGTTGTGTTTTTATTTACTCTGATTTATTTTTTATTATAATAATGTGAAATTCTTTTTTTATAATGATTATCATTTTAATTTATTTTAATTTAATGTATGAATTGACCTGTAATATTTTGACATATTATCAATAAATGAATATGAATATGAATCTTGAGCGCAACACACACAGAGGCGGCCGCAGGGTGCGAAAGCGTGCACAATAAGGAGATTATAATGTGTTTCATTGCTATCAGCTATAACCAAAAGGTCTTGATGGATTTTGGAATGCAAAGTATCATTTTATTTATTTATTGAAGCCTATATAATAATTTTACATAGCTTTGCTCTAAAGTTTATTCTTATTTTTTTTTATTATTATTATAATTATATTTCATCCCACTGCTGGGCAAAGGCCTCCCCCTTCTTTTTCCATGTTTCTTTACATCTTGCATCTCTGGGCCATGTCATACCAGCATATGCAATTATTTCCTCTTTTTGTATATCTTGGACACCACGTTGTAGTAAGATTACTCCATCGGTTGTCTTCGTTCCTTGAGATATGTCCCGCCCCCACAGTATATGGACATTATACAGTATGGACACTCCCTGCCGCTCTCTGAAGGCTACCTACCCCCCCTCCCCCTGTATGACCGTTTGTCAAGAGGCTGGCACAGTTCCAAAACGGTTCCAAAGCACAGTATTATAACCAAAGACAATTTTATTTTTTAAGGAAAGAGCTATGTCTTCTTAGGCTATACAGCCTTGTCTGGTGTATACAGCCTTTATGTTATTTGTAAAAGTCTAGCTAATAATAAAGAACAATGAGGGCTAAATGAATCTTGATTCAACCCTAGTACATCACGCACACATTTAAATGTGTACGTACATGAATGTCTTTGTAGTAAACAATGGCACAAAATTTGTATGAAGTGTCCGGGGTGTGGTCCCGCCCAGTTCCATAAAGTGTCATTAGATACATCTTATTCCACAGATTGATATAGAATACAATTTATTACAGTACAGTGTCTGCCAACCTATCCTATGTCGCCACTGTTAGGCAGGCTAGTTTGCCTTATGGATAATCGCCTCTGCTCTCTGAAGATGTCTCACTCTTTGGAGATGATGATGATGATGACCCTATTTTGAACCTAATGAGAAACAATAGACTAAAGAAACTGAAACTCTTAACCTTCCACAGAAGTAAAAATCCACAGAAGTAGCTAAGACTGCAATGAAAATATAAAAGAAAAGCTTATTAAGGAATGTCTGTCTGTCACAGTATTAAAGATAAAAATATCTATAAAAAGTTTATGGTTCTGTACTGCCCTCAATGGAAAAAAGGCCGCGAAGTATTCAGAATCTTCATATATTTTGCGGCATTCTTTACACATCTGTAACATAATTATATTTCTGTTTTCCCAGTTGATGGAGACGGACACAGGCGAGGATGGTGGCATATGTGAAGTTTGCATCACGCAGCTGCGTAACGCTGCGAACTTTAAGAAGCAGGTCCTGCACACGGAGGAGCAGTTCAAGCTCAGGCTCGAGAATAAAATGTTCAAAAGTAAGTTGATTTGTTTTTTGTTGTATCAAATTCTTTTTTAATGATTTTAAGTTAAAATTTACATTTCATCTTTTGAAAATAGCGGTTGGGATATAAGTATTACTATTTAAATTAACTACAAAAGAAGTTTAGTTGCTATATGTATCCCAGCAAAGGGACAGTATTGAATACTGGAGACAACACTGTAGCCTCGCGCTTTTCTTACTCAGCTTTTAGTAATAGTGTGATTTTAGTAGCTCAAAGTTTTTTTTTTCAAGCAATTCCAAAGACAAGTGACACATTATTTTTACTGTGCAGGTGATGTAAAATTGGAACCAACCAACGCAGAGGACAGCAATGAATCCGACAATGATGTGTCAGAGGATTACATTCCAGGCAAGTTATATCGCTATTTATAAATTTTCTTTTTTTACAACGTTAGTGGAACACTGTAGAATATTGTGAGCGAAATATTCCAATAATTCCAATAATTTAATTAACAAGAACATAGATTATCAAGTTTGGCAAGGCACTGATAACCCTTCTAGGGTTATAGATGCTCATAGGTGGCGGATACCCCTTTCCATCAGGTGGGCTGTCGGCCTTTTGTCATCATACACAATAAAAAAAAACTCCTTTTGATCATACACAAAAAAAAACTTTTGAATTCCATTCCATAGAGCTTTATATATTCCTCTTTCAGATCTGAAAAATAATAATGCTCACCATGCATTATTATTTTCCAGACCTGAAATAGGAATATTTTGAAAAATAAATTAAAAATAAAAATTATTACATACAAACACAATATCTGACTTAGAGATCTCCCGCACTAATTGGTCCACGACCACAACCAGTGGCAATGGCTACCAAGTTGAACTATAGAACTCATTTGGCCAGAACCGGTTTCTATGGTTAACTTGGTCGCTGCAACCACTGTTCCTGGTCGCGGGCAGGCTTGTGCAAAGGTAGTCCTATACGTAGTTTATATCGTAATTGAATTAACCCTATGACCGCCACAGTCTGCTAGAGCCGACAATGGTTTCTCGTGCCGCACACGCCTTACATTTTTCGTCGCTCGACTTCTCATCGTAGCGTGGCTGAAATGGAAATAAAAATACCTAACTCGGCCGCAATCTACAGTTTTCACTAATTTGATCTCATGATATTCCAATCCCTGGGGTTACGTCACAGGCGGTCAATGGGTTAACAAAACTAACTAAACAAAATTGATTTATAGTTAAATGATTTGTCTTAGAAAAATGTCTTTTGCAGAATTTGAAATAAAATCCGAATCCGGCGATGAGCCGAAACCGAGGAAGCGTGGCGCAAGAACTGTCACGTTGAAAGCAAAGAAACCTAAGAGTTCCACCGGCGAGGCGTCAACTAGACGTAAGTGGATAGTTTTCTTTATGGGTGGACGTCTTTTGTGTGTGCACGCAAGCCTTAACAACAGTGTGGACTTTGATAATATCGAACGGATTTAGCAATAATATCTATGTACATGTACAACCGTATTCGACGAAAATAAGTGGAATTATTGAATATTTTTTATTTTCTATAGAACACAGTTCACATTTACAGGGAATACTCGATATTTTTGTCAAGAGTACAGTATCATTGCTTTTGTAGGAGTTCCGTCGCATTTATAGACTATTCTTCATAATAATAAGGGATGAACTCCCAAAGATTGTCTTGATTCTATGGAGGCTTTTAGAGCGGTATTGCTTTTAAAATTGTATGTGAGAAGCAGAAAATCGAAAGCAGCAATGGCTAAAGTTAGAAGGAACGAGATTTATCATAAAGAGATTTAATCGAAGCATTGATAAAAACCCTGGAAGCTTAATAGAGACAATGATGGCCTCGTCTCATCTGTAATGAAAAAGAACATTAATATGTATGTCGGACAATATTTGGACAAGATTCAGATATTGAGACACATGGAAGAGGACCTTGTGACTTTTTTTCCTACAGGCCAAACCTACCAACATACTGTAAATTTTCACTTTCTTCCATTCGAGTGTTCTTTGTGTATTGGTTACATACATATCCCACTGGTTACATAAATTCCCGTTACCGACCAAATCAGCCGTAGGGACTGGCTGTGGATAAGCCTCACTCCATTATGCTGCAAGTGCATATGAACGAGAACATATTGGTGTTAAATGGAGATCAACTCAAAGTAACCTGGAACCGCTCATAAAGTGAAGAAGTAAAGAAGGCTGATATGTCCTGGGAGCTGAAGATTTAAGCTGCAGACATGGCTGAGTGAAAACATTTACTTGGCTCTGTGTAGCCCTCTAGATGTTTCAGAATCTAAAGATAAAGAGAGATACGTTTGAGGGTTCATACTACAGTCCTAAAAGTATACAGGGTAGCCGTGCTATCTAGTACTACTTGCACTACATGGCTGTATACTTTTAGTTGCACGGGACTGTACTATGTCGTTATCTATATTAGTTTGTGGCGTACTATGTTGTTATTGCGTCATTTTTTTTTAATGATGCGCTATTGACGTGTTTCTGCTGTAGTGGCGACACCTTTAGTCCACGCTGTTGTCTATTCTAGGAATGTTGTGCATCATCCAAATAAAATTGAAAATAATAAAAGTGTAAAAAAATTGCGTGCGCATTCAATCGACGTTACACTCTGAAAGGTTAATAGAAAAGTTGCAGATGAATATATTATTTGAAGACTTGGATTTAACAAGAAGTCTAGGCTAGGTGTAAATTGAGCTAGGTAAAATTTGGGAGAGATAGACAGTTATATGCATAGTACATCATAATCAGTGATCGGAAATTTGGGGGCAATTGTACCTAAAATTGGGGAGCTAGCATAATATGGACATGCCGTTTTGAATTAACAGAACGTTGAATTAATGTTTTTTAAAAGCATACATAAAATTTTCAATAAGATCAACATTCACTACAATCAGATCATAAAAATTTTTACGATATCAGTATACCGGGAATTTTTTGTATGAAAATCGATAAACTCATTCAGAAAGGCATACTATTCTTTCTTGGGAAAACATAAAATTGCCCCCGAATTTTCGATCACTAATCATAATGCATACTGATATTTTAGGTGGGAGATTTTTGTTTACTGTGCTGTTTAAAAAAAGTAAGGAAACAGAATTTTTAAGAAGTATATTATTTTTTAGGCTCTCAGCTCTGTCACAAAATACACAGATACAGATGGTCCGCTCAATATGCTCACTAAAATCCTAAGCATATACATTCTTGTAGACATATAAGGTCGTTGTAGGCAAGGTCACGATACTGTTGTGATACTTTGCCGCGTGACCTTTCCTCGAATGACCGTATATTTCTATAAGCATGTATATGCTTACGATTTTAGTGGTTTGTATTGAGTGGACCTTCTGTGTCTATTTTGTGGCTCGGTTATAATACAATATGAAATTGTTTAGAAAGGTCTTTGATAATCCGAATCCTTCATTTCAAAACATGGTATTTCAAGATTCCCTTGACACAATTTGTTGCAGAACCTTTTTGCAGCATGTAAATACTTTTTATAGATTTTATATTTTTTACTGGGACAAACATACAGACGGACGTTTTCTTTTTATGTTTTAGACTGTTACTATCCTTTACCGAATACAGTTGTTTTTTTGGGGATCTAAGAAAATCTTTATTAAAAAGAAATACATAGGTCAAAATAAAAATAAATAAATAAATAATCATAATAAACCACAAAAAATGCAGTTATTTTACTTTCATTTCCACGTTTCGCTGCCCTGGAGCTCAACTTTTTATACAGGTTACTTCTCCCCATTGGCTTCACAATGCGTTAAATACAGAATGCAAGTTTTTTTTTTATTATTAAGTACTAATATTGTATAATTTCACAGATTAACAAAATAGAGAACCGTTATTTTTGGTTTCCCTAAAGACTGCAACTTTTCTATCGGTCTCTCAGTATGTATTTGGATTTGTAGTTTGAAGTCTTAGTTTTAAGTTATGGTAATGCAAGATTGTGGAAGCTTTTCTCTTGCCAAGCATACTACTACGAATGTTTTTATTCTGTGACTTATCACACACGGCCTTGCTAGCCTCAAACTAGGATTATTTGTACTATGGAAACCAGAGACAAACCACGTATATGTACATTAAAATACATACATAGAAACGCCGACTCCGCCTCCGTCTCGGTGGACCGACGACCTGGTGAAGGTTGCGGGAAGCCGCTGGATGCGGGCAGCGCAGGACCGGTCGGTGTGGAAATCCTTTGGGGAGGCCTTTATCCAGCAGTGGACGTCTTTCGGCTGATGATGATAGAAACGCGTGATTCAAACAAGGGTACAATTGATTCGATTAATATGTAAGTAAGTTTGAATGCCTCGATTTCATTGCGTCGGTTCCTAGAAGCTTGGATGGAAACACCCCCGTAAAGTGTTGTATTGTATGGCACAGGCGAGATGAGGCCTTTGCCCAGCAGTGAGTGGGCAGTTTCTTCTTCGTATTGTGTGAAAGAATTTATACCGTGCTATCATGGGGGATATATGGCTGTTAACATGGAATGTAACTGTTATCATGTTAATATGGGCGGGTTTTTTCAACATACCTCGGGAAGGTTAGGCCATACTCCACACACGGGGGCCAAGTCCGGATTGATGGAGGTTGTGGGGCTAGTAGCCAACCCCAGTGTCAGAAGTTTTCAAGCCGCCTATAAGTAATCGATAAAGTTAACGACTGTTATCTACCGATAGCAGCCGGCACCAACAGCGTAACGTGCCTTGCAAGCAAGGAAACGGTCGAGATAAATGCCAATAACAGTCCAGGTTATGGCCGTGTCTGTAGTCAGTTAACCTGCATGATCGACGCGACCACACAAATCGCGCTGAGTCACGACCGCTTCTACGACATGAGTATAGTGCATTCAGATTTACAAATAGGGACATGTGTAACCCGACCTTCGCACGTATCTAGTAATCATAAGTGCAGGTTTCCTCACGATGGTTTCCTTCACCTTTACATCAATCGCTATGATCGGTATGTAACTTTCGGAAAATCCATCGGTACATTGGCCAGGATTTGAATCCGAGACCTCTGGTTATTTACCGTATAAATCTCGATAAAAGAATGACAACTATGCGTTTTCATCATTTATTCGTTTACTAGCTTCCGCCCGCCGTCCGCGTCTGCGTGGACTTCAGAATTGGGTCCGGGGAGTGAAGAAAGTTAAGACAGCGCCATCTGGCGGTGAAGTAAAAAAACCGTCTTTAGCCATTCCTCCGGGAACTGTTTAATTTTCCAGAATAATAAGTACCCTATGTGTAAATCCAGTGTCCGATCAACCTACCTACCAAACATGCAAATACATCCAGTAGTTTTAACGTTGAAACGGAACAAACAAACCAACTTTCGCATTTATAATATTAGTGAGGTTACATTATGCAGTTTAAAGAATCAGCAGATACTAGTTAGTTCCTAAAATATAGGTATTAGGTATGCTTGGTGTTTATTTATCGTAAGTTTACCAGATTTTCCTGTGAAGTACCATAACTTTGCATTGCCATCCATAGCATATAAGTTGACTTGCATGTTTGATAAATCTTTTGTGTTATTATTATACAAAACTGAAACTTACTACTCAACTAACAACTTTACAATACCACAAAATAGATATAACCAGAAGGTCCGCTCAATACAAACCACTAAAATCCTAAGCATATACATGCTTATAGACGCATACGGTCGTTCTAGGCAAGGTCACGATACTGTGCGATCGTGACCTTGCCTCGAACGACCGTATATTTCTGTAAGCATGTATATGTTTGGGATTTTAGTGGTTTGTATTGAGCGGACCTTCTGGTATATCTATTTTGTGACAATACCTTTGAATTTACTACTGCCCTCATAAGAAAAAGGCCGCAAAGTATACGTTTCTGTATACTTTGTGGCCGTCTGCCTTATGTGGGCAGACTACTTAGCTACATTTTAATTCCAATTTAGGAATTTTTACCATTGAACTTTTTAGCTAAAATCTTCTATGCGCCACATCAGTTTGTTTGGACTAGTTTAAAAAGCGTCACACACTAGAGCGATACTGTGCTAAAAAATCCGCCACACCCATGGATGGAGTGGGGTGACCGTGAAGTTATAAGCCTCATGCTAGAACATCCGTCCATGAGTGTGGCGGATTTTATAGCACAGTATCGCTCTAGTGTGTGACGCCCCTAAAGTTTGAGCAACACTATGCAAGTTTTGAATCTGTGACTTAGGCAGACCATATTCAAAAAATCTACTTAAATAAAACATCTATATTTTAATTTGACTATAGGGGAACCATACATAGAAAAAGGAATTAAAGAGGTCCTGCTGTACCGCTAAAATCTTCTATGCGCCACATCAGTTTGTTTGGGACTGGTTTAAAATTTGAGCAACACTCTATAATGCAAGTTTTGAAACTGTGACTTAGGCAGACCATACTCAAAACAAAACATCTACTTAAATAAAACATCTACTATAGAATTACTCATATTTAATTTGAGTATCGATCGGGGGACCAGCCATAGAAAAAGGAATACTGCCTTCATAAGCGAGAAGCCCGCAAAGTATACAGGATGTAACAAAAAGGTGCAGTAATACTTCAAGGTGGGCTTCTACTCGTCAAACTGATCAACTTTTGTTTTACAACTTTGTTGAAATCGCAAAAAAAATTTTGGACTTCATACAAATCGATCAGCTGTCGAGCCAAGTTTGTATGAAAAGTCCAAAAATTGTTTTGCGATTTCAACAGAATTGTTGAACAAAAGTTGTTCAGTTTGCGGAGTAGAATCCCACCTTGAAGTATTACTGCACCTTTTTGTTACACTCTGTATTTGGAGCGGCCTTATTTCTTATGTGGGCAGAATAAAACTATATTTCATTTGTTTAGGTACTTAAAAAAACGTAAACACTCTTGATATGTCTCTTTATTAAATCCTGCTTGTTAAAATTCTCAAACGAGTAAAATGTATTACGTGTTTAATAGAAATGCAAAAGAAACATAGTACCTACGTTTGCAAGAAACATCAGAATTTAAACATGCACACATAAATAAAAAGTCATATTAAGATTGTTAACGTTTTTTTAAGTACTAAACAAATGAATTATAACTCAGCTTGCCGCTGGCGATGGCTTTGCCTTACTATGGATGTAACAATACGTCAATTACAAGCATAAAAGTAATATCCAAGACTTTGTGATGAGGCTCGATGGTGAAGAATCTTTCAGGAGCCGCTAGATGCAATGTGACACGAGATGCGAATGGCGAAGGCCTATGTCCAACAGTGGACGTCCTCTGTCCTGTTTAGATGATCGATACAAATAGCATTGTTAGGTTATATCAATTATATAATGTAATGTCGCCCTTTGGATGGTGCGATGTAGTGATCGTAGTGATATACAGGCTGTTTAAAAAAATGGTTAAGGGGTTACTCAGAATCAAGTATAGAATACAGGAAAAAAATCCTGTCTACAACCATTTTACAGTTCCCATACCTAAATCTGAATAGTGAATCAAGAATTTGTATGGGAAACTGAAAAAGGAAGTTGTGGATCGATTTTTTTTTATTATTTTTCCTGTGTTCTATACTTGATTCTGAGTAACCCGTTGAAATCTCAAACGTTTTTTTTTTAACACTGTATATTCGTGATTCAGTTAATTTTTACCCGACTTACCCAGCAGAGGGTTATGTCTTTCATGTGTCAGTTATGTATGACTGTTACCACCTCTAAGCAAAACAGCTTGATGATTTTGGAGAGGACGGTGGCTTCAGTAATATTAGTTATTAACCAACTTAATAATATTTAGTTGGATCATCATTATTTCCGTATCGAATATATACCACGTCTTGTTACATTATGTGTCAACATGACGTATTTTAAACTGGTATTAAAAATGGATAATCCTTCATTTGATCTGTACGAAGAGTTCAAATCTTTGTCGTTTATTTAAAAAAGCAGCAAGTGTAAGATTTAACCTTCGTTTGGCATGAAGGTAAGTCGCTTTTACCTAAGTAATAGATATTGTAACAAAATGTTTTTTTTTGTTATTTGAGGAAATATCGCCGTATAAGTATACATACATCCGTATATGTCAGTGGCTGCTGTATATGTCAGTGGCATAAAGTACATCCCTTACTTACTTTAAATCAGTTGGATCGTTATGGCATAACTATGACCATATATGGCTATTGTGTATATCAGTTGAATAATTGAAACTAAAAATTCACAAGAATCTCTTACGAATATTCGAAAATTATTTAGTAATTAACCCTTGAAAGACTATTTCTTAAGTAACGAGGCGTAGATCATAGTAGAATCCGCAAGTAAGTGAGAAACACTCCGTTATTGGAAACTCTGTTTGTACCCATAGACAAATAAAATAAATTAACATGAAAATTAATTTGGTTTCAATAGTAAAAATCTTCTACGATTTTTTATCCGACATAGTTATTGAGAGGTTTGCAACAAGAGCTCAGATTTCCTAGCTTGAGTATTTAAAACCCAATCAGAAGTTTCTAACTACACTCGGCTTCAAAAAAATCGCACCTTTTAAGAAATCTATTTTAAACATCTTTCAATCGTATTTGTATTATGAAATATTGGTAATGTTCGGTATCATTTGAAAGGTAAGGAAACAGAGAATGCAAAAACAATAATTCATTCAATGTTTTTTATTGGAACTGAGAAAAATTTACAAAACAATAAAAATCCTTAAAAAACCCAAATGAAATCTGATTAATTTTTCAAAACAAAGTTGCTTAAAACTAACCTAAAACCTAGTGTTACCCCCCCTAGCCCTAATGACGTCTTCCATGCGCTCCCTCATGGATCGCACCAACTTTAGGACCTCTTCTTGAGGGATTCTGTCCCATTCCTCAATAACGGCGTCTTGGAGCTCCTGAAGAGTCGCGGGAGCGGGATCACGGGATCTAACCTTGCGTTTCAGCTGGTCCCAGAGGTGCTCTATCGGGTTCAGATCTGGACTTCTCGCTGGCCACTGCATGACAGGGATCCCAACCTCTTGAAGGTAGCCCTGCACAATTCCAGCAGTGTGCGCGCGAGCGTTATCGTGCATTAATGTGAACCCGTCGCCAATAAATCCAGCATAGGGGACCACATGTTCTTCCAGGATCTCTGTGATGTACCGGTGAGCAGTCATCGACCCTTGCCCGCGAGCACCGCCGGTCCGAGAGACGCAAGAAAGTTCAGTTTTGCCGTCGGCAGATATGCCGCCCCAGAACATGCAGGAACCGCCCCCGTATTCTACCGTCTCTTGGATGCAGGCTTGGGCAAAACGTTCCCATTATCTTCTGTATACTCTTTTGCGTCTATCGTTGCAGAAAAGGCACACTCTCGTTTCGTCTGAGAAGAGAACAGCTCTCCATTGGTCCAGGGTCCAATTGACGTGGGCGCGAGCAAATTGCAGGCGTGCTCGCCGATGCGCTGCGGTTAATTTTGGACCCGTGGCAGGTCTTCTAGCCACAATATTTCTCTCCTTTAGTCTTCTTCTAACTGTAGAGACACTCACGGCCCTTCTACGAACTGCTTGAAGCTGCTGTTGCAACTCAACAGCATTAGAGAACCGATTTCTCAAAGACTTCGATACGACGAATCGGTCATCTCTCGCAGAAGTGCAGCGATTTCTACCAGACCCACGCCTTCGGACAAAGCCACCGGTCTGCAGGAACCGCTGGTACACTCTTCGAACAGAAAAGCGACTCAAGTGCAATTGCCGAGCAACATCACACTGACGTAGTCCTGATTGCAGTAGTGCGATAACTTGGGCGGCTTCAGCAGCAGTAGTGTCCATCTTCAAAGACGTTTTTCTGATGAAAGATATTCTTCTGTGTCTTCTTCGACTGTTGTTAGCAAATTTATCCCCCGATAAGCTGTATCGACCCTTTTATACCCAAAAAACAAAACAATACAAACAAAATTTGAAGAGGAGAATCAGTTCCATTGTCATTCACAGTGACTTAAAGTGTCAAGCTTTTTCTTTAATCAAATGAAATGGATATTTTTTAAAGAGTTTTTATAGGGCTCTCAAATGATACCAATATTGCTACGAATAACTGCTTGTCTTAAGGATTAACAGTGCTTGAAGCCTATTTTTACGGACGTGCGATTTTTTTGAAGCCGAGTGTATTTTCTAGATTTTATGGCTAAATATGGCTATGATTATCGCAGCCCTCCAAAATAATACGTGTCACATCTAGTCATATTACTGAACATTCATTTCCAACCAAACCATAAGTTTCTAGCTAATGTAGTACTAAAGATCCCTTCATTAACCATGTGAAGACCATCTCAATGAAACCGCATTCAGTTATTGCCAGCCGTTTGATTGCTACAGAAACACATACACAATTTTTTCGTCAGGAGTAAATACTGATTTCTGCCGTTTCAGCAGATATTGCATAATTTTTATACTACTTAACCGTTCTTTTCTTATTTAATTATATCTGTTATTCTCAGATGACACCGTTACATCTACTATTATCGTCACTTGGTCCATAGGACTCAAGAATACTTGGTGATTTTTCTAAACAAATTCGTTTTACCGACCATCAAAGGAATTTTGTTAACATCCGATGGAATCGCGTTATAAACTCTTTTATCGACTGACATTACCATTCGTTCTACTTCCGTGTATTTCTTATTTAACTTTTTATTATTCTTATGCTTTACTAACATAACAAAACATCAAATGAAATTATTCAAACCGAAACAAAAAACGTCGAACACGAAACTAACGCATCATAACAAAAAAAACGGCGATAACGGGAAGAACTAGTGAATAAGAAGAGAAAGTACCAAGGCGAGGATAATTGAGATGTGCTCGTTTCTGTTATAGGAACGGACGTCGCCGCGCCCAAGTCCAAGAGAAAGAAAAAAGGGATTGTTAGCGCAACACCCGAACGCGTAGAGCACAGGGTCAACCTGACCAACATACTGAAATATTCCAATGCAAGCCCCTTCCGCGACAAAACCGTGCGTGGCTTCTCCTGCCTGTACTGCGCTAAAGCTTTCAAGGACATCGCGGACCTCCGCGCGCATACCGCCCTCCAATCCGAGAAGGACTTAATCAACACTATGATCGATTACAAACTCAGCTATAACCCCATCAAAGTCGACATCACTGACCTCAAATGCATTATATGCAGCCGTGATATGAAAGATCTCAACGATCTGAAGGATCACCTTATCGATGCGCACAAGAAAGTCATACACAAACATATAAAAGATATAATTCTTCCGTTCCGTTTGGAGGACGGACTGAATTTCACTTGCGTTATATGTTCAGTTAAGCACGTATCGTTCAAGAATCTGTACCATCACATGAGCAATCACTACAGCAATTATTGTTGTCAGAAATGCGGTGCGGGCTACATTACCATAGCTGCTCTGCGTAAACACGGCAAAACGCATTTCCAAGGGAACTTCCCTTGCGGTTACTGCAAAAAGGTCTACACGTCTTTGACTAAGAAACGAAACCATGAAAAGGGGGTCCACGGTGGGGGATGGTTGAGAAACAAATGCCCACATTGTCCCGAAATCTTTGTAAGCTACTACGATCGGAGCGAACATTTAGCTAAAATTCACAATGAGGCGCCACTTGTATTCGAGTGTAACGCCTGCAGTAAATCGTATAAGAAGAAATTTGAATTGAACAGACATATAAAGCACCATCATTTGCAGCAAAAGAGTTATATGTGCGATAAATGTAACGCGAAATTCTTCTCGAAACGCGGTCTTATAGACCATTTGAGTAGGCACTCTGGCGGGGAGGTGTTCAGTTGTGACGTGTGCGGCAAGAATTTCTCCCGCCAGAGAACTTTAAAGGAACACATGAAGAACCACGAAGACGATAAAAGATTTCAATGCGAGGTCTGCAAAAAGACTTTTATGCAGAAAAATGGCTTAAAAAGCCACATGCGCCTTCATCAGGGTGATTTGGATATATTCAAGGAGTTTGATGACGTGAAACATTTGATCGACGATAGGGAAATGACTCTGAAAGAGATAGCAGCTGAGAACAGAAAAAGAGAGCAAGAGGAGCGAATGAATCAGCAACAGCAAATTGAACATCAACACAAATATGAGCATGAACACCAGTTCATTAGGGATCCTTTGTCATAGTAAAGTTTGGTTATTTTTTTCTTACGTTACCCTATAGGTAATCACTAATCAGATAAGTCTGCTGGGAATATGCATGATCATGATTTTTAGATAGAGGTCAGAAATGTAGGTGAGATACAGCGAGCTTAAAATATAGAGAAGACGCCGTACACAACGGCCGTGTTCCGCTCAAGTGCGGCGATATCGCCATACTTTACTCGGTTACTCGCTCGACTTTTTTCGGATTGTCTTGGTGAAAAAATAAAATAATTATGCCGTGGAATGCGCTAAGATATTGGACTTGTAATCCGCGAATGTGATTAAGTGCAAAGAAATAACTTCGGTAATTAACTCATTATTATATATTGTTATAAATCAATAAATATGAATCGAAACTGTCATGACGACATTTTGCGTTAGAAAAAGACGAAAATATAGATGATACTATATAAAAATATAGGTTAATTATAATAGTCTTATTATGTGAAATGTTTTATTCAATTTTTCGTTGTTTAAGATTCAGATGACCTGTTTATAAATTAATCATGCAAAAGTTATGTATGCTAGACGAGACAAGTAAATTTTATTCCTTTTACCGGTGACACTACGAACATTTTCCTAAAAATACAGGGTGTTAAAAAAGTGCGTTTGAAATTTTAAGGGGTTACTCAGAATCAAGTATAGAATCCAGGAAAAATATTGAAAAAATCCGCTCTTCAAATTATTATTTTTTGCAGTTTTTCGTACAAATTCTTGATTCACTATTTAGATTTAGTATGAGAATCTGGAAAAAAATTTAAGAGTGATTTTTTTAAATATTTTTCCTGGTTTCTGTACTTGATTCTGAGTAACCCCTTAAAATTTCAAACACACATTTTTAACATCCTGTTTGTATCGCTATAGCAACTCTTTTATTTTAGGTTCTTAGGGCTTAGTTTTGTGGTTGATTCTTCCTGTGCATCATCGTTAGCTTCCTAAAGCTTTATGTACTCACCACTGCACACTGCACAGCTAAAAGTGATCTATCAAAAAAGCTTTTTTTTACCTACACCTAATCAAATATTTCGTCTATGATAGATATGAATATTTTAATAGATTGTGCTAAAATGTTCTTGAAATGGATCTATAACTATCGATAAATTGTAATATGTACAAGGCAGCTTAGCTATGCTTTAAGACATTTTCTACTGATCATCAAAATAAAACTTAGAAGGGGGCTTTTGTTATGTACGACTTGGTTTGCTTTTGATTTATTATCACATCGAGATTATCGATCTATCCCTCATTAAAATAATATTCCTGAGACAAAAGGGTCATTTGTTTTGTACAGCAAGGTTATCTAGAAATTATTCTAATGGATGACTCGAAGGGAAAGCAAACACTTCTAATTATAAACTTTCTATTATTTTACCATGTCTTTTTAAAATATAAATAAAAAGTGCAATACTTTTTGTGAGAATTTAATAATTATAAAATTATAATTATCACATAGTTCTTATAAGAGCACAAGTAAATAAACTTATATTTGACAATTGTGAGTTTAATTTTTATGGAACTTTGAAAATGACTCATATCCAAATTAATGTTACAGTACATTTATGACAACCTTTGTTTTAATGTTTTATTTTAAAAGTTAAGTTTTTATTTAAAAAAAATGCATATAAAAAACTTGATTATTATTTGTATATTATAATTAATTAATATTTCATTATATTTAACAAAACTAGATCTTTATTTCACACAAAACATGAAAAAACAAAAACTCACACAAATAATATAATAATTTTAAATATACATATTAACACAATTAAAAACTGATTAGTCAAAAATACCGCACCGAATCGTACCTGGAACAAAAGTACCCATCACAGAAGCAGCGTTACCACGCTGAATTGCGATAGAAATTCGCTGAGTCAGGTACGCCCCGGAAAGGGGATCATGGCCCCTCTGTCTTAAGCGAGAGGCCAAGTCATTCACAAAAGACCTGGCTCCAGATCCCCAAGTGGCTGATGTCTCCACCGTGAAGGGGATAAATTTATGTTTATAATAACTGTAAACATAAACTGTTATTCTTGCATAAGTTGTTGACAAGCAGCTAATATTATTTATTCGTTAATTTCTAATACATCATCGCTTGCCTATACAGGTGTAGCAAATATATAATAGATTTTTATGGGCCACGACTTGTGTCACTGTGCATTTTTCTCAAATTAAGAAAAGTAACAGTCTAATACTAACTCTATAAATGTTGTCATTGTTGAAAATATGTACGGGACTTGTTAACTGGTGCTTCTATTTAATATAAGTTTTTATTTTACGACTTTGTTCAAATGGCAAAAAAGAAAATTAAGTTAACACGACACAAAATTGAAATAGTTGTAGAAGTAAAGTAAAAAAGTAAAAAATATTTATTGGACCAGAAAATAAATTACAATAAGGTACTTAAAAAGTATCCCTGGTCCCCACACTAGGATTCCCTGTGTTGTGGGTAACCAGTCTCTTCCCGTACGTAGAAGAAAAGTTGTTCACAGATATAGGTCCTAAAGTTTTAGGTACCTAACGGGTCTTTCATGTGTTTTGTAACACGTTGCAGTACTTTACGACAGCCTATTATAATAATAAGGACAGACTGTTAAGTAAATCTTACTTTGGTTCTGGAAATAAGATTTGTAACTGTGTTTTTTTAACTTTTACTATACAGAAATTCTGTTTTTCTTTGAAAAAAGAGCGCGAGCGAAGCGAGCCCAAACATTTTTTATGTTTTGGTGAGCACGAATTCACCAAACCCAAAAGCTCAATACAATATCTGGCATATATTTACTTCTTTGATTGGTAAGCACTTGGCATCATCTCATCTGATGGTAAGTGATGATGCTGCCGGAGATGTAACCGGACTTACCGAGATTTCCTAACGCAATGAGGGAACTGACTGCTGTTAAAGGTTGATGTTTGACACCAAGACTTAGAATAAGAAGTTCCTTGAAATTGGAAGAGCATTAACCTTTGTATTGTGTGGGGTTTGTGAAATAGCGAATCCTTCGATCAGTTCAGCTGCTACTTCCGCATAAGTTTTGCACGAAGATATGGTACATTTACAAAAAGTTGAGGCTGAGCCTTCGAAAAATGCAGGTAACACCAATAGCTTTGCTTCTTCATCCCATCCCTCGATCTCTGCAACCTTGTCAAATTTTTGCAAGAAATCGTGTGTGCTTCCGTGTATGCCATCGAATTTATTATTTAGTAATTCTTCCATGATTAATTATAATAAATATAATATACGTAAAATAAACAAATATGAATCACAATAATAAATAAAATGTTTGACACTAAAAATAATAGAATAATATTGACACTTAGCTTCACAAAAAGATGTCCATCTTCCTTGTACAAAATGTTTTTATTATGGTCCATAAAATTATCTAATATTTTGTTTTCTTGGCTTGCGAGAGTGGGGTATCTTGGAGCACCTCCACCATTTATGATGCTCAAATAGAAACACTTATATAATTTAGATTATTTTGGTTTATTTAGAATAATACTTATTAAAATATTTATACAGAAGTGGTTATCATGGCGAACGTCTAGAGAATCTTCCGTTCGAAACCATCAAAATCAGACAGCGAATGATTCAAATCTTTATTACTTTTAATATAAATGTTCCAATGCCGAAAAGATCACAATGCGCGGCTGTAGAGACTCCATCACTACAGTAGCTAGATAAATGTGGGCTCAGAAAATTTCCTGCCACCAACCAGAGTCCAACAAATTTGGACCCCGTCGAACGTCGAACCCGCGACCTACTTATGTGAAGCGAGTGGACTAACTATTAGAGCAAGGAGGCGGTCAATAATCAAAACTCATATTACAAAAAGTATAGTTAAAGAAGGAAACTAGGGGCTTTTCCCCCTAAATACCCCCGTCATATGCGCCCATGCTAATTAATATCCATTATGTAACTCGAAAGAATAATGAAACGGAGTCATCCATGTTATAAATTAACAATAACCTTACTCTTAGCAACTTGCTAGTGCCACTTTAGAAGACTGCATCGTATCAAAGTTTGCATTTTCTTTTATAGGAGAAACGGGAGCGAGACTAAAAGAATATAGCAAACGTTTAAAGATGGATACAGCCAGTACAGAGATGGAAAGTGTGAAAAAGGACAAAGTATCTGAAATCGACAAACATTGGCACAATCTGACGACATTGCTCAAATATTCGAACGCAACGCCTTTCAAGGATAGAACGGACACCGGGTACACGTGTGCGTATTGCTTTAAAACTTATCCTGATCCAAACGTGTTCAGACGACACACAAATGAAGAGCATAACAAAGAAAAGCTTGCGTACAAAGCCGGAACTGCCATGAATAACTTTTTTATCTGTCTCGATATACTCGATCTAAAATGCACTATATGCGAAACATCGGTAGAAAATATCAAGGCTCTAATAGAACATCTGGCCATGGAACACGAAAAGAAGTTCTACATGGGATTACCAGATTATTTTCAACCTTACATTTTAACCAACGAGCGGGAAATCAAGTGCTGCCTTTGTCCAGAATCATTCACTAATGTTAAGCAATTGGCCCAACACATGAACGGTCATTCCAGAAATTTTATTTGCAGCATTTGTGGAGATGGATTCGTCAACAGCTTTCGCTTGTGCAAACATGAAATGCGGCACTCCAAGAAGACATGTTATCCGTGTAAACTTTGCGGAGAAATATTCCCGACTATATCCCAGAAGACAGCCCATTGGACCAGGGAGCATAAAGGCATAGCAGGTTACTTCCTATGTCAAATCTGTAAAGCGAGATTCAAGAATCATTATCAGAAAAGAAAGCACATGGAAGAATTTCACAATGTGGAGGGCTTCAAATGTAAATATTGCGACAAAAAATTCAGCTTGAATAACAGAATGATCTTTCATTTGCGGAGTGTCCATTTAAAAGAGAAACCTTTTCAATGTTCCGTTTGCTCAATGCGATTCTCTTCCAAATCTCACATGTTAAAGCATTATACCGTAGTGCACACGAACGAGAAAAAGTTTACGTGTGAATTCTGCGGGTCAGCTTTCGCATTGCTCTCTTATAAAAATAGACATATCAAGAAGCATCATAGTACCCCGAGCCATGAGGACGACTGTTCTGAATAACCGTCTGTGTTCTATGTTAACTGTCATACGAAAGATTGAATTATTTATACTTAATTAAAAGCTTCAGACTGTTAATAAATTGGGGATGTTTTTTAAGGTTTCATCATTTTATCCGGATCACTTGGATCAGCCAGTCCATATTAAATCCGTTACTCGCATTTAACTTGTAAAATAAGGAAAATTGATGAAAATGTTGTGCAATGCCTGTTATAGGTGACAAAAACGCTTAAACTGTAACCAGCTGTATGTTCTTAACTAGCTTTTGCAAGTGGCTTCGCCCGCGTGTTTATAGATTATGATTATCGTTTATGGTGCTCAGTGCTGTTTAGTTATGACTCATGCATGACATAAGGTATTTGCCATGCCAAAAAAATCTGTTAATTCGTTTTTGTGTTTAAGAATTTTAGTATTTTCCCACTCCTAGAAAGATATATAAAAAAGCGGTTACACTTTCTCTTATTTAAAATATTGAAATATTCTGATTCTGAGTCTATTTGTTCATCTGTTCCGTTCCGTTACGGTGGCTCACTGACCAGAAGTTCTTCTTTACTGGGCCCTGCCAGCAGCGCCGGCGATCATTCACCTGGGGACGCCGTAGCTCTCGGCCATTTGCCCCTATGCCACTGAGATCTGCCCAAGACACCAGTGGCCACGTAGATAGGATAGGGAATGTAGGTGTCTTTTACAGTCAAGATGGGCAGAGGGGAAAGGATAGTAGAGCCAACAAGTATACCAACAACGAGTCAGCATGAGGAAGATAGATAATATAGGGTGAGGAATAAATAACCCACTTTAAATTAGTTCTTGATACGAAAGGCTATAGTGAAATTTCACTATGGGTTCCTTAGGGAAAGTTGTTTGTTATCAAGAGCACATGCATAGCCTTTCGTATCAAAAACTTTTTTAAAGTCACCCTATATAAGGTGCTACTTTATTAGTGTCCGATATTTTAGTCAGTGCTTCTACTCCTGATTCTGATAAACTTTCCCCAAGAAACCCATAGTCAAATCGAAAAAAAATTTTTGGACTCTTCATACAAATCGATCAGCCGAGCGGCCAAATTAGTATGAAGAGCCCAAAAGTTCCTTGGGGAAAGTTGATCAGAATCAAGAGTAGGAGCACTGACTAAAATATCAGGCACTAATAAAGTAGCACTTTATATACTTGGTGTGTAGTAAATACAGGCACAAAGTATACATAACAGAGTGTCCGCTCAATACAAACCACTAACATCCTAAGCATATACATGCGTATAGACGTATACGGTCGTTCTAGGCAAGGTCACGATAGCACAGTCAGGGTTGTCACGCGCGCGGAAGCGACAGGACTGGATTTGTTACGAATCACTATGCCATCGGATGAAAAAATATATTTTAGAAACTGTTGTGTATTCAGCTGTCTAAACTGTAATAGAAATAGTAAATTATCTTTTTCTTCGTTGCTAGCTGACGTGGACAGGTAAGGAATAAACAATTACATATGTCCGTGTATTTTTTTGGGTATATTTACATGGCTGCGCGACATTACATTTTAATAATGATTCATGAAATAGGTATTAGGGTATTACGTGAAATATGTTCAAAATGCATATGATAGCGAAGAACGCGCTAAAGCATGTGTAACCCCAGAAAATAATATATATATATATGATTTTCAAAGCTTCAACAGCAGTGTGTGATCTCAAAATATTCAGACAACGCGCATTAAGCAAGCATTAGGTATTTAATTTCTAAACATACAGTAATAATTTGGAAATAGTTAATATTAATTTCTCTTTCACTTTTTTATTTATTAATCGGCAATGTCATTGACATTTTAATAAGCTATTCATTCGGCAGAATAGCGGAGTCCAGTAACATCACATTTGTATTATGCACTCAACAAAATCAAACACACTTTCAAAATTACTTCAATCACTAGTTCGCACATACACACACAAAAAAATTCTAGACAAAAAAACAAAATCAAAAAGTCCCGAACCCACGGCATGAATCCCAAAAATAGCTGAGCAGAGAGACGAGTATGCAGCGAAGGGAGCCATCCAGGGGGGAGTTTAAGAAGATGTCAAAAAGGGAAGGAAAGGGACTGTCCTCGGAGCGGAGATTAGAAGAGTTTTAGAGCTGAAAGGTTTTGTCGAAAGGTAGTGACTTAAGAAACTAAGGGGGCATCAGAAAGAGAAGGATGTTATGTAGAATATTTGACATGTTGACTTTTTGACATATTGACCTTTTCCTATTTTGTCATTTCCAAATTTTGACGCTGTGATGTTTCGACGTCTAGAAGCTTCGACGTTGTAACGCTTCGAGCTGCGACGGTTCGACATTTTGAAAGTTCGAACATTTTGATATTTTGATTGTTTGATATTTCGACATTTTGACTTTTAGACATTTTGATATTTCGACGTCTTGACTTTAGACATTTTGACAGTTGAGATATTTCGATATTTGATTTTCGATATTAAATATTTCGACGTTTCATCATTTCGACATTATTACATATACTGACGTTTCGATGTTTTGCCATTTGTTATTTATGAAGAACCACTGGTTCAAGTTTCTAGACCCACAGGTTTGGCCTGCGCATTAATATTACCCTTTTCAACCCTCACTTTTACCCCCTCATGGGGCGAACTATACAATATATTTAACATAAGTTTCATCATTTGTTTTTTAAAATAGTTATAATAATAATATCCGGTACAAATCACACGGTCATCTGGCCCCAAACTAGGATTCCCTGTACTATGGGAACCAGAGACTGATATACATACACATATACATTTAAATACATACATATATAGATATAATACACCCAGACACAGAGCAATAAATCTGCTCATCACAGAAATGTTTGCCCTGGGTGGGGATCGAACCCACGACTTTCGGATCAGTAGTCAGGAGCGCTAACCACTGAGCCACCGAGTCAGTCTCACGTATGCGAAGTTATAATTTGATACACGCAAAAATAACACTTTCCCATATGTACAAATTTCCACCCCAATTTTAACCCCTTTTGTGGGTAATTTTTTCAAAACCCTTCCTTAGTGGATGACTCCGTTATATAAGGAACGCCTATGCAAAATTTCAAGTGTCTATACCCAGGGGATTGACCTGTGTGTTGATATTACATATTTCAACCCCCTGTGTCACTCCCTTGGGGGGTGAATTTCGAAGAACAGTTAATGGATGCCTGCGTTATATGAAGAACCTTATGTTGAAGTTTTAAGTTTTTAGACCCATAGGTTTGGCCTGTGCATTGATATTACCCATTTTAAACCTCACTTTCACCCCCTCTCGGGGTGAACATGAAAATACATTTTACACACGTTTTATCAATTGTTTTTAAAAGTTTTAAGTTTTTAACAGACTGCTGTTAACAGACTGTTGTCCAAAGGTCAGCAAGTCATATTAACATTTAACTATAACTTTAACAACAAACTTATAACTATAGATTATATTATATAAAATTTAAAAACATAAAAACTTTGGTCATGAAATTTCCCACTGAGTCAGCGAATACATACAAAGTTCCACCCCCATTCTAACCTCTTCGTGGTGTGAATGTTGAAAAAACCATCCTTATTGGATGCCTCTGCTCTATAAGGAAATTGTGCAAAATTTCAAGTTTCACCCAGGGGTTTGGCCTGTACTTTCCCATACAAACTTCCAGCCCCATTTTATGACTTTGTTGAAATGGCAAAAAAAGGAAATCGTGTACTCCACACAAAATTTAAATAGTTGTACTTAAAAGAAAAGTTGTTCAAGGTTCAGAAGCTAGAAGCAGAAGTAACATGTTGTATGTAGCGATATATCCCAGCTCCCAGGTGAATGAAAGTCTGTACTTTGTGGATAGAACGGTTAAATGTGCTACACGATAAGAAGAAGGTGAATGAGCAATTTTAAATTTACCTATAATTTAGGATAAGTTATTTAGTTTCAAAATTCACTTTTTTCATACACTAATATCCATTATGTAACTCGAAAGTATTATGACCCTGAAGTCATCCATGTTATAAAATAAATTTACAATAACCTCACTCTTAGCAACTTGTTAGTGTCAGATAAGAAGACTGCGGCGTATCAATGTTTGCATTTTCTTTTATAGGAGAAACGGGAGCGAGACTAAAAGAATACAGCAAACGTTTAAAGATGGATACAGCCAGTACAGAGATGGAAAGTGGGGAAAAGGACAAAATATCTGAAATCGACAAACATTGGCACAATCTGACGACGTTGCTCAAATATTCGAACGCAACGCCTTTCAAGGATAGAACGGACACCGGGTACACGTGTGCGTATTGCTTCAAAACTTATCCTGATCCAAACGTGTTCAGACGACACACAAATGAAGAGCATAACAAAGAAAAGCTTGCGTACAAAGCCGGAACTGCTATGAATAACTTTTTTATCTGTCTCGATATACTTGATCTAAAATGCACTATATGCGAAACATCGGTAGAAAATATCAAGGCTCTAATAGAACATCTGGCCATGGAACACGAAAAGAAGTTCTACATGGGATTACCAGATTATTTCCAACCTTACATTTTAACCAACGAACGGGAAATCAAGTGCTACCTTTGTCCAGAATCATTCACTAATGTTAAGCAATTGGCCCAACACATGAACAGTCATTCCAGAAATTTTATTTGCAGCATTTGTGGAGATGGATTCGTCAACAGCTCTCGCTTGTGCAATCATGAAATGCGGCACTCCAAGAAGACATGTTATCCGTGTAAACTTTGCGGAGAAATATTCCCGACTATATCGCAGAAGACAGCCCATTGGACCAGGGAACATAAAGGCATAGCCGGTTACTGCGTATGTCAGATCTGCAAAGCAAGATTTAAGAATCATTATCAGAAAAGAAGGCACATGGAAGAATTTCACAATGTGGAGGGCTTCAAATGTAAATATTGTGACAAAAAATTCAGCTTAAAGAACAGTATGATCGTTCACTTACGGAATGTCCATTTAAAAGAGAAACCTTTTCAATGTTCCGTTTGCTCAATGCGATTCTTTTTCAAACATCACATGTTGGGGCATCATACCGTAGTGCACACGAACGAGAAGAAGTTTAAGTGTGAATTCTGCGAGTTATATTTCGCAAAGGTGGCTTATAAAAACAGACATATCAAGAAGCATCATAGTACCCCGAGCCACAAGGACGATTGTTCTGAATAACCGTCTGTGTTCTATTTTAACTGTCATACGAATCTATTTAATTCTGAAAGTATGTTACTTAATTAAAAGCTTCATATTGTTAATAAACTGTGGATATATTTTTTAATTTGTTTTCATAATTTTATCCGGTTCACCCGGAATTGCCAGTCCATTGATGATATTAAATTCGTTACTCGCACTAACCTTGCAACTTAATAAGGAAAATTGATAAAAAGTTTGTGCAATGCCTGTAACAAAAACACTTATTTATTTAATAATTTATACTTTTGCATATTTAGTTTCACCGCTCTTTTTACCACGCAAACTTTAACCAACAGAATGTTCTTAATAACATTAACACTGTCAAGAATATGACTGATTGAAATAGCGACGTTCGTTCCCATTGTTGAAAATAAATAAATATGTAAACAGTAGTAAACACATAATGTTAACTGTGTATTTAAGACTGTACACTGAACTATTAGCATTTACAGTAAATAACGAAATTGTTTATGACATAAATATAGAACTAATTTGAATTTTAAAATAAGTAGTATTATGGTGATTACGATAAGTAATTTCTAGTATTTGTGTTCGTATGTTAAGAAGACAACGGCTATCAAAGATTGATTTTTCTTTTATAGGCAAAACTGGAGCAAGAAAGAAAGAAAAAATCAAACGGATAAAGAAGGATACATCCAGCGCAGAGAAGGAAGTAGTTAAAACTGTAACAAGGGAGAGATATATACCCGAAATGAACAAACAATGGCACAACCTGACGACGTTGCTTAAATATTCGAATGCAACGCCTTTCAAAGACAGAACCGATGCCGGCTACACGTGTGCGTATTGCTTCAAAACTTATCCTGATCCTGAAGTGTTTAGACGACATACAAACGATGATCATGACAAAGAAAAGCTTACGTACAAAGCCGGTTCCGGTATGGCCAACTTTGTAGTCTTCCTAGATATACTAGATCTAAAATGCACTATATGCGACACACCTATAGAAAATATCAAGGACCTAACAGAGCATTTACTCACAGCTCACGACAAAAAGTTTTACATAGGGTTAACAGATTACTTCCAACCTTACAAGTTGACCAATGAGCAGCAGATCAAATGCTGCCTTTGTACTGAATCATTCCACAATGTGAAGCTACTTATCCAACATATGAACGCACATTACAGAAATTTTATTTGCACTATTTGCGGAGCTGGATTTGTCAATAGCTTTCGTTTATGCAGACATGAAACTACTCATGCAAAGAAGAAAACAAATTATCCCTGTAAATATTGCGGTCAAGTATTCGCGGTTGAGTCCAAGAAAAAAGCACACGTAAACATGGAGCATAAAGGAATAGCCGGTGATAGTGTCTGTCAAATCTGCAAGGCAAGGTTCAAGAATTACTATCAGAAGACGAGGCATATGGAACGGGTGCACAATGCTGAGGGGATTAAATGTGATCAGTGCGATAGACGATTCAGCTTGAAGTCTAACATGGTGTTGCACTTTCGCAGTGTCCATTTAAAAGAGCGCTCTTTCGAATGTTCAATTTGCTCAATGGGGTTCTTTGCGAAGCGTCACATGTTGGCGCATTATGTTGCGACGCACACGAACGAGAGGAAATTTAAATGTGATTTCTGCGGAAAAGCCTACGCAACGTTGAATTCTAAAAATCGACATATGAAGAAAAATCACGGTATGTCGAAAAGGAATACGATGGTCCAGGTCCCGAGTTTGTCGAAATAGTGATATTATAATAAATATCGGGGACTAGTCTTAAATAGAATCTCAGATCATTAATGTGTGATATATTATAAATGATACTCAGTACAGTATAATATTTTGTAGCCTTATTTATTGCATCGCATGTAGATAACGATCTTAATGATAAAATATATTGAATAATCAATTATTTATTGATGACTTTTATTTTAATATTTACGAAAGCAGTTTACTACTAAACTGGATCTCCATGTATTCATCACTAACGTTCAATTCTGCGTATCGGATTGCATCAACTTGATTTTCAATAATGTTTTACGTGGTCTACGATATCCTTTGGTGCCTTGACCGCACCTCGACTATAAGACTTTAAGTGAGATCTTATCAACATTTTTTCTGGGCATTAGTGGGAAAAAACATTAAGGTTATTTATTTTTTAGGGCGCCGCCGCCGTACCTCAAAAGGAAAAAAGGAACCCTTCTAGGATCACGTCGTTGTCCGTCCGTCTGTCTTGTCTATCTGTCAATACAGTTTTTGTCAGGAACGCGTAGACGTATCAAGTTGAAATTAATATTAAATACTCGGGCCTGCAATCCCTTGAAGCTGTGAAAAAAATCAAATTTTTTGCCAACGCAATCAAGAGATACGGCCGTTCATGCCGCATATTTGGACACTCCCATGGAATCAAAACCTATAGGGTACTTGCCGTATACCTAGAATCATGAAATTTGGCAGGAAGCAATGTCTTATAGCACAAGTAAAGGGAAAAGTCCGAAAACCACAAATTTTTAGTTACATCACAAAAAAAATGTAATGTAACTAAACATTTTTGTCCGGCCGTATCTCTTGATTGCGTTGGCGTAAAAGTTTGAGTTTTTCATAGCTTCATGGGATTGCAGGCCTGAGGATTTGATATAGAGTTAAAGACATAATAATATATGAATATGAGTTTTTTTATGTATTTACAATCGCTATCAAAAGTACGATCATACGAAATGAACTACATTTGTGTGTATAACCTTTCCAAAAACCTTTCGAAAAAGCGTATTCGGCGACGGGACGATGATTACCGCTGCAATCGTTACGACTTATGTAATAACCGACTTCAAAAAAGGAGGAGGTTCTCAATTCGACTGTATGTTGTTGTTTTTTTGTATGTTTGTTAAGCGATTACTCCGTCAATTATGAATCGATTTTAATGATTCTTTTTTTGTTTGGTAGGTAATCCTTCAGAGGTGGTCCCATAAAAATTTTAGCAAAATTGACTCAGCACTTTTTGAAAAAATCAACTAAACCAAAAAAACATCGCAAAATTGTAGTTGTTACTATTGTAGTCGGTTTTTTAACGTGTTTAGCGTTGTCGATTATTTTAAGCACACTGGGGCCATCTAAACAGAATAGACAAAATTTTTATAAGCGGATCAGAGCACTAGCATTAATTTTAAAGTTTTGTTATTGGTCATTAATTTACACGTTTTTCTTTTATTATTTTATAACGGTCATTTGCATCATTTTTTTTCGTAAAGTTATCATTTATTATTTTCATACTAAATATTGGGAAATGTTTCAAACCACCCGACGCTACTTAAGGCTTAATTTATGTTGCTTTCTGGAATCCATCTCATCTCATATCTCATCTCATAATATTATAAATGTGAAAGTATGGATGTTTGTTTATTTTTTTGTTTGTTCCGCTTCCACGCCGAAACTGCTGAACGGATTTGGATGAAATTTGAAATGTAGATAGATAAAGCATTCGGCTAACACATAGGATAGGATACTTAAGGGTTCCCGGAGGAATGTTTAAAACTCAAAATTTTCACTTTGTCACTAGATGGCGCCACCTTAACATTTTCTTTCTCTCTGGACCCAATTCTGAAGTCCACGCAGACGAAGTCGCGGGCGGAAGCTAGTTTTAAATAAAAAGTTTTACTAAACAGTCCGCATAGCTAAGTCTCGAACAGTCGATGAATAATTCATGGTCAATATAATTTACTGATTAGGCTGTCATTACTCCGATGAACAAAGCGAAAATACGGGTCTTATTCTAATGATTCCTTATGCAGTTGTAGGCGTAACAAGTAAATGTATAAAGTCGATCGAGTAACCGCATTGGATTCTGTTTTAGAATTCTGACTGCATTTACGATCGTGACCTACAACAATCAACACATTTTGTGCCAATACTGTATGTTTACAATGATCTTAGAACTATTCATGGTCAACCTATAAGTACTGATATAAAATTGAATCTAAAGTATACACTGGTGTCCATAACCAAGCCTTTTGTTTTTAGGTGTAACGGAGAGAGTGACCAAAGCCTCGCTGAAAAGGGCAAGGCGAGCAACTCGTGAGATAATGACGAAACACAAACACAACCTAACTTTAATACTATTGCATTCAACCGCGAACCCCATAAAATGCAAGGATATCGCTGGCATACATTGTGGATTTTGCCCAGCAATAAAAAAAGATTCGGCTACGCTAAAACAACATTTTAGAATGGAACACCGAAACGATAAAGACATACAATCAAAATTTTATAAAGGTTTCTCTAAAAACGTATG
Organism: Coleophora deauratella; assembly: GCA_958295455.1. Classification (NCBI taxonomy): domain Eukaryota; kingdom Metazoa; phylum Arthropoda; class Insecta; order Lepidoptera; family Coleophoridae; genus Coleophora; species Coleophora deauratella. The sequence continues at coordinate 6,562,886 of OY282415.1, forward strand.
GAGGTTAGATATAACTGATTTAAAGTGTGACCTATGTCAAGCGCAATTTGAATCGAACGACTGCATAGAGAGTTTACTAAAACACCTCAAAGGTAATCACGATATTGACGTTTACCCTGGTCTGGACCCAATATTTTTGCCATTTAAATTTCCCAATGAGGAACTGCGTTGTGCCATCTGCGACGTCGATTATCCTGTTTTCAAATTACTTCGGGAGCATATGAACTCTCACTTCAGACATTATGTATGCAAACTGTGCGACGCGGGGTACATGACACAAGACTCGCTCAATCGACACGAGTTGAGGCACGACTTTACTGAGAGCAAATGTCCTCACTGCGACAAAGTGTTCGCTAGCAAGGAAAGGATGCGACGCCACAACCAAATCGTCCATTTGAAGATAAGGAAAAACAAATGCGCTTACTGCGACGAACGGTTTGAGGAATTCAATCAAAAGCTGAGGCATATGGAGAAGGTTCACATGAAACATTTAACGTTAGAGTGTGACATGTGCAACAAAACATTTATGACGCCCAGGAACTTAAGACTGCACATAAGAAAGAGGCATTTGATGGAAAGGAGATATGCATGCGAAGTGTGCGACAAATCTTTCTTCTCGAGAGGGGAATTGAACAGTCACATGGTTACTCATAACGCTGATAGGCCGATGTACCAATGCGATTCGTGTACCAAGAGCTTTGTGAGGCACAACGCATTTATTGTGCATGCGCGTACCCACACGAGTGACACATGTTATAAATGCGACTTTTGCCCAGCGGCATTTGTGGCCAGTGTGAATTTAAAGAAACATTTGCTGTCGCATCATGGTGATTTATTTGACTAGGAAAAAAAGAATCCGAAAAGGTTCTCACAGTGTCACTCGATCTTGAATCAGATCAAAAAAATATTTAATTACATTTATTGATTTTAAAAGTTTGTTCTATTAAGTCGCACCTAACGTTTTCCGCTTTTTATAGGTCAGATCTCTTTATAAATAAAAATGCACATATTTATCATACATTTTACGGATTGCACTGTGAAACCGCTGTACGTAGTAAGGTCTAAAAGAGAATCAATTAACGGTGAACCGCGCCCAGGACGATCATCCGATGCCATTACGGATAAAAACATCGAATTTGTGGAAGAGACAGTACTAAAAGACAGAAGGCTAAAGACTAAAGAATTAGCAGATATGACGGGACTTTCAAAAACAACAGTGCTTAGAATCCTACATGAACATTTGGGTATTAGGAACATGAATAAGGTCAGCGCGAGGTGGGTCCCAAAACTTCTTTCAGCTGTTCAAAAACAAGAACGAGTGAAGTGATGACTCAGTTTTTATCCCTTTGTGAAGGCCAACAGAAAGAAGTTTTGGATTCATTTGTTACGGGAGATGAAACCATGGTCCTTTATCATTACCCTATGTCAAAAAGGCAGTCGATCGATGGAGTGGCGTCGTCCAAGCTCACCACGGCACAAAAAGCAAAGGTAAAAGCACAAATAGACTTCGAACTTTTTGAATATATTTTAATTTGATATGTTCCATAAATAAAAAGTGTCCCCGCTGGCTGAAAAGTATCTATAACAGGCTGTAACTTCGTAAAAAAAACGGAACACATTCTTGTTGTAGTAAAAATTAAGACCTAGACCCCTGTAAAACTCAAAATCTCCTCAGACATATGTTCCCGCTAGATAGAAGGAGCCAGTAAAGTGCTGTGAAAAGTGTATTGAAATAAAGGGAGACTATTGAAAAATTATAATAGTGGTTTGAGATTTATCCTTCATTTCATAGTTAAGGCCGGAAACTTTTAGACCTTACTACGTAAGTTCTAAGTAGACATCGTACTAACTTCATAATAAGCCCTACTTAAGTGACGACATGGAAATAACCCACATTGGCATATTCTTTTTTTTTTTTTTTCAACGAAATCCGTTAATTTTGCATTCACTGAAAATGTTTTTTTTTGTATACATATTTTAAGTATTTCGTCTATTCGTTTGAAACTATTAACAAAATGCAAGTTCCAAATTGTGATATTCTGAATGGGGTTTCTTCTCCTGATTCCACTCAAAACGATCAGTCTTATTAAAAAATAACCATACCAAGAAATGTATGGTCAGTTGAACTGTGTTTATCTAAAAATCGTCTCCATCATCAGAAAAAAGATACCCCATTTAAGAAATCGATTTTGGAAGATTTCTAATTAATCAAGATATGCATACAATAGGTACTTAGGAAATGATAAATACATCGATCGTTCTACAGTTTTGAATTCTCGGTTATAGGTGGCCCACATCAGCTACAACATCAAACGCTTCAGTACAAATATGAAGAAGAACGGAAGTTTTTACCGAAGAAAGTTAAAGTAACGGCCAAGAAATTCGACGGAGATGTATTAAAATCAACAGTTAAAAGACAAACACTTACCATACAGAAACAACCTACTCCTGCAAATACACTTTTAGTAAACTGTCGTCAAAGAAATAGGTCGAAATGCATTCATAATATTGAAGTGATTCTTGAATATTCAAACGCAACTGTTTTTCGATCTCACAAAGACGACGGTTACGAGTGCGCTTATTGCAGTGTCAGAATGAAAGATCCTGCCGATCTGAAAAATCACACCTTGATGGAACACTGCGAAATTTCCAATGCTTATTTTTACAGAACATGTTTGTCGTATTTTGTGGTAAAGTTGGATATAACAGACTTGCGATGCTCCATTTGTGAAATCACCATCGAATCTCTGGAATCCCTAATGGATCACTTAGCAAGCGCTCACAACAAGACTATTTACACAGACATTAATAATCATATTGTCCCATTCAAGTTCGAAGGAGAGACATTGAAGTGTTGCGTATGTGCGAATCCGTACGGTAATTTTAAGATTCTATACACACACATGAGCGCACATTACGGGAAGTACACTTGTGATGATTGTGGCACGCCATTCATCAATGAACGAAGTCTGCGATTACATAAAAAAAGCCATATCATCGGTAAATTTGATTGCAATCAGTGTGGAAAGTCGTACAACACTAAGATCACATTGTATAATCACCAAAAAGTTGTTCATGTAAAGAAGCAGCTAAACCACAAATGCGGTTTTTGCAACGAGATGTTTAGGTCGATCAAACATAAGCAGGTCCATCTTACTCATGTCCACGGTGTCGCCGGCATCAGCTACGTCTGCAAAATATGTGACAAGACATATTCAAGTTCAAAATCTCTCAGGTGCCATACTCACAGAGTGCATCTTATGGAAAAACATTTCACGTGCCAGTATTGTGATATGGAATTTTTCAGCGAACATGAGTTGATAAATCACAATAGAAAACACACTGGAGAAAAGAGTTTCAAGTGCAAATTTTGCAATAAAATGTTTGGAAGAAGCTTTACGTTGAAAGAGCATATACGGATTCACTTGAACGATAGGAGATTTAAATGTGAATATTGCAAAAAAGATTTCATTCAAAAGTGCTCTCTCAAATCGCATTTGTTAAATAAACACAAGAAGTTGTAAATAATACCAATACGTATAAGGTCTCAATGTCCTTTTTGATTAAACAGTGTTATTTTTAATGGCTATGCTTGGCGTTTGTGGACTATGAGAAAGCCTTTGATTCGATCGAGACCTGGGCTGTGTTGCAGTCTCTCCAACGGTGCCAAATTGATTATCGATACATCGAAGTGTTGAAGTGCTTGTATGAAAACGCCACCATGTCGGTCCACCTCCAGGATCAGAATTCGAAACCTATCCGGCTGCAGCGTGGGGTGAGACAGGGAGACGTTATATCTCCGAAACTGTTCACCGCTGCACTGGAAGACGTTTTCAAGCTTCTGGACTGGAGAGGACTCGGCATTAACATCAATGGCGAGTACATCACTCACCTTCGATTTGCTGACGATATCGTGATCATGGCTGAGACCTTGGAAGACCTAGGCGCAATGCTCGAAGGACTTAGTAGAGTCTCCCAACAAGTGGGTCTTAAAATGAACATGGATAAGACGAAAATCATGTCAAACGTCCGTGTTACACCCACTCCTCTGAAGGTTGGAGACTCTACACTCGAAGTTGTTGACGAATATGTATACCTGGGACAAACAGTCCAGTTAGGTAGGTCCAACTTCGAGAAAGAGATCAATCGTCGAATCCAACTCGGCTGGGCAGCGTTCGGGAAGCTTCGCAATATCTTTACGTCCAAAATACCGCAGTCCCTCAAGACTAAAGTCTTTGACCAGTGTGTGTTGCCAGTGATGACATATGGATCCGAGACATGGTCGCTTACTATGGGCCTTATAAGAAGGCTCAAAGTCACCCAAAGGGCGATGGAGCGTGCTATGCTTGGTGTTTCCCTACGTGATCGAATCAGAAATGAGGAGATACGTAGGAGAACTAAAGTTACCGACATAGCTCTCAGAATCGCTAGACTTAAGTGGCAGTGGGCAGGGCACATAGCTCGTAGAACAGATGGCCGTTGGGGCAGTAAAGTTCTCGAATGGCGACCGCGCACCGGAAGGCGCAGTGTGGGCAGGCCCCCGACTCGGTGGACCGACGACCTGGTAAAGGTTGCAGGAAGCCGCTGGATGCGAGCCGCACAGGACCGGTCGGTGTGGAAATCCTTGGGGGAGGCCTTTGTCCAGCAGTGGACGTCTTTCGGCTGATAGATAGATTTTTAATGGTGGATATAAACATATCCAGGCGATCATTCTGGTCAGATGTGACACTTTAAAAATAAACGATATTTCGCTTACCAAAATACAGCTTTGAATTTTATGGTTCTTTAGACATACTATTGATCTTATTCGATAGGTTCATTATTCTCCATCAAATAACATCCAATTTGAATAAAGAAAAGAAAAAAGAAAGAAAGAAAACGTTTTAAAATAACTGTTGGCCGGAAAGGAAGTTTTCTATAGAAGAAAAATAAAAAGCGGCCAAGTGCGAGTCGGACTCGCCCATGAAGGGTTCCGTAGCAGCAAGTAACATAATATAAAAGTTTTTGTAGTTCGTTGTAACTTGAATGAAAGGTAAATTGCGGTTTACGATTTATGACGTATTAAAAAAAAACTACTTACTAGATATCGTTCAAACCAATTTTCGGTGGAAGTTTGCATGGTAATGTACATCATATATTTTTTTTAGTTTTATCATTCTCTTATTTTAGAAGTTACGGGGGGGGGGACACATTTTACAACTTTGGAAGTGTCTCTCGCGCAAACTATTCAGTTTAGAAGAAAATGATATTAGAAACCTCAATATCATTTTTGAAGACCTATCCATAGATACCCCACACGTATGGGTTTGATGAAAAAAATTTTTTGAGTTCCAGTTCTAAGTATGGGGAGCCCCCAAAATTAATTGTTTGTTTTTCTATTTTTGTGTGAAAATCTTAATGCGGTTCACAAAATACATCTACTTACCAAGTTTCAACAGTATAGTTCTTATAGTTTCGGAAAAAAAGTGGCTGCGACATACGGACAGACATGTCTGTCTGTCTGTCTAGACAGACAGACAGACAGACATGACGAATCCATAAGGGTTCCGTTTTTTGCCATTTGGCTACGGAACCCTAAAAAATGTTTCTGAACTTACAGTAATAACAATTCCAAGCTTTTAAGGCCCATCGCCACCACCAGCGCCTACCTCAGCTCCTTCATAATAACGTAAGTTAACTCATTTAAAAAACTTACTGAATCGTGACAATTTTGAAAAAAAAAAAACATTAAATTTACAAGTTAACTAATGTTAATTTATGTAAAAACAGAATAATTAAGTGGATGTTTTTTTTTAATTAATTGACAGTATTTGAGATAAGCTATAAAATAACATCAAACCTTTCTAGTTTTAAAGCTATTGATGTTTAATCGTGACCCATGCGTAGGCCAAAAATCCCTTTGTTAAGTATTACTAACGGATCCCTACCTCTTGCCATGCAAATTCTTTACACCACAGTCATGTTAAATAAAAACTTTAAAAGGTAAAAACAATTATCTAACTTTAATTCCGTGGCTGGCGTGAAAAAGTTGATATCTCGAGATATGGTTTTATTGGGTTGGTTGCCGGGACTTGTATCGAGCACACGTCTGTTGGGTTAATTTTTTAATTATTTCCGTTTTAGAGTAGTCTCAACGTTATTTTTGTGATGGGAAAATAGCTGTGAAACCAATTCAGTGATAAGCGGTCATAAGAAGAGGATTAACTCGGGAGACAGCTCCGTTTTCCGAGTTCCAGCAGCAAACCACCACGTGGAGCGTCTTTAAGTGCCATCACTCTTAGGGCCGCGTCTTTCACTTGACATTGGCGTTTCGCCATTTTTTTTATTGAAGATTCTCCCATTTTTCACTTGACATTGGCAAAATCATGCTCGTTATGAGAAGTGGAATGCCAAATAGAAAAATAGAATGGAATATGGTTTTATTTGGAAAAAATACACAAACAATGCTGATTACACTTTTTTTTTCTAATAAAACCATAGACATAAGAAGCTTTAGCCAATATGCTAAAATGTACTTTAGTGGGCAATGAGTTGAGCAGCCAAATCTTTTTTTTTAAAAGGCAAGGAACCTAAGGAACTCACATGCGAAATTTCGGGTTTGACTGTTAGCTCGTGGGGACAAACAGGAATAACGGAAATTTCAAGTTGCGGAAAATACACTGATGGACTAAAAAATCTACTCAAGATTTGTTGCTCGACTTTTGAAAAAATAACTAAGTCTACAAAACTGCTAAACACTAGAAGCAAAAAACTAGAAAGCCATCAAACTAAAATCATAAACAGTAAACACACAGTTTTTGAACTTTTGGTTTAGTTTTATTTGGCTAGATTGAGTTAATTTTCCAAAAGTCGTGCATGAAACTTTGAGTCGATTTTTTGTCCATGAGTATAGTTTCTTAGAAATAAATTTTTAAAGTGTAACAATTTTCATACATTTTTAGGTTAGATTAGGTCGCTTTGAGTATCAGATCTGAACCGGAACACCTCGATTGAGTTAGGTCACTTTGAGTATCAGATCTGAATCGGAGCATAGTGGGCATTAGATTAGATAAAGATAAATCGCTTAAAATTCAAATCAAGATAAGACCGCCCACATTGTACCACTGTCTTAATATTATATCTTGTGTTGTTATTTTTATGTATGTGTATGTACAATAAAGTGTATATCTATCTATCTAAATAAAATTACCATATGATAAAATGGGTTATTTCTGTCTGTCCCCACGAGCCTGTCACAGAACTTTTCGTTTTGTTTGTCCCCGTTTTTTTTATCAAGAATTAAAATTCTAAATGATATCAAAATGGACATCAAATAATTATCATGAACATTTATTAGAATCATCACAGCTCTTCTTAATGTTTAATTAAAGACTTAATTTAAGGTTTAATTCAGACTTGATAAATAATTGAGAAGACCTGTGATTATTCTAATAAATGTTCATGATAATTATTTAACGGCAGTTTTAACACGTTTACAGTCCACGACTCCACACATACGAGAGAATTTTGTTACACCCTGTATATTTCCTTGGGACATGTATGCAACTCCGAGGTAACACTAGGAAATATTAAAAAAGAATGCTTTCTGTGAATAAGAAAGAGTCTAGACATAGGGCTTCTTGTCAACAAGCCAGCTGAAAATTCGCAGTTTGGGTGCAGTTTTTGCGCAGTTTATTCGCAGTAGGGATAACAGCATCGAAACTGCCAACCGACAGCGCAGTTTACTTGCAGCCGGCGTGGCGTGCAGTCCTAACAACTGCACACTTACTGCACGCTAGCTGCACGGGTGTAATGCAGTCCTAATGCGTGCGTTTGAACTGCATTACAGCTGCGTCGAAGCATCGCTTGTTTGGTTGCCGCCCTCGGTTCGTGGTGAGATAGGAGAAACGCGGGCGGGCCGCCGCGCTGGACGGTGCTGGGCTTTGGGAAAGTTGTGCAGTTCTATTGCAGTCAGTTCAACTGCATTCGGTCTGCAGCACAACCGTGCAGCTAGCGTGCGGCCAGTGTGCAGTTGTTAGAACTGCACGCCGCCGGTTGCAAGAGAACTGCGCCGTCGGTTGGCAGTTTCAATGCCGTTGGCCCAAATGCGATTGAACTGTGCATAAACCGCATCCAAACTGAATTTGCAGCTGGCTTCCGATCAAGATGCAGTCCGTCAGTCTAGCTAGACACTAAAATGAATGGCTCCGCCTCCGCTATTCCCGCGCTCTGCTATCCCCGCTGTACCAACTGAAATCCCGAATGTAATACGTTTCCGATTGCTATTAAGGAAATGTATGTATAGATTTCCTAGGAAATGCGCATATTACAAAATATATCATACATTTCCTATCTATTTAAGACATTGTACACATTTCCTAGAAATGTACATAATGAGGGATTACATGATTTTCCGTTAATATATACAATAGGCACCTAGGAAAAGATTAATACATCGATCGTTCTACAATTTTGAATTTTTCGGTTATAGGTCGCCAACATCAGCTACAACATGAAGAAATACGGAAGCTTTCACCGAGGGAAGTTAAAGTAACTGCCAAGAAAAACGACTCAAGAAAATCAGCAGTGAAAAGACAAAAACTTACCATACAGAAACAACCAACTCATTTTCTTCAAAGTAATAGGTCGAAATGCATTCATAATATCAAAGTAATTCTTGGATATTCAAACGCAACTGCTTTTCGATCTCACAAAGACGACGGTTTCGAATGCGCATATTGCAGTGTCAGAATGAAAGATCCTGCCGATCTCAAAAACCACACCTTGATTGAACACTGCGATATTTCCAATGCTTATTTTTACAAAACAACTTTGCCGTCTTTAGTGGTAAAGTTGGATATAACAGACTTGCGGTGCTCCATTTGTGAAATCAAAATCGAATCCCTGGAAACCCTGATGGATCACTTAGCGAGCGCTCACAACAAGAATTTTTACACAGAAGTTAATAATCATATTGTACCATTCAAGTTCGAAAGAGAAACATTGGAGTGTTGCGTGTGTACGAAGCAGTACCTTAATTTTAAGCTTCTATTCTTACATATGAGCGCACATTACGGGAAGTACACTTGTGATGATTGTAACACTCCATTCATCAGTGCCATAGGTCTGCGATTACATAAAAAAAACCATATCATCGGTAAATTTGATTGCGATCAATGTGGAAAGTCGTTCAACACTAAGATCAAATTTTATAACCATCAAAAAGTTGTTCATGTAAAGAAGCAGCTAATCCACAAATGCGGTTATTGCGACGAGAGGTTTACGTCGATCTTTCATAAGCAGGCCCATCTTACTGAAGTCCACGGTGCCGCCGGCATCAGCTACGTCTGCGAAATGTGTGACAAGACATTTTCAAATTCACACTGTCTCAGGCGCCATACTCAAAGAGTGCATCTTAAGGAAAAAAAATTCAAGTGCCAGAATTGTGATATGGCCTTTTTCAGCGAAGACGAGTTGATCAGACACAATAGGAAACACACTGGAGAAAAGCCTTATAAGTGCAAAATTTGCAAGAAAATGTTTGGAAAAAGCTATACGTTGAAAGAGCATATACGGATTCACTTGAACGATAGGAGATATAAATGTGAATATTGCGAGAAAGATTTCGTTCAAAAGTGCTCTCTCAAATCTCATTTGTTTAATATACACAAGAAGTCGTTGTAACACTTTTAAAAAATAAACGGGCACCTAAGTGTGTTGTATTTTTTTAAGATTTCGTTTTATTTCATATTAATACAGTCTTGTAACGCATAAATAGTCGGTCAAAAAATCAGGTCAAGTTTTATCGGCTACAAATTAATGTCGTAGATACTAATTAATATATATTAAAGTGTGTGCTCCAGTGTTTGAAATGGTAACTAAAATGAATAAAAGGTATATTAACAGTAAGACCTAAGACCTGTATACCCTTTTCATTGGCCGTTACGTCACCTAATAAACAAGAATGTTTTTTCTTCGTAGGTGGGTCCACAAGAGCTGACGATCCTGATTCGGAAGATTGCAGCGAGTCTAGTAATAACGTGAATGATTATGAAGGTCCTGAATATGAAGAAAAAGAAAACCCACAATCTATAACACAGATATTGAATAAAGAGAATCTCGGTATCAACTTGACAGAGCTACTCATTAGTTCGAACGTGACTCCTATTCGTCACATTGGCATTTTTGCGTCCAAATGTTCCTACTGTGAAAAAACGTTTACGAAACCAGAAGATGTCAAACAACATTCGTTGTTTGACCACGAGGATATGTTAAAAGAGAAATTCGCGAAATCAATGGAGCGTCATCAGACTTACGTTAAATTAGACGTGACTGCACCGCATTGCAAGATATGCCGTAGTGACTTTGTTAATTTGGAAGAGTTAATTAAACATTTACAGTATGTTCATGGCAAGAAAATCTCCCAAGATATATATAAGGATGTCATGCCCTTCAAATTCGATAGCCAAAGGATCAGCTGCTATTTATGCTCTGCTTTTTACGATTCCTTTTCGATGTTAATCAAACATATGGTTGAACACTATAAAAAATTCTGTTGCAGCAAATGCAATTTAAATTGCACAGGAAATGCTTCTTTGAAAAAACATGAATTACAAAAGCATCGTGAGGATACATCTGCTCCACTGAGAAAAGTATACAAAAGTGTTAGTTGGAGATGTAGTTGTTGCGACATGGAACTGGAGACAAGAGCTAAATTACGTACCCACTTGGCTCAGGTACACAATATTAGTAAGCGCGTCAATTGTCAAGCATGTGAGAAAACGTTCTGCACTTTGACCACACTAAATATACACGTAAAAGCTGTTCATTTAATGGAACGCAATTTCATGTGCACACTGTGTCAAAAACCTTTCCCGAGAAAAGGTGCTCTAAACAGGCATATGTTAAAGCATTCAAATGTTTTCAAATACCAATGTGATCTTTGCCAGAAACTGTTCAAAACAAAGTTCTCGTTAGAGGTGCACATTCGGATACATTTGAATGATCGTAGATTTAAGTGCGAACTCTGTGGGCATGCTTCTGTGCAGAAAGCGACCTGGCAAGCGCATATGTGGTCTAGACATAAAATGACTGTTTAGTTTACAAATTCGTTATTAAATATAAGATGATTCTAGATTATTTATTTCATGTACCTTTTTGGGACTTTCGCCTACATAAAATGAATCCGATCGATACGTAGTTTAAATATTTTTGACGTTTATTTAAATGTGGTTGAATAAATGTTGTGGCATTTGACTTGAATATATTTTGCCTGGATATGTTCATATGACACCAACAAAGTCGATTGTAGTACTTACTTGGATTGGTGTAAGTTATGATACTATGTTACTTAATATATTTTAAGAGGTGATAGTTTAAGTACAAACATTTGTGAACTTAATAAATAAAAGTATTATTTATCCTACAGTTTGCATTTAAGGGTTAACGTGCCTTGCGAACCGCGGAAACGGTCGAGATAAATGTCTATGTCTATCAGTAAAACCCATCCAAGTTATGACCGCCTCTGTCGTCAGTTAACCTGCGTGATCGACGCGACCACGCAAACCGCACTGAGCCACGACCGCTGAATAAAATTAATTAGATTGATTAAGAATAGAAAGGATATCAAATACATTTTTCCGGGCTATACATGGATAAGGTACATCCCATACAAAACAATATTTTAATTTGTGAAGACTATCACTTGGTATTAATTTTGAATGTTTATTGCTGGTTTATGTAAAGCGATGAAAATCCGGTATATGCCGAATGATATAAGGAATTCGCGAGAAAGTGCACAGCGTGGCTGTACAATTTAATTTTAAAATCATTAACACGAAAACCTTTCATTTTTATAGGTCTTGATCAAAGCTATCACCAGCCAAAGTGTCTTGCATTAGTTTTGGGACACCCTGTATATTAAAGTGTGGACCCAAAAGTTTCAAATGGTAAATAAAAGGTATATTTCGAAGACATCACCTGTGTGCCCTTTTCAGTGGCCGTTACGTCACCAAGTAAACAAGAATGTTTTTCTTCGTAGGTGGATCCACAAGTGCTGACGATCCTGGTGCGGAAGATTGCAGCGAGTCTAGTGATAACGTGAATGATCATGAAGATCCTGATTACGAAGGAAAAGAAAGCCTACAATCTATAACACAGATATTAAACAAAGAGAATCTCGGTATTAACTTGACAGAGCTACTCATTAGTTCGAACGTGACTCCTATTCGTCAGATTGGCATTTTTGCGTCTAAATGTTGCTATTGCAAAAAAACGTTTCCGAAACCAGAAGATGTCAAACACCATTCATTGTTTGACCACGAGGATATGTTAAAAGAGAAATTCGCGAAATCAATGGAGCGTCATCAGACTTACGTTAAATTAGACGTGACTGCACCGCATTGCAAGATATGCCGTAGTGACTTTGTCAATTTGGAAGAGTTAATTAAACATTTACAGTACGTTCATGGCAAGAAAATCTCCCAGGATATATATAAGGATGTCATGCCCTTTAAATTTGATAGCGTAGAGATCAGCTGCTATTTATGCTCTGCTTTTTACGATTCCTTCTCGATGTTAATCAAACATATGGTTGAACACTATAAAAAATTCTGTTGCAGCAAATGCAATTTAAGTTTCATAGGACATGAAGCTTTGAGAAGACATGAATCACAAAATCATCGTGAGAATGCATCGGCCCCACTGAAACAAGTAAATAAAAGTGTTAGTTGTAAATGTAGCTTTTGCAATATGCAACTGGAGACTAGATCTAAATTACGCACCCACTTGGCTCAGATACACAATATCAAGAGGCGTGTTTACTGTCGAGCATGTCAGAAAACGTTCAGCAATATGACCTCACTAAAAGTACACGTCAGATCTATACATTTAATGGAACGCGATTTCATATGCCCACTGTGTGAAAAACCATTTCCGAGAAAAGGTGCCCTAGACAAGCATATGCTAAAGCATACAAATGTTTTCAAATACCAGTGTGATCTGTGCCAGAAACGGTTTAAAACTAAGTTCTCGTTAGAGGTGCACATTCGGATACATATGAACGATCGTAGATTTAAGTGCGAGCTCTGTGGGCATGCTTCTGTGCAGAAAGCGACCTGGCAAGCGCATATGTGGTCTAGACATAAGATGACTGTTTAGTTTACAAATTCATGAATAAAATAGGAGATGATTCAAGATGTTGTTTACTTATTTCATGTGCCTTTTTGGCTATAAAAACGAAACCGAAAAGACTACACAACTGAATAATCCTTCCACTTCACATTGATAACGCCAGTTACATACAGCTCGCGTCACGTAAAAAGAGCGCTGGGCGACAGTGGCGGGGATGTTTCCGCGCATGTGTACAGTCGCGCACAAAAATATATACCATGCTATTGTTCTATAATGTTATGTAATTATTAGAAGTCTTAGATAACGTGTGTTAATATTTTAGCAGAATAATATTAGATACTTTATTAACTACTTTGGAACAAGCTGCTATAATATACTTAAATAAATTCTAATCTTATAAAATACAAAAGTGATATATTCATTTATTGTATTTACTGTCGGCTTCTTTCTTCATAAAACAATAAACATTATAAATCAATTTCCTATCTTCGATGCAAGAACATTGCGAAACAAAGTTTTCTGTATGATTGTACTTTACAAGGCGGACAGTTACGTCACAGTGACGTAGCATATAGCGGGAAGCAAATGACAGCTGATGAACCAATAGCGCAACGCCGCAGACTATTCCCCCCGTCGCGTCTCACCTCACACCAACAATTTGACCGGTAAATCAGCGCAACGCAGGTACGTCACCAGCGCTCTTTTTACGTGACGCGGGCTGTATACAGGGTGGCGCAATAGAACGTGCATAATGAAAAACGCGTAACAGAAGGCTAGAACAAAACTAAAAACCTATTAGTTATTAAATGCAGTTTATTGAAGAAAAATAACCTCTAAATCAGCGGTCGGCAATCCTCCTCCTTGCGGCCCGCGAGTTGTTTGTAAAAAAAGGTCTTATTATTAATAATTATTTTTATTTAGCGCCAAAAATGAAATATGAGGAATAAATAACCCTCCGCGAAAGCCATTGACAGATCACTTCGCGAACGCAACTCGACTCGTCCTCTCCTCGCCCGGGCTCCTCACGTGACGGCCAGCGGTTCAAAATTTCAAAATGGGCAAGCGGAAGGCGCGAATTGCTGGCAGCGAAACTGGTCTTGATTAGCTAATTCAAGAACACGCTCGAGCCGCGTTGAATGTCATCCACCCGGGTTTCCCCGGATTTGTCCTAGTCTGGAGGGCGTCCGCGACCTTCCGGGAGAGGTTCACTAAATGTGTCCGGGGGACACACGGTCAACGGAAAGGGGGTGCAAGGGTGTTCTCATGTTCTCCCCTGGCATGAAAAATATTCATAATATTCGGAAAACCAATAAAAATATTGCGCGCTCGCTGCGCTCGTGCTTATTTGCTCATATAGTCTCTATACATGAGGCTGTATTTTGTCTCAAAATCACCTTGAATTGTGTCACTGTAGCTACTCCTACTTATACATAGAATACATTACATGCATGTAATGTATCCTATTTTAACGATTGATCGTTTATCATCATTGCCATAAATAATTAAAAATGTGTCAATTATCCATCATGGGTGATCCTTGAGTTTTGTATCGTTTTCTATCATGTTCCCCCATACGAATAGTGACGAAAAATATATAATTTGAAAGCATATTAAACGCCTAACAACATATGTTTACGGTGTCGCATAACATGAATAAGGCACAATTTTATAGAGTTTTCATTTTTTTGCGATCTAAAAAAGAATTTATGCTGCGATTACCAAAAAATTATAGATCCATAGTGTGTAAGGATATAACGGTTAACCTTGCGCTTTAGGAGATATCGTCATTTTTAACGTAAGCACCATACATTTATTCCGAAAAAAATCCTAAATAATCAGAAACGTCATTATAACTTTTCTTAATAAAGGTAAGTAATAATTATGATCTACAGTACCCATTTCAGGCGAAAACAATATAGGTATGTAAGAAAAAAATGCTGAATGTCTATGAAAGGCCAATTTCAGCCCACTGTGCGTGCCCCCCCCCCCCCACACACATGAAAGCTATAGCTACGCCCATGCCAGCAGTGGATGTCTTTCCGCTGATGATGATGACGATGATAAACAATCGTAGGTTCAAGTGCGAAGTCTGCGAGTTGGATTCAGTGCAGTAAGTTCCCAGGCGCACATGTTATCTAAACATGTAGGTGGGGTTTGCATTATCCGTTCAAATTTACTATCCGGATAAAACGGATGTTAAATTTTAGAATATCCGGATAATTCGGATAATTTTGAAATGCTTTAGTTTTCTTCGTTAAATATATTTTTATATATGGTTCCTATGTAAAAATGTGATTGAAATGTAACAAACACACTGCTACCCAGGTTAAACTATTTCTAACACCGCCCAAACGGAATAAAATAATGGCTTATTTCAGTTTATTTATTTATATCGCAATTCGTGACTTATGGCGTACGCATACATGAGATTCTGTTCTAGAAGACTCCATCAAGAGACACCTGAGTTTCCTAGCACTACATAATTCAATAGATTTTCTCATGTGACTAGTATTTTAAATCGATAAATTTTGACTGCAGCTTAGATACAGAATATCGATGCAAAAAATAATAATAACATAATTAATAAGTACGCAATAAATAAATGACAATATTACACAATGGTAAAAGTAAAGAATAAAATATTATAATATTTTAAGTAACATATTTATTTCATTTACTAAATAAAATTAATTTTCCAACAAAAGGTTTTAAATGAATTGTACCTACTATTATTTATAAATGTTTAGTTTACAAAAAAATATCATATAGCTTATAAAGACTTCATTTCTTCTTTTTCATAGGAAAACAACCACATTAAAATACATTGTATGAATACAGTGTATGCTTAAACCTTTACATATTATGTTTTTCTTCATAGGTCCGCAAAAAACCACAAACGCCGCTGTTCCTGATTGGATTGGGAGCAGCGAGACCAGTGATTTTAAAACCGATTCGGAACATATTGGTTACACCAGAAATTCTCAAATGCAAATAGAGAACAAAAAACTTCTCGGTATTCATTTGAGGGAGATATTTATCTGTTCGAATGTCACTCCCTTTGGCCGAATAAGCGCTTGGGGTTGCAAGTGTTGCTACTGCAAGAAGAAGTTTTTGAAACCAGCTGACCTCAAGCGACATGCTTTATTTGACCACGAAGACATGATTAAAGAAAAATATGCCAGACTGATGGATCGCCATCTAAATTACATAAAATTAGACGTGACAGCGCCTCACTGTAAAATTTGCCGCGGTGAATTTCTCACTTTAGAAGAGTTAATTGAACATTTAAAAAATGTGCATAACAAAATAATATCTCAGGACGTGTTAAAAGATGTTATGCCTTTTAAATTCGATAATGAAGAGATGAGTTGCTACATATGTTCAAATGCCGACTATTCAGTATCAACTTTAATGAAACATATGCTTGTGCATTATAAAAAATATTATTGCAACGAATGTGATTTAAGTTTCAATGGACATGAAGCACTTAAAAGACATAATTCTCTTCATCATCATAATGGTACTGCTGCTGCGGCATTTAATAAACCAAAGAAACAGAATAAAGACAAAAACAAGGCAAACTGTGTACATTGTGGTGTGCAGCTAAACAACAGGAGTTCTATTTACGCACATTTGGCCAAGGTCCACAATACAAAAGCTACGATTCCCTGTAAAGCATGTGAGAAGACTTTCACAAATATAGAAGCCTTAAAAACACACACCAGAGTTGTTCATTTGATGGAACGCAATAACAAATGCACACAGTGTGAAAAGTCATTCCCGCGTAAGGGTGCTCTAATGAGGCATATGCTGACGCACACAAACTTTTTCCGCTACCAGTGTGACCTGTGTCAGAAACGGTTCAAAACAAAGTGCTCTTTAGAGGTGCACATTCGGATACATATGAACGATCGTAGATTTAAGTGCAATCTCTGTGGGCATACTTCTGTGCAGAAAGCGACCTGGCAAGCGCATATGTGGTCTAAACATAAGATGACTGTAACATAGTTTATAAATTCAATATTAAAAATGCATAAGGAGACGATACAAGTTTTTTTTTTATCAAGACAGGATGACAGTTTAGGGTAAATAGTTTATGATTAAATCATAGATATTTAACTGCGGATTTATGCATCGAAAAAACAGAATGACTGTTATTTCGAATCATAATAAATTGATGCACAGTTTTAAATAGTAGCTTTTAATAATAATGATGATGATATCAACGAAACACATTGTTATTTTTGTTTAGATGTTTGAGATAGGAATTAAATATAGCATAGAACGTGGTAAATCTAGAGGATCTTATACAGCGTGTAACAAAAGGGGTGTAGGGAGGGCCCGGGGTTCTGATTAAATACTGGGGATTCTACTCATCATTCTATGTACATCGTTCCTGTGTTGAGTGTACAGGTTCCGAGTGGTAAGAACCTTGTACTACGTAGAAAAATTGATGTGTAAAACAAAAACATCTGCTAAAAACAATATTTTGAATTTGAATTAACCAAACCTCCATGTGTTATACCTAATGTAATCGTATAACCATGAACTTGTGATGTGAAACCTAAACTCGGAAAAAGTTTGTAATAAACAGAGATTTGAAAAAAATAATAATATTTAAATATACTTTATTAAAAATAATAAACAGATATTTAGGTCGTGCCGCGTTCCCTAATTGCTAAACGTATAGTTTCTCCGCAATATCTAACCCGAACCGCCAATTTTTAAGTAAGATACTTATTTCTAGAGACGAAACGGATAGCTGTTTGGTTGGATACCGGATATCCGGCCAACACTGAAGCCGGATGAATCGAGTGAATTCAAGCCTTTTCGTTAATGAGCGAAGTTGAGACGAAGTTAATGCTTTATTGTATTTTTGAATTGATAGCAAATACGATCATTAATTGAGATTATAAAAACACGTGTTGTTTTAGGTGATTTTATAAGAATTTGTATAAATATCAAGAAATTTAACGACAAAAAATGACATCTATAAACAAAAGATGGCCTTTATGGAAATATTTCGATATAAAAAGTGACGATTAAAAGTTTGCTGTATGTTTCTTACGCAATGTTAATATTTCTCATGCCAGGGAAGGAAAAAAGGCAGGTATGTACTAAACAAAATTAAGTGACATATATTTATCTTTTTTCGGAAGCGGGCCTTGTATATAAAGACAAGCGCAACCGTTTGTTGCCTCTTAATGCAGGGAAATTGGTATTTTTTATTCATCATAATTTCCCTCAGTGCAGTACAATAATGTGGATAAAATAAATGGCCTCTAACATTTAAACGTCGTATTTCTTAAAAATCCAGTATCCGGCCGGATATTCGTTTATTATCCGGTATCCGGATACTAAATTAAAGCCGGATAGGCCGGATACTGGATATCCGTTTTATCTCTACTTATTTCTTAATTCTTACATAGTACCTACTTAAAGTGATGCCAAATCACAGATAAAATATATAATTTATGTTTAACCTTTTATAGCTAAACTGAGATTTTGTACACCGAAACAAATACTTCAAACAAATACTTCTGATAATTTAACAATGGACATTCTGATTTTAACACATTGATTGTCACGCTAAAAGATTAAATAAAAGCGCACGTCACTTTCGTCAGCAAAGAAAACGGAGTATCGACGGTGTCAAGTGAGAAGAATTCTGTTTTATTTCGATCATTTGCAGTCTCTACCTCACACATTTTGTATCAGTTAGTAGCTTAGTTTTTGAAACAAACATTACAGTTAACAACAGGCAATTCAATATTTTGACGCAGAAAGATAGTCTGTGGTTTGAGAGCCAACGTTACATATTTATAAAATGTGTGAATTAAATACTTACAACAGCATAAAATCAGAATACTTTATATCTTTTGTAGGTTTGCAAGCCGAGGAATACAACCAGAAAATGCAAAACATATCAGAAATAATAAAATGGTCCAATGCTACGCCCATCAGAAGCGGCATGAATGGATTCTCCTGCGTCGTGTGCCCTAACCAGTTCGAGCTACCCTACGAACTGAAGAAACATTTTCTGGAAACACATCCCGAGTTTGATGTCCGTGAAGCTAACTTTGGATGCAAAAGGGGGAACAGTTTGTATGCTAAACTAGACATCACCGGACTGAACTGTGCCCTTTGCGACCAGGATATAGACACGCATGAGGAGTTATTGTATCATTTGAAAGAAGATCACGGGAAACCGGTACTGACGGACATTATAAACCAAATACTGCCCTTAAAATTTAATTACGACACATACACCTGTTTCATTTGTTCAAGTGTCTTCAATGCTTTCAAACCGTTACTAGAACATACTAATGTTCATTACAAGAATTACACTTGCAACCATTGTCCAGCTGGCTATGTGACTAAAGAGCTTTTGAGAAAACACGCACTGAGGCATGATTACGGCAGCTTCCAATGCATGCGTTGCGAGGAGGTTTTCGAAACCCTAGTCAAGTTGAAGACGCACGAGCGATCCAAGCATCCTACTAAGAATTGGAACAAATGCTACCGTTGTAATGAAACGTTTAAATATCATCTCACTAGGCAGAGACACTTGATGGAGGTACACGGAGTAGACACAAGAGTGAAGTGCACGATGTGTGATGCTTATTTCATGCGCGCGTCGACCCTCAGCAAACATGTGAGGAAAAATCATCTTCTAGAGAGGAATTTTCTATGTGAGATTTGCGATAAAGAGTTCTTTGAAAAGAGCGCATATACAGAGCATATGACGACACATACTGGTGAAAAAAACTTTAAGTGTGAATTGTGTTGTAAGCTATTCACTCGGAGGAAAACCCTTGTTGCTCACTTAAAAATATGTTTGGTTAAACATAATATGAATTAATTCGTTAAGTAATATAAATATATATTGAAAATATTTTTAAATAAAGATTTTTTTGCAGTAAGCAATTTAACTTTACTAAATTATACCAACCTTCGTACAACCTACCTTCATAAACTGACTCTTTAATATGTATAAACAGTATGAAAAAAATCAGAAGAATAATTTAAAAAAAAACTTCATTAGTATCACTGAACTCTAGGAAAAATAATTAAATGCTAACTTCAAAACCTATAAAACTATATTACAAAAATATAAACTAAAAGCTTGAAACCCCACTGCTATGAAACATCCTTCGAGATACAATTAAGTTAATAAGTGATCATCAGCCGAAGGACGTCCACTGCTGGACAAAGGCCTGTTTGTCCCTGGTATACATATTCATCAACAACTTCGAGTGTAGAGTCTCCAACCTACAGAGGAGTACACGGACATTTGACATGATTTTCGTCTTGTCCATGTTCATTTTAAGACCCACATGTTGGGAGGCTCTACTGAGTCCATCGAGCATTGTGCTTATGTCTTCCAAGGTCTCAGCCATGACCACGACATCGTCAGAGAATCGAAGGTGAGTGATGTACTCGCCGTTGATGGTAATGCCGAGTCCTCTCCAGTCCAGAAGTTTGAAAACGTCTTCCAGGGCAGCGGTGAACAGTTTCGGAGATATAACGTCTCCCTGTCTCATCCCACGCTGCAGCCGGATAGGTTATAAATTCTGATCCTGGAGGCGGACCGACATGGTGACCTTTTCATACAAACACTTCAATAAGATATAAATAAATACCAATAAGTGATTTATTAAAAATAATTATTACACCATCGAAGAAAATATAGCATAAATTTTACACACACAAACAGTCGAATTGAGATTCTCCTCCTATATATATCTACGCTGGCTTGACTTTAAGCACAGATTAGATAATAGTGCTACGAATCATCCTTAATGCATTTCAAACGTGTGTTCAGATGTCGTAGTTGTAGTATTTTGGTTAAACTGTTCTTCTCACAAGGGACATTGAGAAATCTCTTGCATCCGCTAAGCCTAAACAGGAATTTAAAAAACATATATCACAAAAGTATTACCAAAGAAGAAGCCCAATAGAAAAATAGAGTTATTAGAGAAATATTATAAGAATACAAAAGAAGTTCTAATGTCTTCTAACGCCACACCAATGAAAAGCTGCGTGGATGACAAATTAAAAATGATGATTGATGACGGATACGCATGCTGTTTCTGTTCTCATCGTCACGGAAAAGCCAGCGATCTCAAAACGTACACACTTGAAATTCAGTCCGAAGTGAACTTAAGGTATTTCTGATTAAAACTGGTTTTGACGAATTCTATTTAAAATTAGATATAACCAATTTAGAATGCAGAATTTACCGTCTCAAAATCGACACTATAGAAAATTTGTTTGATACCTAAGAGATAGTCACAGAAAACTATACATACCGATGTTAAAAACAGATTGATACCATTCAAGTTCAGCACTGCTCTACTCACCTGTTGCTTTACTAACCATGTGATAGATCATATGGTTTGCAGCAGGTTCAAAATGCTAATCGAACATATGAGCTATCTCTACAAAAACTATATCTGCAGCGTTTGTTATTCTGGCTACATTACTAAAAACATGGAACGCAGTCATTCTAGAATCCATAAACGCTGTTATTTCAAATGCGACTATTGCCCGCTTGTCTTCGAGACTAGCGTCAAGAAAGGCCACCCATAATACCGTCCAACACAAGTTGAGAGACATAATAAATGTGGTCACGCTTCTTGCAACGCGCCCTAATAAATTCGATTGCATGATTTGTAAGAAGAGATTTCGCCTTAAGAAGACTTTAGTGGTACATATGAGAATTCATGTAAGAGAAGCAAAAGCAGGCCGAGGATGCTTAGTATAGGTAATTAAATACTACGGATATTCGAGAGCCACTAACATTGTCCATGTTATATTAGTTATAAGGTTTTTCCCAAATGAGATGTTGATATATTCACTAAAAGAAATATTTACTGTGGCGACCGCGGACTGGAATCTTGAGGTACTACTGACTACTGGATGGCCTTCCACCAAATGGAACTGATCAAATGTGGTTCAAATCATGCGATCGGAGGTATATTTAACGTGCAGCTATAGACATATTTCGCTTAGAATGATAACCTATTTACTACCAAGTAAATATGAACCTGAAAGTATGTTATCTATTATAGGTATTTGAATAAAAAAGATAATTAGGTATACGTTCTTCGGTTAGCTGATAGCAAAAGTTGACCTAATAACCTGCTTAGTTAATTTTTGACGTCGTGTCATGTGTCGTGAATAACTCTATGATTAACAGAGTATTAAAAAAAAGTTATGTTGCATTTACGTGAAGTTATTATCATTATTAAACATCGAGAAACACATTCAACATTCACTAAACTATTCATGTTCGTAAGTACTACTACTTGGAATTTTTCTTTTACCTTTTTTTCTTTAGGAATAAGCTGAAACGAAATATAATTGCTAATGCTTTATGTTAAAAAAAGTTGAATAAATACCTATCTCTTGTCACCAGACTTACCTACATAACAAATGGTTTTAGTGTATTTTTTTCAAAAATCAACCAAAACTTAAACGTTAGAAAAAAATAGTGATTATACCTACCTACTTCTTAATATTTTATGTAATGTCTTACGTGAAGAATTGTGTTTTTTGAGAAGAACTGCAACATACAAGCGGATATTGGCAATTAAACAAATTTTCTTTTCGTTGTAGGTGATGACTTCGACGTTATCATCAAAAGAGAAATCGAAGACGACGAACCAAGTCAAGTTGAAACGGACGCTATTGAGACGAAGATTCCGCAAAAACAAGTTTCAACAAAAGGAAAAGAGCTTGAAAAGCATCGCACAACGGTCAGGGAAATTTTACTTTGCACAAACGCAACACCTATACGAAGTTATAGTGGAATTGGATACTCGTGTTGCTTTTGCACTAAGCAATTTCCCAACGCACCTGACCTTAAACAGCACACAATAGAAATCCATGATGAAAAAGAAAAATCAATATTCATGAAAGGGAAGGATCTATCGAAATTCTACGTCAAACTCGATATCACGTCTCTAATATGCATCTTGTGTCAGAAACCTATAGACTCAGTAGATTATCTTATGGAACACTTGGAGAATATTCACAAGAAAAACATGTATGCAGCTACGAAAAGTCGATTGGTGCCCTTCAAATTTGAAGGTGGAGAATATCTGAAGTGCTCTATCTGTTCAAATTCATTCAATTCCTTTAGAGTGTTAGTTGAACACATGAATATACATTACAGGAATTATGTTTGTAAAGATTGCGACGCAGGTTTCGTCAGTCAAAATATATTATTTCAGCACGTTAAAACACATAGAATTGGAACATTCAAATGTGATTACTGCCCGAAGATATTTGTTACGTTGATAAAAAAGAGAGCCCACGAAAGAGTAGTGCACACTCATACAAATATGATGAATAAATGCGGATACTGCACGGAGACTTTTAAAGACTACTGGACGAGATCGAAGCATTTGTCTGCAGTTCACGGAGTGACCTCCCCAGTGTTCAAATGCAAGGCATGCGACAAAACTTTTCATCAGCAAAAGTCTTTGCGGATACATACAAAGCGCGATCATCTCATGGAGCGACCGCACGCATGCAACCAATGCGAAATGAAATTTTTCACAGCGAAAAAGCTTTCAGAGCATATGGTGAAACACACGGGACTGAGAGAGTTTCAATGTCAGGTCTGCTTGAAGTGTTATGGGAGGAAGAAAACATTGAACCAACATATGAGGGTTCACGACGATTATTGTAGATTTAAATGTGAACAGTGTGGTCAGGGCTTCGTTCAGAAGAACAGTTGGTCTAGCCACATGCTCAATAAGCATGGGAAACAAGTTTGACTTAATTCCTCTTTTCTTAAAGTTATCGTTTATAATTTAGGCGTATAAAATATGTAAATACATAATTATGTTTAATTTTATTGTCAATAAAAATGAACTACGATTTTATTGATAATCCATCTCTTATTTTAGATACATGTTGACACTAATTTGGTAATTCATACCTGGGGACACTTTTTATTTATCTGAGAATGAAAATATACTCATGTACAAAAATATCGACTCAAGGTTTCTGCACGAATTTTAGCAAAAAACACTAAACCAAAAGTTCAAAAACTGTGTGTTTACTCTTTATGATTTTAGTTTGGTGGTTTTCTAGTTTTTTGGTTTTTTGTATTTAGTAGTTTTGTAGACTGAGTTATTTTTCAAAAGTCAGGCAACAGACCGAGTCGATTTTTTAGTCCACCAGTGTATAGATCTATTATTTGAATGATACAACTTGATGACTAATATAAAATTTGCTGACAAAAAATGTAATTTCCTTATATTTTTACGTGCTCTTCGAAGAGTAAAATATAAAGTGTTTTTGGTAGCAGTGTAACTTATACGTAATGTGTGGCGGTGTATTTGTTTTTTGTAGTATTGTGTAATGTAACATTTATGTGTTGGATTTCGCTCGGAAGTAAAAAACCATTATAATATTTGGACACGCTTTGCTTAAATAAAAAAGCAGATTTATAATACTCATCTCGGTATACAATCTGAGAGCTGCTGTAAAGCAAATAATTTTTTTTCCATCCCATCCCATCCCACTAATATTATAAATGCGAAAGTATGGATGTTTGTTTGTTTGTCAGTTTGTTTGTTTATTGGTTCCGCTTTTACGCCGAAACTTCTGAACGGATTTAGATGAAATTTGGTAGGTAGATAGACAAAGCACTCGGCTAACACATAGAATTTTTATCCCGGAAAACTTAAGGCACTAAGTATAGCCAAATCGCAATATTCAATTCAAATTCTTGAAATAATGGTTAAAGCTATCACCATGGAAAAAATATATAACATACTTGAAACAATAAAAAACAAATTGTATTGAACAGAATCATTAAAATCACAGAAACTTTGATGAAAAAAAATATCCTGTAAACCCTGTATTTTGCATTAATTGCAAATTCTCTCGGAAACACAATATTTGTTTATGTTGAAACCAACTCACAAAAATCGGCCAATTTAATACCTTCAATTTGTATTGAACGGTTTTTTTTTAACTTATTTGAAAGCCAAGAAAAGTAATAAAAACATCGAAATCTCGAAAATTTTGCGTTCGGCCTTGACGTAACCGCCGCGCCGCGACGGTACCCACACTGATCTGAACCTAAAATGATTGGCGTTACGGTCGATATTAAATTATCATTCATCAACCTGCTCAGATTGACTGTACTTCCCGCCTTAAGGGTGCCCCTAGAAATGCTTAAAACTCAAAATTTCTACTTCGTCACTACATGGCGCTATCTTAACATTTTCTTTCTTTCTGGACACAATACTGAAGTCCACGCGGATAAAGTCGCAGGCGGAAGCTAGTAGTACATATAACCAACCAACCAGCGATACAAATAAGTAAAGATAGGTATAGTAAAAAAAAACTAGCCATTGCGAGTCGGACTCGCGCAGCGAGGGTTTCGTGTAAATTCATAATCACACATGTCTTGAACTCTATGTCAAATTCTCAAGGCCTGATATCCCTTAAAGCTGTGAAAAAATCAATATAAATTCATAAATTTCATGATTCTAGATCAACGGGAAGTACCCTATAGGTTTTGATTCCCATGCGAGTGTCCAAATATGCGGCACAAACGGCCGTATCTCTTGATTGCGTTGGCATAGAAGTTTGATTTTTTTCACAGCTTCAAGAGATTGCAGGACTGAGTACTTATTTGAACTTGATACGTTTACGTGTTCTTGAGAAAAAGGGTTTTGACAGACAGACGGACAGACAATGAAGGGATCCTACAGGCGTTAATTTTTTCCTTTTAAGGTATGAAACCCTAATGACTGAGATTTAGACTATAAATCATATTATCGAAATAATTTGTTAAATTAATGTTTTTCTTTCTTTTCGTAGGTGTTGCAATGGGGACTAGAATAATCAAAATAGAAAAGCCAAGTATTACCCTCAAGTTTGTGGACAGCTTAAGAAAAACGTTTCCTAGAAACTCGGCAAAAAGAACTTTTCCAAGAAACTTGGCCGACACGCTGAAGTTACGAGTAACGGACCTCGACAAGAACAGAGTGAACGTGATTATGCTCCTGACACACTCAAATGCAAACCCATTCTCTCGATCCGACCCCATTTGCCAATTTTGCACCAAAAACTTTCTCGAATTCAAAGAATTGAAAGAACACTTTATCGAAAAACATAGAGAACAGAAATTTTTGCAAAGAAATATAACGAAAATTTTTCAAGAGGTCATCTGCGTCGATATAACTGATCTAACTTGCACAGTATGCGACAGAAACATCGATGATTTGGAAACGTTTTTGCAACATCTGCAAGTTGAGCACAAAAAAAAAGTTGATACAGAGGTGCCGAATTTTATATTGCCGTTCAAATTTGACTCGAAAAAAATTGTATGCTCAATTTGTACAACAGAGTTTGGTTCATTGAAACTCCTTCGAGAACACATGAATGGACACTTTAGAAATTTCATTTGTGATATATGTTCAGCTGGATTCGTAGCTGAACGCTACCTAATTCAACACGTGAAAAGGCATGCGTCAGGAGAATTCAAATGTGACACATGCGAGAAAATATTTAGCAACGAGACCTATCTTCGGGACCACAAAAAGAGAACCCACCTCGGTCTAAGCAAAAGAAATGTGTGCAACGTCTGCGGGGAACGATTTATGGATTATTGGAAGAAAAAACACCATATGGTAAAAGAGCATGGCGCGCCACCTGTCGTGCTGAAGTGTCAAGCATGTGACCGCACGTTTGATAACCAAAGATCTCTCACTCGGCACACGAAGAAAGATCACTTGATGGAGCGAAAACATAATTGTGATTATTGTGACATGACCTTCTTTACCAAGAGCTACTTGCGGAGACACATGGTCAAGCACACGGGCCAGAGGACGTACAAATGCGAGGTGTGTTTGAAGGCTTATGCTAGGAAGAACACGTTAAGAGAACACCTGAGGATACACGAGAATGATAGGAGATTTTCTTGTTCGTACTGCGGTTTGGCGTTCGTTCAGAAATGCAGTTGGAAGGGTCACATGAGGTCGAAACATGGGGAATGTGTGTTATAAACGATGTAAACGAAACATATTGACCATCTTTTTATATAAGTACCAACTACTTACTCGTACGTTAATGTTGCTTGTAATTGAAAATAAAAATGCGTGTAATACGTAAATAAAACCTTTTTTTTATTATTTTACTTATATGTTACGTACATAAGGGCGTATTAACTATAAAAAAGTTGAGAACGGCGAATTATGCGTGAGAATGTGATTATTTTCGCGCCTTAAAACGAATACTGCACTTGTCACTGTTTGAGAGCTATACACAAGCTCTCAAACAGTAACTACATGTATGTATCTTATATGCAAATAGGATATAACAAAACCACAGACATGCACCCCGCTCTCCCCCCTATAGACTAGCAATACAGGGCATCGGCCGCTCGCCACAAGGTGGGCAGATGGCCAAGTTAAATTTAAATGTCATTTTTGTTCAATTTTCGTCTTTCAGTCTATTTCTGTCAATGGTCGAGGTAACATCGGACAAAATGTGTGTAAATTTATCGTAAAAATACCAAGTTGCATCGCTGTCGGATGCGGAAACCGCACCGGCATCTCAATAAATCAAATGTGCGGGGTTTCATACCAAAAGTAAGCCATATATTGACTAATTTTTATTTAAATAACTTCGTTGCAAAACATTTGGTAGTGATGTAACACTTCATCGACTTTTCGATAGATATAGCAAAAAGTTTAGCAACAAAAAATATCCGACTGCATATTTACATAGTTTTATCCAAAGTAGACATGAAATGTATTTGACTTATTTTTTCTTCTAATTATTTTCAGTTTCCAAAGGAACCCAAAAAAAAATTAAACGAGAATTAAGACTATGAGCAGACACGACAGCTGGAAAATTTTCTCCTAACATTTCCGCCCAGCTTGGCTATAGATATGTTTTGGAAACTATGATTCGGTTTGATTTTTATATTTAAAATATATATTTTTTGTTTTAATATGTATTTTTACTGTATTATATTTGTGAATTTGTATTAGTATTTATTATGTATTAAGATTTAACAAGGAACAATATGCTTAATTCATTTTGATTTTCTCATTTTTTAAATTATCGTAAGAATTTTCGATATTTGTGATCCTTTCTATTACCTCCATCACTAGATCTTTCAGTCGTATTTTGAGTTTTGTCATTTTCAAATACTCTATTGCTATTCGACGATTTAAATCCTTAGACAGTTGACATCTTGCGGTGATTGGTTGTAATTCAAACATATGACATTCTTAGATTCAAAAATTCGAACAGGTTATGAAGCTACCCCCTCCCGCACCTCAGATTTTCCCCTCAACTTGGTCCACGCGGTTTCATATTGAAACTGACGTATTAGCGTTCTATAGAGGAGCGGAGCGACGATATAAAACTTCTTTGAACAAAACATATACCTGTTATTAAGAAAGAAGAAAAATACTCTTAAAAATACAACCTACATATGTACCTAATTAAATTATGAGTATCTACTTATAGCAGTAGAAAGTAAATCAGCAACTCAGTAAATTACGGTTTCTTTAAGTTCGTGAAAAACTTAAGTCTTTTAATTTATAAGAATGGATTTAATTCAATTTCCTTTTTTCCTATACTTATGTCGGTGCTCTTCAGGTATATCAGAAGTTAACAAAGATACGTATAGATGTTTGTTTTCATCAAGGGGCATGTGTGTTTTGCCCACATAGGGCAAACTTTTCTGTGATGAGCAGAATTGTTGGCTCTGATCTGGGTGTGTTATATCTACTCAGTCGGGGCATAAGTTCTGTCACAAAGGTAAAATATCGAATTTAGAATGCAAGCCGAAAAAAATATTATGGGCATTCGAAATTTGAATATTTAAAGAAAAAAAAACAAAGGGTTTCATGAATTTTCTTCATTTTCTAAAATCATCCAGCATCCACATGCGCAAAGAAGACAAAGTCGCAGTAATTGCATTGCATCGTTGTTGTCACCCGCAAACTGAGATATTCAAACTGCTGAAAAATTTGAATATTTCACTAAGATTTATTTATCGTACTATCAAACGATTCAGGGAAGATTCAAGATTAGAAGATAAACAAAGGAGCGGTCGACCTCGTACTGTTCGGACTCCAGCGGTCATCAAAGCAACATTACATTTAAATACATACATACATACATACAGGTTGTAAGGGACTGGTTTCCAAAAACTTTAAGGGCTTGCTCAGTAGACGAAACTGAACAAGTTTCCACAAGAAATATTTTCAGGAAACGAAAAAAAAATCGGCTTCTCCATACAAAATTATAAACTTGATTGAACAGTTTGTATGGAGAAGCAATTTTTTTTTCGTTTCCCAAAAAAATCTTGTGGAAAGTTGTTCAGTTTTGTCTACTGAGCAAGCCCTTAAAGTTTTCGGAAACCTGTCCCTTACACCCTGTATGTATGTATTTAAATGTATATGTGAACGTATATCAGTCTCTGGTTCCCAAGATACAGGGAATCCTAGTTTGGGGCCAGGTGACGTGTGTGATTTGTCCCGGATATTATTATGTTGAAATATAAATTTGGGCTACTCTGCACACTTGGCGCTAGGTCAAGTGGCAGAAGCTACTCCAGCTGAAGCACAGTCGGCTAGATGTCAGTGCGACAAAGAGAAAAAGCGTCGGACAATCCGGGCATTGTCGAGGAGGACTACCTTTTGCATAGCCGCTATTATCGGTCTGCCTCGATGTCCCAGCCGCTTAAAATTACGTTCCAGGTCAGCGGGGATCAAACCATTAACGGACAGGACTACAGGAATGATTTCAGTGGATTGCACTTGCCACACATCCGTAACCTCGTGCGCCAGGTGAAGGTACCGCAACCTCTTGTCGGCATCTGCTTGCACGAGGTTTTCGTCGTGTGGAATAGTGATATCCACCAAAAACACCCTTGACTGCGCCCGATCCATAGACACGATATCAGGTCTATTATGATCAATAGACCTGTTCGTGATGATGTCTCGCTCCCAGTAGAGCTTGGCACTCTCGGTCCCGGTAGTTGGAAATCATTTTTCAGAAATATTTTTGAACGTCTACCTAATACGTGCTCCTACCACTTGGCACTCGTATACCCGCCGTTTCGGGAAGTGTTTTGTTTGCGGAATGAGAAGAAACGACGACGGGTCAAAGAAACTCACGAAGTAATTGAATGAATTAAAACACTTTATTGCACAAGAAAACAGGAAAATATAAACATAAACATGAAAAACAAAAAGTTATAAAGGTAGGCGGTCTTATCACATGACATGCACATGCACCCAGTGAGGTACAAATGGAGGGTCACTTTTGTCAGTGATAGTGTTACGGCTGCCCCGCACCCACGCGAGCATGGCGGCACAGTGCTTACGCATGATGGTGTGGAAACCATCCACGTTCGCCTCTGCGAACATTCCCGACGCGCTGCATTAGGTACCACGGCAGCCGCATCAGAACCCTGAACGCATTGTTGTATTGGGCACGTAGTGCGTTGTGTATGCCCTATGCGTATAACCCACCCACTGACTGCAAGTGTAAAAGGATTGACAGTAGACTCTACGGAGCGTAATCTTGATCTGTTCTCTGCTGGCGAGCATATTACATCGGAAAGACGCTCTACGCTCCCCTCTATATCCAGGTCATTCTTTAGATCCTCGGCGACCCAGCAGTGGCCCAGATACTTGAACTTGCTGACTCTGTTAAAAGGAGAATAGCATAGTAAGACTAGAGGCACTTAAGAGTAGCGAGCCTTGAATACCTTCAACTCATTTTTTTTGCATTGTATCTGAGCCCATGGGTCACCGCGTACCCTTCACATGCAGATAGAGATAGCACAGTGAGTATATGTATCATATCATAATAGCTGCATGTAAGATCACACACTTGTAAGATGTCGTTAAATCTAAACATAGCTACATACAGAAATTACAGAACAGCGATGATTCATATTTTATGATCTTTGTTTACACTGTCACTTTCTAACTTCATCATCATCATCATTGGCCTGTGACGTCTAAGGCAGAAGATTTGGTCAGTAGTCAACACAGAAACTGCGTCGCCTGGGACACAAATTATGGGAGCGCAGGGTTGCCCAGAACCTGCGCCACCCTAACTACATACAGTCCGACTACTACGATCTTTTGGCAGGTGGTGAAAAGCCGGAACTAACGCCCCGCCATCTTGAAAAATGACACTATTTGTATGAAATAAATGTCAGATTTGCGACAAAAGCGCACTCCTGTCAATGTCATCCACCTGCCAAAAGATCGTTGTGTAATTTATAAAGTGTTTTCGGCAAATTTTTGCACTGTGTCCCGTTGTGGCATAAAGTATTCATAAAGTAAAAAAATAGCAAGGTAAAAAAAAGAGTTTTTTTTTTAAGATAATACTAAGTCCACTTCGTGTCCATTAAATACCTACCTACACCATGACTAACACTTTTTAGTTTTTACTAATAAAAGTTCACTTACTCATCATTTTAGATAATTATTTGGCACGGCTCCGATATATTGTAATGTAATGCAAGGTGTTACATTCCGTTCCGTTTACGTTGAATTTCACTCGAAAAATATTAAAATATTTGGACAGGCAACAAATAAAAAAACAGGTATGTAGGTAATACAAGTCATCACAGTATGCAGTCTGAAAGCTGCTGCATAGAAAAGTATTTTCATAGTGCATGTACAGGTCAGGTATAAGGTCCCAAAGGAACACATGTTAATACGCAAAAAAATGGACTTCCCATACTAAATGGACCGATCAGGTGACAGACTTGTTAGAAAAGTACTTTTTCTTTTGCGAATTGACTAGGTTCCTCTGGAAAAGCTGTTTATTTTCACTAGTAGCCCCAGTTTCAGTAATACTAGCTAATTTGTTAACTCCTTATATTATTAACCTACGATACAAATAAGTAATGATAGGTATAGTTACTAAAATTACTGAGATTTAGAGTATATTTCATTTTGTCGAACCATTTTGTAAAGTTAATGTTTTTTCTTTTCATAGGAGTCGCAAGGGGGACTAGAATAATCAAACTAGAGAAACCGTCGGTTACCGTCAAGTTTGTCGACAGCTTAAGAAAAACAACGTTTCCCAGAAACTTGGCCGACGACGCGCTAAACTTAACGGCCCTGGATAAGAACAGAGTAAACCTGATTATGATCCTGACACACTCAAATGCAAACCCATTCACCGGCTCCAACCCCAATTGCCAATTTTGCACCAAAGAATTTCTCGAATTCAAACAATTGAAAGAACACTTTATCAAAGAACATAGAGAACAGAAATTCTTGAATAAAAATATAACGAAAATTTTTCAAGACGTTATCAATGTCGATACAACTGATCTAACTTGTACAGTTTGCGATAGAAACATCGATGACTTGGAAACGATTTTGCAACATCTGCAAGTTGAGCACAAAATAAACGTTGATACAGAGGTGGCGAGTTTTATATTACCGTTTAAATTCGACTCAAAAAAGATTACATGCTCAATTTGTACAACAGAGTTTGGTTCAGTCAAACTCCTTCGAGAACACATGAATGGACACTTTAGGAATTTTATTTGTGGGATATGTTCAGCTGGATTCGTAGCTGAACGCTACCTAATTTTTCACGTGAAAAGGCATGCGTCAGGAGAATTCAAATGTGACACATGCGAGAAAATATTTAGCAACGAGACCAATCTTCGAAACCACGAAAAGAGAATGCACCTCGGTCTAGGCAAAAGAAATTTGTGCAGCGTCTGCGGTGAACGATTCACGAATTATTGGAAGAAAAAGCACCATATGGTAAAGGAGCATGGCGCGCCTCCTGTCGTGCTGAAGTGTCAAGCATGTGAGCGCACGTTTGATAACCAAGACTCTCTTACTCGGCACACGAAGAAAGATCACTTGATGGAGCGAAAACATAGTTGTATTTATTGTGACATGACGTTCTTTAGTAAGAGTGGCTTGCAGAAGCACATGATTAAGCATACGGGCCAGAGGACGTACAAATGCGAGGTGTGTTTGAAGGCATATGCGAGAAAGAGTACATTAAGAGAACACCTGAGGATACACGAGAATGATAGGAGATTTTCTTGTTGGTACTGCGGTATGGCGTTCGTTCAGAAATGCAGTTGGAAGGGACACATGAGGTCGAAACACGGGGAGTGTGTGTAATACAAGAGTTTATAAAAGAAACATACTGACAATGTTTGTGTATAAGTACCAAAAACCAATTCGTACGTTGATGTTGCTTGTTATTGAAAATTAAAGTACATGTAACCAAACAACCTTTTAAATATTATCTAACATAACTTATATTTATTATCTTACGTGACTTCTTCCTAATATTATAAATGCGAAAGTATGGATGTTTGTTTGTTTGTTTGGTCCGCTTTCACGTCGGAACTATTGAACGAATCTGGGTGAAATTTGGTAGGTAGATAGATCAAGTACTGGATTAACATATAGGATACTTTTTGTTCCGGGAAATTGCATGGTTCCCGTGGGATAACTTAGAAACAGTCATAAAGCGACATACACGCGAGCGGAGCTCGGAGCCAAGAGCAAAAGCTAGTACAGTCCCATGCACCTAAAAGAACAGTTTCAGTTTATTTATTTCGTAAACAAAATAATTTGTGTTCGAAAAATTACACACTAGATTTTAATAATAATCACATTCAATAAATTACTAAATTACAATAATCAATAAATTAAATAATCAGTAAATCACAATAAATTACAAAAATAACTAATGTAAAAACTTAAAAGATAATCATTACAATATTAAAATGTCACAATATCAGATGTCCTTATAACTAATAAAATTGTCCAACGTATAAAAACACTCCTTCTGCAAGTAAGCCTTGAGTTTGTTTTTAAAAGTAGGTAGCGTGATATCACCCTTGAGTTCCAGCGGCAGTGCATTAAAGAGTCGCACCTCATTAAAGCTGGCGCTGTGGCGCACCACTTCAAGACGCGGCAGCGCAACATGCTCCGCCTGCGCGTACTGATCCTAGACACCTTATCTTGTTCTGTCTCCCCTCTTAGAAGCTTTTTTTTTGAAATTTACGAGAAGCACGAATATATAGAGACATGGGGCTGTAAGTAAGCCTAACCTAACAAAGTGAGATCGGCAAGATTCCCATTGAGGTATTTTGACAATAGTGCGTATGGCTCTTTTTTGGATGATAAAGGCTTTTTGCATATTGTACTGATAGCTGTTTCCCCATAATGCAATTCTGTATCTCAAATGCGTTTCCACCAAGGCATAATATACCGTCAGTAGTTGTTTTTGAGTGAGGTCATCTCTGAGTGTTCGCAAAGCATAGCAAGCGGAGCTAATTTTACCCTCAATGCGATTTACTTCATCCTTCCAATTTAGTAAAGAGTCTATATAAACACCTAAAAACTTTACTTTATTTGCTGTGTTCACTCTATCACCTTTCAAAGTAATGTCTAACTCATCCGAGGTCCGAGAAGTCGTTTTGAAAAGAACAACATTCGTTTTCTGTGCATTTAGTTGTAGATTATTAACTGCGAACCATCTGTGAAAGATTAGGAGAGCCTCACTGACCTTGTTATTTAGCTCCATTATGCTATCGGCACGAACAGAGCGTAGCCATACCATCTATTGTAGTTGCACTACTACTTGCGCTACTTGGCTGTATACTTTTAGTTGCACGAGATAGTACGTATATAAAGGCCACACATAAACTAACCATTTTAGATTTTGAAAATATTACTGGACGTGAAGATGCGATGTGTTTACGTACAATGCATTGTCTTTTGCGTACAAATTAGTATAATTTTCCTGGTCACGTCACGACACCTAATAACTTTACTTACGCAAAACTCACCCGAGAGGCGAACTTACACATTGGTGAACACTGATGCTAAGCAACAGAACGCAAAAAGCCAATGTAAATGGAATTAATTCATCCGGCTCTTAAGTAAAAATGGGTGTGCCGCAGGGATCTACTACTAGAGTGGTTTGAAAAGTCTCTGGTTAAGTTAAAGTATCTAGTTGCGAAAGATTGCGGCCAAAAACTAATATTTCACTAAAAAGACTTTTTTATAAATAGGTGGTCTACATGATTACAAGGCAATCGGATTATCATATTACACTCGACTTCAAAAAAATCGCACCTTTTAAGAAATATATTTTAAACATCTTTCAATCGTATTTGTATTATGAAATATTGGTAATGTTCGGTATCATTTGAAAGGTAAGGAAACAGAAAATGCAAAAACAATAATTCATTCAATGTTTTTTATTGGAACTGAGAAAAATTTACAAAACAATAAAAATCCTTAAAAAACCCAAATGAAATCTGATTAATTTTTCAAAACAAAGTTGCTTAAAACTAACCTAAAACCTAGTGTTACCACCCCTAGCCCTAATGACGTCTTCCATGCGCTCCCTCATGGATCGCACCAACTTTAGGACCTCTTCTTGAGGGATTCTGTCCCATTCCTCAATAACGGCGTCTTGGAGCTCCTGAAGAGTCGCGGGAGCGGGATCACGGGATCTAACCTTGCGTTTCAGCTGGTCCCAGAGGTGTTCTATCGGGTTCAGATCTGGACTTCTCGCTGGCCACTGCATGACAGGGATCCCAACCTCTTGAAGGTAGCCCTGCACAATTCCAGCAGTGTGCGCGCGAGCGTTATCGTGCATTAATGTGAACCCGTCGCCAATAAATCCAGCATAGGGGACCACATGTTCTTCCAGGATCTCTGTGATGTACCGGTGAGCAGTCATCGACCCTTGCCCGCGAGCACCGCCGGTCCGAGAGACGCAAGAAAGTTCAGTTTTGCCGTCGGCAGATATGCCGCCCCAGAACATGCAGGAACCGCCCCCGTATTCTACCGTCTCTTGGATGCAGGCTTGGGCAAAACGTTCCCATTGTCTTCTGTATACTCTTTTGCGTCTGTCGTTGCAGAAAAGGCACACTCTCGTTTCGTCTGAGAAGAGAACAGCTCTCCATTGGTCCAGGGTCCAATTGACGTGGGCGCGAGCAAATTGCAGGCGTGCTCGCCGATGCGTTGCGGTTAATTTTGGACCCATGGCAGGTCTTCTAGCCACAATATTTCTCTCCTTTAGTCTTCTTCTAACTGTAGAGACACTCACGGCCCTTCTACGAACTGCTTGAAGCTGCTGTTGCAACTCAACAGCATTAGAGAACCGATTTCTCAAAGACTTCGATACGACGAATCGGTCATCTCTCGCAGAAGTGCAGCGATTTCTACCAGACCCACGCCTTCGGACAAAGCCACCGGTCTGCAGGAACCGCTGGTACACTCTTCGAACAGAAAAGCGACTCAAGTGCAATTGCCGAGCAACATCACACTGACGTAGTCCTGATTGCAGTAGTGCGATAACTTGGGCGGCTTCAGCAGCAGTAGTGTCCATCTTCAAGGACGTTTTTCTGATGAAAGATATTCTTCTGTGTCTTCTTCGACTGTTGGTAGCAAATTTATCCCCCGATAAGCTGTATCGACCCTTTTATACCCAAAAAACAAAATAATACAAACAAAATTTGAAGAGGAGAATCAGTTCCATTGTCATTCAAAGTGACTTAAAGTGTCAAGCTTTTTCTTTAATCAAATGAAATGGATATTTTTTTAAAGAGTTTTTATAGGGCTCTCAAATGATACCAATATTGCTACGAATAACTGCTTGTCTTAAGGATTAACAGTGCTTGAAGCCTTTTTTTACGGACGTGCGATTTTTTTGAAGCCGAGTGTATTAGGTAATATCTATTACGGTGCAGAGTTACTGTTTTTAAATTAATTTTCAATATTTATGATAAAAGAATTCGTGTCCGATCCATATGAAATCTCGCTTAAAAGAAATCTGTGCGATACTGGCATCGGTTTATATGTGTACGGAGCGAGATAAAATTGTAAGTATCTGTGCAAATAAATATAACATTTCTTTATTCTTGTGCACGAGATCAGCTAAATAAAACTCACTTGAACCCCAAGGCCTAATGTCTTTCCGATTTTCGATATTAGTCGTTTCACCATTTAAGAAAACACATCTCGATAATTTGAACGATACCTTTAAGCAAGTCTGTTCGACCAATGACTTTCGAATCTGAGCTAGCCATTTTAACATACTTTTTATTAGCTACATTTGTAACAAACGAATTATTATATTTTTTATTATTTACAAAAAAAAAATATTATACATGGTGACTGGTAATGTGTTGTAGCAATTTTAGGAGGTGATAGCTGAGGTTAAAAGCAATGGATTTTGTCATGTAACATTTTTTCCAAAACTCAACGGTTTTCGAGTTATTTGAGTTTTTTTGTTTTTGAGAAAAAGTGCGACTTTGGGCGAAATAAATTTTAATAAAAAAAAACTACGCAATAAAAAAAAATGTTTTGGTTTCTAATAGGTAACATACTGACTATTCATAACAAATAATAAACTTATCAAAAACTAAAAAACATCACAAAATAAACAATGAAATTCAATGAATTTATGATTTTTTTTGCAAAAAAATCTGTGAAAACCAGCAAATTGCTCAAAATTTCTTCTTGACACTAAATGTGCAAAACATGTTGAAAACATCTACGTCTATCTAGCTTTCTAATGAGGTATAAATCTTACAAATAACTTACGTAAACACAGAGATAATTAGCAAATTGTGAATGAAGGTATTTTATGAAAAGTGAGTTGTATGCTCAAATCAAGAAGTTGTATGCATCTAAACTAAAAGGTAATCGGCGCAACTTAAACGCGTTCTTGGTTGTCGTCTAACAATCACTTATGATGTTTTGCGAAGACTTCCGAAGAGTGACCAAACGAGCTAGCGCAGCGGCGAGCTGCGCGGGGATTGGGGAGGTAAGCGCACTCCACGCGGGCCGCGCGGTGGTGCGATAGTTTCCAGTTAGTTTCAACTACTTGGAATAACACACACGCATCGACTGTTTGTGGTTTACGAGCCTGCCAAATATCCCAGTATTGTTTTGTTGTTACGTTTTGCTGAACTGTTAAGTTTTGTTGTTACGTTAAACTTAATAACAATTAAGTTTTGTTGTTACGTTTTTCTGAACTGTTTAGCTTTGTTGTTACGTTTTGTTATTAAGTTTTATTCTTACGTTTTGGTTTTTGATGCCTAAAATGGCAGATGCGGAGGACCCGCCTGGACCTCGCCGTGGCTATCACCAAACTTTCACAAACGATGAATACGCCGACATAATGTTCATTTACGGATATTGAGATGGTAATTCAACAGCTGCCCGCCTCGAATATGCACGACGTTTCCCCAATCGCCGCATACCTAACGCACAGGTGTTTGACGCATTGTATCGGCGTAAAAGTATAAAAGTCACTCTTCATACAATACGTTCATACTTCATACCTTCATTCACAATTTGCTAATTATCTCTGTGTTTACGTAAGTTATTTGTAAGATTTATACCTCATTAGAAAGCTAGATAGACGTAGATGTTTTCAACATGTTTTGCACATTTAGTGTCAAGAAGAAATTTTGAGCAATTTGCTGGTTTTCACAGATTTTTTTGTAAAAAAAATCATAAATTCATTGAATTTGATTGATTATTTTGTGATGTTTTTTTAGTTTTTGATAATTTTATTATTTTTTATGAATAGTCAGTATGTTACCTATTAGAAACCAAAACAAAATCATTTTTTTATTGCGTAGCTTTTTTTTTATTAAATTTTATTTCGCCCAAAGTCGCACTTTTTCTCAAAAACAGAAAAACTCAAATAACTCGAAAACCGTTGAGTTTTGGAAAAAATGTTACATGACAAAATCGATTGCTTTTGATCTCAGCTATCACCTCCTAAAATTCCTACAACACATTACCAGTCACCCTATAGTTTTATTTACCTATCCGAGATAAATTACACCCGGTCATCTAGCCCCTAAGCTAGGGTTATGGGAACCAAAGACTATAAGTTAAATAATAATACACCCAAACAGAGAAAATCTGCTAATCACAGAAACTTTCGTCCTGAGCGGCAATCGAATCCTCGACGAGGTTCAATTAATAACATTTTGATAATAAATTTCAAAACATCACGATTTCGTGGTTTCTTGTTCGTGGTTGCTGCAAATAAAAGTATTTTCATAGTGCATATATTATCAACTTATGATACAAATAAGTAATGATAGATGTAGTTACTGAAATTTAGACTATATTTCATTTTATCGAACCATTTTGTAAAATTAACGTTTTTTCTTTCCATAGGTGTCGCAAGGGGGACTAGAATAATCAAAATAGAGAAACCGACGGTTACCGTCAAATTTGTCGACAGCTTAAGAAAAACGACGTTTCCCAGAAACTTGGCCGACGCGCTGAAGTTAACGGACCTAGACAAAAACAGAGTAAACCTGATTATGATCCTGACACACTCAAATGCAAACCCTTTCCCCGGCTCCAACCCCAATTGCCAATTTTGCACCAAAAAATTTCTCGAGTTCAAACAATTGAAAGAACACTTTATAGAAGAACATAGAGAACAGAAATTCTTGCATAAAAATATAACGAAAATTTTTCAAGACGTTATCAATGTCGATACAACTGATCTAACTTGCACAGTTTGCGACAGGAACATCGATGATTTGGAAACGTTTTTACAACATCTGCAAGCTGAGCACAAAAAAAACGTTGATACAGATGTCGCGAGTTTTATATTGCCGTTTAAATTCGACTCCAAAAAGATTGCATGCTCAATTTGTACAACAGAGTTTGGTTCATTCAAACTGCTTCGAGAACACATGAATGGACACTTTAGGAATTTCATTTGTGAGATATGCTCAGCTGGATTCGTAGCTGAACGCTACCTTATTCTACACGTGAAAAGGCATGCGTCAGGAGAATTTAAATGTGACACATGCGAGAAAATATTTAGCAGCGAGACCAATCTTCGGGACCATAAAAAGAGAACGCACCTCGGTCTAGGCAAAAGAAATTTGTGCAGTGTCTGCGGCGAACGATTCATGGATTATTGGAAGAAAAAGCACCATATGGTAAAGGAGCATGGCGCGCCACCTGTCGTACTGAAGTGTCAAGCATGTGAGCGCACGTTTGATAACCAAAGATCTCTGACTCGGCACACGAAGAAAGATCACTTGATGGAGCGAAAACATAATTGTATTTATTGTGATATGACGTTCTTCAGTAAGAGTTGCTTGCAGAAGCACATGATCAAGCATACGGGCCAGAGAACGTACAAATGCGAGGTGTGTTTGAAAGCGTATGCGAGAAAGAGTACGTTAAGAGAACACCTGAGGATACACGCGAATGATAGGAGATTTTCTTGTTCGTACTGTGGTTTGGCGTTTGTTCAGAAATGCAGTTGGAGGGGACACATGAGGTCGAAACACGGGGAGTGTGTGTAATGCAAGAGTAAATAAACATACTGATAATGTTTGTAAATAAGTACCAACAACCTATTCGTACATTAATGTTGCTTGTTATTGTAAATAAAAGTACATGTTACAAAAAAACATCTTTATTATAATCTTATTATCTAACATAACTTATATCCTACTCGTACATGCCTTTCGTACATAAAGGCGACACATAAACTAACTATTTTGGCTTTTTCACTGTTACTGGGCGTGCAGATGCCCTATGTTTTTACGCACACTGCACTTACGTAAAAATTATCATCTTATGACTGTCACAGTAATCGAATTCACTGATAATGCAACATCCCTTACCCTACCTTAATATAGTTAATTTCCTGGTCACGACACCTAATATGTGTTGCTTACGCAAAACTGACCCGATAGGTGAACTTAGACATTAGTCAGTAAACAGAACACTGATGCTAAGCAACAGAACGCAAAAAGTCTATGTAAATGCCACAGGTAGCTATGCTAGGCCTTTTTCTTTTTCTTACATATGTAATGACTTTGCATCTTATCCAATTTGCACACATATAACTTTTCTTACTTACACAATTTACGACA
This sequence comes from Coleophora deauratella, assembly GCA_958295455.1. Classification (NCBI taxonomy): domain Eukaryota; kingdom Metazoa; phylum Arthropoda; class Insecta; order Lepidoptera; family Coleophoridae; genus Coleophora; species Coleophora deauratella. Next base: position 6,603,942 of record OY282415.1, read on the forward strand.
CAAGCATGGATGATTTGGAAACGTTTTTGCAACATCTGCAAGTTGAGCACGAAAAAAACGTTGATACAGATGTGGCGAGTTTTATATTGCCGTTTAAATTCGACTTGAAAAAATTGAATGCTCGATTTGTACAACAGAGTTTGCTTTATTCAAACTCATTCGAGAAAACACGAATGGACACTTTAGAAATTTCATTTGTGAAATATGCTCAGCTGGATTCGTAGCTAAACGCTAGTTAATTCTACAAGTGAAAAAGCATACGTCAGAAGAATCCTTATGCCTGCAACAGTTAAAAAAGTTATTTATTACTCAGGTTCTTGACAGACCTCAAATTATATAGGTATGTTATATGAATAGTAATACATTTAAATCTGTTTTCAGTGTTTTATCTTTAGTTCGTTTCAATCATCAATCATCATCACTACTTATCTGAATTTATAATAACATATACATTATACACATAGCAACTATCTCAGGTGGTTCCATATCTGGCACATTCGACTGGAGAACAAGAAGGCTTTCTTGATCAACATATAAAAGATTCACCTAATATTCTTAAAATTTATGTTTGGTCACGTCATAAAAATGCTGTGACAATGGTGTCGATTCGGTGTTTACGATTAAACTTATTTGACCTGTCCTTGTCTATTCGATATAGAAAGAAAAAAGCAGAACACTTTAATTAAGTTTAATCCTGTCAAATAAGTTTAATCGTGAAAACTGAATCGACACGATTGATTATACACGGTGACTTTTTTACACGATTGATTATACACGGTGACTTATTCCGGAACGATAAAAAAGTCACCGTGTATTCCGTACAGAAAGTTATACTGATCGTGTAACTATCCAAATGGCAATACATCGCATCTATCTTCTACAATTTATATTGTATGCTCTATAAATCTCTCGTATATTTACGCCAGCAGAGATTTTAACATAAATTTACGACAAAGACAACATGTATGTTGTTTTGAATTCAAACAGTGATGATGACCGGAAGTACTGAAACAAAGATGAAAGACTGAACCAAAGACTACATAAGTTTATACGAGTAGTTGTTATACACCCAAACAGAGCAAACAAATCTGCTTATCACAGAATCTTTTGCCCGGAGCGGGAATCGAACCCTCGAAGAGGAGTCAAAATAAATCCCGTTGCAAGAAAGGACAGCAAAGAGATCTTTTTTGACTCCTCGACAATTATCAAAATGCCTCAGAAAGTTGACTTAAGTCGGAAGCTACTGTTAGCCAACGGACTACTATCTGATTTTTTTACTTCCAAAGTAACAGAGGTGAGTCGCATTGCTTCGAGATTCCTATCACATCCTTAATTTTAGAGAATCAGCTTTTGAAATTATTTTTCTTCTTGTATTGAGATTGTCAGAAAAAAACATTATTATACAAACTGGTGCTTACAACAAAAACACAACATGTGTTGTAAACACAACTTCGCGTGGAAATTAGGCTTTACATATTAGCCTAAACACCAATAAAACTTGCTCTATAGGTAAATGGTAAAACGGTTAATATCGAAGGAGTAGTTAAGTTACGTGCAGTTTTTCACGTGTTACGCACGGATCAAAATATTTGTAAAGCCGAAAATTTAATTTTACACGTGGTTCATACTCCCTAACTAAATAAACAACATACTACCAAACAGAGGCGCCGACTTCATAACAATATTGGAGAGCGGAAAATTGTTTTTGTTTATTTTCCTAATATTTTCGCCCACGGCTTCGCTCGCGTGGATATCGTTTTAGTTATATCGGTGAGGGATCGCAGTGCGTGAGCCGCAAGCGGCACCAGTATTTTAATATAATATACTAGCTTCCGCCCGCGACTTTGTCGACTTTAGAATTGGATCCAGAGAGAAAGAAAATGTTAAGGTGGCGCCATCTAGTGACAAAGTGGAAATTTTGAGTTTTTAAGCATTCCTCCGGGAACCCTTAAGTTTTCCGGGATAAAAAATCCTATGTGTTAGTCGAGTGCTTTATCTATCTACGTACCAAATTTCATCTAAATCCGTTCAGTAGTTTCGGCGTGAAAGCGGAACAAACAAATAAACAAACAAACATCCATACTTTCACATTTTAGTGAGATGAGATGAGATGGATATCGTTTTTGTTATATATATGAGGGATCGCAGTCCGCGAGGCCCTATGTGCCGGCGCCAGTGCTACTAAACATAAGTCTTACATCCTACTTTGGTATTTATCTGTTTCTGCCTTGTAGTAAAAAAATATGTCTGATTTGGTGCAGTCAAAAAGTAATAAATATCTAATTTATATTTCAGGGTCTGCATTTCGCGGAGATGATGTGGAAGCGCCCTTTAATACATCTGGAACAGCAACTACAATCAAACTGAAGAAAGGGCTGAACTTTTCCACTTTTATTGCAATCAAACCAGGAGCATATAAAAACAAGCGAAAGGAGCGAAAAAAGCTAGAAAAGTTACTACTGAAGAGTCTCGAAGAAAAGCGGAAATCCCGTGGACAGAAAGTCATTGAGCAAAATCCCAGTGATGAAATTCCTAATCAATCAAAGGAATCCGATAAAATTGACAGAAGTAACACAGAACTGAACTGGCAAATATTCAACGCGAAGACGATTTTACGTTGCTCCAACGCCACCCCTATATCTCGAATCAACGATAAATTTGCCTGTTCTTACTGCAACAGATTATATGATCTCGGTCTATACTTAAAAATGCATATCCTGGACGATCACAGCAAGTTGGAAAAGCCGGATTTTGTGAAAATCAAATCCCTTTCCCGTTACATTGTTTACATGGACGTAACCGATCTAAAGTGTAATCTTTGTGACGAGTCTATTGAAAACATTGAAGATCTTCTAGTTCACTTGAGGACCGGACATGATCAACTGATCCACGAAAATCTTAACAATCACATAATTCCCATGAAATTTGATAGCGAAGAAGATTTCAAATGCGTTGTATGTTTCTTCTCGTTCGGTACTTTCGACAAGCTAGTTGACCATATGAACCATCATTACGGTAATTATAGCTGCGAATTCTGCGGCGCGGGATTCGTCAATAGAGTAACTGTTATAGATCATAAGAAAGTCGTGCATAATTATGTGCAAAAAGTCAAGTATAAGCAAGGTGAAATATTACAATAACAATCACGTTAATATTGATTTGTCACTTTAATTCTATAAGTAGACGACAACATTAACACCAACGTAGCGGCCATATAAAATCAATTATTAATACGACTAGAACTTATACCATTTGGTTGTGTGCAAGCGACATCAACATACACTAGACATACTAAATTACGGCAATTTTTATGACTATACCAAATATGTGTAAACCTCGTAACCAATAAGACAAAAATATAAAATACCTTATTAATAAACATTTTTTTAATTTTCCAAAAATTTTACCTAATCCCTGATAGATATGTTTGGCTATCAGAAAATTCAATGAGGTAAGTCGCCTCTGTTTGATTATGATAAATATTGTTAATACTGACAAAGTACAAACGATAAAAACTTAATCTTTTTACAGGTGAAACACGCAGTACGAAAAATTCGAAGAGGAAACTGGATTCTTCGATTCCGGATTCTGAGTCACACGATAATAAGCTCGGTAAGATTTACAATGAAACGCTTATTTTGTTTTCAATAAATTTGAGTTTGAAGAAAGTGTGAAGAGATGTGAATATCCATTAAATAGGAAGGCACAAAGACAGCCTTACTGTGCGACACAACCGTGGTATCCCAAGGTAAAGATGGCGGTTGCCTGTTGATCTGATGCTAAGATCCCGGCTAATACCGCGGCTGCTTGCAGGGCATTTATCTAGATTCACACCTTCATACACATCTACTAATCAGATGTGCTGGTTTCCCAGTTTCAAAATCTCATTGGTACTCTGGCTTTATCTGTATCCCTAGTTAGGAGGGGGAGTCGCAACCTTATAGCCGATGATGTCTTTTCCGATAGTAACAAAGAAGACCAAGAACTATATCGTTGGTGCTCGCGTTGTTATCGTTTTTCTATAATCGTCCGTCGTTGTTGAGAGTGCTCACAGGAAATGAGGTTTCGAGTAAAACTAAGTATGCTGTGTTGTACACGCCTTCTATATCCATGTATTGGAAATTTTGTAAAAATGCATTGCTTTGTTAAGGTGCAGTATTTTTGGGGTGCTCGCTATAAATCTTGAGGGTATTCGATATTCTTACAAGATAGAATATGTAGCCTATGTAATTTCCTATCCGGTCAACTATGCTGTCCTCAAAAGAAAGTACGCCGCGAAGTATATGGAGATTCCGTATATTTTGCGGCCTTCTTTCTTTATGAAGGCAGAATATGTGTGGCAAAATATCATGTTGATCCGTTGCATCGATGCGACGCGATTCGGAATATAAATAAACAATAGAGACGTCTGCTAAATATTGAACTATGAAAGGATGTTCGATAACAATAAGTTAATAATATAAGAATTCTATTTGATAGGATAACTTTTATTTTCAGTGGTACCGAAGGAAGAAACCCCAAGCACAACAGACACTTCTAGTAACTCAGAAAGCGATGAGATAGAAACCAAATTATCTCGCAAAAGAAAACGAGTAATAAAAATCGACGCGTGCTCTCCACAGATTTCTTTGACGAAGCAAAAGAAAAAGTACGGAGAGATCAACAAGCACCTCGACAACATTAGAACTCTACTGCTTAATTCAAACGCAACACCGGTGAGATGTAAACAGGGAATCTGGTACAGTTGTTGTTTTTGCATAAACAGATATGTCGACCCGACGGAGCTCAAAATACACACTATAGAAAGTCACGATGACAAAGCCAAGTCTGATTTCATGATCCACAAGACCTTGGTAAATTTTTATGTCAAATTGGACGTATCCGACCTCCAGTGCAATTGTGGAGTAAGTTTCGGAAAACTGAACGATCTGACTGATCATTTAGTTGAAAAACACGGCAAAACGTTTCACAAAGACATAGCTAGTCAAATCTTACCATTCAGGTTTGAAAATGGCCTCCTTAAATGCGTTATTTGTGAGACTGTCTTCAATAGTTTCAAGCTAATTATTGAACATATGAATATGCATTTCCCTAACTACATTTGTGGGGAGTGCGGCAGTGGGTTTGTCAACAAGGAGAGACTGCAGGTGCACTCTGTAAGACACAGAAACGAGGGAGTGTTCAGCTGCTCATATTGTCAAAAAGTTTTCAACTCGAAGGTCAGGCAGAGGGAGCATGAGAGGCAAGTCCACATAACACTGAATAAGAGGAACAAATGTGGACTTTGCGGGGAGAAATTCACAGATTACACCCATAAATATAAACACGAAGAAGAGGTCCACGGTGTTAAGAAAACGTTGCTGCAGTGTCAGGCTTGCGACAGGGCGTTTAATAACCAGAGGGCGTTGACCGCGCACAAAAAGGCATTCCATTTAATGCAATATCCGAGGAAGATGCCAGTGCGTAATAATCCTAAAGAGAAATGTGATTAGTTATTGATTTTTTCGATTAAGAGCTTTTACCTTGTACCTACATTTTGTAAATATTAAATGGTAAAAAAATAAAATGTGTCATAAAATCAAGTATTTTGATTGATGATCATATTGTATCACAAAGAAAAGTTAATTAGACTATAGTAGTGTTTGCATTCTCTTTGTTGGCTATAGTCAATTAATATTGGCGATATAGACATGCTCATTTCTTCGCTGTTTCTTGTTGTTGTGATTGGAGTCCTTTGTTATCCCAGTGGTTGTAAATGTCTAAAGTGTTACAAAGGGCCTTCGCGTGAGTTAACGCCATCCTTCTCCTATGGCCTATTGTAAATGTCTAAAGTGTGAAACAGACAAGACTTTTGTCAAGTAAGTATACTAACTATTGTACACCAGTTTGTACCGATGATGAAGTATTTTAGGGAAGACTTCCCTGTAATATGGTTAAGGAGCGATGGCTGGCTCCGATCGGGTGCTATTCGTGTGGTCTGGACTGGCCTGTTTTTAAAACTCCGTTGCTATGTGACTCAGTATCGTGTTGAGGAAATCTTTGGGGGAGAGAGGCCTCTGTTCAACAACCTATTAAGACTATGATGCCCTTATCGTGAAATGCCACATCATCTGTTTACTCCATAATGGGCCAGCTCTTCGAATCATGTAACCTGATGGTAAGTGATGATGATGATGGCGAAGATGGTAGCGGACTTACCAAGATTCCTTAACGAAATGGACAACTGACTATCTTCTTGTCGGACCACATCAAACTCAACGGAATGGGCACCTGTCACTTGGCTATTCATGCCGGAATGCATCCTTTGATGCATATCATATCATATCATATTATATCATTTATTCACAATTATTTGTAATGTTATGTTCACAATATTCGTGTATAATTAGATGTTAAAATATATTGCAAATAACCTTTTCAAGGCATTAGTGAAGTCAGGTATTAGCATTTATAATCAGAACATAACACAATAAAAAATAGAAAACATTAGGTAATATATAGGTAGTGAAATAAAATGTCATTAACCGAACATAACACAATTAAAAATATAAAACATTAATATATAGGTAGTAAAATAAAAGTCATTATGAATAAAATTTAGGCATACACATAAAGATGTCCATTAATATTTGATTAGATATCAGCATAAAAACTTTAAAAACTGTAATTTGGATATAAAAGTACTAGTAAAATTACAATTTGTCATTAAAATATTCTGTCATTGTATAGTAACTTTTTATCATAAGCAATTTCTTTAATTCTAGGTAAAATTTACTGCTTTGGAGTGCTTTGAGTGACTTAGGTAAATGGTTAAAAGTCTTTATAGCCATATAGTGTGGACCGCTTTGGTATAAAGCAAGACGAGTTGCTGGCAACACAAGATCGTCTCCGCGGCGGGTGGCGTGATTTTGCGGCATGTCACCGATTCTTTTAAAATATTGTGGATTATTTACGACAAACCGACATAATTGTACATGCAAGTTACTGTCAGAACTTTATATTTTGCAAAAAGAATTCTACATGTCTCTCGTCGTGGAGTTAACGTAATGATTCTGAGACAGCGTTTTTGTAGTACAAAGACAGCTTGTACTTCGGCTGAGTTGCCCCACATTATGATGCCGTACCTGATCCAAGCGGCGGCGTGGCTGTGATACGCAGTGAGTGAACATTTCTCATTTGTTGTTTTGCTGAGTTCACGCAATGCAATGCAATACACCTTTGTGTTAACATAGATTTTTTCGGCAAATCTTATAAAGTCAGGCTGACTCAGAAAAATGCCTTTATACCAATTAGAACGAGTCCTACAAAGTTTGAACGCCGCCGCGCCAGGAGTCGAACCCGCAGCCTCTTGATGTGTTTTAAGTGATCTAGCCACTACGCCATTGAGGCGGTTACGCTTCATATACATATATCATAATGTTTGACCCATATTCCCCACTGCAGGTGCACGGGGCTCTTCCCATAACTCCGGAAGGTTAGGCCATACTCCATCCACGGGGGCCAAGTCCAGATTGGTGGAGGTTGTGGGGCTTGTGTCCCACCCCTATATTACAAGTTTTCAAGCCGCCTATGAGGCCTCCGATATGGCTACCTCCAGTAGCCAGCTGGAACCGATCGGTTCCATTAAATAAGGTACTTGATTGCAGATGCCTATATAGTCATGAAATAACAAAAAAAATGTCACGCAGGGCTCCTTTATAAGGTAACACTAGTAACCTAACCTAGAGTTTTTTCACTCATTTCATGATCTGGCCACGACGAAAATAATAGTTAAGGTAAGGTAGCTATAAAAAAAAATCATGTAAACCGAATACTTTTCTCGCTTTATTTTTTACTCTAGGTCTTTTTACTTGGGTGTCTTTTTCTCATGTGATACCTCAAACTGGCTCGCTGAGCGAATTTCACTGAACACAACCCACAAGCGAAAGGTTTTTCACCACTATGAATTCTATAGTGCGTTTTATAACACTCTTTCCTAGCAAAGCTTTTTTCACACAAGTCACACTTAAAAACTCTTTGCTGTTCATGAGTTATCATGTGGTCCTGTAGTTTAGATTGAGTATAAAATCTCTTTTCACAGAAGTTGCATTTTTTCTCTTTCTCGTTCAAATGCACGATGCGTTGGTGACGAATCAGTGCGCTCTCTTTTACAGATCGCAAGCCGCAAACTCCGCACGTTGGCATAGAAACTCCGTGAACTTCATTCATGTGATACAATCTCTTTTTCCCGCAAAATTTTAGTGTGCAGTATTTGCATTTTCTCTCAACATGAACGTCGACCATATGAGTGGCCAGTGTGTTTTTTCTTCTAAATTGCATATTGCAGTGAGCACAAACATATTTTTCTGGTTCCGTCATGGAATGTGTAACGTACATATGTTTTTTTCTTTGACTGTAATACATGAAGTTCTGTGGGCAAAGCGAACATTTTATGAATTTCTCCATTAGGTGTGTTCTGGCGATATGATTTCGTAGATCGGAAATGCGTCGGTATGCTACCCTGCATGCCCTGCATTCGTACTTCTTCAATTGGCTGTCCATTTGCAAGATGTAGCTGCACACGAGAGCGAGAGAGTTACCTAGAAACAAAGTAAACGGTATTTTAGTATTTTTAGTACCATGTAAGTATAGTTCGCGTCACGTAAAAAGGGCGCTGGCTGGCGTTCCGAGGATGCACTCTGACAGCAACTGTTTAGTTCCCTCTCTTTCACACTTACGCGATTTATATTATGTTATCCTGTTGTCAGAGTAAACTGATGTGACCTCGGAACGCCCGCCAGCGCTCTTTTTACGTGACGCGAGCTGTATGTATCTATTCACTATAGGGTCCAGGGTTCGCATGATATATCGCACCTTGAGAATCATAACGTCATTATACGAAATTTGGCTAAATCACAAATTTGAACTTTATAAAAGGCGATAAAAGCTCAATTTTGTGATTTTACCAAATTTCGTATAATGACGATATATCATGATATATTATATCAATTGATATTTAAGCTTGATATATATCAATATTGATATTTATATTTTCCTAGCTTCTAAGAGCTGATTCTTAAGAATGAATGTGCCAAATCTGAAGAATAAAGATATTATAATAACATTTTTATTTTTTATTTTATTTTAATAATATACAATACATTTTATGCCTTATTTATAAAATGCCGCTAAACTCAGTTGTTTGTCGCGACATTGCATTCGCCACTCGCTATCGCCTACTAGTGCATTGAGATCTTGGAACCACTTTATAATTGCCATCAGGTGTACTTAGAGATGGGTTTTTGCCCGGGCATTTTTGGGCATTTTGAATAAATGCCCAATAAACGTCCATTTACCTCATACAAATTGGGCATTTATTGGGCATAAATGGACGTTTATTGGGCATTTACTCAAAACTACCCGGGCAAAAACCCATCTCTAGGTGTACTAATAAATAAATGAGTTTAATTTAATAAATTATCTTCAAATTAGCAAAAATAAAATATACATTTTAGATTCAGTTATTTCCAAAAAAACAAATCAGAGTAAAAAAATTAATGTTATTTTGATAAATATTTTCAAATTATCAAACATATACCTACATTTTAAATTCAGCCATTTCGAAAAAAAATCTTTTAGATTAAGAAATTGAAATTAGTATGTAATTTTGATAAATTCCAAAAATATCGGATATATATCCAAAATATCTGATATTTTGATATTTATTATAAACTAGCTGTTGCTCGCGGCTCCGCCCGCGTGGATATTGTATTTGTGACGGTGCTTGAGGATGGCATGGAAATGTTAGATCCAGATCCCCCTTAAACTATGTTCTACTGTATTTTTCTCCAACCTTTACTTAGCTTTATGGTTTTTACGATTAAGTAACAACGTTTGTTTTATAATTTTTAAATAGTGACACTATTAAATATAAAACGTTTTTCCAATCAGTAGAATCCTTAAAACATCTTTTTTGGGTGAAAATTATGGTAATTAAAAAAAAATTGACAGTACAATGTCGCCCTGTCCCAAAAAAAAAGGTGACATGTATGGATTTTTATGATTTTCAACCATAAAACCAAGCAACCTGCGTGATCAACGCGACCACGCAAGCCGCAGTGAGCCACGATATCTCTTATTTAACCCTTAAGTTTTTTTGGGATAAAAAGTATCCTATAATGTGTTTCGACAGACTCGGTGGCTAAGTGGTTAGCGCTCCTGACCACTAATCCGAGAGTCGTGGGTTCGCCCCACCCAGGGCAAACCTTTTTGTGATAAGCAGAATTGTTTGCTCTGTGTCTGGGTGTATTATATATGTATGTATTTAAACGTATATGTGTATGTATATCAGTCTCTGGTTCCTATAACACAGGGAATCCTACTTTGGGGCCAGATGACCGTGTGTGATTTGTCCCGGATATATAATAATAATAATTATTATTATTAGCGATAGATGTTGCCACATCACATCACACAGTTCCTACATGTGTTAGTCCAGTGCTTTATTTATCTACTTACCAAATTTAATTCAAATCCGTTCAGTAATTTCGGCGTGAAAGTGGCACAAACATGATAAAGTAAAGATTTCACTAGCCATTCCCCCAGGAACCCTCAAGTTTTCCGGGATAAAAAGTATCCTATGTGTTAGCCAAGTGCTTTATCTATCTACTTACTTAATTTCATTCAGTATATAGTTTCAGCATGAAACATGATAAAGTAAAAATTTCTGTTTCTAGCCATTCCTCCAGGAACCCTCAAGTTTTCTAGGTTAAAAAGCATTCTGTATGTTAGCCCAGTGATTTATCTATCTACTTACCAAATTTATTTCAAATCCGTTCAGTAATTTCGGCGTGAAAGTGGCACAAACATGATAAAGTAAAGATTTCACTTTCTAGCCATTCCTCCAGGAACCCTCAAGTTTTTCGGGATAAAAAGTATCCTATGTGTTAGCCAAGTGCTTTATCTATCTACTTACTTAATTTCATTCAGTAGTTTCAGCATGAAATATAAAAATTTCAGTTTCTAGCCATTCCGGAACACTCAAGTTTTCTAGGTTAAAAAGTATTCTGTGTGTTAGCCCAGTGATTTATCTATCTACTTACCAAATTTCGTCCAAATTCGTTACGTAGTTTCGGCGTGAAAGAGGCACAAACATGATAAAGTAAAAATTTCACTTTTTAGCCATTCCTCCGGGAACCTTTAAGTTTTCCGGGATAAAAAGTATCCTATGTGTTAACCGAGTACTTTATCTATCTACCTACCAAATTTCATCCAAATCCGTTCAGTAGTTTCAGCGTGAAAGCGGAACAAACAAATAAACAAACATCCATACTTTCGCATTTATAATATATTATAGTATTATAGTATATAGTATAGTATAGTATTAGTGAGATTGGTCAGGCCTTAGCATTATCTCACCTGGTGGTAAGTGATGAAGATGCCGAAGATGGTAGCGGGCTTACCAATATTTTCCAACGCAAGGAACTGGCTATCTTATCTCATCCCCATGTCGGAACACTTCAAGACTTAGATAAGATGGTGGTATAGCCAGGCGGGCTCAGAAAATGCTCTACCACCAACCATACCGAGTCCTACAAAACTAGACCCCGCTGGGAATCGAACCCGCCATCTCTTGATGTGAAGCAAGCGGACCAACCACTAGACCACAGCAGAGGCAGGCCCTTCTAAAATACATACCTGAAAAAACTTTAACGACTTTCCCCTATACTCATTTCGCAAAATTTTTTTGGACTTCCTACACAAAACTAGCGGAGCAGTTGATTAAGAAAGACTCGGGGGGCAACTCGACCACAAAAAATCTCGACCATGACCGATGAGTTCAACATTTTTTCGCGAATTGAGTATAATAATAATTTCATTTATTTCTCAAGCAACACAGACTCATTACATTAAATACAGTTACATAGTTAAAAAGTAGTCACATTATATCATAAATTATTAAACATTTAAAACATTGAAATAAAATAAAATAAATTAATTAAAATGTCAATTTACTTTTTATTGAACTCCTACTGTGTACAACGTGCAGCCCACAGCAATGGTGACATCCCGTACGGATGTCAAGCCTATCAGCTATCGCGGCCATCAAGCTGTTGCGGCTCCCCCGCACGCGCCTTACCAGTGACAATGCTCGCTTGCGCATCGTGGTGTAGAAACAGTCCACGCGTGCGCACGCGAACATTGTCGACGCGCTGCAGTAGCGGGGGAGCCCCAGCAACATCCTAAACGCGTTGTTAAACTGGACGCACAGGGCGCTGTACGATCTTTGCGTATAGTCAGTCCACAGGCTGCAGGTGTAGAAGGAGGTGCAGTAAGCTCTAAAAAGAGTCACTTTCGCCTCCTCCGAACACCGTGCAAACCTTCGGATCACCATGTTCGCTCTGACCGACAGCGCCCTCCGCTCCCGTTCAATGTCAGCGTCGTCTCTCAGAGTAGGAGTGAGAAGATGACCTAGATATTTAAACAACTCTATTCAGAGGCGTTCCATGGAGTAAAAGGGGGGGCATCTTTGTCACTTTTCTATTCCCACTCTGAAAGACCATACACTGGCTCTTTTTACAATTGTAGATTAGCCCATGATGAGCTGCGTAACCCTCACATATACTAAGCAGCTTTCTGAGTCCGCAGACCGATGCGCTCAGCAACACCATGTATAGGTTCCTTAAGGAAAGTTGTTCAGTTTCATGAATCGAAGCCGTGGTTGAATTTTTTTCAGGTAAGTATTTTATAAGGACCCTATATTTACATACATATTACTAGCTTTTAACTACTGTTCCGCCCTCGTTTTTATGGCAGTCGGCGATGGTGCGCAGTGCGCGATCGATTACGGAAATGAGTTATTTTGGATAAATTTATTTTGGTTATTTCGGCCGGCTTTTTTCTCTGTAGTAGGTATCGACAGAATACCAGCGCTGTGGATGTGGTGGACTCACATGCGCAGCATTATACTCAGTCGGTGCCTTTTTAGGGCTACAGTTCAACTTCCGTTTTTTTTCTTAGTTCTTATCTTAATAATAATTTCTTTAGTTTACGTTTTTTTTTTGTTATATATTAAGATCTGTAGTCTCTAAATAAAGCTTCTATCTATCTATCTAAATAATCCTTTCCGTTCCACTTCCTCTAAGCTCTGCCAACTTCCAATGCAATCGATTGAGTAGTTTTAGCAAAACATCGGCATCGTTGCTTTCTCATCATGATCATCAGCCGAAAGACGTCCAGTGCTGGACAAAGGTCTCCCCCAAAGATTTCCACAACGACCGGTCCTGCGCATTCAGCGGCTTCCCGCAACTTTCACCTGCACCGGTAGCATGACGACGTATCTCGCGCGCGACGCGAGTCTTAAAAACATTTGTTCCGTTCTAACACTAAGCTAATGAAAGAGACAGCTGAGCTGTTTTCTCGCGTTTGGCGCGACAAACAGCTTTGTCTACGCCTCATGCTACCCGTGCTGGTCGTCGGTCCACCGAGTGGGAGGCCTGCCCACACTACGTCTTCCGGTGCGCGGTCGCCACTCGAGAACCTTAGTACCCATCTGTTCTAGGAGCTATGTGCCCCGCCCACGGTCACTTTTTAACACACACAAGTTTAGCGATTCTGTGAGCTATGTCGGTTACTTTAGTTCTCCTACGTATCTCATTTCTGATTCGATCACATCACATCACAACGTGTGCTTTGTCATGTTGCATTATTTTTGAAGTTCTCGGTGTAAGTCCCGAGGGAACCTGATATGATATTATTAGAGGATAAAATGTAGCCTATGTCACTATGTCACTTATCTCTATATGAACTCTTATACTATGAACTACCTATCCGTGCAAAAAATCTGTTCAATTCGTTGCTCTGTCACGACATGAAAGAAGGAGAACCAAACTCACTTTCATATTTATAATATTAGCATCGACGTAGAATCAAATGGACTAGTACATAATTCACGAAAAAAGGGTCCGCAGTTAACCTATACACACGTAGTTATATGCATAGAAACAACACATTTGCATTTAGATCGTGTGTCATTGCATTACGGTTGTTTTTGTTTGCAACAATTTATCACCATACGAAGCTTCGACTGGAACGTACTTCACTTTACGCAGCTTCGAGTGAAGACAGAGAAGTAATGGAGTAGCTTTCACTTATAATGTTTTTTTTTGTTGGCTATGTTTTATAAGTATTTTTTATTTTTGCAGAATCTTGTAAATTGTTTTATAACAAACACAGAAACACGCTTAAATATCAATTATACAGAGTGAAAATGATTCGAGCAAACAAAGTGGAATTTTTTCGGAACAAAGTATTCCTTTCGTCACGATTCGGCTATAATGTTTTTCCATAGTGCACAACGTATAGAATCTCGGTGAAAGCTAAAATAAATAAAATATTTCATGTAATAAAAACAATAGTAAAAAGTTACAAAATATTTTAATAAGAAACTTTATACTTGGAAGCGACTCTATAAAATTTTTCTTCCAAAGTTGTGATGTTCGATTGTTCGCACCTGGAAATCAAACTAAATGCGTAATTCAAATTAAAATAAACTACTGTGTTTCTTAGCAAAATAATACTTTAAAATGATAAAGCAAGAGTTTACTTACCGGAAATATGATACTCCATCCTGTTTTTTCACTTTACTTGAATAGTTTTTACAACTTTTCACGACGCAGTACGCCATTTTGGACGTGCAGTCAGCCGGCCAACCAAAAAAAGACTGGCGCGAAATTAGACCTCTTTTTGCGTTTTACTACTCTTTTGGTTCCGACACTTTTGAGCGCTGACCCGAAGTCCATTTGTTTCTACATCGATGAATATTAGTAAGGATCCTATAATTAAAACGGTACATCTCACTATGTACTAAATCACACAGACACACATACAGGATGTTAAAAAGTACGTTTGAAATTTTAAGGGGTTACTCAGAATCTGGGGGTCTGGGGGCACGGAAGTGCCCCCGCCAAGACGAGCCAAGCGAAGCGCAAGGGCACTACCTACCTTTTCTCGAAACGCTTCGTCGTTTTTTTGAACTCTCATAACTTTGCTTTGGATGATGCTAAATAGTTACATTTTTCAAGATAGAATGCCATCAGTACAGTCATTAAACATACAAAGTTTGAATGTCGTAGCTATTATACTTTAGATTTTATTAATGTCTCAAAACCCTCGATTTCGTCACTGACTCACTGATTCACTGACTCACTGATCATCAAAATTGTTAGGGTACTTCCTGAAGTCCTAGAAAGCTGAAATTTGGTATGTAAGTTAATATTACCAAAAAAAAAATAAAAAACATAAAAAAATTAAAAAACCTAACCTAACCTATCCCCTGGGAATAGGAGGTGGAAGCACATATTAGATAATAGTACCTACTACGGTGGAAGTTTGTATGAGACTTGCACTACAGTTTGTGCTATATAAGTGAAAATTAATTAAAATACTTCTTATAACAAATAAAAAATACGTATGTCATAATTTTTCGAAAATCAGCCCCTAACTCTTAAAAAATGGGGGTGAAAGCTTAAACACGGTAATAGTGACGGTGATATCAGCCGGCGTCACTACTCACTAGATGGCGCTGACTGTATTTTGAAACGCAGTAACGACAGAGTAGAGAGAGTAGGTGATCTGCTCGCCGGTAGTAGACTATAATACTTATGTATATGGTGTTGTTGACCGAACACGCAGGGTTGTGCCTCACTGTATAAGTGTATGTACTTACCTATTCCGGGTGATACAAAATGACCGACAAAGTTTTAACTGTGGCTTCTAATCATGAATTTAGAGAAATTTCCCTAAAAAACACCTATAAATAGCAAAAAATCACTTCTCATACAAAATTCGTTAATCAGCTTACAAATTTTTATGAGATGGCAATTTTTTTGGGATTTGACTATGAGCTTATTATCGGGCAAAGTTTTAGGAGTAGAATACCTGCATAAAGTGCTACTTTATTAGTGCCCAATATTTTTGCGAGATTCAAAATCAGAAGTAAAAGTGCTTACTAAAATGTCGACTACTAATAAAGTTAGTACCTTATACCTATTAACAATTATGTAATTTCATTAAAAAAAAAACTGACTCACTCAATGTTTAGCGCTCTGTTGATCCGAGGGTCGTAGGTTCGATTCCCACCTTGGCACACATGTGTTTGCCCTGTGTCTGGGTGTATTTTAATGATATAATATTTACGTTGGTATTTAAAACGCATTAGTGTATATATGTATGTATGTTTATATAAAAAAATTGCCTGGAATAAAATAGTATTTTATTTTATTCATACAATAATTATCGACCAAAAGTGAAACCCACTATATTATGTTTTTATAAGTAGCGCAGTGTTCAAAATTCAAATTATCTGTCTTTCCACTCTGACTAACTTAAAACTAATTAAAATTGAATCACATAGGTACATCATAGGTATCAAGGAGAACTACGAAGCCGTGCAGTTATTAGTAACTTACTAAACGCTCTTAGGTCAGTGATCTCTGAGAATAACTATCGTCACAGAATACCCAATAGTACAAGTACTATAGTAAACTACGACAGACCGAGTAATAGAATATTTTTACCGTGTAACGTATTTCATACAATTTCTTATAGATAAAATATAAATAGGTACGGTAAAATATAACAAGTGAGAAATCGTGTCGTCGCGTCGTCGTTGGTGCGGCCGGCGGCGTCGCAGCGGACAGCGTGCGGTACGGCCGGCAGATACTCATGTGACTGAGCTGAGCGGCGGCGCGGCGTTGAAGCAGCTCTCGGTCAGCGCATGGCGCATGCGCGGTGTGGCCCGCGGCCGTCTTCTGCGTGATTCTAGATGCGTCATGTAGACCGGGAGCTTACTGCATTTTACCAGTCACATCATTGCGTATTTGTATTTTGTATGGTACTAACCATCATAATAATTAACTGATTGTTAAACAGCAGATACATACAAATACATAAATATATAAGTCATTTCAATCAAAAGGTACCTAAATAAACTTAGTAGGCAACTGAAGTTGACATGTGTCAGTTCCATAGTAAGTTTGATTTTTACCTTTTGCTTTTTCTTGATTGGAACAAGGTTTATCCAGGCTATTTATTAGTCGGGTCTAACGTGACAACTTTTGTTGTAACACTTTTTAAATAAATGACACAAAAATTGACTTGTAGGTCAAATCAGAAAAAAGAAACGTGGTAGTTAACCCAAAAATAGCAAATCCGAGAATAATGAGCGGTACCACCGCACGAAGGAAAGGAACGACAGGCTTAGAAAAAGTTTGTGAAAATAATCAGAATAAGAGCGGTTCAATTAAAAGGAGCTAGTATTAAAATTATATTATTATTACTGCGCAGTGGCGATTTGATAGCAATAAAAAAATCTTAAGTTCAGACTGTATTTATATTAAATGAAAAATTGAAGCCCTCCGGCTCCTGGTCTATAATCATTGTAAAATTACCTCCATAAAGCCCATCAATTAAAAGTTTAAACACAGTGATAAATTGATAATAGTGATCAAAAATATACAGGATGACTGCCACATACCCAAATGCTAACCTCTTAACTGGTGATTTTACTTATGAACTGAACAACTTTTGTTCTAGAACTTTGCTTAAATTGCATAATCTTTTGGACTTCTCATTATGAACTACGCTCAATAAGCTGATCGATTTGTATGAAAAGCATAGAAAAAAATGTGATTTGTCCAAAGTTATATAGAACAAGTTTTTCAGTTTCAAGAGTGGAATCACCAGTTAAGAGATGTGCAGGTATTACTAATCACTTGTAGGTATAATGTAAATGTTCCTCCGTCAGTTACCAAAGAATGGAATAAGTGGCTTTAATATTTTGTTTGTTCAATATCATATCAGTCGGTATCTTGAATAACGACAATTCTGGATTTGAATTCCAGAAACACAACAATATTTTCGCTTTGTAGATGCAGTCATTTTTTTTACACGCGATGGCGTCGATGTCGTGTCGTGTCAAGAGACGGCAAGTGACTAACACGTCACGTCACTCGGCCGCGGTGCAGCCCCAACAGTTTCACCTCCATCACCTCGGCATTTTCTGCTTTTGTGTGCGTAGACGGCGGTGCCTACTGGCGTGCACACATACAAGCCGCGCGATGTACCATTGTATGAAGATAACCTACTATTTATACTATGGTAACGACTTGTATATCGGGCAGCCTTATCTAGCGAAGTAGGGTTTGCGGGTGGTAGGACCTTGTGCGAGGTCCGTCCGGATCGCTACCACCATCTTACTCGCTAATCCTGCCGCTAAGCAGCAGTGCTTGCACTGTTGTGTTCCGGTGTGGAGAGTAAGACAGCCGAGGAAATTACAGGCACAAGAAGCATTTCATCTTAGCCCTCTAGGTTGGCAACGCATCTGCAATCTCCTCCGGGGTTGCAGGTGTCTATGGGCAGTGGTGATCACTTACCATCAGGTGACCCACTTGCTAGTTTGCCTTCCTTATCACATAAAAAAAAAAGATATACAAGTCGTTACCGCGTTTCAAAATACAGTCAGCGCCATCTAGTGAGTAGTGACGCCGGCTGATATCACCGTCACTATTACCGTGTTTAAGCTTTCACCCCCATTTTTTAAGAGTTAAGGGTGATTTTCGAAAAATTATGACATACGTATTTTTTATTTGTTAAAAGAAGTATTTTAATTAATTTTCACTTATATAGCACAAACTGTAGTGCAAGTCTCATACAAACTTCCACCGTAGTAGGTACTATTATCTAATATGTGCTAAGAAACACAGTAGTTTATTTTAATTTGAATTACGCATTTAGTTTGATTTCCAGGTGCGAACAATCGAACATCACAACTTTGGAAGAAAAATTTTATAGAGTCGCTTCCAAGTATAAAGTTTCTTATTAAAATATTTTGTAACTTTTTACTATTGTTTTTATTACATGAAATATTTTATTTATTTTAGCTTTCACCGAGATTCTATACGTTGTGCACTATGGAAAAACATTATAGCCGAATCGTGACGAAAGGAATACTTTGTTCCGAAAAAATTCCACTTTGTTTGCTCGAATCATTTTCACTCTGTATAATTGATATTTAAGCGTGTTTCTGTGTTTGTTATAAAACAATTTACAAGATTCTGCAAAAATAAAAAATACTTATAAAACATAGCCAACAAAAAAAAACATTATAAGTGAAAGCTACTCCATTACTTCTCTGTCTTCACTCGAAGCTGCGTAAAGTGAAGTACGTTCCAGTCGAAGCTTCGTATGGTGATAAATTGTTGCAAACAAAAACAACCGTAATGCAATGACACACGATCTAAATGCAAATGTGTTGTTTCTATGCATATAACTACGTGTGTATAGGTTAACTGCGGACCCTTTTTTCGTGAATTATGTACTAGTCCATTTGATTCTACGTCGATGCTAATATTATAAATATGAAAGTGAGTTTGGTTCTCCTTCTTTCATGTCGTGACAGAGCAACGAATTGAACAGATTTTTTGCACGGATAGGTAGTTCATAGTATAAGAGTTCATATAGAGATAAGTGACATAGTGACATAGGCTACATTTTATCCTCTAATAATATCATATCAGGTTCCCTCGGGACTTACACCGAGAACTTCAAAAATAATGCAACATGACAAAGCACACGTTGTGATGTGATGTGATCGAATCAGAAATGAGATACGTAGGAGAACTAAAGTAACCGACATAGCTCCCAGAATCGCTAAACTTAAGTGATCGTTGTCGGGGCACACAGCTCCTAGAACAGATGAGCACTAAGTTTTTCAAGCGGCGACCGTGCACCGGAAGACGTAGTGCGGACAGGCCTCCCACTCGGTAGACCGACGACCTGGATGCACAGGACCGGTCGTTGTGGAAATCTTTGGGGGAGACCTTTGTCCAGCAGTGGACGTCTTTCGGCTGATGATCATGATGAGAAAGCAACGATGCCGATGTTTTGCTAAAACTACTCAATCGATTGCATTGGAAGTTAGTGGAACGGAAAGGATTATTTAGATAGATAGATAGAAGCTTTATTTAGAGACTACAGATCTTAATATATAACAAAAAAAAACGTAAACTAAAGAAATAATTATTTAAACTAAGATAAGAACTAAGAAAAAAAAACAAAGTTGAACTGTAGCCCTAAAAAGGCACCGACTCAGCATAATGCTGCGCATGTGAGTCCACATCCACAACGCTGGTATTCTGTCGATACCTACTACAGAGAAAAAAAAGCCGGCCGAAAAAACCAAAATTTTATCCAAAATAACTCATTTCCGTGATCGATCGCGCACTGCGCACCATCGCCGACTGCCATAAAAACGATACCCACGAGGGCGGAACAGCAGTGAAAAGCTAGTAATATGTATGTAAATATAGGGTCCTTATAAAATACTTACCTGAAAAAAATTCAACCACGGTTTCGATTCATGAAACTTAACAACTTTCCTCAAGGAACCTATACTCAATTCGCGAAAAACATTTTGGTCTCATCATAGAATTTGTAGTGGGGAATTTAGTGCAATGCCTAGTATGGGAACCGTTTTATTTTGGATCCGGCGCTCAAACTTGGCATTGTTGTTCCCTAGGTCGCTCTGAGTAAATTAAGCCCGGGAGCCACCGAGAGCCATCCCCCGTTTGGTAGGGGGAGGGGGGGAAAGTTTGTTTCTGCCGCGCTCCATTTGAGGGCTTATATCTCCAAAACTATTGGTACTAGGGCAAGTGAGATATCATTTTCGTATGATTCAAGGATAAGGAATTCATTTCTGTAACAAAAAAAATAACTTTCCATATATAAAAAAAGAAATATTTGATAAAACGTATAAAACATGACTACCTTTTTTCCGCATATGTGTCGATTAATTTTTATTCGTCTTTGATATTAGCATGAAAAAAAATATATTCTGAAAGCCACACTTCTAAGGATTATAAAAATATAAATTTCATTAGAATAGCATAATAAATACTTAGTGAAAAAAAATATAATTTGATGCTCGGCAGAGTAGCATAAAACGCGCTGTTTTAGTATCTGTTGTTCGTAAGTAAATAAAATGAATCATCTAACGCCCAAATAACTGTTAAGTAACATAGTATAAACAGGTACATTATATTATTATTTTAATATTTCTCGCACGCACAAAATATTTGTCACGTAAAACAAAAAATATTTTTTCCTTATAAAAACGTATTTGAGAAAATCCGCAAAACGTGACTATTTCTCATACGAATTATGGTGGTTTACTATCTAACTTCCATTGTATTATGGTGGTTTACTATGTAACTTGCGTGGTCACGTTGATCAACCAGGTTAACTGACTTCAGAAATGGTCATACATAACCATAATGAGTTTGACTATTATTGGCGCATTCATTTCGTAACCGTTTCCGTGCTTCGCAAGCCACGTCAAATTATTTTCATGACAACTGATGAAGCTTCGACCAGCGCCTATACAACTCCAAAACCCCGAAAGCATTCAGATCGAGTTGCACAATCGTTTCGAATGCCTAGGAGAAAGTGAAAATGTGGACGAATACAACGACAGGTTTGTGCAAATTGTCCAAACGGCTGGGAAGAAGGCCTTCAAAACAAGACGTTAAAAAAAACATATCGGATCTCGGACCTCACCAGTAAGCTCATGGAGGAAAAACGGAGCCTGATTCTGAAATCCTTTGAAGATGCTTGTCAATATTGGCGACTAAACAGACAGATCTCCAAGTCCTTGACGCCAATTTAATACCAATTGTATTAAAGAGGCTATCGAGCGCAATAAAAGGTCAAAAGTATTGGCAAGGATCTGTCTACTGGTCAAAGTCAACTGACAAAGCTGAAGACCGAGGATGGCAGAGTCGTGTCGTCCAAGCCCAAGCTGTTGGAAGAGGTTGAGAGGTCTACGGACAATTATACACGACTACATGCTTACCTGTCAGTAAGCCTGTGGTGAGGATACAGAATCAATGGAGCACCTATTGTGTCACTGCGATGTACTGGCTAACAAGCGTATGTGCCTCCTTGGCAATGCCTACCCAACGCCGGAGGAATACAGGCACCTACCCCTCAGCGGAATCACTGCATTAATTCAAAATATTTTTGACTAGGGATAGGTACGAAGGTCTTAGGGGTTGACACAAAAGATCCCTTTGGGTCGAAGTGTCGCTGTTCGGACCCACCAACAAGATAATAATAATAATACCTGTCAGTAATCTGGCTGAAGATCCGAGAGTCGAATTGACCTGACACTATTCCGAAGATATCCCAGACGTCAGTCTATGCGAGATTAGAATGGCTCTCAAGCAGCTTAAGAAAAACAAGGCACCCGGTGATGACGGAATTGCGGCTGAGCTTCTGAAAACAGGCACACAGGGCAGAGAAGTGTGGTGGTGCTCTTCTTCAAGAAGGGCGATAAGACTCTTCTGAAGAATTACAGACCCACCTCACTCCTGAGCCATGTCTACAAGCCATGTCGAGAATCATTACGAATCGTCTCGCACGCAGGTTTGACGACTTCCAACCTCCCGAACAAGCTGGTTTCCGAAAAGGCTTCTGTACCATAGACCACATACATACGCTGCGGCAGATTATACAGAAGACCGAAGAGTATAATGGCGTTTGTGGACTATGAGAAAGCTTTTGTTTCGATCGAGACCTGGGCTGTGTTACTGTCTCTCCAACAGTTCCAAATTAACTATCGATACACATCGAAGTGTTGAAGTGTTTGTGTGAAAACGCCACCATGTCGGTCCACCTCCAGGATCAGAATTTGAAACCTATCCGGCTGCAGCGTGGGGTGAGACAGGGAGACGTTATATCTCCGAAACTTTTCACCGCTGCACTGGAAGACGTTTTTAAGCTTCTGGACTGGAGAGGACTCAGCACCAACATCAATGGCGAATACATTCACTCACCTTCGATTTGCTGACGATATCGTGATTATGTCTGAGACCTTGGTGGACCTAGGCGCAATGCTCGATGGACTTAGTAGAGTCTCCCAACAAGTGGGTCTTAAAATGAACATGGATAAGACGAAAATCATGTCAAACGTCCGTGTTACACCCACTCGTCTGAAGGTTGGAGACTCTACTCTCGAATTTGTTGAAGAATATGTATACCTGGGACAAGCAGTCCGGTTAGGTAGGTCCAACTTCGAGAAAGAGATCAATCGTCGAATCCAACTTGGCTGGGCAGCGTTCGGAAAGCTCCGCAATATCTTCACGTCCAAAATACCGTAGTGTCTCAAGACTAAAGTCTTTGACCAGTGTGTGTTGCCAGTGATGAGACGACATATGGATCCGATAGATGGTCGCTTACTATAGACCTCATAAGAAGGCTCAAGGTTACCCAAAAGGCGATGGAGCGTGATGTGCTTGGTATTTCCCTACGTGATCGAATCAGAAATGAGGAGATACGTAGGAGAACTAAAGTTACCGACATAGCTCTCAGAATCGCTACACTTGAGTGGCAGTGGGCAGGGCAAATAGCTCGTAGAACAGATGGCCGTTGGGGCAGTAAAGTTTTCGAGTGGCGACCGCGCACCGAAAGACAAAGTGTGGGCAGACCTCCGACTCCGTAGACCGACGACCTGGTGCGGTTGCGGGAAGCTGCTGGATGGGAACCGCACAGGACCGGTCGTTGTGGAAATCCTTGGGGGAGGCCCTGTTTCCAGCAGTGGACGTCTTTCGGCTGATAGATAGTAAACCACCATAATTCGTATGAAAAATACAATAGTCACATTTTTCGAATTTTCTCATATATGATTTTTTAAGGAAAATATTTTTTGTTCTACGTGATAAATATTTTGTGCGTGCGAGAAATATTAAAATAATAATAGTATATACCTATTTTTATTATGTTACTTAACAGTCATTTTATTTACTTACTTACAAACGAACAACAGATACTAAAACCGCGCGTTTTATGCTATTCTGCCGAGCCTTAAATATTTTTTTTTCACTAAGTATTCATTATGCTATTCTAATGAAATTTATATTTTTATAATTCTAGGAAATATGGCTTTCAGAATATATTTCTTTCATGCTAATATCATAGACCATTAAAAATTAATCGACACGTATGTGGAAAAAAACCACCCACACTTCATTATCTATTTGTTGGATCGCGCTTCTTTTGGGGCTTATATCTCCATAATTTTATGTTCTAGGGCAAGTCCGATATCATTTTCGGATATTTCAAGGATGACAAATTCATTTCTGCAACAAAAAAAAAATACTTTTCATAGAAAAAAAAAGAAATATAACTCGTGTCATTTAGAACCACGCGGACCGCGCGTTTTATGCCACGGTGCCACGCATTGAATTTTATTTTTTTCACGAAGTATTTATCATGCTATTCTAATAAAATTTATATTTTTATAATCCTTGGTAATGTGGCTTTCAGAATATATTTTTTTCATGCTAATATCTTAGACTATTAAAAAATAATCGACACATATGCGGAAAAAAGGTAGTCATGTTTTATACGTTTTATCAAATATCTCTTTTTTTATATATGGAAAGTTATTTTTTTTGTTACAGAAATGAATTCCTTATCCTTGAATCATACGAAAATGATATCTCACTTGCCCTAGTACCAATAGTTTTAGAGATATAAGCCCTCAAATGGAGCGTGGCAGAAACAAACTTTCCCCCCCCCTCCCCCTACCAAACGGGGGATGGCTCCCGATGGCTCCCGGGCTTAATCCACTCAGAATGACCTAGGAAATAACTATGTCAAGTTTGAGCGCCGGATCCAAAATAAAACGGTTCATCGCACTAAATCCCCGACTATTGTGAAGGTAGGCCTGGTAAAGTTAGGGCGCAAGCAAGCAAGGCCGTTTTGCTACAGTCACGAAGATTTCATAGGCATTCGTTCATTGGGTGTGAAATAAAACGGCCAAGCCACACGTTTTTACTAAAATGTAGAATTTGTGAAGGTAGGCCTGGTAAAGTTAGGGCGCATAGATCAAAAATCTTGGGTCTACATGAGATATGACCACTTTTTCATATACTTTGAGTAAGGTGTAGTGTAGAGCTTGTAGGTTTAGAGCGTGCAGTCTTTAGAGCTTGGCTTTATGCGAGATCTGATAACTTTTTCAAAGGGTAAGCTACGTAGACTCGTCTTGGCAACATTTTTATATGAAAATGTTTTTGGTGGGATCAAGTATTTTTTCTGCTTTTCAAATACATTTCTCAGATTCCCACACTACGTAAATCTGAATATTGAATCAAGAATTTGTATGGAAAACTGAAAAAAGTTATAGGTCGTATAGCTATTTTCAATATGTTTCCTGTATTCTATACTTGATTCTGAGTAACCACATAAAATCTCAAACGCACTTTGTTACTGTATAGTATACGTTAATAGGCACACATCGTCGTTTTGTGTCTTAGGGTTAATACACATTCATCTTGCGTTGCGACATCCAACCCTTCATTGCCGGAATACAATAGCGTGTTTCGCCGTAGTTAGGTATAAAAAGAGAATAGAATAAAAGAGTAGAATTTGTCATAAGTGTGCGTTTAATATAACTGATCATAATAACAAAGTATTAACTACTACCTACCTAGTTATTTTCTTATTTAAAGCAATTAAAAAAGAGTTACATCACCATGTAAAAACTTAATAAAAGAATAAGGTTTTATACATACGTAGGTCATTTACATTTACAAAAATATAATAATAAAGATTTACATTTACAATACAAGGTTTTAACAAATTAGCTAGTATTACTTAAACTGGGGCTTCTACTAGTGAAACTGAACAACTTTTCCCAAGGAACCCATAATCAATTCGCAAACTTAATAACTACTTATAAAATGTTCAGCCTAAGTCGACTATAAACCTGAAGTTGCAGTGCCCTAGCCGGGTTCCATATATTATTATAACTTAAGTACATATTGGTGTCGATTCGGTTTTCACGATGAAACTTATTTGACAGGATTAAACTTAAGTGTTCTGTCTTGTTCTTTCTATATCGAAAAGACAAGGACAAGACGCTTAAATTTAGTTTAGTCTCGTCAAATAAGTTTAATCTTAAACAATGAATCGACACAAATATTACCATAACATCTTTGTATGGTTCATTCCAATCAAAAAAAAGCAAAACGTAAACAAACTTACTATGGAACTGACACATGTCCATGTCATCTGCATACTACGTTTGTTTACCTTTTGCTTTTTTTTGATTGGAATGAACTATATACTGTATATGATATCAATAAAGTATTAAATCAAAATCAAAATGTTTTTTATTTAAGTAGATGTTTTGCACATACGTTTAAATCGTCTTTTTTTTCTACCCAGTACAAAGTTCCTACCACGCGGAACTTGTACACTCAACGTTTCGGGAAGTGTTCCCGAAATCGAAAATTTTTTGTACTTTTCTAACAAGTCGGTCACCTGATCGGCCCATTTAGTTTGGGAAGTCAATTTTTTTTTGCGAATTGACTATGGGTTCCTTTGGGAAAGTTGTTCAGTGTCATGTCATGAGTAGAAGCCCCAGTTTAAATAGTACCAGCTAATTTTTAACACCTATTAGGTAGTGGTCTCAAAATATCTGTCAGTTGTTCACATTTATGAGAAGACACTTGAACCCTATTAGATATTTTGAGAACACCTTACACAAAGTGATTTTATACATGACAGATATTAACATCCCAGGCTATTATTTGGGGGCGACTTTAGTTCTACAACTTTTTAAATAAACAGCAAAAAATTACTCTCTATACAAAAAGCCTGAATATGTTCATATAGATGGACCGATGGTAACTCCAGAAGTCATTAGGGAACTCGATTCCAAGTGCATCCTACAGTTCATTAGAACTATTGGCCTTGAGGATATAATATAACAGGGGCAGTGATCACAATAGATCTACCCAGGTCGCAGTGATCCAATAGGACCCTCCTTTGGTCCTATACCCCTTTACCCCCAAATAATAATAATAATGTTCATATAGATAGTTAAATATATTTTTTTGTTTATCAACCTTTTCATAGTTTGGCTTTTTTTTCTTTTCTCTCATTCACTAATGTTACTTTGTAACTGGCTTTAATTTATTTTATTAAGATAATCAAATCCAAATGTAGTAATGCTGTAAAATATGCTGGAAGAATAAATAAATAAATAAATATCCGCCATTAACAACTTACACTGTACGTCAGATAAAAGTAAGCAATAACATATACTGTCAGTGAAACCTTAGGGTTAATTCACACCGAGACACGTCACGAACGAAGTGACCAGTGTTTTAAGCGGTAAATACGATCAGCCGAGCGGCCGACTGAAGCCACTCTACGACACAGAGCGGCGCGGCCGCTGTAACTGCATCGACCACATAATATGAACACGTTAAAAACGCTGAGCCGCTTGCGAGAGCGGCCGCGCCGCTATGAGTATAAATCGTTCCATACAGTTCCATGTAATTCGGCGCTAGAGCGGCCGCGCCGCCGCGCGACTGCCCCGCTCAATATAAATCGACCCTTATAACCTTATGAACCAATCCATTGATGACTGGTGGAACGCTCGAAACTGCGAACTCGCTTCGCTCGCTCGCTTATTTGTTGCTATTAAACGTTGAACGTGGTGAAACGTGCGAGAGACTGTAGTGTTTTTATTGCGTTAACCGCTCTGTATAGTACATAGCGTAGTTATTTATAGTCATACAGGATAGAGGTGGGACGGGATCTGTCCACCCACTCTATCGGATCTGAATACACTGCGCTTGATATATTCACAGTAACGTATCCTTAACCATCATACTTTATCTAGAGAAATTGTTTTTATCTTAGAAGAAAGAACGACTTTTGACAGTTACACTTTTATTTGACTCTCTGAAAATGCCATACAAATAAATTAATAAGAAAAGAGAACTTTATACATATAAGTAATGTGACTAAATGATTGTGATGTAATTAAATTATTGTGATGTGATGCACTAAAATGTTCCCTGTCATTTATAGGAAAATAAGCGCTCCTAGATACTTCACATGAAACTAAGTAACATTTGTTTAACAACTTTGCCATAATCGCATGAACTTTAATTTAAACATAAACTTCAAATTTGGGTTTTCTTTTTTAGCATTACGCTTTATGATCAAAGTACGTAGGTACCCTATCTTTACGTAGGTATAGAAGCAGAGCTAAGCACAAATGTATAATTCTCGGTCCACACAAAACGCTTTACATTCCAGTAAATAATCATCAGTGAAATGCGTTACTTTAATCACTAAAAAACATAGGTAACTTCAAAAGCATTACCGGTTAAAAAATAACCTCCGGATGATATTTGGTCATGTGGTAGTTCAAGCTGGCTTTTTGCACGAAAGCCTGTCCGCATACTTTACAAACCTTCCTTCGATCTCCCGTGTGTATCCTCTCATGCAACTCCAAGGTAGCTTTCCTCAAAAACGATTTCCTACAAAACCTACAGTGAAAATCCTTTACCGTTTTATGTTTAAACTTATGCTTGTACACACCCTCGAAACTAAACGATTCGTAGTCACAAAATTCACATTTATACTTCTCACCCAACATGTGGAAAATGTTTGTATGTTTTCGCAGCTGAATTTTCGTGTTGAACTGTGCATTGCACGCTTTGCATTTAAACCTTTCGTCGACACCGTGTTCTTCTAACTTGTGTACTGTCAGCGGTGCCGGCGTCATAAAATCCTTCATACAATAAGGACAGACATATCTTGATATTTTATAATGCTTCGTCTTTATGTGAACTCTTAACGAGTAGAACTTCTCGTAGCTCTTTTCGCAGTGTACGCAGATGTAGTTGTCTCCGTCTCTCTTGTAATCTGTCTCTTGCAGGAAGAATTTGGGCCGCTTCATGCCTGGTGACAGAAAACAGACAAATATTTAAATTATTTATTTCTATATCTCTTCATCTTCTAAAATATTTGTTATAAAACAGTTAAGTTTGTGATTTGCATAAGAGGAGTTCTTGCCATCCCATTATTTTAATAAAAACAAAAAAAATTAACGTGACGGTCACTTGGTAGTGCAGAGTAATGTATTGTAGTAGGCAGTATCCTGAATCATGTACCGTCGTGACCCGTTACTTCGCCTGGGTATTGTGAATTTTTTAACAACTTCTTCAGATTCTCAGACATTTTTAATCGTGATGATTTAAAAACGATTTTAATTATTTCTGATTATCGTTATAGACAATTTACTATCTAAATTTATTTTTTCAATGGCACAAAAATTGGCTCTAAACGTAATAGGCGAAGTATGGGTATAGTTGCCTTACTTCGCCTACATCCTACCGTAGTATCAATTATAAACAATTATTTGAAATACTACATAGTACATCTTAGGCTAAGCAATTTAGAATGTGAAAAATGAATATAAACCTTACTAGAAACATAATAGAGTTCTTTTTTTAAAAACAAAGTGTAATAGGCGAAGTTAAGCAACACTCTGAAGATGGTTCCATACATTTGCTATAATGTTGATAGGGCTGCCAAAATCATTTTCATTTACCTAACTAAAAATAAAGGGTGGTAATGGTTCCGAATAAAACAAAATTATAAGTACACAATTTATTTTTAAGGTATATAAGTACCTAAAACATAACAATTGTCAATAAAAAGCAGCAATATTCGACTTGTACTCATAAATTCAATTAGGGACCTCGGTACATCAATACTTTCCTTTAGACTTTAAATCAGACTCGACTAGGTCAGTCTAAGCAGTTATTTAGCTAAGCATATATCTAATGCTTACCATGCAGCTAAATAGTAGATTGAAAAAATAATCAAAACGTAGAAACTGAGTAACAATATTTGGCTTCCTCCTGATCGGTTAATCTAGTTGGGCATCCGGGTGTCTCAGGGTGTTTATTATGTAACTTATCCAATAAAGTTCGACGAGGTATACCAAAAACTTTCTCTGCCTCATATGAAGACATTGTTTTCTTTTTTAATGCTTCCACTGCTAAGTCTATCATATTTTTTGAAAGTTTTGCAGTGTACGACCGCTTTTTTGCGTTTCTTCGCTTGGCCTTTTTTTGCCATTATCGTAAAGTCCTGTAACAATTAGTTTGATCATAAAGATTTGGATTCTAGGTAATCTCACCCATTACCCTACAGTATCTGGGCAATCGAGCTTCGATGAGGACAGATAAATGTGGAGTTTTTTCCCCAAAAATAAAATCTAGCTAAATCTCGTAATCCTCCTATATTGAATATTTTCATCGAAAGCGTTAGAGCCATTTTCGAGAATGCGACTGCGAACAAAACCCCTTATAAATAAATTTACAAATATTGCTCGTATTATAGTGCCTACAGGACAAGAAACAACAGGATTGACAACCCTAGGGGCAGGCGAAGTTTGATAACAAGATGGCCACCACTATCATTTCAATTACATTTTATTCTATTTTGACTTCTAAACGTAAATTAGATAGAAAATAATAAGGTCATTAGAAAGGTAATTAGTTGTAGGTGATAATATAATAAAAAGTTTTGTATTACCTGTTCTGTAGCACTGTCTAAAATTGAAGTTTAAACACAGACAAAAAAAACGTGTCGTTCGTCTCGTGGAAAAAACGCACTGGTCATTAATAACGTGAAGTTATCCACAATTGATTCACAAAATATTGCAATAAATGAAAAATACTTTGGAATTCAGTAGTTTGTTTGCAGCCTATCCTAAAATTATATTGGAAACTTCAACTTATTTGAAATTAGGCGAAGAAAGGTAGCACAGGCGAAGTAACGGGCCACGACGGTATAAGTTTTATGTTTGGATGATTATTAAAGTTTTGGATGAGTTTCCGTTAATCAGCGACAAGCGATAGAAGAAGACAGTAGAAATACAGAATAAAAAAAAATGATGGAATTACTATCAAAAAAATCTCAAATAGGTATGTTTCCTCGCAGCTTGCTCTAAATATACACTCGTCTTCAAAAAAATCGCACCTTTTAAGAAATCTATTTTAAACATCTTTCAATCGTATTTGTATTATGAAATATTGGTAATGTTCGGTATCATTTGAAAGGTAAGGAAACAGAGAATGCAAAAACAATAATTCATTCAATGTTTTTTATTGGAATTGAGAAAAATTTACAAAACAATAAAAATCCTTAAAAAACCCAAATGAAATCTGATTAATTTTTCAGAACAAAGTTGCTTAAAACTAACCTAAAACCTAGTGTTACCCCCCCTAGCCCTAATGACGTCTTCCATGCGCTCCCTCATGGATCGCACCAACTTTAGGACCTCTTCTTGAGGGATTCTGTCCCATTCCTCAATAACGGCGTCTTGGAGCTCCTGAAGAGTCGCGGGAGCGGGATCACGGGATCTAACCTTGCGTTTCAGCTGGTCCCAGAGGTGCTCTATCGGGTTCAGATCTGGACTTCTCGCTGGCCACTGCATGACAGGGATCCCAACCTCTTGAAGGTAGCCCTGCACAATTCCAGCAGTGTGCGCGCGAGCGTTATCGTGCATTAATGTGAACCCGTCGCCAATAAATCCAGCATAGGAGTCCACATGTTCTTCCAGGATCTCTGTGATGTACCGGTGAGCAGTCATCGACCCTTGCCCGCGAGCACCGCCGGTCCGAGAGACGCAAGAAAGTTCAGTTTTGCCGTCGGCAGATATGCCGCCCCAGAACATGCAGGAACCGCCCCCGTATTCTACCGTCTCTTGGATGCAGGCTTGGGCAAAACGTTCCCATTGTCTTCTGTATACTCTTTTGCGTCTATCGTTGCAGAAAAGGCACACTCTCGTTTCGTCTGAGAAGAGAACAGCTCTCCATTGGTCCAGGGTCCAATTGACGTGGGCGCGAGCAAATTGCAGGCGTGCTCGCCGATGCGCTGCGGTTAATTTTGGACCCGTGGCAGGTCTTCTAGCCACAATATTTCTCTCCTTTAGTCTTCTAACTGTAGAGACACTCACGGCCCTTCTACGAACTGCTTGAAGCTGCTGTTGCAACTCAACAGCATTAGAGAACCGATTTCTCAAAGACTTAGATACGACGAATCGGTCATCTCTCGCAGAAGTGCAGCGATTTCTACCAGACCCACGCCTTCGGACAAAGCCACCGGTCTGCAGGAACGCTGGTACACTCTTCGAACAGAAAAGCGACTCAAGTGCAATTGCCGAGCAACATCACACTGACGTAGTCCTGATTGCAGTAGTGCGATAACTTGGGCGGCTTCAGCAGCAGTAGTGTCCATCTTCAAGGACGTTTTTCTGATGAAAGATATTCTTCTGTGTCTTCTTCGACTGTTGGTAGCAAATTTATCCCCCGATAAGCTGTATCGACCCTTTTATACCCAAAAAACAAAACAATACAAACAAAATTTGAAGAGGAGAATCAGTTCCATTGTCATTAACAGTGACTTAAAGTGTCAAGCTTTTTCTTTAATCAAATGAAATGGATATTTTTTTAAAGAGTTTTTATAGGGCTCTCAAATGATACCAATATTGCTACGAATAACTGCTTGTCTTAAGGATTAACAGTGCTTGAAGCCTATTTTTACGGACGTGCGATTTTTTTGAAGCCGAGTGTAGTATCAAAAACGATCTAACAAGATCTTTTCATAAACTACGCATCGTTTCTTCGTCGTCCTATTACCTACAGGCACCTCCATCATAAGATTGATAACATTTTTAGTCTACGAGTTCCATTTCACCGTTGTTTCTGACTAATTCTGACGCTCGACGACCACGTGAAAGTCGCCGCACCATTGCGGCTTTACGAGCCATAGTAAAATCACAGTAGGTTCTACAATAGGTTCCTTAAGGAAAGTTGTTCAATTTCATGATTAGAAGCCATGTATTTTTTTTAATATTGTACTATGAAATACCTGAAAAAAAATCAACAAGGCTTCTATGAAACTGAACAACTTTCCCCAAGAAACCTATACTCAGTTCGCAAAAATAATTTGGACTCATACTTACCTACTAGTAGATCAAATGGTCCGCCGACTTTATATAGGAAGTCCAACTTTTTTCGCAAACTGAGTATAGCTCCCTTAGATAAAGTTCTGTAGTTTCCTAATTAGAAGCCACTGTTCGATTTTTTCAGAGATTTTACAAGTAATACCTAGTAGGCAATTATATCGCGATTGATTTGGAGTGTCTGGGGTGTGGCAAAAGCACACGTCGTTGTGCGGAGTCTCGTAGCGGCAATGCGACGCAGCTCAAAGTACTTCGAAATGTAATGTATTCCGTTTATTTTCGCACACTCGGCGTAATGTGTACCTTTTCGTGTCGTTAATAAGTTTTACATCATATCGCTCCCGCAAAGAGTCGTGTCGCGTCTCAGTGTGTACTAACCCTTGGCATCACATAGTTATTACGGTACTTCAGAAGGAGTTTCTCTCTTCGGTTTTTAAGTATGTAGGTATATGTTAACAAAACTCGAAAATCACTGGACGAATTTACGAGAAACATTTTTTCTATTGATATAGGTAATAGAGGGGGGCAGGGGAGGTAAAAGATTTGCTACTTTTGGCTGACAAAGGAGAAGGGAGGGTCAAAAAATAATAAAATTCTGCTTACGTATTACTTGAATGACCCCACATATCTAAAGTGTCGTAGATTCAAGTCTGCCCGGGTATTGCGTTTTTTAGAATCAATATAGCCAGCAGATGAAAAAGCCCTTCGGCCTATTAACTAATCTGTGCTTTAGCTTCCACACTAGTCGGCGGGATTCCTTTTAAGGCTTTAGATTTAAATGTATCATATTTGCCCATTGAACCCTCAAATTCATGAAGACTCATTTCTTTTTGTAGGATGGACTCAAGTGTATTAGCTCAAGTGCGTTACTCTCACAAATACCGCAGATCCCATATCCCTATCTGTAATAGTCTAGCCTAGTTCATTCTAAGAAATTGTAAAGATATTTTTGCTGAATAAATTATTATTATTATTATCCCGCCCGCGTAAATCCGCAACAACCGGGACTTGAAAATAGCGTGGGATCTCGGAATACCGGGATTGGAAGCCCCTAGTACGGATGCGAATGCCTCCTTACAACACCGTACGTAGGGGCATCGAAAATCTGCGAAAAGCCGTCGAACAATGTGTCTTGACCCTAGTTTGGGGCTGAAGTATATTACGGCCGATTTATATTACGTAGGGTAAACAGGAAAGAAATAAAATTAAATATTTTATTTTCGAACGTCATTCTTTTATCTATACTTCATTCCAATCAAAAAAAGCAAAACGTAAAAAAACTTACTATGGAACTGACACATGTCAATGTCATCTGCATACTATGTTTGTTTACCTTTTGCTTTTTTTTGATTGAAATGAACCATACCTAATACGAGGTTCCTACCACTCGGAACTCGTACACCAGCCGTTTCGGGAAGTGAAGAAGAAAAGACGACGACGGGTCCAAAGAAACTCCCTCCAACACATTTTTTTGAAAACTTCTTATATTCTATTATTCGGTAGTTAACAATAAATAATTAAAAACAATGAAAAAACATTAAATTATATTTATTGCGTAACCAACTTAAATCTTAACCTAAAACCCATCTTAAGCATTTATTTACAAACAGACGTGTAGTCTTCTATTAAGTACCTATACCTATGTACTTACTCACTTTTATTTTAACAAACATTTAGTTATTTACATTTAAGTGTTGTTCACTTCGTCAATTTCGATTGTCTTTCTACTCACCTTAAAAAGAAGGGAAGTGTCATCAGCAAACAACACAATATTTGTAAGGTTTTGCACCATAAATGGCAAGTCATTGATGTACGTCAGAAAAAAGAAAGGGCCTAAAATAGATCCTTGTGACACGCCCATTTTCAAAGTGGACCCAGAAGTTAACGTCCTTGACTTGTACCATTTGCGTTCCATTATCAAGATAAGATTTAAGGAGACCGAGTGCCCTATCCCTCACGCCGTAATGCTCCAATTTTATGAGTAAGATTTGATGTTCTACTCAGTCAAAAGCCTTGGATAGATCACAGAATACCCCTATTGCATTTAGTGATTCCTCAAATGCCTTAATAATATAATATTGTAATAATTATTAACTTCCACAAACTTATGAGACGTCTACGACAATACTAATGGACACGATTTCCGAAACTATACATTGTGACAATAGTAATAAATTAAAATGTATCATTAATCATCGTATCAGCCAGAAGATGAAAAAAAATTATAAAACACGTCGATTTTAAAGAATGTGTACAACATACATTTCGATTTTTTTATGTCCTTTGCCGTTTTGTATGGAATGTTTAAAACGTTGCTTCATTTTTAACAGACTTCAACAAAAAGGAGGTTCTCAGTTTGACCTGTATGCATGTATGTTTGTCATGTGATATTTGAGACTCGCCTTCTGCACAAACTTCTGGCGCACTCTGCACACCTTCCGCCGGCCCGTGTGTATCCTCTCGTGGAAGTCCAACGTAGTCTTCCTTAAAAACGATTTTTACAAAACCTACAGTGAAATTCTCTTAGTTTTGTGAACAATCTTGTGCCTCTTCAGTTTAACTGGTAAAAATGTTTCATATTTGCAACTATCACACTTCTCTCGTAGCATGTGATAAGAATTTATATGAAAGCGTAACTGGGATTTTTGGTTAAACTCAGCGTTGCACGCATTACACTTGAACCTATCCTTAATATTATGCTGTTCTAGTTTGTGAGCGTTGAAAGGGGCCATCGAATCGAATTGCTGCTCGCAAAAAGGACATTTATATCTTTCATCATAACCATAATGTTGTTTTTTTAAATGATGTCTTAAGAGATCGCTATTCTTGAACTCTTTGCTACATTGCGATCAATTTTCTGTCTGTTATCACGTGTCTCTTTCATGAAGAAGTTGCCCCGCCGTTTGCCTGATAACAGACAGAAAATTGGTTGCGTTAAAACTTTTCCAAAACATTGCTTTTTATGACTACTACGTAATATAACTAATTAGAGAGAACTTTATAGTTTTTGTCTACGTACTTTAGAAGTTTTACAACAACCAAGAACCACGCGGTTCGTGTATTCTATTCAGTACTTCCGAAATCCGAATTTCAAATCTGATTTTACCAAATTCTAATGAATAATGTATTGTACCGAAATACCGTACTTTGGGATCATATCGGGGCTCGAGTATTCTCGCGTCGGTTGGTGTGCACACTCCTTTAAAGATGAACAGTGAAATGTGCGCAAAGTTTATGTACCTACGTGATAAGGTATTTTCTTTTAAAAACTCAAACACAAAATAGGAATAACAGAAGGTCCACTTAATATAAACCACTAAAATCCTAAGCATATACATGCTTATAGAAGTATACGGTCGTTCGAGGCAGGGTCACGATCGCACAGTATCGTGACCTTGCATAGAATAACCGTATGACGTATACGGTACGCATGCATATGCTTAGGATTTTAGTGATCGTACTGAGCGGACCTTCTAGTTACACCTATTTTGTGACTCAAATGTAGTCAAACTAAACTATAATGTTTGCGTCTATACAATATACAGCTACCTATTAAAGATGCCCACCCCTCACAACAAAGAGGCCGCAAAAATCGATATACTTTGCGGCTTTCTTCTTATGAGGGCAAATAATATTTAGGGGTATAAGAAAGAACTCACACGCACGTAGTCATAAAAAAATGCTGCACGTGGCTGAAAGTATTTGTTTATAAATCATTACCTTGCATTCATTTCATTACACATAGTGGTTGTAACTTTGGTTACTTTTAACTTTTAATCGATTGAAAAGAATACGCTCGAAGATTCCTGCCTACTACTCGTATTTGAGCCCGCGGGTAATCAAAACTTAATCCCCGGATGGTATTTGGCCATGTGGTAGTTGAGGCTCGCCTTCTGCACGAACGCCTGTCCGCACTCCTTGCACACCTTCCGCCGGTCCCCCGTGTGTATCCTCTCGTGGAAGTTCAACGTATTTCTTCTCGGAAAAGACTTTTTACAAAACCTGCATTGGAACTCTTTGGTGGATTTATGCTTGATAACATGTTTCGTCATGTACCGTGTGCTGTAAGTTTCATATTCCCATACATCGCATTTACGTTTTTCGCCTAACATATGGTAAACTTTTGTATGTATAGTTAATAGTCTTTTTGTATTGAATTCTACGTCGCAAGCTTTACACTTGAATCTATCGTTTATGTTGTGCTTTTCAAATTTATGAACAATAAGACTTGTTTCGGATAGAAATTCTTGCTCGCAATATGGACACTGAAATTTTCTAACAATATTGTAATGTTTTTTCATTAAATGTCTTCTTAATGATTCTCGTTTTATAACTCTCCTGTTACAGTGTGCGCAGACGTATTCCCCTCCTTCCTTCTTGTAGTCTGTGTCTTTCATGACGAAGGTGGACCACGCATCCCCTGATGACAGAAAACAAGTATTTCATGTTCTGCCAACCTTCGACTTTTTCGATTTATAAAATACGAACATGTTAAAACATTATGATATAATTTTAATGTTGACTTTTAATTTAAATGCTTTTAGATGCGGCGAATATGGCCATGATATTGAAGAATGCACTAACAGATACCCGACGGAAATTAGTTCTAAGTGGAAAAAGAAGAAGAGTGTAATTTAACTTTATTAAAGAAACGAAAATATAAGTCGACAAATATTTCAAATCACAGAGCCCCTTACATTTAGATAAGTGCAGAAGTGTGCCTTAAATTATCTACCGAGAGAACTGTGGTTGTAGTTGGGGGTAATTGTTTTCATGTTCAAATCTGAAAGATTTTAAAATAACGAAACTCACCGAAATAGCCTATAAACTAAGCAACATGAAGTGGCAATGTCTCTTATCGAAGTGGCACAATTTAACCGTTCTATCACACGGTTACCTATACACGGCGCGGTGGTCACCCTGCCTAGTGTTGCACTTAGCATCACCCGCGGTCACGTATAGGGTATTTAGGTTTACAACTGCGGACGATCGGACATATGCAACTTGATATTCATACACATCTAGTAACCAGATGTGCAGGTTTCCTAACGATGTTTCTCCTTTACCGTAAAACCAATCAGTATGAATCTGTACGTAAGTTTAGAAAACGTCATCGGTATATTGGCCCAGATTGGAACCCGAGAAACAAGAGCTCTGGTTAAAAAGTCTGAATGACTACTGACCCACCGACAATTTTGTGCCAATGGTGCCAATAACGTATAGGGAGACGACTCTCTAGCGTCGACAGCGCGCAAAGGACGTTGTATTGGCCGAACTGTCAGAACCATACTCAAACTCAGGCCAAATCCATAGAGTGCTGGTTAGGTTTTTTTTTAAGTACACACTAATTAGGTGTTTTAGATACACCATATTAAATTAAGAAGACCGCACTACAATTAACGCCCTCGTTAAAAAGGGCTTGGATATCGCCGCCAAAAATGCATTATATCACGCCTAGAAGTAATTTAAGTCCTATCACCGGAGGCCAAACCTCCCCCCCCCCCCTCCCAATTCCCCCATCTCCCCATCCCATTTCAAAGGACGGCAACGCACTTGTGACTCCGCTGGTGTTGCGGGTGTCTATGGGCGGCGGTAATCGCTTACCATCAGGTGATCCGTCTGCTCGTTTTCCACCATTGACATAAAAAAAAAAAATATTAATTCGTTCAGTTATCAGATAATACTGATTTTTAATGTGATCTATTTTTTCAAGAGAATATAATTAATACGCAGATTGTTATAATTCATCTATTTGTTTAATAAAAAAATATATGTTCTTCGACGATCTAAAAGTTAACCTCCGGGTGGAACTTGATCATGTGGTAGTTGAGGCTCGCCTTCTGCACGAACGCCTGTCCGCACTCCTTGCACACCTTCCGCCGGTCCCCCGTGTGTATCCTCTCGTGGAAGTTCAACGTATTCCTTCTCGGAAAAGACTTTTTACAGAACCTGCATTGAAACTCTTTGGTAGGTTTATGCTTGATTTTATGTCGTTTCATGTTCTTTCCATTGAACGTTTCGTATTCACAGATTTCACATTGATATCTCTTACCGAGCATATGATAACTATTTGTGTGTTTATTTAAATCTGATTTCGTATTGAATTC
Source organism: Coleophora deauratella (assembly GCA_958295455.1). Lineage (NCBI taxonomy): Eukaryota > Metazoa > Arthropoda > Insecta > Lepidoptera > Coleophoridae > Coleophora > Coleophora deauratella. The sequence continues at coordinate 6,642,927 of OY282415.1, forward strand.
ACGGTCGCACGCATTGCACTTGACTTTGTCATTAATGTTATGCACTTCTATTTTATGAGCCACAAAAGGAGCGTCTGAAGCGAATTCTAGCTCGCAATAAGGGCAAATAAGTTTTCTTACAAAATTGTAATGTTTTGTCTTCAAATGTTTCATAAATGTTTGCCGCTTCGCCATTTTTTTATCACAGTGTGCGCAGACGAATTCTTCTCCTTCCATCTTGTAGTCTGTCTCTCTGATGGTGAACTTGGGTCGCGTCCTGCCTGCTGACAGAAAACAGGTATTTCATCTTCTGCCAACTTTCCAGTACTTATCGATCACGTATGTATATCTTAAGAAAACAATAGGGAACATGTAACTTTATGAGTCATTTTCAATTTAGTATCGATATACTCTCAATTCAACTATAGTGGCTAGTACCACGTATAAAACGTCAAAATGGAATATAAGGAGAAATAAATACATTTATTTACTGACAGATCATTTTTATTTCCAACCTACGATGACGTTTGAGAACAGTGTCATCTATTATCATCATAAAGAACCAAAGGAAAACCGCGAACGTGAAGTAACGAACAGGTCCTTTGACCATGACAATCGGGAAAGACGAAAACCACGACCTTTCTTCTAGAGTAGCAGTATTGTATTAGTAGATAGATAGTAGTAATAACTTTGCTTAAATAGTCAAACTAAGACCTAAACTTGAAAAAACCTAGAAGTTGCATAGAAACGTGTTTTTAAAAACTAAAGAAAAAGATAAATTGTCGAATAATAAATCGTGACTGCTCATATTGTGTGGAATTTTTGTTGGAAATAATGTTTAATTTAATACAAGAAATTCACTTTTCTCCATGTTTGTGTAAAAGCAAGCATTTGTTTTTCGTTAATGGCTGTCGAAAAAAACTGACGGAAATTGCTGAAATTATCCTATATTACTTATTTATCATAATTCTGCATCGTATATCTTATTTTTACTATGACGTATCTCATGTAAAAACTCACCGAATAAGGTTCCATTTAATACTGTATGGGCGCGTTTATTGTCATGCGCCCTATTGACGTTTTCTTAGAGGTCAAATGCGTAAATTTTTCTACCAAAAAAATTATCGGAAATTCAAAAATGCATATGGTAGCGAAGAACACGCTGGGGTAACTCCAGGCCCTAAGAATGATGGTGACTTACAGTGATAAAAACTTCGTTTTCGTGGCTTCAGGCATTTTGGAAACATGATTTAATTTCTACATGTCCAGTGATGCTTGAGAATAGTTTGCTGAAATTACAAACTTTTCTCTTAAAACTTATTAAACTTATCTGCAATTTCATAGGTAAGGAAGGACCTAATACAAAGTTGCGTGCGACCGATATTAAGGCTTTAAGCTGTCTTCTTCTTATCGTGTGGCACATTTAACCGTTCTATCCACAAGGTATAGACGGCGGTTGCCTAGTGTTGCACTTAGCATCATCCGCGGTCACGTGTAGGGCATTTAGATTTACACTTACGGACGTGTGCAACGCGACCATCGCATCGCTTTAAGCTGTGTATGGACTATAGGTATAGGTAGTCCCAAGGAAGTAAGTGTAACTATGTACAAATAATGAATATATTTAGGTAGGTATTCTAATAAAAAAACTATCACCCGTAGAATAGATACTTTTAATAAGTGTAGTCTTTTCAAAAAAGGCTTACTAAATATATAGACTTTAACACAATGAATACCACTGCCGTTACCACTGCCCCAACGAAGTCTGAGTAGTATTAAAGATAATATATTGTATTCAGTTTTTACTAAGCTAGAAAGGAACCTCCGGATGGTACTTGGTCATGTGATAGGTGAGACTCGCCTTCTGCACGAACGCCTGTCCGCACTCCTTGCACACCTTCCGCCGGTCCCCCGTGTGTATCCTCTCGTGGAAGTTCAACGTATTTCTTCTTAGGAAAGACTTCTTACAGAACTTGCAGTGGAACTCTTTGGTAGATTTATGCTTTATTTTATGCTTTCTCAGATTCGCCGCAGTGAACGTTTCATATTCACATTTATCACATTTAAATTTCTGACCAACCATGTGGTACTCGTTTGTGTGGAGACTCAACCTATATTTCGTATTGAATTCTGCATCGCAAGCTTTGCATTTCAATTTGTCATTTATGTTATGCTCTTCTAATTTATGAGCGTTCAATCTAACAATAGTATCAAATTCTTTACTGCAGTATGTACAAACAAATTGTACAATTTTATAATGCTTTTCCCTTATATGATCTACCAATGTTCTCAACTGCCTGTATTTTTTGTCACAGTGCGTGCATACGTACTTTTCTCCTTCCTTCTTGTAGTCTGTGTCCTTCGGAAAAAACTTGATATTTTTGACTTGCCTGCTGACAAAAACAGTTTTGTCATTGTATATTTTGACACGGCGATAAATAGATAGGCAAGTCCTAACCCAATATATTTCGATACAATATAGAGAATTGCCTGAAAGGGACAGTGCAGTGAGTGTGTATAAATATAAGAAACATTTGCACGCTCCGCAAAATTTACCGCGTTGAACTTTTTAATACATAAAAGCCTAAAACTGGTAGGTTAATTTTTATATGTAACTCTGTCTTGCACTTAAACAGCTCACACAAAAAAGTCTTTTTACACTGATGTTTAACTTTATCTTTGGTTAAATCATGGTTCAATAAATATTTTTTTGTTTGTCACCGCCGCTGTCACCAGTGCACCACAAAGATTTTCTTAAAAACTACTGGATAGGTTACACGTATTAAGTAGCGAAGTAATTAAGTTAATTTTAACTTAAAAGTAAGTTAATTTTAAGTGGTTAAGCGTTTACACGTAATAAGTAGTAAGTAGATAAGTAGTAACTAAATTTTAACTTGTGTGTAGCGTTTTCACGTTAAAAGTCTACACTTGCTTGCCATTTAGTAGCAGGCCACGCCCACCGGGGAGCGCGCGCGGTGCGGGGGGCGCGGCAACTTATTCGAAAAATAGATTCGATTTTATTCTACTTGTGCACTTGTCTACTAAATCGTTAACTTACTACTTATGACTTAATAGCTGATAAGTGACTGTTTACACACAGAAATTTACTTAAAATTAACTTAATTACTTCGCTACTTAATACGTGTAAAGTTACCTCTGCCGATAAGTGTTTAACATTTTCTCAAATTTTTTTTTGTTTCGCCTTTTTTCGCTTTCCTATTTTTAAGTTTTGTCAGATTACATGCCACCCGGGGTTAGCCGCAAGTTTTTAAATGTATATTCTGGTTCAACCTATCCCAAAGCTCCATGCTCATAACTGGAATACTATACTACGAACAATTTGTGCAACTTGTGCAAGTATCCAGACATAGGTATTACTAACAAAATAAAATATTCAGGTATTATACTTGACGAAACTCTCTCGTTTCGAGACCGTATCAATACTTTATGTGGTATGTACTTAGGCACAGACTAAGAAGACTCAAGAATATCATGGCGTTTTATAAGAAAATCCAGCTTTAAATATGTAAGTAACTCGAGTTTTTTTTGGGTGTATCAATTTTTGTTTTATGTGGTTGGAGAGTCGGTAAACTACCCTCTCATCTGCTTAAATACGTCCGTCGCTCATCCACTGCACCTTTGCATTTCCGCGACCCCTTCCATACTGGAATCTAGCTTTCGTGGCACAGATCAACGCCTATTGCGTGGTCTCGATGATCACGCAGGTTAACTGACTACAGACACGGTCATAATTCTATTAAAATACAAAATACATAATGATAACATTAACAATTTATTAATAAATCTAGATGCAAGTATTTTTAAATGCACTTTATTAAAAGCCATATCGAAATCTAATTATAATAAAAGACAAAATACACAATGCCATGATATCAATTGATTAATAACTCTAGATGCAAGCATTTTTAAATGCACTATATTAAAAGCCATATCGAAATCTAATTATGATAAAAGACAAAATACACAATGATAGCAATTGATTAATAACTCTAGATGCAAGCATTTTTAAATGCACGCCACTTAAAAGCCGAAATAAATCGACAAGCCCATTATAATTGGGAACATCTATTTCGGTGGTGCATTTTTAACGGAGCACGCCTCCTTTGTGACAGTGAAAGCTTGACTGGGTAAGCTTTCTGATGGTGTCCAAGCAAAAATGAACTAGAAAGGCACCTTCGGATGATACTTGGTCATGTGGTAGTTTAGGCTCGCCTTCTGCACAAACGCCTGTCCGCATTCCTTGCACACCTAGCTCTTATCTCCCATGTGAATCTTTTCGTGCAGAACCAACGTTCTCTTTCTTAAAAAAGACTTCTTACAAAATTTGCAGTGAAATTCTTTTATCTTAGTATGCTTGACTCTATGATTCTTCATACAAAGTACACTAAAAGTTTCATATTCACAATTTTTACATTTTAATTTTTCTTGAAGAATGTGGTACACATTCGTGTGAGAAACCCCCGGATGGTACGTGGCCATGTGATAGTTGAGGCTTGCCTTCTGCACGAACGCCTGTCCGCACTCATTGCACACCTTCTGCTTGTCCCCAGTGTGTATCCTCTCATGAAAGTTCAACGGAGTTTTCCTTAAAAAAGATTTCTTGCAAAACCTGCAGTGGAACTCCTTGGTGCCTTTATGTTTTCTCATATTCACCACACTCAGCGTTTCATATTCACAATTTTCACATTTAAATTTATCACCAAGCATGTGGTAAACATTCATGTGATGCATTAATTGTCTTTTCATATTGAACTCTGCATTGCAGGCTTTACATTTGAATTTATCATTTATGCTGTGTTCCTTTATTTTGTGGGCGATTAATGGGGCGATGGTATCAAATTCCTCATTGCAAATTGTACAAACAAATTTCCGTACAATGTTGTAATGTTTTTTCTTTACATGCACCCTTAATGTGTCCCATTTCTTGACTTTTTTATCACAGTGCGTGCACATGTAGCCTTCTCCTTCTCTCCTGTAGTCTGTCTCTCTCAGATAGAACTGGATCTTCGCAATATTCGCTTCGCCTGCTGACAGAAAAGAGATGTTTCACTTCATGTTCTGCCAACTTTCTACAAATTTGTTTTTGAACTTTTAAGAAACCACAATGCCAACAGGAAAACTGGGCCTTAGCCCTGTGGTACTTCTTGCAACTTGGCAACTTCTTGTACCTATTATAATAAAACTAACGCAAACCCTTCTTAAAATTAGCAAATATTTTAAAACTGTAGAAGGAGGTTCTTCGCAAAAGTTTTCTTGAAGGTCTTTAGTATGAGATTCTTTAAGACTACAATCGGTAAAGCGTTTATAATCCTGGCGTTTTAAATACCTATAAGAGGCGGTAGCCACTTACCATGCAGTAGGCTGTGAGTCCCTTTTCCAGCCTATTACAATTTAAAATGAAGATAAATGGTAACAGACACAGAAACACACACCTCTAAGGTCAAACATATAACCTTCTCCGTGTCGTCGTCGTGGGTAAAAAGACCAACAACGTCATTATACGAAAAACACCGTTGTAGCGTTTAAAAGTTCAAAAATTGTTGATTGAGCTTTAGACCATGTAAACACTAATCGTCACTACGCCTTCCTATCCTTTTTTTTTAATAGTACTAGCTCCACGAGGCGTCCTTCGACCTTCAAACGAAACTTTAGGGCTTAGTAAAATACATTGGTGGACTAAAAAATCGACTTAACATTTGTTGCTCGACTTTTGAAAAAATAACTCAAGTCTACAAAACTGCTAAACACTATAAGCAAAAAACTAGAAAACCATCAAACTAAAATCATAAACAGTAAACACACAGTTTTTGAACTTTTGGTTTAGTTTTATTTTGCTAGATTAAGTTAATTTTCCAAAAGTCGTGCATAAAACTTTGAGTCGATTTTTTGTCCATGAGTATAGATGGCGATACAAAGTAGTGATTTTGCCAAATTTCGTAGAATGACGTTGTTGGTCTTAAGGTGCGAAGATAGCACGTATACATAGCTCAAAATGTGAAAGAAAACTCATCCGGCCCTAATCTCAGAATTTCGAAAACCAAATAAAAACTTAAATAATTAAGGACATAAATTTTGAGCCCATTAATTATTATTTGTCCAGCCAATGAAGTACTGAAGCGGTCGTGGCTCAGTGCGGCTTACGTGGTCGCATCGATCACGCAGTTTAACTGACTACAGACACGGTCATAACCTGGATGGGTTTGACTGTTAGTGGCATTTATTTTGACCGTCAAGCCGTTGGTGCCGGCGTCTATCGCTAGCAGTCGTTAAGCCATGTCAGAGGCCTTATAAACGGCTTGAAAACTTCTGACACTGGGGTTGACCACTAGCCCCACAACATCCACCAATCCGGACTTGCCCCCGTGTGTGGAGTATGGCCTAAACCTTCCTGAGTTATGGGAAGAGACCCGTGCCCCTGCAGTGGGGACGTAATGGTTTGTTAACAACAATGAAGTACTAGCCGATAGCGTGTGCCGCTCTAAGTGGAACACACCAGGTCACAGTATAGTACTATCATTTAGTACGACCACAAATTGGCTGTGACAGATGGACAGACAGACACAAGAGTAATCCTTGAGGTATGGATGCCTAAAAAGTAAGATACTAAAAAAACAAAAATCTTGAGCCTAATCACTTTATTTTTGACAGTCTATTCTATAGGTAGATAGATGCTTGTAGATCTAAAACTTAATTAAACGCCAGAATACAATGGATAAAAATAAAAGACAGTATGGATAAAAAATTTCTTTTTTTTTTATAATAAATGTTCAAAATTTCCGCCATTAGCCCTTATGCATGCTCTACATTTTTTTTACAAAGAACTTTTTCACGGCGGGCGTATCCTTCTCTTGAAATTTGTTCTGCAGCTCTGTCTATTTGTTCTCGCAGCTGCGTGATTTTGAAGTCTCCGTTGCATAGACTAAATCTTATAAGCAGCCCCAATAAAAGAAATCCAGGGGATTCTGGCGACCTTGCGGACCATTTCAAGTGCAGCGGGTTCAAACCTTAGAACCGAACGACTACCCATAAAGATCAGAGTTCTGCAGAATAAATGAACGAAGATAATGAGTTTTTTCATAAAATTCTATGACGCGACGAGTCTTCGCGCTGCTTAAAAGATTTAGTCTATACAACGGAGATTTCAAATATCACGCAGCTGCGAGAAGAAATAGACAGAGCTGCAGAACAAATTTCAAGAGAAGGATACGCCCGCCGCCTAAATAGGTCCTTTGTAAAAAGATGTAGAGCATGCATAAGGGCTAATGGCGGGAATTTTGAACATTTATTATTTAAAACAAATATTTTTTATCCATACTGTCTTTTATTTTTATCCATTGTATCCAGGTGTAGCGTGTCAGTTCGTTATTCAAATGAACAAACCAACCAAAGTCTTGCTTAGTTACTTTATGTCGATAGAATTTTAGTATAGCAAAACTCCAAAAATTCGACCTTGGTGCATTAAAATTATCATAAAAAAAATGTTTTTAATGTAATGTCAAACAATTATACCATTTTAGAATTGTCAATAACTAAGCAATTTTTTAAAGTTGTTGGCACGATCAGCTTGATAATTTTTTTTACACCACAGACAATCGAAGTTAACTATTCGAAAAAGTTTTTGTAAAAAATTTGCAAAACTTATTTTTTTACAGGATTTGCCAGAACTTTAAGAAATAATTTAGCATTGTGTTTGATGAATTGTGTATCATTATTATTATTATTTAAATACCAATTTAATTTAATTTTTTGTATCCACGAGTATTTAAAAAAACAGGACTTAAAAATGTCATAATTTGTAGGAATGGCATGCATTAATCTGAAGAAGGTCAATTAAAAAAAAAACTAAAAATACCGATATCACAAAAATGGTGGGACTTTTACTAGAAACATTTTTGGTAGTAGGAAATGATTCGACCAATCCGCAGGTGAAGGATTATCCTTCACTTTTTGGACACCCTTAGTTTCGAATTCGATATCGCCAGTAGAGGAGAACGGGAATGTTTTTTTAAGATTCCGAGCCTATCAAATGTTGTGGTTGCAGTATCACTGCATAAATTTTAGTTTATTTCCATATTGCCAACGTGTATTTTTTTTTTACTTATTTTTGTGATGTTACTATAAACGTGTCTTCTATTTGTTCTTTCTCTAAAACCGCACCTCCGGATGGTACTTAGTCATGTGATAGTTGAGGCTTGCCTTCTGAACGAACGCCTGTCCGCACTCATTGCACACCTTCTGCTTTTCCCCCGTGTGTATCCTCTCGTGGAAGTTCAACGTAGTTTTCCTTAAAAACAACTTCTTGCAAAACCTGCATTGAAACTCTTTTTTATTTGTATGCTTGACTCTATGCTTCTTCATGTATGTTACGCTGAACGTTTCATAATCACAATTTTCACATTTTAATCTATCACCAAGCATGTGGAACACATTCGTGTGATTATCTAATTGTCTTTTCGTATTAAAGTCTGCATCGCAGGCGTTACAATTGAATTTATCATTTACGTTATGTTCTTTTATTTTGTGGGCGTTTAACGAGGCGATCGTATCAAATTTCTCATTGCAATATGTACAAACAAATTTTTGTACAATGTTGTAATGCTTTTTCTTTACATGTTCCCTTAATGAGTCCCATTTTTTGACTTTCTTATCACAGTGCGTGCACATGTAGTCTTCCCCTTCCCTCTTGTAGTCTGTTTCTCTCAGATAGAACAGGATCTTCGCGATATTCGCCTCGCCTGCTGACAGAAAACAGATGTTTCACTTCATGTTCTACCAACCTTCTACAAATTTGCTTTCGAACTTTTAATAAACCACAATGCCAAGAGCAAAATTTGGTACTCCATTACAGCTTCTTGTGTTATATTAAAATTAACGCAAACTCTTCTTAAAATTCGCAAAGATTTTAAGACTAGAACGAGATTCCTCTGAGGTTTTCTTCAAGGCCTTTAGTATGAGATTCTTTAAGACGGTAATCGGCAAAGCGTTTATAATCCTGGCGTTTTAAATACAACATATAAGTGGCGGTAGCCACTTACCATACAGTAAATTAGAGGGAGTTTCTTTAGGGCCCGACGTTTATTCTCTCTCCGCAAACACTTCCCGAAACGTTGGGTATACGAGTTCCGAGTGGTAGGAACTTCGTATTAGGTAGAAAAAATATGACGTTCGAAAAGTGTACAGAGATACCTACTTCGAATAAATGTTATTTCATTTGTGTCTCTTTGCCAGATATTGCAATTTAAAATGAAGATAAATGGTAACAGACAGAAACACACCTCTTAGATCAAAGTATAAACTTTCTCCGAGTCGAAGCCGTGGGTAAAAAGATAGCAGGTACGTACAATACATAGTTTAAAATGTGAAAAGACGAGGAAAAGACACCATCCGCCTAAATTTCAGAAGTTTACAAACAAAAAAAAATTAAAGACAGACAAAATATGAGCTCACTAATTGTTTGTCCAGTCAACGAAGTACTAGCGGTTAGCGTGTGACGACGCTATAAGACATAAATATTATAAATGCGAAAGAATGTATCTTTGTTTATTTGTTCCACTTTCACGCCAAAACTACTAAACGGATTTAGATGAAATTTGGTAGGTATAGTTCACTCCAATCAAAAAAAGCAAAACGTAAACCAACTAACTATGGAACTGACACATGTTAATGTCATCTACATACTACGTTTGTTTAGCTTTTGCTTTTTTTTTTTAAATGAACTTTAGATAGATAAAACACTTGGTTAACACTTCGGTTACTTTTTATCCCGAAAAACTCGAAGGTTCCCGGAGGAACGGCTAAAAACAGAAATTTGTATTTTGTCACTAGATGGCGCTGCCTTAACATTTTATTTCTCTCTGGAGCCAATTCTGAAGTCCACGCAGACGAAGTCGCGGGCGGAAGCTAGTAAGACATAAGTGGAACACCAGGTCACAGTTATACATTAGTACTGTCATACAGTACTCCCACAAATTACTGTGACAGATACAAGAGTGATCCTATAAGGATTCCTTTTTTTCTTTTGAGGTATCCTAAAAAGTATCCTCCTAATCATAAAAAGTAAGATAAAAAAAAAACAAAATAATCACTTTATTTTAGACAGTCTACAGGTAAATAGATGCTCGTAGATCTAAAACTTATTTAACGGAAATCTCATTTTCATCCACCTTTTTCTGCTGTTTTTTTATATAATAAATAACAGAACTTATTTAAAAAGTGGGTGACTTAGTTTCGATATCGCCAGTAGGAGAGAATGGGAATATTTTGTAAGATTCCGAGACTATCATACGGTGAGTTGGGAATGTTGTGGTTGCAGTAGCATGTCATTCATTTTGGTTTATTTCCATTTTACCAACTTGCATTTTTTTACTAATTCGTGTGATGTTACTGTAAACGTGTCTTCTATTTCTTCTTTCTTCAAAACCGCACCTCCGGATGGTACTTGGTCATGTGATAGTTTAGGCTTGCCTTCTGCACGAACGCCTGTCCGCACTCCTTGCACACCTTCTGCTTGTCCCCCGTGTGTATCCTCTCGTGGCAGTTCAACGTAGTTTTCCTTAAAAACGATTTGTTGCAAAACCTGCATTTAAACCTTTTTATGTTTGTATGCTTGACTCTATGCTTCTTCATATATTTTAAACTGAACGTTTCATAATCACAATTTTCACATTTTAATTTATCACCAAGCATGTGATACACATTCGTGTGATGAATTAATTGAGGTTTCGTATTGAACTCTGCATCGCAAGCTTTACATTTGAATTTATCATTTACGTTGTGTTCTTTTATTTTGTGGGCGATTAAGGGAGCAAATGTATCAAATTCCTCATTGCAATATGTACAGAAAAAATTACGTACAATCTTGTAATGTTTTCTCTTCACATGTGCCGTTAATGTGTTCCAGTTCTTGACTTTCTTATCACAGTGCGTGCACATGTAGTCTTCTCCTCTTCTCTTGTAGTCTGTCTCTCTCAGATAGAACTGAATCTTCACGATATTCGCCTCGCCTGCTGACAGAAAACAGACGTTACGCTTCATGTTCTGTCAACCTTCTACACTTTTCTTATTTCGAACTTTTTTCACGTCGGAGCAATGGAGTACTATAACTTTTGTATTATAATTAACGCAAACTAAGGTAGCCTCCGTGCCCGAGACGTAGCGAACAAACTGCAGGAAAGTCGCCTCCGATGGTTTGGTTATGTAAGTCGAAAACTGCAATAGTATGTTGTTGTAAGGCCTAGGTAGCCTGGCTTGACGCAGTCACAGTGGACATGAGAGCTTATTGGTGCCGATTGGTTTACAAGCCGGTGTTTAAAGTTGCTACAAGTTCCGCATAGGAACTTTGTACTAGGTAGAAAAAAGACGATTTAAAAGAATGTATAAAGCTGCAAGACGTTTAAATAAAATTTTATCATTTTTAATTACATAAAGATACGAAAGGTGTTCAGAGATAATCAAAAATAATTTTGAGAGAATACAAATTTATTAAATTTATAACACTGGCAGAAAAAAAACGATATAACAGGTTATAAAAAGTAACTCAAAACCGTTTCTTCGTTTAGTGACCACTTCTGTTTTTGTCTTTTTCTAGATATGACCAGTTCTGGATTCGACCACTTCTTGTTAAGACTCGTTTTTACGAGGTCCATTTCTTTCAAATACCGCTTGATATTGAGTTTACGCAATAGACTACATGCTACATGACGGCATTAAAAATCTATTATGAGCTATTGTGCACTTAGTAAATGGCTCTTAAATTAAAACAATAAAACATGTTTATGTTTTCTATCTCATTTTCAATGTTTAATAAAAATCAAAAAAGAATCACAATAATGACGCTGACAAATACGACGTCACGTCGTAGTATTCCAAGCATTTATAGAAAAAAAATATATCGTTTTTGGCAGAGGACAAAAAGTAGCTCAGCCATCTACCTTATTGATACGAAATTTTTATTGCGCGAACCCGGCTTACTCTAAAAAAAAGGAACGCGTATCGAGGATTCTCAAAAAGAGATTCGACTAGAACTTAACCCCCGGATGGTACTTGGCCATGTGGTAGTTGAGGCTCGCCTTCTGCACGAACGCCTGTCCGCACTCCTTGCACACCTTCTGCTTGTCCCCCGTGTGTATCTTCTCGTGTAAGTTCAACGTAGTTTTCCTTAAAAACGATTTCTTGCAAAACCTGCAGTGGAACTCCTTAGTGGTTTTATGCTTCACTTTATGTTGTTTCATCTTCTCCACACTGAACGTTTCATATTCACAATTTTCACATTTAATTTTCTCACCGAGCATGTGGTAAACATTCGTGTGACTAACCAACTGCGATTTCGTATTGAACTCTGCATTGCACGCTTTACATTTGAATTTATCATTTACGTTGTGTTCCTTTATTTTGTGTGCGTTTAACGAGGAAATCGTATCAAATTCCTCATAGCAAATTGTACAAACAAATTTCCGTACAATGTTGTAATGTTTTTTCTTTACATGTTCCCTTAATGAGTTCCATTTCTTGACTTTCTTATCACAGTGCATGCACATGTAGTCTTCCCCTTCCCTCTTGTAGTCTGACTCTCTCAGATAGAACAGGATCTTCGCGATACTCGCCTCGCCTGCTGACAGAAAACAGATGTTTCACTTCATGTTCTGTCAATCTTCTACACATTTCTGTTTTCAAAGTTTTTTCACAATGTCAGAGCAAATCAGGGCTTATGGAGTACTATAACTTTTTGTATTATAATTAACGCAAACTCTAAAAACACTTGAAGGTAGCCTCAATGCCCGAGACGTAGCGAACAAATGGCAGGAAAGTCACCTCCGATGATTTGGTCATGAAAGTCACAAACTGTAAGAGTATGTTGGAGTAAGGCCTTGGTAACCTCTGTACCCTTGACGTAGTGACAGTGGACATGAGAGCTTATTGGTGCCGATTGTATCAAGAAGAATGTATCAAGCTGCAAGACGTTTAAATAAAATTTAATCATTTTCAGTTACATAAAGGTATGAAAGGTGTATAGATAGAGAGAATCAAAAATAAATATTAACAATTAAACAGCATTGTTCTTAGAACAGCATGAAAACTAATTGTCACTAATAATAACTATTTCAAACACAGTGTAATTTGTTAATGAATAAATACAATATAATAGGTACCAACTAGTTTAATACTTTGATAATGTTTTTTTTTGAATTTATAACACTGGCAGAAAAAACAAAATGTCTGGTTAAATAAAGTCACTTAAAACATCAGTTGTCAAATACCGCTTGACAATATACATATAAGGTGCTACTGTATTAGTGCCTGATTTTTTTGTCAGTCCTTCTACTCCTGATTCTGATCAACTTTCCTCAAGGAACCCATAGTCAAATCGCAAAAAAAAATTTGGACTCTTCATACAAATCGATCAAACCGAGCGGCCAAATTAGTATGAAGAGTCCAAAAAAATGTTGTGATTTGACTATGGGTTCCTTGGGGAAAGTTGATCAGAATCAGGAGTAGAAGCACTGACTAAAATATCGGGCACTAATAAAGTAGCACCTTATATAAAGAGTTTTAAGATTTTATTTGTACAACTTAAAACTTTTAAATTTTTACATTGTACAACTTTACTTATAATAAAATTAATAAAACAAAAACCCATTAGGATCTGTTCAAAATGAAATAATGATGTGAAATGTATTTAGATTGTACCTATTTATAACAGCGCGATTTTATCAACATTTTTTTTTTAAATAGCTACTGTTACGGGGAAATGTTATGTCTCACTATAACCCATAAGACAAGTATGTAAAATACTTATTATGGGTATAGGACATGTGAATTTTTGGCTCAAATTGTATAACTACCATCTGTAAAAAAATTACTTTTTATGCGCATAAGTATTAAGGAGTCGGTAATATTTGGAATGGAAATAAATTATTATTATTATATGAAGGCATTAAAAAATAAATTATTAGTTATTGTGCGCTAAGTAAATTGATCTAAGACTGAAACAATAAAACATCTGTCCCATTTTCAATGTTTAATTAATATAAATAAAAAAATAAATATTCCAATAATGACGCTGCAAACTATGACGTCACGTCTTAGTATTCCAAACACTTATTGAAAAAAATAGCACTTTGACAGATGATAAAAAGTAGCTCAATTGACTAATAGTCATATAAACCCTATTGGTACAAAATCTTTATTGCGCGAACCGGGCTCACTCTTTAAAAAAATGCACTTATCGAAGATTCTCCGAAAGAGATTTGACTAGAACTTAACCCCCGGGTGGTACTTGGCCATGTGGTAGTTGAGGCTCGCCTTCTGCACGAACGCCTGTCCGCACTCCTTGCACACCTTCTGCTTGTCCCCCGTGTGTATTCTCTCGTGGAAGTTCAACGTAGTTTTCCTTAAAAAAGATTTCTTGCAAAACCTGCAGTGGAACTCCTTGGTGCTTTTATGCTTCACTTTATGTTTTCTCATGTTCTCCACACTGAACGTTTCATATTCACAATTTTCACATTTGATTTTCTCACCGAGCATGTGGTAAACATTCGTGTGATAAACCAATTGCGGTTTAGTATTGAACTCTGCGTAACACGCTAAACACTGATGCTTGTCATTAATGTTATGCTCTTCCAATTTATGAGCATTCAAATTAACAATAGAATGATATTCCTTCTCGCAATATTGGCAAACGAGTATTTTTCTAATATTGTAATGTTTTAACATGACGTGGTTCTTCAACGAATACTTCTTCCTGCTTTTTTTGTTACAGTGCGCACAGACGTAGTCGTCTCCTTCCATCCTGTAGTCTGTCTCCTTCAGACTGAACTTGATCTTCCGCCCTGAAGACAGAAAACATATGTTTCACTTCGTGTTCTGTCAATCTTCTTTAAGTTTTTGGGCAGCACGATCGCAGACATTAAAGACAGATGTTTTCATTGAAACGACACATTCGTTGTAAGTATACGAATGTATACTTTATGCGAAATGGGTACCTAGTACCTAGAACAGTGTATTGTAGAGACAATAATCTTCTCCAATTCCTCGACCGTAAGCGTAGCAGTTAAGAACGCTTACTATACGGTAATGTTAACAACTCATAACGTCCCCACTGCAGGGGCACGGGTCTCTTCCCATAACTCGGGAAGGTTACGGGACTATACGGTAACAATAAATAAATATGTAAATAACTTTTAATGGTGTAATTGTTAGAGGATCATGACGAAATTCTGTAATACCTATTCACCCCTGAGTCATCACATGTTTCGCAAATGTTAAAATCAATAAAAAAAATGAAAACTAGCAACATAATCGCTGCTGTCAATGCTGTCTATATCCTCCTCAGTCCTGAAGCATGATTTCGTTTGTAACACTAAAAAAAATTACTTCGACGTACTAAGGGGTTTTTATATAAGTAAAATATATTTTGTTTGTCCTCTATGTAACACTTTTTTTTGTATTTAGTTCCAATGCATTGCAATTTTTTTTATTTAAAATATCGCCAGGGAAAGCCCTACGGAAAATGTCCCCTATAGGAGACGCGAGGACCGAGGAGGATATTGATATTTGGTGGCATTATCCAATGTTTACAATTCAACTAATTTTATGCGTATTATACTCAGAAGAGTACAAAATCAAATCCACTGTCATCGTCAATACCGGAATCCTAAACATGAGCCAGAAGCTGCACTGATTTCAGTTACATTAAAATGATAAAACATTTTAAGCTTGATGTCTTTTTTTTTTTTCAATTTAAAATTTTATTAATAAAAATAATTCACAATAAGTTTCCTGAAACAGAAGAAGAGTCAGGTCCGTCCGTTTAACATTATCAGTTTTCACTATTGAACATGGATCTCGCGCAAGGCAGGCGCGGATCCAGGGGGAGGGCAATGCATGCAATTGCCCCCCCCCCCCCTGAAGCCTGACCGAAGTACTAAAACTTCTATAAAATGCAAATAAATAGAGGCATTTGTTAACTATTCAAAAAAATTTGCTTTTTGTATTAATGGTCTAATACTGTCGACCGCTTCATAAATACGGATACACTGAAAATTGCCCCCCCCCCCCCTGAACGAAATCCTGGATCCGCGCCTGGCGCAAGGTACTTGTATGTTCCTAAGTAGGGTTAGCATTTCAAGATAAGCTGTGACAGTCCACGGTTCCTAAAATGCCCAAAGACTTCTTATAATAGAAGTCTTTGAAAGCCTGTGTGTTGGCAGAGCTTGTTTTTAGAATAACGCCGTTTGCCCATGTAAACCTTAAAATGCCTCTTAAATTCGGCAAACGCCTCACACATGATAACCCTATGTGTACCGATCTTCGGACCTGCTCCGCCAGCTATGGCCAGCAGCCTTGTGTATATCTTCGCTCCAACTATCCAATGCGCTGGGCGTTCTACGCTACATTCGCCTAATCGCGTTTTGCATTCAATAACCCGCTACGTTCAGCGTCTATAGATTCTTCAATTGATTTGGGGTAAAGATGTACCTTACCCTAGACATATTTTTTTATGGCATAGCTGGCAAACGAGCAGACGGATCACCTGATGGTGAGCGATTACCGCCGCCCATAGACACCCGCAACACCAGAGGAGTTACAAGTGCGTTGCCGGACTTTGAAATGGGAGTACGCTCTTTTCTTGATGTTGCAGCGCCTATGTTAATTTGATAAGCAATTACTACGTGCTTGTCTTCTAGTTTAGTATAGTTACGTTTACTGTAGGCATTCTTATAGAAATGTCACTTAGCCTTGGTACTCAATACAGTGTACATCGCATTCCTGATTTTTATTTTCAAAATTCCCCAAAAACCACTTCAATTTCTCGACAAAGGCTTTAATGCTTGAAAAATGTATAAGGGTATATAATAATGTATAATGTATAAGGGTCAACAATCCCCGTGGATGTCGCAGACTCCTTGGTTTTATTGTTTCTTTTATACTTTTTTATGGTTTGTCTAATGCTTTGTTTCTTTGTGCTTGCCTGTCTATTATTATTAATAAAACTGTATTTTCACCCATCTTTCATGTTTTTTTTTTTATGGCAGAGGTGGCAAACGAGCAGACGGATCACCTGATGGTAAGCGATGTTTGCTTTAATTCTCTAAATATTATCTTAAATACAGTCCATTTATTTCTATCACCAACATTGAATTGAATTCAATATTGTCAAAATGTCCGTTTAACGGTTCAAGCAACTGGAAGATCATCGGCTAGAAGAAAACTGAAGAAAACAAACATCATCTCTAGCAATTTTGACCTTAGCCTTCCTACACTTACATATATTACAGCTGCCCTTCTTAAAACCGTGTAATCTGACCTCACTCGGTCATCTTGAAACTAATACATCTGGAAGGACACCATCCTCATTACATTAGTATACTATTTGATTTGAGCCATTAAATATTGTAACATTAGACTTACATATACCACTGGAGCAGCTTCCACTTTGGTTTTGTCACTTTAGCGATAATGTCACGACGATTGTTTAATTTTGATGAACGCAAAATCAAGCTCGCTGATTTGGGCCATAAAGGGCATACCGTCACAAACAAATTCATTATCGAAGGCGTTCGGGAACACATTTCATATAGGTAGTTAATTTATATGGAACTCAGATGACCCCCAATAGATGTCGCATGTAAGCAATTTGAAGTTCGATGTTGTCAAATATGGAAGAAGGTGCGGAATAAAAGAGCGAAGCCGCGGTGTCGCTGTGATCGGCTGACTCGCAAACTGGACGCCAGCGAGTGCTTTAAATGGTTATATGAAGCTGGCGATTAGTCTTTGTGGTCGAGAAGGCTCGATGAATGCGTCCAGTAGGAACGCGGCCACATACACGCGTAAGCTGCAGCTCTCATTAGCAACTCATAGATTTTTACTTCTTTAAATCCATTACAACTTGAACTGTGTTGCTGGTACTACACAAACGCATAAGTCTGCCACTTGGTCGATAGGTCAATACTGAAGTTATTTATTGGGGATTATCTGTAATGGGAACTAAAACTAACACCGTCAAGCACAAACGTGCATTTTTCGCAAAATTTCGCGAAATTCAAGTAATTTTAGCTAAACGATAGTCAAAAAGACAAGTATAAGGTAGAGTAAATAAGTCTGCTACTAAACTAATCGTTTAAAACATGGCACTTTTTTTAAAAGGTCTCGTTTCAGAATCATATTTTCCAAAAATAGAACTGATGCGAGTTAAAAAAGTACGGTCGGGTCAAAATTAAAGTGGATATCAGCACTAGATTGTCCTAAAATAATAAACAATAATAAACGTCTTAACGAAACGTCGCTTTCTAAAGATTGAGAAATCCAAGTGAAATTGGTTACTAATAGATGATCAATTTCTTAAAATACAGCAAACTGGAAGAGCATCAGCTAGTCACGAGTCTACAGCGCAACGGGCACATATTGCACGCTACACGATAATTGTATTATATTGAATCGACGCTTCTAAGGCTCAGTCTACACGGACGTTAGCCGGACAGACGACTTGTATCGACCTAAGTATTGGAGAACGAAAAATTTCAAAGAATATTGCTGTTGAAAACAGAAAAAGTTAATCATAAAAACTGTTGCGTAAGAAGAAAAAATGTGATCTGACATCATGGTAGATAAGTGCAGGAAAAAGAGGCTGAGGCAGGCAAAGGACGAGTCTATAGATTATGTGCAGTCAAAAGTTTATATCGTGTCGCATCAAGAAGTCAAAGTGATGACAAATTACAGAAAGAGATGGCGGTTACTCCACCGATAAGAGCCTCGCTATTAAGAGGATGAAGATATATAGAAGCGCGCATATTAAACCGACACGACAATTTAAATTAAGTATAGGATCTACAGTCGTATAAGTCCGTGTAGTCCAAGCCTTAGCAGCACGTTATCTTAAAGATTGGCCACATCTCGTCCCCATTAATGTAAGGTACGCCACCGCCTCCGCTTCTGAGATAGTCTACTAATCTAAGGAACAAACACAATTCTGCACGAGAAAACATAAGAAGAACACAGGCCTCCCCCACAGATTTCCACTCAGCAAGATTCTTGAGCTCCACGCATTTGGCGACTTCTGCATATCTCATCAAATCATCGTTATCATCATAGGGTTTTCTGTAAGCCTCAACATATCCTGTCCATTTGGCGAGGGGCCGTCCAACTCTAGAATCCTGAGTAGTGTCCAGCGCCATTTTTATTATTCCCAGCTATGATAGTTCCCGAGCTTTAATCAGATATATCGTTCCCAAATTGCGAGATGCGGTCGACAAAACATTACGTTGCATGCATAGCATTTGCGTTAAGATTCAACGCAATCGCAAACGTATTCGAACTCTTTTTATTCTTACATAAGGAGCGTTCGAAATTATAATGCATCAATAATTTGCGATTTTTTTGTTTGCAATCGCGATGATCTTACGGGTCAGATTCGCTCCATAGCTCGCTCTGAATTTCGTTTGACAGGCCTAAGGCAGACAGGCACTGGTTTCGCCAAATTCAAAGAGAGCCATGGTCAAGTATCCGTAAGATATAGACACATAAGTATACTATTCAGTGACAGACTTGCAATGCAACATCGTTGTTTTCTGTATTAATAAAAAGTATAGATAAAAATCGACAGCTTTATATCAGGGACGCGATCATAAATTATTTATTTAAAAATTTTACTAACGGCAAGAAATTGAGGGCTCTGAATTTAGCTACTTGATGTACTTGTTTATATTTCCTACGTGAAATCTTACTCGGTGGTTACGTCGGCGGCGCAGCGGGTAGTGACTCCGTCCTCCTAACCAGAGGTCTCGGGTTCAAATCCTGGCCAGTGCACCAATGAGTTTTTCGAAACATAGTGCATTTTCATACCAACTGCTTTAACGGTGAAGGAAAACATCGTATGGAAACTTGCACATCTGATTTCTAGATGTGTATAATGGTCGCGTTGCACGTCCGTAGGTGTAAATCTAAATGTGACCGCGGGTGATGCTAAGTGCAACACTAGGCAACCGCCGTGTAGACCTTGTGGGTAGGATGGTTAATTGTGCCGCACGATAGAAAGAAGATCTTACTTGATGTTACATAGAAAGTCTGTCCCGTTCGCGCGTTAGGTTAGTGCGTGCGATCTCAGTTTATTACAATTATTCATAGACCACAGATCATCTCCACGGGGTAATCTCTACTTTGACCAGAAATTAACAGTTTGCATGTAACTTACATAATACCTTATAAAATACCTATCTATATTTTTTTACTGCATGGTTTTGACCGAATCGGTGGATCAGTTGTTAGTGCTCCTGACTACTGATCCGAGAGTCGTGGGTGCGATCCCCACCCAGGGCAAACATTTCTGCGATGAGCAGATTTGTTTGCTCTGTGTCTGGGTGTATTAAATCTATATATGTATGTATTTAAACGTATATGTGTATGTATATCAGTCTCTGGTTCCCATAATACAGGGAATCCTAGTTTGGGGCCAGATAACCAACCATTCCTGGATATTTTATTAATCATTTGAGTGTTTTTCATTTTACTTTTATTTCAAGTATTTGACCCTTTATTCTTATTTAGTCGTCTGAACAGAAAAGCGGAGCTTTCCGAAGCAAGCGTCCGCGATATGCGTAGTTTTAAATATTTGTGGGAGTTTCTCTGTTTTCTTTACTTTTGCGATGTATCAAAAAAGAACTGTGGAATGACAACGGAACATGTTCTTCAAAGAACACGTTCCACTCTAAAAGTACAATCACTATATACACTGCTTTACATATTATAGATCCACTAAAATCTATTGTTAATTTTCCTTTTCAAAATCACTTTATAATAAATGCAAATAACAACTAACACTCCATACAAGTCAATGTAAAGATATTCCTACTAAATACATATCTTTCTGTATGTAGAAGCAAGCCGGATAACCAAGTGACAACTCCACGGCAATGCCACTTCGAGTACCACTTTGTCACATGCGACGATATATTATCCGCGGGGGGAGGCGAGGGTCTCTTCTTTATACACTAACTAGCTTATGCTCGCGGCTAATCATCTACGTACCTAAATTTAAACAATTTGGAATCGGAATTTGGTGATACACTTGCTTCGTACTGAGATCGCACACACCAATCAAATCGCGCCGTACCAAAACTAGTGGACTCACCTTTCTTTGGTTGCTCCCCGCCCTCCGCTGTCTCTGCCTCTGCCTCAGCCTCGCCCTCCTGAGTTTTATCTGCATCGGCTTTCTTCTTAACCTGTCTGCAGACAGTTTTTTGGGGTCTCGTCTTCTTAGGCCTCGTTGATGTTTTCTTAATTTTCGATGATGACTTCTTGGAGTCATCTTTTTTGAGGTCGAACAGTGGTTCATTATCTTCATCTGTAAATAATGTTTGTATAAGGCAAACCATATTTTTTCTTTTTTTTTAACTACAAAGTAATTTTTCTGGTTCTATTTATAGAAGAAAAATAGCTCATACGACACGCACTTCGTCAGATTTAATTTAACAGAACACAGTAAAAAAAAAAATGTTCGGTTGAGGTAATCTTAGAGACCTGAAGACTATTTTGAAAGTCTTCGATAACCTGCAGCGGCTACTGAACTTCTTAAAGGAGCTGAGCTGACAGTGAAAGTATCACTGTCATTCATGCCAAAATAGGTGCACTTGTCGTCTATGTGAACCGCCCAATTCCACTTCGACGTTTAGCGATTCTATGAATTAGTTATTATTGGTGGACCTTACAATTACATTTCATTATAGTTTGATAAGTTGCCATAGTTCTCCACCAAAAATTACGGGGTGGGAAATGGGGGTGATATCATCTGACAACTCCTATTCGAGAGTATGAAAAAATCCCAGAACACAAAAGGAAGTCAACTGATCAGTTCAGTATCTACATTAATCTGTTGTTGATGTTGTTTACAACCCATAACGTCCTCACTGCAGGGGCACGCACGGGCCTCTTCCCATACATCGGGAAGGTTAGGCCATACTTCACACACGGGGGCCAATTCCGGATTGGTGGAGATTGTAGGGCTAGTGGCCAATCCCAGTGTCAAAACTTTTCAAGCTGCCTATAAGGCCTGCGTCATGGCTTAACGACTGCTATCTAGTGATAGCAGCAGGCACCAACGGCCTAACCTGCCTCACGAAGCGAAGCACGGAAACGGTTGAGATAAATGCCACTAAAAGTCAAACCCATCCAGGTTGTGACTGTGTCTGCAATCAATTAACCTGCCTGATCGACGCGACCACGCAAGCTGCACTTACCCACGACCGACATTAATCTGGACTCACTCCATTCACTGTTACCACATAGTTGGTATTTATTTGCGTACTACCATTTAATTTAAACTACAACTCACCATCAAAATGCATGTGAAAATCGTCATCATCACCATCCAGCCGGTCTATTTCCACTTTGATATCTGAGGATAAGATAGATAGATAGATAAAATTATTTATTTCACATACACACAATTTTGGAGTATAGAATAAGGCTAAGGGCGCTTTTATTGTCATACGGATTTATGCCGCATGCGTGCCACCCTCAACCTATCGTTTCATTACATGTTTTTAGGGCCCTTTTATTGTCATGCGTGGCACACGCACGCGGGACGCTTTGGAAACGCAGCACGCATGCGGGCCTGGCCCGCGTGCGGGTATAAATCCATATGACAATAAAAGTGCCCTAACGCTAAAGAGAAAAAAAGAACAAAAAGTAAAGAGAATAAATAATGCACAGGCTAGTGAAAATGGCCTGGACTCAGCATATGTTATGAGTACTGTAGGGTAACCACAACACTGATAATTCTGTCCAGGATAAAATGTCTTTAAAAATCATGCAATCTCACATTTTACAAAATTTTAAAATCGTCGGGTGTTACTCAGACTCAGTTTGCTCTGTGTCTGGGTGTATTATATTATATGTGTATGTACGAGTATATAAATCAATTTCTGGTTCCCATAATACAGGGAATCCTACTTTGGAACCAACTGACAGTGTGCGATTTGTACCAGATATTTATTTAATTAGAGGCTCTCTACTTACTATCTTGAAGCGTGTTGGGACTTTCCTCCGTTTCTTGAAAAGAACAAGGTACTTCCACTTTAATTAGGCTTTTACTATTTTCTGATGGTGTCAGAGCTGAAATAAAAAAAGAATAAGATAAACTTATAGTCTATTTACCAAAAATTTCAGGAAGTCACCTGCACTAAAGGTGAGAACGCACTAGGCGGAACTGCACTCCAGCGGAGCGACGCGACACGTAAAGGATACGGTGAAATGAAATGAAATGAAATATGCACTAAAGGTGAGAACGCACTAGGCGGAACTGCACTCCAGCGGAGCGACGCGACACGTAAAGGATACGGTGAAATGAAATGAAATGAAATAATATTTATTCGAAGTAGGTATCTCTGTACACTTTTCGCACGTCATATTTTTTCTACCTAATATGAAGTTCCTACCACTCGGAACTCGTGTGTGTAGCGACCAAATATTGTCTGTATGAAATTGCCAGTGATACAACGCACTGCACGACAGCGGAACTACGTGCTGCGACACTGCCTGCGCGACTGACAGACAAAATATGCCGCGAAGTGTCGCGCCAATGCAGTTTCAGTGCGTTATACAGAATAAAAGCCGTGTCGCATCGCGTCACTTTACTGCAGTGCTGTTCCGCCTAATGTATTTTTACCTTAAGTGTAAATCTATATTCAAGAATGGATGTCTTCCAGCTCGTTAAATGACAATGATACATTGCAAGAAATGTGCATCGGCCAGTGTGATACTAGCATAGTAATATATTAATAAGGTGCCCCCAAAATGTCTGCCAGGCTCAAACTGGGATCTCTACTCATCAAACTGAACAACTTTCTCCATGTAATTTGTATGTTAGATTCTTCATACAAGGCCAATCAGACTGATTGTATGTTAAAGAGTCCAAAAATTTTTCAATACCCAACATTAACTCTGTTCTGTTCTAAAACGGACCAGACACTATCAGTAATAATGACAGTATTTTCAAGTAATGACAATATATACTGACAGTGACATTATACTGATAGTGTAGTAGTTAGAATGATGGTCTGTCGCATACTAAACGATGGAATGTCAGTATACTGATGTAAAAAATATACTGACAGTGACATTATACTGATAGTGTAGTAGTTGGAATGATGGTCTGTCGCATACTAAACGATGGAATGTCAGTATACTGATGTAAAAATACTGTCATTATTACTGATAGTGTCTGGTCCGCTTAACCCTAGCTAGTTGGGTAGCCCTTAAATAATCTTTAATTAAAGAGAAAATATTTAAATTTTGTTTTCAGATTGAAACAGATTTGTTGGCACGCCATGAAACTTGCGCTGATACCAAAGTAATGCTTGTACAAAGGTATCCACATTATAGCAAAAGATGTGTGTTAACATTGTGGCAAAAGATGTAATAAGTACAAAAAACGTAAAGTACAGGTGGCATCACATTTGCCACCATAGCAAGGTTAAAAGTCTTAGAATGGGATGTTAAGATATATAGTGTATCAGTAACTATTATTCAAAAAGTAGCTTATTGTATACCTAAAATATTCCATTACGGTGTCCTTTCAATAAAAACTAAATATGTAATCGATTTTGCAAACATACCTTTTAAGATATCTTTATACACTTCCTTGAATCGTTTCTCACAGAGCAACACCTGTTGTTTGAAGTTGGTTGCATCACGGAGCCGTAAAATGCATGTCTCGCAAATTGTGAATGTTATCTCATTGATCACACCGGGCACTGGCTCCAGCTGAAAGCAGTTTGTAAACGTCACACAGAGTAAACCAAACGGTTCATCAAAATTAATGTTTCCTTGAATAGGGATCGAACCCACAGATATGCAGCAACAGTTTGCTACAGCTTAAGCTCAGTCAACCTACGAGCGATGACCTACGAGCTATAAAAATTATAGTTTCTATTATTTATGTATCTTCTTTACTTAAAGCAATAGGTTTTTTTCTGATAACCATAGCCTGGACCCTAACCAAGACAAAACCAGCCTTGTAGCAGTAGTGGCGATGCGAATTTAATAGCAGTTGTTGCGTTCCGAGACAGCCAACAGCCAAACAATTTTTACGGAAAAAAGCAACTCAAGTGAAGTATCCACTACAGGAAGACGCGAGTAACTATGAATATGCTCAATACATTAAAAGGAATCGCAGGTTGCAAAGTCTAGTTTAATACTGAGTCCTTACATTCTGATAGCAAACCTCCAACGCGACGTCTTTTTGTAAATGAATATTTCTTATGGAAATATCCAGAGCCAGATTTTAATTGAAACGCTAAATTACATATACATACTTCAATATCGAAGGACTGGCGCAGCATTTCTAAATAGTATTCCTCATGTCCCAGAATGATTCGTGGTTGTAGTAAATTGTGGAAGGAACCTTCGGAGTGGCATAAACGGCACAAGTCCTTTTCTAACTTCAACACCGTAGACATTTTGCCGTCACATCACATAGGTTTATTTTACAACTAAACAAAGATTTTCACGGTTCTATATCGTTTTTAATTGAAAAACAATGTTTTACCACAACAAAAACATTTCTTCGTCGCTACCGCGAGCGCCGCCATTATGGAACTAAAAAAAAACAAACGTCAAACTTCTTTGTTGCCATATCAATAACACCTTAATTTCTACCATTATCCCTAAAAACCTATATAGATGGCATGGCAGAGCTTGGTGCGCAGTGGAAGCGTGCTGGGCCCATAACCTGACGGCAGAGCTTGGTGTAAAGTGATCTACCCTGGAGTTGATTAAGCTAAACAAGGAATCCTTTCAGATTTCAGATGCATGTTTACTTGTGTTTGCACACAATATGCTCTATCTATACTTCATCCATACCCATTAGTAGGCCATCCTATACTATGAATTGAGTGGCCATACTTGGTCCAGTATTTCGGAATGATAATTAGTTTTTTAAAACGAAATAGATGGCGCTTATAATAAACAACAATCATAGCGTCTCACTCACTTCACTAAGTATGTGTACCGGCGCCCAAAACAGGCCCTTGATTTGGAGAATATATTGCTACGCCGCACAGTGGTTTGACTGTATGGAGGCGTCGTGACATAGGATTCTTAAAACATTTTTATTCGAAAAAAAATATACAAAAAAATACTATTGTATTCTTTTATAAGACCTTCATTTCGTATAAAAATATTTGGCCAATCGGACTCACACATCACGCGCTAATCCATAAAGCCTTCATAAGGGAAACAGGTTTGCTACTGGATATAGTAAAACAGGGTAGTGGAAACACAAATACTGGCAACGTAGCAAGACGCTTTTTTGCAGACCCGGAAAAGACTGCCGAAATCACCGGATTAAATGGTGATTTTATCAGAAGAATTGCAATTATTTTAAATTGTATTGCTTCCGGAGAAAAGATAAATATCGGAAAATTCAAGGAGTTTTGTGATATAACAGCAGAAATGCATGTTCAACTACATCTATGGTATTACATGCCGTCAAGTTTACACAAATTACTTGTTCATGGACCGCAGATTGTTCAGCATTTGTCTATTGTGCCTATAGGCTTTTTCCAGAAGAAGCTTCCGAAGCAAGGAATAAAGACTTCCGAAAATATAGGGAAAACCACACTCGCAAACACAGCAGTATTGCCACCAAGGAAGATATACTGCAATCTTCTATTATCTTCAGACCCTTTACTGACGAGTGAACACTCGACCAAGAATGGCAAAACAAAATGAAAAATTTTCATCATTTTTGGAACTTAATGTTTTACTTATTATAAAAATGAAATCGAATCTGTCGATGTAGCAGATATACCTGAGGAATTTGAATCAGATACTAATAATGAAGAAGATGAGGATGATGAAGAAGATGATGCAAATAACAAATGATCTGCGTGAATGTTTTTTTTTAATTAATTCTTTTTTTATAAGTAAAAGCGAAACGTTTTTCTTGTAAATTTGTTTATTAAGATCTTAAATATATTTATTGCTATTGATTAGATGTATATTTTAAATAGTAATCACCTTGTATATTATAAATATAACGTTGTTTTTCTATGTAAATTTTAAATTAAGATCATACATTATTTTTAAAGCTATTGTGTACATTGTATATAGTAATTACGTTGTAAATCACAATAAAGTATCTAGTAGTTATATTAATAAACTTGATTTTAATTATTTTTCATTCTACCGTGACGTTCATGACTGTTCTTTAGAAAAAAAAACAGATCTCAGAAAGAGCACTTTTGGGGCACTGAATGTCTGAAAATTTAATTTAATTAGTAATTTAATTGAAGTTTAAACTCATTATCTAAGCACAGTAATAGTTCAATATAGCTTTTTTTCATTAAAAAATACCACCTCGCGTATAGGACACTTTTGGGGCACCAAATGTCCGAAAATTCCTAGTGCTAGGTACAAAGATATTTATTAAGTAATTTAACTGAAGTTAAAACTCATAAACTACCCACAGTGATGGTTGAATATAGCTTTTATTCAGAAAAAATAAAATTTACCATGTCGCAGAAAAGACTCTTTTGGGGCACTAAATGTCCGAAAATACCTAGTGCTAGGTACAAAGATATTTATTTAGTAATTTAACTGAAGTTAAAACTCATAAACTACCCACAGTAATGGTTGAATATAGCTTTTATTCAGAAAATTTATATCAACCATATCTCAGAAGGGGCACTTTTGGGGCACCTAGTGTCTTCGGATAAAATGTAGCCAAGGGTAGTTCAAAACGAATTATTGGAACCCCAACCTGAAATCGGGAGAAATTCAGACGGTATAGAATTTAATATAATCACTTTCATACAAAAAATACACGTTTTATGGATTAGCGCGTGATGTGTGAGTCCGATTGGCCAAATATTTTTATACGAAATGAAGGTCTTATAAAAGAATACAATAGTATTTTTTTTATATTTTTTTTCGCACAGTGGTTTGACTGTATGGAGGCGTCGTGACATAGGATTCTTAAAATATTTTTATTCGAAAAAAAAAATATAAAAAATACTATTGTATTCTTTTATAAGACCTTCATTTCGTATAAAAATATTTGGCCAATCGGACTCACACATCACGCGCTAATCCATAAAACGTGTATTTTTTGTATGAAAGTGATTATATTAAATTCTATACCGTCTGAATTTCTCCCGATTTCAGGTTGGGGTTCCAATAATTCGTTTTGAACTACCCTTGGCTACATTTTATCCGAAGACACTAGGTGCCCCAAAAGTGCCCCTTCTGAGATATGGTTGATATAAATTTTCTGAATAAAAGCTATATTCAACCATTACTGTGGGTAGTTTATGAGTTTTAACTTCAGTTAAATTACTAAATAAATATCTTTGTACCTAGCACTAGGTATTTTCGGACATTTAGTGCCCCAAAAGAGTCTTTTCTGCGACATGGTAAATTTTATTTTTTCCGAATAAAAGCTATATTCAACCATCACTGTGGGTAGTTTAAGAGTTTTAACTTCAGTAAAATTACTTAATAAATATCTTTGTACCTAGCACTAGGAATTTTCGGACATTTGGTGCCCCAAAAGTGTCCTATATGCGAGGTGGTATTTTTTTAATGAAAAAAACCTATATTGAACTATTACTGTGCTTAGATAATGAGTTTAAACTTCAATTAAATTACTAATTAAATTAAATTTTCAGACATTCAGTGCCCCAAAAGTGCTCTTTCTGAGACCTGTTTTTTTTTCTAAAGAACAGTCATGAACGTCACGGTAGAATGAAAAATAATTAAAATCAAGTTTATTAATAGAACTACTAGATATTTTATTGTGATTTACAACGTAATTACTATATACAATGTACACAATAGCTTTAAAAATAATGTATGATCTTAATTTAAAATTTACATAGAAAAACAACGTTATATTTATAATATACAAGGTGATTACTATTTAAAATATACATCTAATCAATAGCAATAAATATATTTAAGATCTTAATAAACAAATTTACAAGAAAAACGTTTCGCTTTTACTTATAAAAAAAGAATTAATTAAAAAAAAAACATTCACGCAGATCATTTGTTATTTGCATCATCTTCTTCATCATCCTCTTCTTCTTCATTATTAGTATCTGATTCAAATTCCTCAGGTATATCTGCTACATCGACGAATTCGATTTCATTTTTATAATAAGTAAAACATTAACTTCCAAAAATGATGACAATTTTTCATTTTGTTTTGCCATTCTTGGTCGAGTGTTCACTCGTCAGTAAAGGGTCTGAAGATAATAGAAGATTGCAGTATATCTTCCTTGGTGCCAATACTGCTGTGTTGACGCCTTCATAAAGGAAACAGGTTTGCTACTGGATATAGTAAAACAGGGTAGTAGAAACACAAATGCTGGCAACGTAGCAAAACGCTTTTTTGCAGACCCGGAAAAGACTGCCGAAATCACCGGATTAAATGGTGATTTTATCAGAAGAATTGCAATTATTTTAAATTATATTGCTTCCGGAGAAAAGATAAATATCGGAAAATTCAAGGAGTTTTGTGATATAACAGCAGAAATGCATGTTCAACTACATCTATGGTATTACATGCCGTCAAGTTTACACAAATTACTTGTTCATGGACCGCAGATTGTTCAGCATTTGTCTATTGTGCCTATAGGCTTTTTCCAGAAGAAGCTTCCGAAGCAAGGAATAAAGACTTCCGAAAATATAGGGAAAACCACACTCGCAAACACAGCAGTATTGCCACCAAGGAAGATATACTGCAATCTTCTATTATCTTCAGACCCTTTACTGACGAGTGAACACTCGACCAAGAATGGCAAAACAAAATGAAAAATTGTCATCATTTTTGGAACTTAATGTTTTACTTATTATAAAAATGAAATCGAATTCGTCGATGTAGCAGATATACCTGAGGAATTTGAATCAGATACTAATAATGAAGAAGATGAGGATGATGAAGAAGATGATGCAAATAACAAATGATCTGCGTGAATGTTTTTTTTTTAATTAATTCTTTTTTTATAAGTAAAAGCGAAACGTTTTTCTTGTAAATTTGTTTATTAAGATCTTAAATATATTTATTGCTATTGATTAGATGTATATTTTAAATAGTAATCACCTTGTATATTATAAATATAACGTTGTTTTTCTATGTAAATTTTAAATTAAGATCATACATTATTTTTAAAGCTATTGTGTACATTGTATATAGTAATTACGTTGTAAATCACAATAAAATATCTAGTAGTTCTATTAATAAACTTGATTATAATTATTTTTCATTCTACCGTGACGTTCATGACTGTTCTTTAGAAAAAAAAACAGATCTCAGAAAGAGCACTTTTGGGGCACTGAATGTCTGAAAATTTAATTTAATTAGTAATTTAATTGAAGTTTATACTCATTATCTAAGCACAGTAATAGTTCAATATAGCTTTTTTTCATTAAAAAAATACCACCTCGCATATAGGACACTTTTGGGGCACCAAATGTCCGAAAATTCCTAGTGCTAGGTACAAAGATATTTATTAAGTAATTTTACTGAAGTTAAAACTCATAAACTACCCACAGTGATGGTTGAATATAGCTTTTATTCAGAAAAAATAAAATTTACCATGTCGCAGAAAAGACTCTTTTGGGGCACTAAATGTCCGAAAATACCTAGTGCTAGGTACAAAGATATTTATTTAGTAATTTAACTGAAGTTAAAACTCATAAACTACCCACAGTAATGGTTGAATATAGCTTTTATTCAGAAAATTTATATCAACCATATCTCAGAAGGGGCACTTTTGGGGCACCTAGTGTCTTTGGATAAAATGTAGCCAAGGGTAGTTCAAAACGAATTATTGGAACCCCAACCTGAAATCGGGAGAAATTCAGACGGTATAGAATTTAATATAATCACTTTCATACAAAAAATACACGTTTTATGGATTAGCGCGTGATGTGTGAGTCCGATTGGCCAAATATTTTTATACGAAATGAAGGTCTTATAAAAGAATACAATAGTATTTTTTTATTATTTTTTTTCGAATAAAAATGTTTTAAGAATCCTATGTCACGACGCCTCCATACAGTCAAACCACTGTGCGACGCCTCCATACAGTCAAACCACTGTGCGCCGCCTCTGTAGATTTAAAATAACGTATAATGTATCGTGAAATGAGAGCCGGATGGATAGCTTACAAATCTTCTAATCTGAAGAGTCAGAATCTTGTCAGGTAAATCTTACCTTGGTTCTGGAAGACCTAATATTAATATTTTTCAGATATCTAACTATGATGCTTGTTAATACCTACAACTGAGAAACACTCATTATTATTTTTCCCACAATTTATAGTGTTAAAATAAAATAAATAGCAAATCAAGATTAATTTTATTTATACATATACATAGGTATTCATATTTGAATTATATTAAAATAAAAATTACTTTATTGCACAAAACATAATACATATCAGTAAATATTTAAAAGAATAATACATTTATAAATGCAACTTCAAAAAGAGTAAGTAGTCACGTTTTCAACTGGATTTTGTGAACATAGAGCTTTAAAAATCTAGATGATTACTCAGGCCCTAGACCTGTTTCATGAACTCTCATATGCTCTCTTAAGGTATAACTTCTGGCGTAAGTTTTACTACAAATATTGCAAGAATAGGGCCTTTCTCCAGTGTGCTTTAGCATATGTTTCTTGAGTCCATGGTTGGTAATAAATGCCATTCCACAATCAGAACATTTTTTATTCTTATTTCCGTGGGTCTGCCTGATATGGGTGGCCAAATAGTGTTTTATATTATACTCTCTGGCGCAGATAGGGCATTTAAACTTATGAGTAATATTGTGGGCTTCAGACATATGCTTGATACGGTCGTTGTAATGTTTCATAGGCTTTAAACATATCTGGCATTTGATAATGCGCTTTGAATGCGCACTCTCGATGTGATTTGATCTTGACATTTTAGTTTTTAGCACTTTATCACATAAAGAGCAAGGGAAATGTCCACTTTCGTGTGTTTTTTTATGAACTTTTAATCTCTTAGAATTAATAAAAGATCGTCCACATACGTCGCATATACAATTCGCGTAGTGCTCATTCAAATGTGTACTCAAAGTCCTAAATACGTGAAATTCTTTGTCACATAAATGACAAATGTAGGGACTAGAATTCACTTTGTAATCTGCTATGCAATCATTGTAAATAATTTTCTTGTGAACAGTTTCAAAATGGTGACTCAACATACTGACATCAGTCAAAACTAACGAGCAATGGCGGCACTCTAGATTTGAAATATCTATTTGTAAAGAGCGAGGGTAGCATTTCATTTTTTTCAGTTCTGCTTCAGTATCACTGTGATTTTCCAGACTGTGGTCTCTAAGAGAGTTCATATCCATGAAGTCTTGGGAGCAAAAGAAGCACTGGAACCAGCTCTTGTGATGTCGAAAAGGGCAAGCAGTTGTGTCCCTTAGAATTATGTCACATGTCAAAATGACACGTTTCCTTTGAGATATCTGCTTCTTATCTTTGCCTCTGAGATTTGGTTGTCCTGAAAGTAAATTATCTATTCAGTAAAAATATACAAGACTTTCAAAAGAAAATATTGTATTTTTTTTTCTAAGCAAGTCTTAACCATGGTCACCCTACACTACAGGTACATGAAGGCTCCCGGAATAAACATTATAAAATTGTAGCAAGAATAATCGACAACGCTGAATGCGTTACAAAAAACCGATTTCAATCGTGTAACATACGGGTCAAACTGAGAATCTCCTTTTTTGATGTCGGTTAAAATACTAAAACCTTCTCTTTAATGTTACAAATACTTTTCTGAAAACCGCATCAAAATCGGTTCAGCCAAACGCGAGATAACCGCGGACAAACATACATACATACACACAGGTCAAACTGAGAACCTCCTTTTTTTGAAGTCGGTTAAAAACAATAGTGAATATCTGTACCTAACTTATGTAAATGTGAGTGGTAACGCAAAAAGGGACCTGAAGGGATTGGAAACAGTTTTTGTTTTTCATGAATTTTGTTTCTGTGGTCTTTTCAGCTTTGTTTTGGTCTAATCACAATATTTTTTCAGGTGCCATCGTTTTATGGATTTTTTAGTGAGCCGAGGCAGTTTTGGAACTAATTTCGACTCAAAACTTTAAACGCGATATACTCGAAATCATTTATTTTATAAACTATTATTTTGTACAATAATCAGGTATATTAAAAACTCCTCAAGGAAGTTCTGTAGATTTAAACTTTCTTGATTGAATTTTATAATTTTGATTGAATTTTATAATTTCTCATAATATATTTTTTTTTTTATTCAAGATTTGGGAGCGTTTGATGTATGTAATTAATGTATGAACTTACTCTGTTTCTTACTACAACCATTTGTAGATACTTCTGTATTTGAATTTTTTTTCATGATTTTAGATATAGGAGTATCAGAATCATAATTAACAGTTTTCTGCATCTCTTCTGTGTCATATTCATCATTTCTGCCACTAGATTTTGCAAACTCCTCCATTTCAATTTTTAATTTATTACTATCTGAAAAAAACTGATTACGATCATGCAATCGTATGGGCTGAAACGGTTTTTTTATTGCAGGTTCCAGAACACTGCACAAGAAATCACCAAATATATGAATTGGAATTTTGTGATATTATGTTTTTATCCATAATGGGTTATTGAATATTTAGTAAAAATATAAATTAGAATATAACAATTCTACTCATCACAGAAAAGTTTTGCCCTGTGTGGGGATCAAACCCACGACTCTCAGATCAGAGGTCAGGATTGCTAACCACTTAGCCACCGGTTACTCAGAATCAAGTATAGAATACAGGAAAAATATTTAAAAATCCACTCTTCAATTAATTTTCAGATTTCCATTCTAAATCTGAATAGTGAACAACAATTTGCATGGAAAACTTGAAAAAAAATTGTAAATCAGATTTTTTCGATATATTTCTTGTATTCTATACTTGATTCTGAGTAACTCCTTAAAATCTCAAATGCACTTTTATTAACACCCTGTATAACATGCGAAGATTAGCCATCCTAACATGTCTATTAACATAATTATTATCTGTGCCTATGCAGACTAATTACCTTTTATATTACAACATTCTGTGAATATTCTATCTGCATTCTGCACACATTTTTTGAATGTGGCTGCTTTTCTCAGGCTGTCCACGCATGTTTCACAAATGAGTCTACTCATTCCCCACTTTTTCATATGTGATAGCTGCAGGAAAGATGTTTTTTTTTTTTAAATAAAAAGATTATGCAAATGTATTATTATTATTAGTTAATACACTAGCAGCTCTGTTAGCGTAGTAACAGCTATGTAACTTCTAAGCTCAGATGAAGAAAAGGCAGGAAGGAATTGGCAAGCCCGCTTCCTTATCATTAGGTAACATAATGCCAAGGGCTTAACAATCATAGATAAAAAAGAAAATAAGGAACAAGAAACCAGAAAAAAGGTTGGAAATTGACAACTCTTTATAATAATGTATGCTAACATTCCATAACATTCCCACACTGCTGCATACGTCTATTCCAAAAGGCCTGTTGAGTTTTTATTATTTTAGCATAGTAATTATAAGTGAATATTATAGAAAAATATAAAAAAAAAACATTGAATCTTCTACAACTTTGACTGAGTGAATTCAATAACAATATCTTATGAATTATTGAGAATTTAAGGACTTTACACACAAAATTGGAACTCTAGTTTACAAGTCGAATATTGTACAAAAAGAAATTCACTTGCAAAGCCATTGAAAACTTACATAAATACCAAAACATTCGACCAACATATCATGATATGCTTCCTCGATTTCGGAGTCAGTTCTGTAAGCCACGGTAAGGTCCCACGTCCCGTTGGTTGACAGACAGCATCTGCAGACATCTGGTTGTGCTGCCCAACTTTTCTGGTCTTCACGATCCATCATTTCAGTCAGTTCTTGAAAAATATAAAAAATTAGAAATCAGAAATAAACAAGCTACAATCAATAGGAATGGTTGACATTGACGTTTATTTGTTTTGGTAGTTTTCTTTTTGTATAAGTGTGGTAATTAAAAATTCTTATTCTAGCAACCCTGTAAAAAAAATAACGTCAAAAATGCGTTTCTGACGCGTGATACCCGGCAGCATTAGCCAGCCAGCAGTGAGCATCTCCCTTTGAGTAATAGTGTTCTGTGGTGAGCATGCATAGGCAGCGCAACACTACGAGGCAGGCATTTTGTCTGTGATCTATAATCTATATTCATCTATTCAACCAAAATTCATCACTGATATAATATGAGTTATGTATGATGTATGACTGGTATATTTTACATCGAGCAAGCAGCGCTCTCAACATGAGCAGACCACCTTAGCTTAGTCATTGCCTGCGCTGCAATATAAAAGCACAGATAAAAGTAGGGATGGGTAAGTACTGCAGTATTTACTTATGCCAGAGTAAATACTCAGTAAAAACTATTATAAGTACTATTTTTTTTACTTTTTACTGAGTATTTATGTTTTACTAACAAAAACTTAATAAGCTATTATTTTTTATCTAATATTTATCTGAATGACACTTTTTTACATTTTCTAAGTTCTTTAAGTTTTCTAAGTTCTAAGTAGTCTGACGATATAACATTATTAACATTTTATTTAGGGGATTCCTAAGTTACCAACTAAAAAAAATCACTTTAGCGCACACGGGAAACTTTTATGTACCACTAATGCGTGCAACTTGTTTTGTTTTTAGGGTTCCGTACCCAAAATGGCAAAAAACGAACCCGTATAATTTCGCCCTGTCCGTCCGTCCATCACAGCCATTTTACTCAGTGATTATTGGCACTATGTGGATGTTTTTTTTATGGAATGGAAAGTGACAATGTAGTCAAGGATGGTACACGCAAACTCAAATAATGATTTGAAGACTCCCAGATTATAGAATTCGGGAAACACAGACGCAAGTAAGGAGTTCCACTCCCGCGCAGTTCGCATAATAAATGCAGAAGCATATCGCTTCGTGCGAATAGGTGGTATATAAACTACGAAGGGATGAAACGCCTCCCTGCGCCTAGTGAACCGAAGGTGGAATGGAGCTAGGGGAATGAGGTCAAGAAGTTCTTGAGCACACTCTCCGAAATTAATTCGATAAAAAAAACGATAAAGAGGCGGCTTTGCGGGATGCTCAAGGCAAACTCGTCATCACCTATTAGTCTCCTGGCGCGCCGGTCGATAGCATCCAAGGCTTCAAGCTGGTAGCGGGCTTCTTACATTATATCAGGACTTGTGCCTGATATAATGTAAGAAGCTGTCCAGGTGTGAAGTACCGTCTCACCTTAGATAGGATACCTAGGTCCATTGCAGCTACTTTAGCCTTGGACTCTATGTATTGTCCGAAATTCATGTTAGATGTTAAAGTCACGTCTAGGCGCTCAAGGTGGTCAGTTATCGGAATCAATTCATCTCGGAGAGTAGGAGTCAAGGTGAAAGGACTCCTTTTGGCAGAAAAAAAGACACGCCTGTATTTTAGAGGCATTGATCCTAACGAGGTTGTTGAAATGAAATTGAGTTGAAATATTTTATTCGAAGTAGGTAGCAGTGTACACTTTTCGAACGTCATTCTTTTATCTACCTAATACGAGGTTCCTACCACTCGTAACTTGTATACCCACCGTTTCGGTTAGTGTTTGCGGAGTGAGAAGAAACGGCGGGCCCTAAAAGCTCTCCCCCCGCAAACCGCGCCTTACCTCCGCATCACACTCCTCCCCCCGCACCCCGCGCCTCCCCCCGCACCCCGCACCTCCTGCACCCCACTCCTCACCGTCCTCCACTCCCCGCTCCTGTCCTCCGCAATCCGCGCCTCAACCCCGCACCCGCTTCCCCCCGCACCCCGCTCCCCCTCGTACCCCGCTCCCCCCCAAACCGCACTCCTCACCATCCCCGCACCCCGCTCCTCTCCCCCGCAACCCGCGCCTCAACCCCGCACCCTGCTCCTCCCCCCTGCATCCCGCTCCTCCCCCCGCACCCTGATCCTCCGCTCCCCGCACCTTCCACCCGCACCCACCCATCCTCCCCTGCACCCCGCGTCTCCCCCCGCACCCTTTTGCCCCACCACCCGTACCCCGCGTCTCCCCCCGCAAACCGTGCCATAACCCCGCAAACCGCGCCTCACCCCCCGCACCTTGATCCTCCTCTCGCACCCCGCGACTCACCCTCCCCCGCACCCCGCTCCTCCCCCACCTACACCCCGCACCTCCCCCCGAACCCCGCTCATCGCCTTTGTTTTGTTTGTTGTATAAATCTACGTCCTATTTAGCAAATTGGTAGTATAGTATTAAAAAAATATTTGCCCTGGGTGGGAATCGAACCCACGACTCTCGGATCAATAGTCAGAAGCGGAAACCACTGAGTCAGTGTTAGGTGTTATTAGTAAGAATCATTATGAAAAAATCGAAATATTGACATCGCGACAGACAGACATCGACAGAGTCACGTCACTACGTCGCCGCAAACCCAGTGACCTTGTCGCTTGCGTCGTGAACAGTCATCGCTGTCGCTGTCGTTGTCGCTGTCGCCGTCGCTTGCGTCCAGGCCACGGCCTTATATGTAGCAGGAATAGAGTTGCACAAAGAACCGAACCCTGAGATACCCCGGCATCGATAGCCAATAGGTCAGACAAGCAGCCATCAACGACTACCCGAATCGACCGTTCCCTCAGGAAATTGGATACTCAGTTGCACAAGCTCACAGGGAGCCCGTAAGATGGAAGCTTGCCAATAAGGCTGGCGTGCCAGACCCTATCAAAAGCCTTTGAATTGTCGAGAGACACAACGAGTGCTTTACCATGTTTCTCAATGGCCTCGCCCCAAACATGCGTAGCATACACAGGAAGATCTCCTCGGCGAAACCCGTATTGTCGATCGCTAAGAAGGTCATTGTCTTCGAGATATGCAAGAATGAGGTTGTTCAATACACGTTCCATAATCTTGGATTGTGGAAGTGATTACTATGGGGCGGTAGATGGCAGGGTCCAGTTTTGGGCACAGGTTGCACGTTGGCAAGCTTCCAGGACTTTGGGACTACACCTGTCTTAAGAGAGAGATGGTACAGACGTATCAGAACAGGAGACAACTCAGGAGCGCAGTTCTTGAGAACTGTGGCTGGTATACCATCAGGTACACTGGCTTTGTTCACGTCTAGATTGCGAAGTGTATTGAGAACCTTTTGGCGGATACAGATTGGAGGCATTGTAGTACCGCAAGGAGGTAAGTTGGGTGGTGTACTATTCGTAGAATCCAAACGCAAATATTTTCAGCAACAAGTTTGCCTTGATTACCATGTCATGGAAAAATATCCGATAAAAAGTTTTTACTGTCTCTAGAGAGTAAATACTAAGTTAATATAGTAAATACTCAGTATTTACTCAAACTCAGTATTTACTCTGACTCAGTTTTTACTGCCTTACCCATCCCTAGATAAAAGTATATACTTTCCTTTTCTATGACAGAAATGAATTCTACGATCGTAAAAAAAAACGCATTTTGTAAAAACACGTCAGACGTCAGACGTGCGAGCCTTCAGAAATTTTTAGAAGTTTGTAGAAATCAAAGTTTCAGGTAAATAAATGGTCATATTTTTTGTCTTAAACTCTTTTTTAACTAAGTCCTTTACCCGGTCTATCCGTTATAAAAGTTTCTCACTAGAAATAGTTTATATCTCGTCAGACATTCCGTCACAAACAAAATTAAGTACCTATTTCACAATCGGCAATAGACAGGAAGTTGCTATCAAATCGTTTCATGTATTTGTTATAATTTCAAGGTTTCCTGGAGTATTTGCTGAAATGGCAGATCCAATTTACGAGGAATACCAAGAAGAAGCAACCTCGAAAATGTTCAATCCACTTGTTTACGTTTATTATGGTAAGTTCCCATTCTGATGTCTTTCTCAAGTTAAGGGCGTCACACACCAGCTCTATTTCATCTTACGATATCCACCACAATCATGGACAGATATTCAAGCATGAGGCTTCAAACTTCACAGTCACCTCACTTTGTCCATGAGTGTGGCGGATATAACACCCTTTACTGTCTATCTGGTTGCCACTGTAAACAAGTAAGTGCCAACTGTGGGATGCCGGTGGGGCCCAGACGAATGTTCAAGTCACCAGGTCGTCTCATAACACTGTTAATATATCACCGTTATAATGCGAAAACCAATTATCTCGATTTTTTACTCTAAAGGACTTAACTATACATAATCTCATTATTTTTTGCCCTCTTTCGTCTGCTGAAACCCGTTATACTCAAAATTACATAGTTTCCAAGGTATTACCTCAGAAAATCTATAATTTTGCGTAAAATATAAGAAAGAGGACAAAAAATAATGAGATTATGTATAGTTGAGTCCTTTATAGTAAAAAATCGAGATAATTGGTTTTCGCAGTATAACGGCGATATTTGAGTTGCATGCCAGCTGCTATTACTAGATGGCAGTCGTTAAGCCATGTCGGAGCCCTTATAAGCAGCTTGAAACTTCTGTTACTGGGGTTGGCCACTAGCCCCACAACCTCCATCAGTCCGAACTTGGTCCCTGTGTGTAAAGTATGTCTTAACCTTCCCAAGATATGGAAAGAGACCCGTGCCCCTGCAGTGGGGACATAATGAGTTGTAAACATGTTTAAGTTATTGTATTAATTGGGCTTAAAAGTTAACATAAAACACCATTTTATTTTTATGATATCGAGGTGGTTCCTTTATAGTGTGATAAGATGACATATAGTCCCTCGCACAACTTACTCTCCTATCTCATTTTTCTTAAATTTTTTAAAACAACCCTATTTCAATTACATAAAGTCCAAACCAACTGAGACAGGAGAGTTAGTTGTTGCGAGGGACGATATATCTGTATTTATGAAAGGCATGTTTTTATTGGGCAAATCCTTCGGTGGAGATATTGGGTACAAGATAATTAATACAGTATCTTGCACTAGTAACGGAAGACTAAAATATTACTACAGATGATTGAGGTTTTTAGATTTACATATTAGCAAATGTCAATTAATTATTTTATTGAATTACAAAGAATCAAACTGCCTTAGTTATATATGCAAATTGTCTTAAATTACAGTGTTCCAGGTACTAGCCGCTTATGGCTGGTACATCGTAGGAGCTTTTGCACTGACTCTGTACCTCGTACACCAGCTCCGGCCGTACTACAAGCGGTGGCTGGAGGCACGAGAGGATGCTTACTACCATAAGAGTATGTTCTTATTTTTTACCTTTTTATACTAATTTCAATTGGTCTTCTATCATTTATTGACTGTCTCGGTCGCTAAGTGGTTAGCAATCCTGACCTCTGATCCGAGAGTCGTGGGTTCGATCCCCACAGAGGGCAAACTTTTCTGTGATGAGCAGAATTTTTTGCTCTGAGTCTGGGTGTATAATATCTATATTTGTATGTATTTAATGTGTATGTGTATGTATATCAGTCTCTGGTTCCCAAGATACTAGTTTGGGGCTAGATGACCGTGTGTGATTTGTCCCGGTTATTATTATTATCTACTAAACTGAAAGTCATCAAGACGTTATGACATATACATTTAGATCTATATACATGAAGTAAAGCACAGTTACCATAGGTTGGTTAGTGTGCCTTATCGTTAGAGACACAGGGGCCAGCACTGCTGCTATTCAATCATTGCAGTCTATTCTAAATCTCCAGAGCTGACTAGCAGGCTAGTTTGAGTAGGCAGTGTACTGCTTCTTCAGTTTTAGCACTTCTACCATCTTCAGTGACAAAAACGAGGGGTGATATATTTAGTTTCAATTCAATTTAATTCAAAATTTATTCATAATATTATTCATTACATGTCACTTAATATATACAATTAAATTATTATGATGTAATACGTTATTTTAGGCCTATACCCAAGAAGGGATTCTTAACTTAGATAAAGAAAAAAACTAACCAGATTAATAATTTAAAATTAAATATATTATACTTTAACTAACAAAACTAACAAATATTTTCAAATGTAAAGTTAAGGAAATAAAAAGGCTAAATAAAATACG
This sequence comes from Coleophora deauratella, assembly GCA_958295455.1. NCBI lineage: Eukaryota > Metazoa > Arthropoda > Insecta > Lepidoptera > Coleophoridae > Coleophora > Coleophora deauratella. The sequence continues at coordinate 6,683,992 of OY282415.1, forward strand.
TTATTTTTATTATTTTACAAGATTTTGTCATCTATTATATGTATTGAAGCATTTGTTTAAATACGTTGTTTGTTTTCGCGTGTCTCGAGAAATTCCTCTACGGTATACAATGCATTACCGATCAGGAACTCTTTTAATTTTGACATGAAATTTTAAGACCTCATCTAAGCACGTTAACCTTAAGGGGTCCTCAGTTATTTAAATCTCTGGGTATTATGATGCTTACAAGTTCTACAAATAGCGAATTTTGTAAAAAGCAATATGAAGTTTTTTTAAACAAATGATAGAAACCCCGACATATTACTTTACAACACTTTGCCCATACTTTTACTTTTTACATTAACTTTTTATGAACAACAGGGTTATCGTGGTGTGTAGAAATATGTAACGCTTTGCCATAACAATTATTTAAGAAAATGCCTGCTAAATTTTTTAGATTAAAGTTACCTAATGACTCTGTGACTAAACTACCTTCTGAAATAATGTTGTTCTTTATACTGTCTTCTTACGTATATTTGCATGTCACAAAATGACGAAATATGCTGTACTTTACTTACTCCAACTTCTTAATTATGTAACCTTACTTAAGTGAGTAATTAGATTAGATTTATTTATTTCATATTATCAATGTCAAGTTTACAAAAATGTCAGAGGATAATATGATCGTCAAGGCAATAATTAAATAAATAATAAGATAATTTAAAATGTCACACGTAAAGAAATATAACTATATCTAAATATGTCATTAATAAATTAAAAAAGTACATTTCAAAATGTATGTCAAACAAAAAATATAAATATCAAATTAAAATACATGTCAATACTACAAAGTAATAAAATGTAAATAAATTAAGTCATCTTAATAACAAACTCATTAACCGAATAGAATTCATTATCCAACAAAAATTAAATTGAAAACTGAAAAATTTGTTTTAAATATAAATTGTATACTTATTTCAAGTTATAAACTTCCAGACCCTGATGTGGCGTTAGCTCGTATGGAGGCGATACAGCGCGCGAGAGAGAAACAACAACAGGAATTGCTTGCTGCGTCGATACGGGCTAAGGAGCAAGAAAAGGAGGTTAGTTGTTGTGGGATATTTTTCGCTTTGATTCGTAGACAAAATTGTTATGATTTTTTTATTTTTTTCTCAGTTGAACAACTGATGTTTTTTTTTGTTGATTGGTACTCTTGCACTATTAGTTGTTAGTTGCTATAGAAAAAAATATTCAAGGGCACATTGGCTTTCCTAACCTTATCGTGTCAGCCTTAAGCTACTTTTCCACCGGTGAGGCGAGGCGAGGAGTCGAGTGAGGAGAATTTTAAATTGTATGGGAAAAAATTAATTCTCTTCTCGCACATCTTTGGTGGAAATAGTCTTCTTCTTAGAGATTTCAATTCTCTTCACTCCACTCCTCGCCTCTCGCCGGTGGAAAAAGGGCCTTTTTCTATTAAGCTACATTTGGTTTGTGTGTGTGGTCTAGAATTTTGCTGCCCAAAACTATCCAACCTGTCTTATTTGAATGATTGCTGGCATTTGTTGACCTTGAAAATCAGCTGTATCATTATGCCTTTCAAATAGAATTTTTGAAAGCCAAAAGTCGATAGTATTAATCTTAAATAGCAACCATCGAAATATTTTTTTGCAGTTGGTAAACTGACCGCGACTGTGTCGTTGTAGGGGACAATAGTTTTCCAAGTGTAGAGCAATGTTCATTTTTGTGACTTTTGGGCGGAAATTTTAAACATATATATTTTTATGGCAGAGGTGGCAAACGAACAGACGGATAGACGGATCACCTGATGGTGAGCGATAACCGCCGCCCATAGACACCCGCAACACCGGAGGAGTCACAAGTGCGTTGCCGGCTTATTCGAAAAAAGCGGCGAAAATTATCGAATCTCAATTCCCGTGATTTACGAACTATTTACATGCCTACAAGTTTGTATGAAGACCTCGGTGCGGGAGTCCGACACGCACTTGACCGGTTTTGTAAAATTAATCTTATCGTTCGGTAACACTAACTTTATATTTATTATTATAATACGTTTCCAGCTAGAAGAGAAGAAACGCCAGGAGAGATTGGAGCGGTTGGAGAAGTATAGGGCAGACGGCGGGCAGCGGCTCGGCAGCGCTAGCGATGGTGAGATTTTTTCTATATAATAATAATAAAGCCTTATATTACTGACACTTATGTTAACTTACACATATTTAAATATATACTATATACCTAATTTTTTAAATGTAACTATTTTAATTTAACACATCGGCAACTTTGTCAGTTTGCCTTCCGGCATAGACCTCCCCCAGATTTTGCCAAAGACGTCTATCCATTGCCTTCCTGGGCCATGTTCCTCCAGCTGCTTTTCTAATATCATCTTCCCATCTTATTCTTTGTCTCCCTTTTTTTCCTTTTCCCCTCTCGAGGATACCAAACTGTTACCTTTTTGAGATTTGAGATTTTTTCTATACTAATTTATTAATATCATGTTCCTACAGCCGAGTTAATCTTATAAGGATTGGAATAACAGGTGTGCATTCCATGGCTACGCTCCGACAGTAACTGTTTTCTACTCTTTTACGGCAACCCTTCTTTACTCTCTGACAGAGACTGTTCTCTAGTATCTGACAGCGACCGTACTGTAAGCTCTGAGAACAATTATTCTCTACCCTTACAGCAACCATTCTCTACCCTTACAGCAACCGTTGTCTACTCTCTGACAGCAACCATACTCTAAGCTCTTAGAGCAACCATTCTCTACTCTCTGATAGCAATCATTCCCGTCTCTGAGTTCTCAGAGCAACCATACTCTAAGCTCTTAGAGCAACCATTCTCTACTCTCTGATAGCAATCATTCCCGTCTCTGAGTTCTCAGAGCAACCATACTCTAAGCTCTTAGAGCAACCATTCTCTACTCTCTGATAGCAATCATTCCCTACTCTGAGTTCTCAGAGCAACCATACTCTAAGCTCTTAGAGCAACCATTCTCTACTCTCTGATAGCAATCATTCCCTACTCTGAGTTCTCAGAGCAACCATACTCTAAGCTCTTAGAGCAACCGTTGTCTACTCTCTGACAGCAATCATTCCCTTCTCTACTCTTTGACAGCAAGCATACTCTAAGCTCTTAGAGCAACCATTCTCTACTCTCTGATAGCAATCATTCCCGTCTCTGAGTTCTCAGAGCAACCATACTCTAAGTTCTTAGAGCAACCATTCTCTACTCTCTGATAGCAATCATTCCCGTCTCTGAGTTCTCAGAGCAACCATACTCTAAGCTCTTAGAGCAACCATTCTCTACTCTCTGATAGCAATCATTCCCTACTCTGAGTTCTCAGAGCAACCATACTCTAAGCTCTTAGAGCAACCATTCTCTACTCTCTGATAGCAATCATTCCCTACTCTGAGTTCTCAGAGCAACCATACTCTAAGCTCTTAGAGCAACCGTTGTCTACTCTCTGACAGCAATCATTCCCTTCTCTACTCTCTGACAGCAAGCATACTCTAAGCTCTTAGAGCAACCATTCTCTACTCTCTGATAGCAATCATTCCCGTCTCTGAGTTCTGAGAGCAACCTTTCTCTATGCATTGACAGCAACCATTCTTCACTCTCTAACAGTCACTGATCTCTACATTCTGAAAGCGATTGGTTTTGTACCTTCCAATTCACTTTCGAGATATCCAATAAGCTATTCTATTCTATTGCTAGGCGCAGTAGCGAATGCTAAAAGAGACGTCGGGCGACCATTGCTTCACTTCAAAGACTGTGCCAAGCGGGACATGTTAGCCTTTAAAATAGACCCTCGTTACTGGGAGGGGCTCGCAGAAAACCGGCTCGAATGGCGCAAATGCATTGCGAAAGGGCGAAAGTTATGTGACGAAGCCTGGCTCAGAGAGCTCGCAACCAAGAGGGAAAGGCGTCACATGGGCGGCACCAGTACATCTGCCGCAAACTTTCCCTGTCAAGCCTGCGGGCGAGTCTGCCGCGCTCGCATCGGTCTCATAAGTCACCAAAAACGTTGTGCCAAGATATTGCAGTAAATCATCTGTAATAGACGCAAAGGCCATTAATTGATTGTCTGAGTAAACTGTTTCTGTTGGAGCATAGTAGCCATGTCTCTTATTGCAACTAAAATCAATACAACTCACCACTGAAAGATTTTCTTTATTTTTATTCACTCAGCAGGGTGGACCCAACGTTTTTCAATTTTGCATAAAATTTTTAGATATTTATGTATTTTTTTTTATTTTCCTTCACCAAACCAGGACTTGGCCCCCTTGTGTGAAGTATAGCCTAGCCTTCCCGAGGTATGGGAAGAGACCCATGCCGCAGCAGTGAGGACTATGTGGGTTGTCAACAATATCTTCTTTCTTATCGTGTGGCACAATTTAACCGTCCTATCCACAAGGTATAGGCGGCGGTTGCCAACAATATTATTATCATAGTTTAGAACATCTGAAACGTAAGTGATCTTACGTTCTTGACTGACTCGGTGGTTAGTGCTCCTGACTACTGATCCGAGAGTCGTGGGTTTGATCCCCACCCTGGGTAAACATTTCTGCGATGAGCAGATTTGTTTGCTCTGTCTGGGTGTATTATATCTTTATATGTACCTTATGTATTAAACGTATCTATGTATGGTTCATTCCAATCAATAAAAAGCAAAAGGTAAACAAACATAGTATGCAGATGACATTGACATGTGTCAGTTCCATAGTAAGTTTGTTTACGTTTTGCTTTTTTTTGATTGGAATGAAGTATATGTACCTATATCAGTCCGGTTCCCATAGTACAGGGAATCCTAGTTTAGGGCCAGATGACCGTGTGTGATTTGTCACGGGTATATTTATTTATTTATTCCTTGCAGGCTACCTGCCCCTCAGCGATGGCGGTGCTTCCACATCGAGCTACCGGCCGCCCAAGCGCTCCGCCTGCGGCGGTGGTGGCTGTGGCCGGTAGACTGCCCTTAACAGTTTTATTTAAAAATACTTAATTATACTAATATATAATTTAAAAATTCCATCAATTTTTGGTAACATTTTTTTAAAGAGTGGGTGACAGTGACACAAACTTAGTTGCAACGTCCACCAGTTGGATACGACGTGAGAATTTTTGTGGGGGACAATGCAAGTTTTTCCTCCATCGGTGGGGGACAAAAAAGTGGGGGCAACGGGAATAGACTACTTATTTTCATTGCCAACAGATACACTTTTACTGTAACCGCATATAGACTCTTGTTTATCCACTAATTAAAGAGACGGTCTTCATTTGTATCTTCTGTCTCACTTGCACCATTCTTTAATGTACTTGTTAAGTACAAGGTTTATATAATTTTAATTAACTTTGCTTTTGACTAATTTACTTTATCAAGAAGACATCAAAGTTCCGTAAACCGAACATCAGCGGAAGAGTCACTCCCATGACAGACAAGACATTGGCAGAATTATTTTGAGACGTCACAAACTAAATTCTCTCCAGTTATTAACCGAGAATTTTCTGTTATGTAATATGTATTAAAATTATTTATATGTTGACGTTGGTGGAATTATTGTGGCATAATCAATAACAGGCCAGAATAAAAAGAGATAGACTGAATTTTCAGTTGATCTCACATCACATAAAAATTGTGATGCTATATCCACACATTGGCGAATATGTTTGGCAAATGGCCCCGATCAATGGTTCAACAGGTTAAAAGATTTTTGCTATCAAACAAGCATTTTGCCAATTAGTACGGGCAATTTAATGTACAGGGTCAAAAAAAAAACCTAAAGCTGATTTTTTGCACAGTCGTTCCTTGGGACCATAGAAGTATACCCTGAAAAGTCCCAACTCCTAGGGTGCCGGCGTCCCCCTCTCCCCCCCCTCGAAAGGTCCCGATTTTCAGCATTTTTCATTTTACTCAAAACCAGTAGGAGTTAGATGAAAACTGTCAAAGAGGCAATTAATCCTTATTAAATTACCTATTAAACGGTACTACTTTTATATCAATAGAGGTTTTAGTTATTGAGATATGCTTGTCTATATATGACAAAAAATTGAAAATACCCAATTTTGTACCAATTTCTTGATTTTCTGAGAAAACTGTTAAAGTATTTATAAAACATTGTTAGTAAAAATTATTCCTTTCATGTTTAGCAACAAAACGAGACTACATTAATAAATAATTACAAATAATTAATTAAGTTGTAGTTCATTACATCTCAGCTGATAAATATGATTAAATTTCTACATATAAATTTCAACTCTAAAGCATCGTGTCTGACGACTTGTAGTTATTTTCTATGTATAAAGTTGTCACATGGATACAAAAAAGCCTTAAAATAGAAATAAAATAAAACATACGATTCTTTAATATTTACGAATTACTATATTTAGTCGCCCTTTTGATCATCGATATCTATGTTATCTTATTATTTACGAGATCAACCACGGTGTCGACCCATAGTGTCTGCCACATTATATTAAATAGTACTATTTACATTAAGTATGAATAATCCCTGTTGCTCTCTGAAGGCGACCCCACCACCCCTAAGGTCCGGTGACAGTCCATACAGTCGCCAGTCGACACTCGTCACGCACTTCTCGCTCGCGTCTACATTTTAGATAGGGAAATTTTAGTAGGTAAATAACTCAAATCAAATCAAATCAAAAGGCTTTACCCCAAAATTTTCCACTCCAAACCTGAGGATTCAATTATTATTGATGTCCATCCAAATTATTCTTGTTCTTCTGGTACACGTGCAGTGAATATTGCGCATACGCATCAGAGGTAGGTGGCAAGGATACCAGTCGCAATGAAGCATTTACTTGCATGTTTGGATTTTGCGCAGATATTTATGCCGTAGAATACGGTTGGGGTCATGCAATGGCACAATTAAAAAGAAAGACGAGAAAAACGATGTTCGGATACCTACAACAAGTGCCTTTTCAAAAAAGGAAACAATCAAACATAAGAAAATACAGTATGTTCCATGGTTTATTAAGTTGACCGATTTTTTTTTTACTATGCTTATACAAAACACATAGGTAATCGCTATTGGAGAAAATACCATGACTCTCTATCAAGTTCGTGTGGCTTTCAAATGCTCTACGAGATCTCTCATCTCGTAAATATCTGTACAAAATCCACACAACGAGTGTATTCTTCAGTTTAACTGGCATCCTTGCTACCGCTTCTGATGTGTGTGCGCAATATTTATTGTACGTGTGTACCTACAGGTACATTAATAGTTTGGATGGACATCAATTGAATCCTCATCCTGTGTGGCTACCAAGCTTCTATTTGCACTAAACCAGTTGCAGATTCACATCCTGGACACTCCATACAAAATCATTTGAGTTATTTACCTACTAAAATTTCCCTATCTAAAATGTAGACGCGAGCGAGAAGTGCGTGACGAGTGTCGACTGGCGACTGTATGGACTGTCACCGGACCTTAGGGGTGGTGGGGTCGCTTTCAGAAAGCAACAGGGATTATTCATACTTAATGTAAATAGTATTATTTAATATAATGTGGCAGACACTATGGGTCGACACCGTGGTTGATCTCGTAAATAATAAGATAACATAGATATCGATGATCAAAAGGGCGAATAAATATAGTAATTCGTAAATATTAAAGAATCGTATGTTTTATTTTATTTCTTTATTTTATTTTTGTATCCATGTGACAACTTTATACATAGATAATAACTACAAGTCGTCAGTCACGATGCTTTAGAGTTGAAATTTATATGTTGAAAATTAATCATATTTATCAGCTTAATTAATTACTTGTTAAATTTTTGTAATGTAATGAAATATAACTTAATTAATTATTTGTAATTATTTATTAATGTAGTCTCATTTTGTTGCTAAACATGAAAGGAATAATTTTTACTAACAATGTTTTATAAATACTTTTACAGTTTTCTCAGAAAATCAAGAAATTGGTACAAAATTGGGTATTTTCAATTTTTTGTCATATATAGACAAGCATATCTCAATAACTAAAACCTCTATTGATATAAAAGTAGTACCGTTTGATAGGTAATTTAATAAGGATTAATTGCCTCTTTGACAGTTTTCATCTAACTCCTACTGGTTTTGAGTAAAATGAAAAATGCTGAAAATCGGGACCTTTCGAGGGGGGGGAGAGGGGGACGCCGGCACCCTAGGAGTTGGGACTTTTCAGGGTATACTTCTATGGTCCCAAGGAACGACTGTGCAAAAAATCAGCTTTAGGTTTTTTTTTTTCGACCTCGCCATACTAGCTTCACCTAAATTGCCCGTACTAAATGCATTCGGCGAATATGTGGAAGCGGATATTATACAAAGGCTGATGTTGATACTGTATTTGTTTCTTTCCTATTGATTATGTCCAGTACAATAATTACATGCTGAGCCTGTGGAAAAAATCCAATCGTATCTCAAAAAAAACAATTGGATAAAATTACAATTTTGAAATTGTAGTAAATGTTCGAATATCTTGTTTTGTTCAAAAAACTACCTGTTGTATTTGTGTATGTTAAACTTTGGAAAACCTAGTTGCATTACTTTTACAATTTGATATGCTGATAGCAATAAAATTTAATAAATAACTATTGAAAACTATTTACTTAGTTTTATTTGTTAAATGAATGAAACATTTTTTGATCCAAGATTCTCAATGAAAATCTGGAAGTCCCAACCAGCAAAAATATGCTGGCAAGTTGGAACCTTATTAACCCATTGACAAATACAAAGTACTCGCTACTCTACACTACTTCCACACGTCACTTCACGTCTCTCATTCGCTACTCTTTGACAAATTGTGCCTCCACCGCCGCGCTGTCGTTGGCACCGGCCGACAAAAATGAATGAAAATCTCAAAACCTGTGGCACGGAAAGTGCTTGTCGGCCCTAGCCGATTGTAGCCGAAGATATTGTTATCGACTGGTTTCAGAGATCGGCGCTTCGGCAGCGCTTTTGAACAGCGCGCGCTTGGATATGTATGAGGCTAGTACCAGCGTTTTATAGTCACGCTGTTGAAGCGTGCTGTCGGGCAGCGCTGTCCAACAGCGCTGCCGAAGCGCCGATCTCTGAAACCAGCCTAAAACGCTAGTACTAGCCTCATACATACATATCTAAGCGCGCGCTGTTCAACAACGCTGCCGAAGCGCCGATCTCTGAAACCAGCCTAAAACGCTAGTACTAGCCTCATACATACATATCTAAGCGCGCGCTGTTCAACAACGCTGCCGAAGCGCCGATCTCTGAAACCAGCCTAAAACGCTAGTACTAGCCTCATACATACATATCTAAGCGCGCGCTGTTCAACAACGCTGCCGAAGCGCCGATCTCTGAAACCAGCCTAAAACGCTAGTACTAGCCTCATACATACATATCTAAGCGCGCGCTGTTCAACAACGCTGCCGAAGCGCCGATCTCTGAAACCAGCCTAAAACGCTAGTACTAGCCTCATACATACATATCTAAGCGCGCGCTGTTCAACAACGCTGCCGAAGCTCCGATCTCTGAAACCAGCCTAAAACGCTAGTACTAGCCTCATACATGTCCAAGCGCGCGCTGTTCAACAGCGCTGCCGAAGCGCGGATCTATGAAACCAGCCATCCTGATTTGATTCATATGGTTTTGGTTTAGTGGTAACTTGAACAACTCACAATCAAATAACAAAGATAATGACAACACAGTGCATTTATTTCAAAGTATCACAGACAGGTTTTCTTCTTGCTTAGTATCACTTATCTATATATAATTATTTTTTACAATAACCAAATGCGCTTAATAAAAAGAAGTTCTATGAAGTTTCAAGAAAGTTTAATTAAGTTAATAAACCACCACGTATGTGGCAAACACTAATGTTTACTTGTCTGTACCTCAACAGTTACAAATTTAAGTTAATACCGCTTTGTGAGCAGTTTTATTTTTAGTTTACACAACAAAAATCGACATGATTTGATAGTTAAAATATAAAGAAAAAGTCAGAAAACTGAAAGTTTTGTAACTGCTTTATACATTTTTGCTATCTTTCATATTATTTTTAGAAAATAATTTGGTAAGGGAAATTTGAAAACTTATTTATTGACTTAACTTAAAAATGACTTTTTACTTATTGTTGATTGTATTCTAAGAAATATTTTTCTCTAACAAATCCATATAGGCACACTCTATGAGGTCTGAATCGGGTATTTCGAGGGCAGCTTGCAAGCCCCTTGCTATGTCCTGTCCTTCGACAACAGTCTGCTCTGGACGGAGTACAACCTCCAACTCCATGTAGTGACCGAGGCCCTCTACTGTATCTATATGGACACGAGTTTGGCCAACCATGTATAATTTACTGAAAAAAAAAACAAATTTTTATACATAGTAAGTTACTGTGCAATTTATGCTAAAAAATGCATGTAGATCTCTTTGGTGATAGCTAGTAACTTTGTAGATATGAACAGATATGCATTCTCTTACCGTTCCTTCACCACCCGACCTCGTAAGCCCAAACACTTCTTTAACATTCCATCCATTAGTTTCGCCTTCTGAGCCTCATCAACAGAAAAATGAAGTAAGTCGTAATCACTCAGCTTTGGCCCGCCCTGGTCTTCCCTATCATACCTCACCAGGCAGGCTGAGGAATCCGCGTAAAATCGCATTTTCAAACGTCCTGAATTCACCTTGTAAAACGTATCATCCTGCTTTATTACTGTAGGAGGACCACCGCTAAGTTTCTCAGCGATTCCGCATATTCTTTCAAAGTTCGCAACTTTAGCTTTGATTTCCACGTTTCGCATTTTTTCTTAATTCAATTAAACCAGATAAAATATAAGAAAAATATAACTTCCTTTTTATTTTGCGGGATTTCCCTCCAAAAAAATGCCGAATTGACCCGATTGACCACTTGACAACTCCGTATTCGTTAAGAAATTCAATATGGTAACGTTCCAAAATCAAGTTTGATAGACCACGCAAAAATAAACTCAAATATTTTTGGGGGATTTACACGTATACAGGTTGTCCCAAAACTAATGCGACAAATTTTGGCCGGTGATAGCTTTGATCAAGACCTATCAAAATAACGGAACATATGTTCAGCAAAAGCTTATGGTTTTCGAGTTATACCAGATTTAAAAAAAAAATTGAAAAACTACCTTAAAAAAACACTTAATTTGTATTTTCTTTAGTACTCAAATATTGTTGATTAGTGTCTCTACTCGAATCTACTATTTATTCTGCAAATAAATTAGAGATGCCATCAGAAATGCATCATCAATTCAAGAAAAATCTTTAAACATATCCGATAATGAAACTTTAAACATCGGCGACGTAAAAAAAATATATTGAATGATTTTGTCTCATATGCTATAAAAATCCTTGTTTCATGCCCATTTTAGAAATGTATAATACTTGGATATTTTCCTTGCAAACATTGAGTTAAATGCTATTTTTGACCTCAAGGTGCTGATTAAAAAAAAATCTTTTATTAAAGGTTTTTCAAATATTTATTACATTAATTTAAAATAGAAAGGAGATCATGTTTGTGTTCTACAAGGTCACCTCACCGTGACTTACTACCTGAGATATAAAAAAGGAAAAACAGGCCAAGTGCGAGTTCGATTCGCACATGACGGGTTCCGTACCATCGTACAAGAAACTCCAAAAAACACGTCTCTTGTTAATTTAATTTTAAAATATAATTTTATTTTACTATATTTTTAACGACTATAGCAATACAAACTCTGTGAGCATTTCATTTAAATCGCAAGAGTGACAGAGCAGCGGCGACACTGTGCCACAAAAGTACCCTAATTGGAGACAACCGTACTATTAGATTTTGAATACACCCAAGCTACTGTTTGGCAGACTGCCTGGCCGAAGTAGACAAGACGAAGACGTTGTTTTGGAAGAAAGACGGAAAAGTGGCGGCAACATGTTTCTTTTTTAGGGTTCAAAGTTTAAAGGCCAACGAGACCCTATTATTGTACTAAGGGTCCGCTGTCCGTCCGTCCGTCCGCCCGCCTGTCTGTCTGTCAGCGGGCTGTATCTAATAAACCGTAATAGGTAGACGATTGAAATTTTACAGACAGAGTGTGTATTTTTGTTGCCGCTATAACAAAAAAATATAAAAATAAATTCAAAATTAAAGGGAGCTCCCCTACTAGAAACTTGTTTTTTTTTTGTGTGGTTTTAGCTCGATTTTAATAATAGCAAGAGGTAGACGCTTGATTGAAACGCTCACAAAGTTTGTGTTACTATAGTCGCTAAAAAAATAAAATAAAATAATATTTAAAAATTAAAGGGGTCATCAAACAAGAGACGTGTTTTTGGAGTTTCTCGTACGATGGTACAGAAACCTTCATGCGCGAGTCGAACTCACACTTGGCCGGTTTTTTCTTTTTTTTATCTCAGGTAGTAAGTCACGGTGAGGTGACATCGTAGAACACATACATGATCTCCTTTCTATTTTAAATTAATCTAATAAATATTTGAAAAACCTCGAATAAAATAATTTTTAAAAATCAGAACCTTGAGGTCAAAAATAGCATTTAACTCAATGTTTGCAAGGAAAATATCCAAGTATTATACATTTCTAAAATGGGCATAAAACCAGGATTTTTTATAGCATATGAGACAAAATCATTCAATACATTTTTTTTACGTCGCTGATGTTTAAAGTTTCATTATCAGATATGTTTAAAGATTTTTCTTGAATTGATGATGTATTTCTGATGGCATCTTTAATTTTTTTACAGAATAAATAGTAGATTCGGGTAGAGATACTAATCAACAATATTTGAATGCAAATAAAAATGTAAATTAAGTGGTGTTTTATAACAAAAACTCAAAAGACCCACCGCAAGGTAGTAATTTTCTTTTCTTTTTAAATCTGGTATAACTCGAAAACCATAAACTTTTGCTGAACATATGTTTCGTTATTTTGATAGGTCTTGATCAAAGCTATCACCGGCCAAAATTTGTCGCATTAGTTTTGGGACACCCTGTATAGTAATACAGTATGCATTGCGATTTTTGGGTAGCAAAAGTTCCCTGCATTGTTTTCAGCATGTTACAGATATATGTATGCGGAAACCGCACGCGCGCGTGGCATAACAGTTGTAAGAGATTTTTTTAAATTAGAAAAATACAAAAGGTTACCTCGCTGTCCAATTTTAGTTTTTTCCCACACAAACACTTATTAACCACAATATAAGGACATTATTATTTATACTGTTTTCGGAAATATCAATAACTAAAATCGTCAACATAACAAAAACAAGTGTGTCCTACGACAAGGCGGTATGTCCAAGGAGCCTTAGCCTAAGCAGCCCTAGATACTCACACACGCATTGACACGATTATAGATACGCATTAATAAACAATAACGCGATATTTGTATGAAGTGGCCGGGGTGTGCTGTTAACTTAAATTTTCAATAATACTTTTATGAGCCATTTTGAAGCAAGTAGTGGGTAATTAATATTTTAGAGCGACTGAGAAGGGAGCGACGAAGGAGTAAGGAAGTATTGTCATGGCAAAGAAACCGAACTTGAGATTTTGATGGGAATCGATTCTCTTGCACTTATAGAGCTCAAGAAACAGAAAATGTCTCTATATGTGTGTGTGTCCGTCCCGGGCTCTAGCGCCAAGATCTCTGGACGCGGATGTTTGGGTTTGGTGTTTAGGCACAATATTTTGTTAATATCTCCAGCCGTTTTTTTTTTCATCTGACACGAGACGCAGCTGTCGTGTGGGATCTTTATTAAAACTATTTGAATAAAATATGAAATAAAATATTTTTATTTAGTACCAAAAAATGCCTTATGTTAAACAAAACTACAAACCTAGTTACATTAAGTTATATCTAATTAATATCTGTATATTTACTTTGATTTGCTTACCAGAGGCAAACACCGTGAGTTACATCTAGTGTTTGCTGTTCGTTAGCGAATAAGAACAATATTTTTATATACGAAATATAGTTTTTAGTATACTTAGGTACTAATACTTATAAAAGTATGAGGTAGGTGAGTAGGAATATTACCTATGTTATTTATATAAGTAACAGGCGCGATCCCAGAGGGGGGTCATGGGGGTAATGACCCCCCCCAAAATCGTGGACATGAAACTTTCTAAAAATACAAAAATTCACGAATTAAATAATGAACCTCCACCTTAAAATTCTCGCTCGCTCCGCTCGCGCCTTTTTGTATAAACAGGACTAGGTTATTCTGTTTTGTGAACGATATTACTGGATGCTCATGCGCAAAAGAAGTTGCTCTCGCTTGCTTAAATGTATGTATAAACAAGAAAGATTAATTTTACTACATCATAATTTACTTTATTGAAAGAACGTGCAAAAGAGAGCGTAAAATTGATGAAACGTCTTAAAAATGCAGTTAAACTGAGGTTTTTACTTTGATAAATAAGATAAATTTTATAAATGGGCATGTAACCTCTGCTCCCTCGTAAATTACTGAAATACAAAAAAGGGTGTAAAATTTAACTAAAACTTCCTAAAAATGCAGTAAATCTGAAGTGTTTAATTTAATAAAGTAAAAATTTTCGCACTCGGTCCGCTCGCGCCTTTTCATGCAAGTAGGACTGTAGAGTCCGTCAACGCTATCTCTGCAATGAACTGACAACAGTAAAAATTCGAATTTTGAACATGGTATTACTGTTCATAGTAAGAAAAACACGTCTTGATAATAGGATTTTATTTTAATTTTGTGTCATCTGCGGATTATTTTTAGGCCGGTTTTACAGCGACGCCAAAGGTCAGTCCACGCTCCATCCACGAGATGCGTCCGCGTGGACGCGCCTTGATTTCTATTGACCGTTTCAAGCTTTGGTCAAACCGGTGCGACCAAAAGCGACCGAGATGCGGGAGCGTCAGTAGCGCAGGAGAGTGCCGAGTAATTGTGAGCGCTTAGGTTTACTAGGCGCCACCATAAGATAACATAACAGCGCCGGTTTGGCCGAAGCTTTACGCAGAACGAACGCGATCCCCGAAGTACATTAATGCCTTACTTAAAGTACATTAATCCCTTACTTAAAGTCAGTTGGATCGTTATGGCATAACTACAGCCATATATTTTGCACCCATCAAAGCATAATGTTGTTTCTAGAATACTAATTTTAATTTTTGTTTGTTTGTTTGTATACTCTTTATTGTACGACAAAATAATACAACAAAATTTATGAAAAAAAATACATGGATGCACAAAGGCGGGCTTATCCCTGAAAGGGATCTCGTCCAGCCAACCTTTCAAAATATAAAAGAGAGAGACAGCATTATCTTAACTAATACACAATGACATACATAAATATTAATAATAAAGATATAATAATAATAATTACAATATACCATACAATATACAATACAATATAAAACGATACATATATACATATATATATATTATATATATATAAAGCTCATATCGGGTTGAGAATATTTAAAATTGTTTCTTCAGACAAGTCTTGAAGGTGGCAGGGGTAGGGGACATCCTAATGTCAACTGGCAAGTTGTTCCAGAGACGAGCAGCATGGACGGTGAAAGATTTTGTATAGGTGTCCGTGCCATGGACGTTTTTGTTTTATTTAAAAAAAATGAAGAGGAATGACGAATATAGGTACATACAGAAGTATAAAAACAAATACATTAATTTAAATCGGATAGTTTTATTTAGTTGTTTAATCACTAAAAGATAAATCTAAATATTCAGCACCTAATTCTGTTTCCTCTTCTTCGTAGTTAAAATTTTCTTGAAATTCTGTTTCCTCTTCACTTTCGTCATCACTTCGAACATTTATCACAAAAGGCTCCAGATCATCCAGTAAACTGTCCTGTTGTCTGTGTTCTTCTTCTAGCTTTTTTACGTGTTCAGCACACTTACGCCAATCATCCGAGGTGATTGATGCAAACGCTTGTTCAATCTTCTGTGCCATATCTCTGGCTGAGCTTGTTACGTTAACGCTACCCACTTTCCGCTTTGCCAAGCTCCATATTAATTCTATCGGGTTTAGGTGACAATGGTATGGGGGCAGCCTTAACACTTCGTGTCCATTTTCCTGTAAAGGACAATGAAAGTGATTAATTATCATATTACGAATTTGAGACAATTTGACGGGCTTTTTGACTAAGGCGTAGGCTTTTATAGTGCCTAAGCTGTAGATAATAGAAATGTTTAAAAGCGAAAATTCATTTTCTGTTTTATGTGTTATTGTATGCAATAAAGATTTTCATTTCATTTGTCAATTGTGGGAAGGGATTCTGAACTGGTTCAGAACATCAGAGTGTACCTAGTTTAAATTCTCTTAGAAGATCATAATTTCATTAATATAATAATTTGAGACAAAAGTTATTTTTTTTTAAATATTTATTTAAGCCTGTTATAGAGATGAGTAGTAGTAGTTTAAAGATACGATAGAACAGAAAATGCATCACTGCCGCTTACCCTTAACAGCTCATCGATAAAATAAATGGGCTCCGGTTTGTTGCGCTTTACCAAACACAAGAGTTCTGGTTTGGTGAAGGATTCTTCCCAAGGTATATGCAAAGAAGTGAGCCAGTCACGGATTTGTTGTTTTCGTGAACCAGTGTTAGGCGCCCTGTTTGTTTGAATCGTGTGATAACTAGCATTATCCATTACTATTACGCTTGGATTGGGCAAATTTGGAAGTAGTTTCTCTTGGACCCATCTCGAAAAATTTTCTGCGTTCATATCATCATGGTAGTCGGCTGATTTAGATTTACTGCTGAACGTTAAGAGGGCATTATCAACAAAACCTGCTTCACTACCTGCATGCACGATAATGAACCTTTTGCCTTTTGATATTTTAGTCACCATTTTTGATGACGAGGGGCCCTGCCAACTTTGTTTGGGTTTATAATTCACATGTATGTAAGTTTCATCTAAGTAGATAATGGGTTTAGTTTCCTGTTCTGGGAGGTTTCTGTATGTTGTGATTGTTCTTATATATTTATGCCTAGCTGCGGCTATATCAGTTTTTTCCATAAGAACTGTCCTCTCTTCCACATTTTTTTTGAACTCATAACCCATATCATGTAAAATTTTACGTAGTGTTTCATGACTTCCATCAAATCCGATGGACTGTTTCAATTCAGTAAGAAGCTTTCGTAAAGTAGGAACTTCATTTCGAACTATGTAAAAATTATTTATAAGATTTCTAATCGCAGTCTTGTCAAAATCATCAAGATTTCTCTTACTGGCACGGGATTTTCGTTTTTTACCCGGAGTTCTCCATATGCCAGAATTAGTCTCACCTTCTTGTTTTATTTGCCGGATAGTTCTTTCGCTTATTCCTGCAAATAATAACAATTGATTAGTCACTAAATACTGGAAAATTTTGTTCATAGATTTATTAGCTATTACATCTTATAATCAGAAGATCTTACCAGTCATTGAACTGATCCTTTTAATATAAGTAGCTTCTGTGCTGGTATCCAATTTATCGAGCTCTTTTATCTTCTGCACTGAATTCGTAATCGAAGATTGAACAGATCCCGATAATTCACCTGTAAAAAACTGCCAAGTAAGTACCTTATACTTATTAGACAACAAATTGTTTTTTTACTGAAATCGACGCCGACGAAGGCGTGGACGTAGACGTTAATGTGGCTAGAGATATATTAATTATCATTTTAAAAAGAAATGCATGGAAAACATTAATCAATAATCAGTATCAATCAAGTATCAAAACTTACGCGTTGAGGTTATGATATCTTGTAAACATTGTTCTTTTTGTTCACGATTTGATTCGATTTCATTCTTAATGGTCTGAAAATTAGCGACCATTTTATAAATTAATTTGCGCACTTCACTTTTGATGGGTTTTCCCATGGTTTTACTTGGTTTCAACTACGATTATAGACAAAATCTGTAAGTCCACAAAGAACAACAGCATACGTGACATCTAAGAATGACGTTTAAAAAGGGTTACCAGCGTGACATTTTTTGGTGTTGCCACTTAATAAGTTCTGCAGAGATAGCGTTGACGTACTCTAGATTCTGCTACCTCGTAAATTACAATACTCGAGGTACATGCAGAGGAGGGCGTCAAATTTACATAAAACTTTTTAAAATGTAGGTAATTTGAGATTTTTTATCTGATACATTTTAAATGCCGCAAAGGTACGGTTAAAATAAAAATATGACCCCCCGAAATATTTGGCTGCGGCCGCGCCTGTTAAGTAAGTATATACTAATACACGATCTAAATCGAATACCTACTTGTTAGTGCTACGTTTTATGCGCAAATGCGCTAAACTGTGGTTGAGGCAATACAATATTTTTATCTCTGCAGCACATAGTATTGTACATTACCAAATTACCATTTTGTCCAAGTCTTTGTATAAATATTGTTGGCCACTGGCTGCGATGCGACCTTTTTATACAATAATGTCACTTTTTTGATTTCCTATAATACGCCATATACGTTTTTATATTGGTTGTACCAGGCAGGTACTCAACTCGTTTTTGTGAATAAACATCTATAAAATAGTAACTCCTGTTGTAATACGTGTTTTCATTAACTCTTACCAGTAAATACAGTCCATTATACACCAATAGCTAGGTATCAAATACCTCAAAAACCTGACAAAAAAGTCCAGCAATATTTTACTGATCAAACTGAACAACATTTCCCAAGAAACACATAGCCAAAAAGCAAAAAATAAATATTTGGACTCTTCATACACATCTGTCAGAGCTGGTTTATGAACTTTGTGTGGAAAAGCCAAATTTTTGCTTTTTGGCCATGTGTTTCTTGGGAAAAGTTGTTCAGTTTGATAAGTAAAAGAAACAGTTAAAATTTTGTTGGGCAATTTTTTGTCACCTGTATATTAAAATAACCCTTCGATTTTTACTTTGATAATAGCTGCATAAAACTAATTGATTTAACGAAACGATAACTCGATGTAACTAATCCAATGATATTGGGAACATCTAAATCTTAATAAAAAAATATACAGGTTTGAACAAAAAAAGCACGTTTGAAATTAAGGGGTTACTCAAGTCAGTACCAAGTATGGATTACAGGAAAATATTGAAAAAATACCGACTAAATTTTTTTTAGTTTCCCGTTCTTAATCTGAATAGTCAAGAATTTGTATTGGAAACCGAAAAAAGTATTGATTTAATTTTTTGTGTATATTTTACTTATTTTTCAATACTTACTCGATTCTGAGTAACCCCTTAAAATGTCAAACATACTTTTTAACACCTGTAGAACAACCTATAAGTTCTAACGAATAGTATGATACTCTTCAAAACATTTATCGAGGCACAGCGCCACTTCACACTGCGGACAGTAATAGCGGGATTTTTTGATCTTATTTTTGCGATTTTTGCACCAGAAGCAACGTTTTCTCCCCCAGTTATTACGGTATGCGTTCCGTGCTCGATCCTCATCAGTTATCGGAATTTTACGTATAAAGTGGTAATTTGGCAGAAGACGGTTCGGACTAAAGGCATAATTTAATGGCGTTACAATCGCTCGAACAGGTTTTTCAGCTATATGCATGTCTTTTATTTTTTGAATTAGATCCAAACGAAAAGGGAGTGATGGAGTTTTTTTGTTTGTGGACTTCTCGATGAGAATCCGTGCGTTTTGGATTGTAATATTAAGCAATCGTTTGAATAATTTTTTAGACCAATTGTTACACTGCTTTCGCTCGACACAATAGGGCTCAATCATTTGATCGAGACGATCTACGCCCCCCATCATTTTATTGTAATCTCGTACGAGATCCAACTTGTACTGTGATAATCGTCCTTCCTTTTGCTCTTTTCGGCTTTGGGACACACCGTGGTAGGTGGAAATAAGATTAAAGCGCTTACGCTTTGGTTCCTGTACCGATATGACCATTACGTCACCAGAATGACGCGCTATAAACTCCCCTTCGTTGAGTTCTGCTTTCAGAATTTCCTGAGGCACGTGTTTTCGCGACTGTCGCAGAGTGCCTACGCAATCGGTCTGACGTTTCTTCAGAAATCTAGCTAGCAATGGGGAGTTAAACCAGTTATCTAAGAACAGAGTATGTCCTAGACCCAAGACTGGCTGGATAAGCTTAAGGACACAACTCACGCTCGATGGAAGGTTGTCTGTGTGCGTTGTACGGCCGACGTAAACAAAAAAAGACCATAGGTACCCGGTGGTGGATTCGCACAGGTGGTAGGTCTTAATGCCGTATTTGGCTGATTTACCTTTTATATATTGTTTGAAAGCTAAAGGACCCTTCCACAGTAATAAGGACTCATCAATGCAAATATCCTGATTTAGATTGTAGTACATTTTAAATTTTGTGTTGAGGTGGTCCACAATTGGTCTGATTGGAAATATTAAATCAGCAGGGTTTTTAGGTGACTCTTCAAAGCAAAGGGCAGCGTTGAGAGACCAGTATCTGGATTCATTTAATAAACCATGAAATGCAGGTGCCTGCAATAAGGGGTTCTTGCTAAAACATGACTTTATAGTCGGCATTCTAACTATGCTCAACATCATCCAGAATGCAAATAGTAGAAAGATTTCGTCAGCATTGGTATCATACCAATCTCGACGAAATCTTTCATTAACCTGAACAAGAT
This sequence comes from Coleophora deauratella, assembly GCA_958295455.1. Lineage (NCBI taxonomy): Eukaryota > Metazoa > Arthropoda > Insecta > Lepidoptera > Coleophoridae > Coleophora > Coleophora deauratella. The sequence goes on from OY282415.1 coordinate 6,704,575, forward strand.
TTTGAGCACGCATATTTGTTGCTCGCGCAATGTGAGCCATGATATCGTCGTCCCAAAAAGCTCTGAAAGCATCGTAGGCATTATCGAAATGGTTGGTAGGCCCAGTATTTTTAGGGACAAATGTTTCTTTAATACCTCTCCATTCACTCATTGGTTGCCACACAAATTCCTCTTGTTTCTCAAACTCTTCCGCATCTACATTTTCTTCAGTCATATCATCGCGGTCACCTACGTTTCTCGCTGTCTTTTCAGCCTGCTTAGCACTTCTTTTTTGCCGCTCCTGCAGTATCCTATGGATTTCTTTACGCAAAAGCTCTGGAAGCTCATCATTTTGAACGTAACGCTGGATCAGTGGCTTCCCAAGCACCCAATTATTTTTTCTTCCGCTTTTGCATCGCTGAGACCCTCGGACTCCCCGACCTCTTCCACGCGCTGAAACCAGTCCGCGCTTTTGAAACTGCTGTTGTTGTAAATTGACAGCAGCATTTTCGGGATTTCGCTCTTCCACAGAACAACTCTGACTAGTATCTCTGTTAAAATAAAATAAAAATCTTTAATTGATTTGTACTTGCAAGATAGATATTATTGGAGCAATGTTAATATATATCATATCATACATTGGATTTATGCAACTTGGAAGTTCCTCGCTAGGGTTTTGTGTTTCTTCTTCCTCGTATCTGAAATAAAATGTCCCAAAGTATAGAAAAAGTCTCGTGCACAATCTGTGGGGACGATATAGGTTTTTAATGTTAACAAATCAGAACTTTTCAATTTTCTCCAAAAAATCTTAAACCTGAGAACTATATATTAAAAGCAAAAAACACTTACAACTGTGAGTCAAAATATTGTAATTCTTCATCTATGACATCTGCGTCTGCCTGAAGAAGGGTCAAAGAACCATCGCCCCCCTCAATATACATCGGGAATTCTGAGATTTCCACATCCTGCAACGTAGTTAAAATATTGTAGAAAGGGTCAGATCATGAATTGGCTGCAAATATCGTCATAAATGGCTCCAAAAAAATATTTGTTAGATTTGAAGCGTGACTCGCAGTATATTTATCGGAGCTGTCTCTGTGAAGACGTTGAATTTTTGATTGTTTGTTTGAAGCTATTCAATTAATGAAATGAAAATTAACGCTTTATTGCATAACGTAAACAGGAAAATATAAACAATAAACATAAAAAACGTTATACATGAACGCGGTCTTCTTATTCTCATGTTGTAAAATGAAACATAGGTAACCTAGAATATTACTTTTATCGGTTCAGTCAGGGCCTGAACAAAATATGAACTATTTAAGACTTTAAACTCTACTCGAATTGTCAAACTACCCGAAATTTACCTCTATATCGATAATTTCACCATCAATGACTTGATCTATTTCTACATTTTCATCCTCCCAATCTCCTTCACTTTCCGTATCTACGTTCATTTCTTCTTCTGACTCAGAAGATAGGGAATCTCCGAGAACTTGGAAATCCTTAGGTAAGGGTTCACTCGGGTCCCACATGTCTGGAAAAGGAAATGTGCTTAGCTTAAACAATTCCTTAAGTAGTAGCTTTTATGTGACGTCTGTCAAAACAAACAAAACATCAAACAAACCAAAAATATTGAAATCTCAATATTTTTTGTACCAAAAATATTGAAATCTCAATATTTTTTGTTTGTACGGACCGCTCTGTGGACGAGTCACCCAAGTAACACAAAAGTGCGGTAAGTATATCAGCTGAAATACCGTCCACGTTGGAAAATTTAGCTGTATAAGCTTGCTGAATAACAGCGTAGGCAGCGCATCCTCAGCTGATATAACTCTAATTTGGGCACAAATTGTACAGCTGTTAGCCGCTTAAGTGAATTCATAGCTTTATATTAGCATTAAATAATTAATAAGAGGATCACCCACCCTAAGAGCTGAATAAAGGCTGATTAAGGGAGTGTATATTACCTGTTAATTAGTACAAAGCAATAAAACGGTTCTTTCTTAGGCTTCCTGTACCTGTATGGTGAAAGTGTACTTTTGGCAAAATTGTGAAATAATATAACTTCGTCATCTTATTCGTCATTCCATCCCTGTTAGTTATTATTTTCAATGTTGTGCGCAACAGTGTTATTAAGAGGAATTCCATTATTTGCGGTACCTAAGTAATGGTTGGATTTTTTTATTCGTGCACGAAATTTTGCCGGGAAAGTAAGTTTATTGTCAAATACCATACATATTTACACAAAAATTTTCACGCGCCATTAATAAAACTATTGGAGAAATTAACAAAATATTGCTCTTACACACACACACACACACACACACGCACACACACACACACACACACACACACACACACACGCACACGCGCACACACACACGCGCACACACACACACGCGCACACACACACACACGCGCACACACTCACACACACGCGCACGCACACACACACACACGCACACGGACACGCACACGCACAAGCACACACACACGCACGCACACGGACACGCACACAGACACACACACACACACGCACACACACGCACACGCACACACACACGCACACGCGCGCACGCACACACACACACACGCACACGCACACGCACACGCACACGCACACACACACACACACACACACTCGCATGCACACACATTTTTTTATTTTCTGTTTTTTTGTGTTCTCTCTATTGAAGTTATATTAATGCAGGACAATCAATCTGTATGAAATCTCAAATTCCATTTTTTTATCATGACAATACTTACTCGTCGCTCAAAAGTAAAAAAAAATATATACTGTTTGATACAATACCTATCTTCGTGTTCGTTTATACACAGGTATGTATCATATCATAACCTAAATTACTGCGCATTTGACTTTTCTATCGATACCATTTTATGCGCACCTTCTAAATTAAACATTAGTAGGAATATGATTATTTACCGAAGTTTTTCCTTTCCTGCAATCACGCAAATTGTGTCAATACATAACCAAAACAAAGAATAAACACAACTCGTTCTAATAAGAAAGCAAGCAAAGCAATCAGCAATCAGAAAAATATAGTGTTGTCAATTAAAATAAATCTCATACCCGCAATTCTGCGTATGTATCTTCTATGTGATTTTATTATTTATTATAGTTATTTTTGTCTATTTCTTTGAATTTCCCAATCCATATTATATAGGTGAATGAGGTTATTATGGAACTCGTCACTTTTGTCTATAAGCAAGTTTTCTCTTTTTTCTTCAGATTTGAGGGATAATTTATCTGTTTATGACAACACAGATAAAGAAATGTCATAAAATGTGAAGTGGTACCATCATTTTCTACTACTCACTCACTTGACTACTCTTACTCCGGACTCACCTTGGAATCCTCATAATCTAATTTTGATATTCTGATCTGATTATACTAATATTTAATGCCAATTAGAGCGCTTTTATAGTCACGCGGGTTTCTACACGCATGCAGGCCGTGCCCGCATACGTGCGGCGTTTCCAAAGCGACCCGCATGCGTGTGAGTGTGATACGCATGCATGACAATAAACAAGACCTAAAAAATGTACTGAAACGATAGGTTGCAGGCTGCACGCATGCGGGCAGGGCCCGCATGCGACTAGAAACCCGCGTGACTACAAAAGTGCCCAAAGGAAAAAATTGTGCTATCGTAGTTTCAGAGAAAATCGAGTTTTTCACTTAGGCTGCTAGCGGAACGTTCTGCTGGTAGCCTCATCTCTGGAACCAGGGAACTACTTCCAAGGCCAAAACTGCGATAAGTCGTTCCCTTGTTCCGTTCGAGTTTCCCCGGATTTGTCCTAGTTTGAAGTGCGTCCGGGGACCGTCCGGGCGAGGTTTACAAAAAACATCCGGGGAAAACCCGGACGCCTTCTGTGCCCGAGGGACAACCTATCAATTTAAATGTTATTCAATAAATTTAGTTAAAAATTCACTAAACTACGCCCACCCACGCATACTTCAGCGCAGCACGTTTTTGCCGTGTAGTCGGGTATAGTTTTAACATTTTTAACATTTTATAGTTTTAACTGAATGCTAAAATACAGGTTTTTGTACCTAGTTCGGCAGCAGTTGTTCCACATGATATGTGAATTAACTGGCCAATATCATGTAACTTATAACAGAAGCACCAAACTGCCTTATGAATAAAATTTTATTTTTATTTCTTTTTTTATTTTGCTGTGTTCACGAGAAAGTAGGGCTCTGTTTGGTTGTTGTTAAAGCATTTTCTGGGTCCACCTGGCTAGCTACCACCATCTTATCACAGTCTTGCCGCCATATGTCAATGTTAACTAACATTGATGTGTTTCGATTGAAGATAAAGGCAGTGAAAAGGCATAAACGCAAGGAAGAGAGTGCAAGGGGGTGCACTTTCACCTCCCCTGGTGCATATTATATTCAGCAAATATACGGAAATAGCCATAAAAAATTTCACGCTCCCTTCGCTCGCGCTTTTTTGCTTGTAGGTACACATTTTGCGGTCATTGCTTAATTACAATTTTACTTATCATAATTTTAGTACGAAACGGATAAATACATGCAGATTAAGGCGTGCAATACCGGTATTAGCATTACCGGTAATCATCCGGTAATATTACCGGTGTCCGGGGAAAAAATCTGATTTTATCCAAATGTCCGGGGTTTTCGTAGTTCTTGACCGAGATCGGTAATATAGGTGATGGCAGCCCTAATTATATCGTAGTACCACATCATCAGGTTGTTTGGTTTGGTTGGGTCATGGTTGGGTCAATGGGAGGGCCTTTTGTGGTTTGCGGATTTGTTTAGATTTATGGCTATTTTTATTTGTTTTCCAATAATATTTTCATTTAATATTATAAAGCTCATGTCTTTAGTGATCAATTCGCAAACGAATTTTTGAATACAGGTAAAAATGGATGTAAAAACAAAGACTACGTTGGGCCAGTGTCGATGTTGCCTGAAGGAAGGAACTCACAAGGATTTACTGAAAGAATACTATAAAGGCAGCCACAGAGAGGTCTACTATGATATATTTGCAGAATGCTACAATTTATATGTAAGTTTCATAGGATTTAGTTCGAAAACGCTAATCTTAATAAATGTCCAACCAAAAGACACTCGAAGAACAGTATATTTTCAAATAAAAATACATTGAAATCTTAGCCCTGGAGAGATCCAGCTACAGGGATGGCATGGGTTTTTATAAGCTACCTAGGTATGTCATCTCACTATAATATCTCACTATAATATTATAAATGCGAAAGTATGAATATTTGTTTGTTCCACTTTCACACCAAAACTACTGAACGGATTGGGATGAAATTTGGTAGGTAGATAGATAAAGTACTCGATTAACACATAGGATACTTTTTATCTGGAAAACTTGAAGTTTCCTGGAGGAATGGCTAAAAAATGAAATATTTACTTTATCACGTTTGTGCCACTTTCACACCGAACCTACAGAACGGATTTAGATGTTTGGTAAGTAGATAGACAAAGCACTAGGTTAACACATAGGATTCTTTTTATCCCAGAAAACTGAGGGTTCCTGGAGGAATAGCTAGAAAGTGAAATTTTTAGTTCATCATGTTTGTTCCGCTTTCACGCTGAAACTACTGAATGGATGAAATTTGGTATGTAGATAGATAAAGCACTCTGTTAACACATAGAATACTTTTAAGTAAAGGCTGGAAAATAACATAGTAGAACATAGTTTAAGGAGGATCTGGATAAAACATTTCCATGCCATCCTCAAGAACCGTCACAAATACAATATCCAAGCGGGTGGCGCCGCGTCCAACAGCTAGTCAAATATAGTTTAAGTGCATAGCCCTCCTGCAACTCTTTTCATTGTTTGGATTCTTGTCAAAGTAGCAGGGAAAACAAGACAAGCACAGAACCGAATGTTTCCAGCTATCCACTAAATCCCAGCTCAGTACACTAATATGCAGCTCGTGCATATGTCGGTTGCGGGATGCTCTGGAGTTCCGGACGATGGTGGTGGAGAACGAACAGAAGCTGCTCTCCACTGTGTGTGATATGGACAAAGACACCGTATTTATTAATGGTAATTACGTTTAATTAATTGTAAGTTTCAATGCCTGCGGTACGGGCAAGATGGCGGGGGCGAGGTAGCTGAATGAAAGCGTGCTTGTGCCCTTCTCCGCTAGCTTCAAGCTCCCTGCGGAGATCTTTCTGCACACCCTGCGCAACTGCTCAGGCGTATCGCGCATGAAGTTGACAGGCTATAAGAACTTAATAAGTTGGTCAGTACAGGGTTATTTTTGGACCCTCTACCAAAACTTCACTGGCTTCTATTCATGAAACTGAAAAGTTTTTCCCATGGAACGAATGGTCAATTAGCAAAAAAAATTTTGGCCATCTCCATACAAAGTAGACTGATCACATGATCAAATTAGTATGAAAGTTTCAAAAATATTTTTGCCTTTCATGAATAGAAGCCACTGTAAGTGAGGTTTTGGTGGGGGTCCAAAAATAACCCTTTATGTTGAGAGTCCAAGTTCTGCATGGTAGGAACTTTGTACTAGGTTAATTGCAAAAATATATTACTGAAAGCAATGAGTAAAAATAAAAAATAATTTCAATAGTTGCAGTTGCTACATTCAAAATTAACACATACATATATATATATTACACATCTGATTGATTGGCTCGGTGGCTCAGTGGTTAGCGTTCCTGACTACTAATCTGAGAGTTATGGGTTCGATATCGACCCAGAGCAAACATTTCTGTGATGAACAGATTTGTTTGCTCAGTGTCTGGGTGTATTATATTGAAATGTATGTATTTAAACGTATATCTTATGTATATCAGTCTCTGGTTCCTATAATACAGGGAATCCTAGTTTGGGGCCAGATGATGGTGTGTGATTCGTCCTGGATATGTTTAGTTTTTTTTTTTTTTTTATGGCAGAGGTGGCAAACGAGCAAACGGATCACCTGATGGTAAGCGATTACCGCCGCCCATAGACACCCGCAACACCAGAGGAGTCACAAGTGCGTTGCCGGGCTTTGATATGGGAGTACACTCTTTTCTTGAAGGTTTGAATGTCGTATCGGTCCGGAAATACCGCAGGCGCCAATTCATTCCACAGTTTGGTTGTGCGAGGCAGAAAGTTTCTGGTGAAACGCACAGTTGTGGACTGCCAACCATCTAAGTGATGGGGATGAATATATTGTCGCGTAGAACGATGGCGAAGAGGCGGCAGGGATCAATCCGAACAATTCCTCGGAGCACTCCCCATTGTACATGCGATAGAGAATGCAGAGCGAGATTACATCTCTACGCAGCGCCAAGGAGTCAAGCCGATCTGAAATATCCTGGCAGCAGACGATTCGATTTATTTTTGTATGTATTTTATTTTTTTATTTTTTTTTTCAGTGCCCGTAAATGAACACCTGCTTGACCCTGACATCAAAATGGAGTTTGAAGTGAAGGACGAGCCTTATGAAGACCAGTTTGACCTCGCCTCCGACAGAGGGAACGTGGAGGAGGCTGGTGAAGATGATCGTAAGTATTGTAATCCAACATGGGAGGAATTCATAGGAAAGTAATACACTCATACAAACAGTGCAGCTGTGTACAGTGAAGCAGCTGGACGCATTTCAAGACCAGTTCAGTTTTGTGCGGGAGTCCTTTGTCCATTGCTGAATATACATTGATATTTGTTATGATGATTGTTAAATTAAGGCTAGACGCGCACGAGAAATTTCTGTTTCCGCAACAGTTTCGTCTCTAGCATCAAGTCTATGGCACAAAATAGATGTAACAGAAGGTCCACTCAATACAAACCACTAAAATCCTAAGCATATACATGCTTATAGAAGTATACGGTCGTTCGAGGTGTAACGATCCCCCCCTCGCCAAAGCAAGGTAAAAGAGACGTAAATAAAAATATATACATAAATACAAATAAACTTAAAACTAACTATTAAATGAAACGTTTGGCCAGATCATCTAGTGGGAACCCTACGTCGATATTCAAGTAACCCGAATCTTTTAGAGTGCTGATAGTGACTGAATTACGAAAGGCTTAGGGAACTATTTAATTAGACAATTATTTGCTACGAAAGAGGCCCTACTTCTTTGTTCTAACTAATCTAATGAGCAGAAATTATTAAGTTTAACTCAAGCAAATAAAGTACAAGAAAACGTAGAGACAGGACATAATTTAGGGCGTTATGAAACTCTCATGAAGCTTTAAGTCTATAGATTCATTAGTAAATTTATTAAATTATGCGAGCAATGTATAGACTATAGATCTACACATCACTATGAAAGCCGCAACCCTAAAGGGTTGCGGGAGGATCCACCATAACCTCCCCTCATCCTCGGCCAGTCTAATACCATCCATCGCGTAAAGTTTAAAAAATATAAGCTTCATGAAAGTTGATGCGGGAAGCATCCAAAATGAAGCTAGCAATACGGATTGCAACGCGTTTGTGTATATATACTTAAATATAAATAATATGGTATAGGGAACCCCAGAAATATTGTAATTTCAAAAGATTAAATAAACCACCATTTCGATAGTCAATGCTCATAAATGAATATTTAAGGCTTTTAGAATTTGGAATAATATAAGAAACACCATCATCAGCCCACCTCCAGGACAAAAGGTTCCAGGTCAAACAGGGACTCTGTCCTACCTACCCTATAAGACTTAATGCGCCCTACCGCATTCTATCGATTTGTTGCTTCGTTCAGTTAGGCAAATCGGAAGAAACGCATATATCTACCTTTTATTCGCAGTAAGTGCATTACGTACTTATGCCCTAATATCACAACCGATCGTAATGCCTAGTAACTACTTGTCACGTCAAACAATACGATACCCTAATTAAACTTGACTCGACATAACATACCCTTAAGCTAATTAATATTACACAAACTACTCGCTCCGTTTTAATAAGAAACAAATCCTACCAAATTCAAATATAGCAAATAAATCACACACAAAAATATGAAAATCACTCACACAGAAAATAAAATGAAATAAAACACAGGAGGTCCACAACCAGGTCTATCTTTCTCAGTTATAATTTAGGTAACATACAAAATATTATACTAAATATTGAAGTAAAATTATAGCTTAGAATTTGTGAGAAAAGTGATGAATGTTAAGTGGAGTATAAGTGTGTAAGGGGTACGTCGAAGGATATTGTCCTTCAATAATCCACGTAAGTCTGTAAGGAAGCTGCGTCTTGGTGTCCTCGGAGAGGTTAATCGCACAAAACCACAACTTCCCTGTGAAGGTTGCCAGAGGCTCCCCGTATAGTGTAATTGAATGTAAATGTATTGTAGTGTGTTGTAAAGAGTAGTGTAAGAGTACTGTTTAGTCGTGTGTGATGTAGGAGTTATAGAGAAATGCAATCTAGACCCAGTGTGGATATACAGTAAAGAAGAAATAATCAACCTTCAAATAATATAAACTCCATATTTGAAAGTTATTCGAATTGAAGAGTGCAGACCATTAAAATCTTATTTATATCTAAAGATTTTCAAACAAAAGTAAATGTTTAACATCTACCATAAACTGAACAAAATGTGCATACCTCAATTGAATCCAATGGTCTCACTTTAGTAAAGAAAACTCTCATACCCATGCACCAATCTCTGTACCTCGCCCGCATACGCTCCTCCTCTTCGTAATCTCCAAGGCTGCTTACTCCACTCCAACATCCCATGGAACGGACCATAGGACGCTCCTTCAGCATTTCCTCATGCGTTGACCAACCGACGTTGACTAAACTCGCCTATCCTAATTCAATCCCTTATATACCCTCCGATTCAACTCGTAAACAGATGGACATCTTTCCGTCTATGACTGGATATCCATCCGTTCGTGGCTGCCTAGTCTTCCATCTATTCTGACTCATCATGCAGAAGACGACCGCCCCGTGAATATCCAACCCTGATTTGCTGTACAGATTTTCAACACGAATGGTTCGAACAATCATTTTAAGCAAATTAATTCTAATAAATAAAGAAAATAATAGTAATAATCATATGGATATTTTCTACTGTTTCTTTATGAAAATTGACCGATAAATACTTAGCTAACGAAGGTGGTTCGTTACAGAGGCAAGGTCACGATCGCACAGTATCGTGACCTTGCCTACACCGACCGTATACGTCTATAAGCATGTATATGCTTAGGATTTTAGTGAGCGTATTGAGCGGACCTTCTGTATTTAAGTATTTTGTGCAGGGGCACCTGCAGTCGGGACGTAATGGGTTGTTAACGATTATTATATTATTATTATTTTAATTTTTTATAATTGTTTATTTTAATTATTAATTAATTATTATTTTATTAATTTTAATTATTTATATTGTCACAACCAGAGGAGGACACCGAGCTAGTACCCGGAGAGGCGGCGCTACTGGCGCGCTTCCCTGTGCCGGCGCCGCTGCCGACTCGCGCATCCCTGAGCACAATATGTCCCTTCTACGCCGCGCAACTAGACTTAATGAGAAGTAAGTTCGGACACATCATTTACCTAGATAGATTACACCAATTTTCTTACATTCTGTATAAGGTGCAGCTTATTAGTGCCCGATATTTTAGTCAGTGCTTCTACTCCTGATTCTGATCAACTTTCCTCAAGGAAACCATAGTCAAATCGCTAAATTTTTTTTGGACTCTTATTAGAGATGGGACGGATAGTGGTTTGGCCGGATAACCGGATACCGAATATTCGGCCAAGCCACAGGCCGGATACCCGAATATTCGGCGAAATTATCCGGCCGTCTAAAATGCCTGCGAACGGATGGCATTCTTGAAGGCTAGGATTGCTAGGACGCGACTGAGTGCAGCGGCGGGCCGCAGTGCTCGCGTTTTGCGTTCGGGTACTTTCGGATTGATTCGGGCTTCCTTCGCGCTGACACCTAGCGAGTGTGGACAGTTTCTTACTCGCTTGTTTTGTTTGTGTTCAAGCAATGAAAACGTTATTAATTATTGATACAAATTAAATCGTGGTATTAGTCATATTTTGAATTGTGTTTGTAAAAATGTGTACCGTATTTCGTCGAAGAGCAACAATTCGCTAATTATAATTTATATGAGGTGGAAATTTCTCGAGGTGGCACTGGAAAGAAGGCAGGTACTTCGGCGTTCAAAAACTATAATTACTATCTCATTAAAAAGTGACATAGGGCTACATTAAAACTGGTTTTATTTTGTGTTTTCCATAATTATTGACAACATTCTACTGTTGAATGATGAAACTATCTGTAAGACTTTCTTTTTATCTATGATAAATCATTATTTTTATTATTCTAACTATCCGGCGGGGGCCGGATAATTGAGCTACTATCCGGTATCTAGCCGGATACTAAAAATTTGGCCGGATAGGCCGGATACCGGATAGAAACCGGATATCCGTCCCATCTCTACTTCATACAAATCGATCAGCCGAGCGGCCAAATCAGTACGAAGAGCCCACAATTTTTTTGCGATTTGACTATGGGTTCCTTGGGAAAAGTTGATCAGAATCAGGAATAGAAGCACTGACTAAAATATCGGGCACTAATAAAGTAACATCTTTAATTTGTTTATTCTGTTAATTTTAGGAAGACTAACAATAAGGTTGGTAGTGATACCTTTATACGTATAGATAGATACAATGCAATCCACAATACAGTCTGTCAAGAAAGTCTTGAAATAAATGAGGGCACTGTTCGTTTCAACATGGCAACACTCGAGCATAATCAACAAATGAAGAAGCAGAATTTTGAGGTTGCCATCAGAAATAAATTTAGTTCCAACAAAATCCGCTTTCAAGACTTTTTTTAACAGACTGTATGTTAGTTCTTGGCATCATCTCACCTGATGGTAAGTGATGACGGTAAAAAATACCAGTTCTCCATTTCAATTCAATTCAATTCAAAACTTTATTTCAGACAAATATCCATATCTTTGTTAGTATCAATTCTTACAAACTATGTTAGTAACAGAGTAGGTAGTTGCAGAGAAATAATAATATTATAAAAGACGCACTTGTCAGGCGCACACTGCGTTTAAGAATTTGGGTAAGCCCACTTCCGTCTTCAATGTTTCAGCCTCATCATCATTTATCATCATGTGAGATGATGCTTAGTAAAAATATATCCTATGACGCATTGTTTTTATTGGTCTTAGCTAGCACACTCTCTGTTATCTGGTAATGTTTATAATACATTTTTAAAAGTATTAAAGCATATTTTTCTTTCAGATAAAATCATCTTATCAAAACATATACAGCAACTACTGAACAAGAACATTAACAAGAAAGATGTCTACATAACAGACAAATTGGCTCTCATAGTCAACGCATCAGTTTTAATCCAATTTTCAAACTTAACACCTTTTAAAAGCAAAACCAGAACTGGATACCCGTGTTTCTATTGCAAAAATCTGTTTGAAAGTCTATCCAAGTTGAGGGAACACCAAACGTGTCACAGTAAAGCGGAATTAAAGAAAGTTTTGGGGACGTACGGCAGTGAAAACTTGGTTGTATACGCTGATGTTACAGATCTCACATGCACAATATGTAACGATATAGTTCCAACGTTAAACGAATTGAAATTGCATTTAACCAAAAAGCATAACAAGAAAATGTATTTAGAATACGGTGATCGAGTCATACCGTTCAAGCTATCTGAAAACAACGTTTTTGAGTGTCAAATATGTGGATTTAACTTTGAAACTTTTGGTTCGATCGAACGGCATATGAACACACATTTCAGGAACTACGTTTGTGAACAGTGCGGTTCGGGTTTCGTCACAAAATACAGGTTGAAAGTTCACGTTAAAGGCATGCACACCGAAGGAAATTTCCCATGTAGCATATGCAAAAAAGTTTTCAGTACGCAGCAGAAATTAAAAAACCACGTTGCTAATGTACATAAGCTGATCAAACGTTTCAAATGTCCTAAATGTCCGGAGAGGTTCACAGAATACTTCAGTAGACAGAAACATATGACCGTTCTCCACGGTGTGGCACCATTGAGATACACTTGTAATGTCTGTGACCGTTCGTTCGAGAGACGATATACTTTATCGAGGCATATGAAACGTGACCATTTGGAGGAGAGAGACTATCAGTGCGAATTGTGTTTATACAAATGCTTTACGAAGAACGAGTTGAGGGTTCATATGGTGAAACATAACGGGGAGAGAATATATGAGTGTTCAATTTGCAAGAAATCTTATGCGAGGAAGAAGACGCTTAGAGAACATATGAGGATACACAATAACGATCGAAGGTATTTATATTATACTTGACATAACAACAGTTACTTAATTACACGACTGACTTGGGCGTGGTACTTCCAGCCGGACCACCACCGCTTTGAAAGTTGTAAGTATGCTTAAAAAAATGTACTCTTTTTGTACTATTTAGTACTGCAAGGAAATTAATTGTACCTAAGTATTATAAAAGTTATAGCCCTTTTAAGGTGGTCCGGCTGGGAAGTATACTTTCCAGCCGGACCACCACCATATCTCGCAAATGCAAAAGTTTCTTTGAATACGAAGTATGTCAAAAAATTGTACCTTTAATGTACTTACCTTAGCATATTTAATTTTTTTTGTGATCCAATTTTTAACCATTATATCAGGTATTTATTTTTTGTTATACGCAACGCCTGCTTAATATTCAATAGCAATTCAAACCCTTGACCTCCTGATGTAAAGCGTGTGGTCTAGCTACTACGCCACGGAGGTGGTTAAATAAACTTGCTTTAAGTCGAAGTGTTTTCATAGTTCCCTATTTTTTGTGCGATTCGACTATACGTTACATGGTAATGTTTTAAGTTTTATCAGCAGAAACCCCAGTCGCAGACACTACCTACAGCAATTATCACGAAGTTTTTTTATTGCTATGGAATAATAAGCAGGCGTTGCGTACAACAAAAAATGAATACCCGTTATAATGGTTAAAAATTGGCTTACAAAAAAAAATATATGCTAAGGTAAGTACATTAAAGGTACAATTTTTTGACATACTTCGTATTCAAAGAAACTTTTGCATTTGCGAGATATGGTGGTGGTCCGGCTGGAAAGTATACTTCCCAGCCGGACCACCTTAAAAGGGCTATAACTTTTATAATACTTAGGTACAATTAATTTCCTTGCAGTACTAAATAGTACAAAAAGAGTACATTTTTTAAGCATACTTACAACTTCCAAAGCGGTGGTGGTCCGGCTGGGAAGTACCACACCTGACTTGGTGGCTCAGTGGTTCAGCGCTCCTGACTTCTGACCCGAGAGTCGTGGGTTCAATCCCTTTTTTTGTTGGGATTAGCAATTTTCTCAAGCCACATCCACTGTCTCCTAAAATTATTGCATTAAGATTTTACGCATCACTCAGACTCGTTCAAAGCGCCGTTTTGTTTTGTGTTTTAATTCTCTACATTGCCCTATACCCTGTGTCAAGTTCTCGTGACATATCTACAAATATGTAAACTTGTCACTACAGTTCCCTGTCTTATAAAGCAAATTCTACAAGTTTTTCCTGACAAATTGTCACCTGTCACCTGTCACGTGAAAATGTTTATAGAACAGAAATATGTAAAATTGTCACGACAATTCGACAAATATGTCGATTTTCCACCATGACAATTTTGTCACCTGTAATTTTTATAGGATAGGAAATTGTAAACTTGTAAATTGTCGCCTGTCGCCTGTTACCTGTCACCTGTCATCTTTATAGTACAGGGCCCTGGCGGCAGGTGTAGAGCGAGCAGTGGTACCCACCCATTCGGAGCTTGCATAATAAGATCCTTCCACTAGTGAAATAAGTTTCACACTAACATGGCTTTATGCCGCAGCCCGCATAAGATAATTTTAACAGCCCAATCGAATGCCTCGGGAAGGTTAGGCCATACTCCACACACGGGGGCCACGGGGGTTGAGGGCAGTGTGACCATTTGTGGCAGATCTCTGCTATCTGGGCAGTAATTTACACGGGCAGAATAAGCTCACGATTTAAAAAAGTTGCAGATTTCGGCAGATTTCCTGGATATCTACCGAATTCTGCTACTTTTTAAAATCGTCAGCTTAATCTGCCAGTGTAAATTACTGCCCAGATAGCAGAGATCTGCCACGAATGGTCAGTGGTTGAGGGGCAGTAACCAATCCGTGTCAGAAGTTTTAAAAATATAGGATGACTAAATTAGTTCTTGATACGAAAGGCTATGAATGTGCTCGTGATAACAAACAACTTTCCCTATGGAACCCAGAGTCAAATCTCAGAAAAAGTTTTGTATTTGTACCCTCCATACAAATCAGTCAACGGACCGGCCAAATTAGTATGAAGTCCAAATTTTTTTTTTGCGATTTGACTATTGGTTCCTAAGGGAAAGTTGTTTGTTATCATGAGCACATGCACAGCCTTTGGTATCAAGAACTAATTTAAAGTCACCCTATATTTCGTAATTAAGTTTCGAAACTGGAAATTGTATTGTTATTTTCAGGTTTGTATGTCCAGTTTGCGGCCAAGCTTTCGTCCAGAAATGTAGCCTGAAAGGGCACGTGAAGACACATCATGTGGATTATAATTTTTAAGAAATATTTGATTATATATAAATAAAAATATCCCAAAATCTTTGTACAATTGAAAATTTTATTTAATAAATAACATTATCCATGATAAAAAATAAACTAGAGGAAAAATTAAATAAAAAAGCTAAATGTTAAAACTAAACTATTTACAATAATGGAAAATTTCTGGAGCCAGTGCCAGAATATGTTTGGGAAGGTAATCATCTACTATACCTAATAGGTATTAACTAATATTTTCTATACATTTTACATATAAAAATTAGAACAGTGAAGATGTTCGGTTAATTACGGATAAATCTAATTTCCAGTTATGTCTTTTACATACAGGTCAGAGCAAAGATCTATAGCTTGGAAAATTCAAGCTGGAATTGTCCGCATGGGGGCACTCGGGAGTGGGCCATCATTGGACCATAATTCCATTTTCAACCGACTTCAAAAAAAGGAGGAGGTTCTCAATTCGTCGGAATCCGATTACTCGAAGACGCCTGAACCGATTTCGAAAATTCTTTTTTTGTTTGAAAGGGTATACTTCACAGGTGGTCCCATATTAATTTTATCGAAATCGATTTAGCGGTTTTTGAGAAAATAAAAAAAAACATAGCAAAATTGGAGTTGCTGCGATTGAAGTCGGTTGTTTTTAACGTATTCAGCGTGGTCAATTATGCGATTGCACACAATCGTAATTATTACCGGTTACGTTATTTGGGAACCTGAGGTTATTTGGGACATAAAAAATAATAAAAATATTAAATATTACATACAATAAATAACTTGACATGAAACACAGTGTTGCCAGATATTGTGGTTTGATTTTACTATTACACGTTTAAAACATATAGATTACTACTTAAATAAATAAATAAAAAATGTCCCAAATAATCTCACGTTTCCCAAATACCTTACGGTACTAGGTTTCGCACGCGACTTCGTCTGAGTGGACTTCAGGATTGGGTCCAGAGAGAAATAAAATGTTAAGGCAGCGCCATCTAGTGATGAAGTAAAAATTTCAGTCTTTAGTCATTCCTCCGGGAACCCTCAAGTTTTCCGGGATTAACAGTATGTGTTTGCAGAGTGCTTTTTTTATTGACCTACCAAACATTCAAATCTGTTCAGTAGTTTTGGCGTGAACGTGGAACAAACATCCATACTTTCGCTTTTTTTTAATGTGATAGGTGGCAAACGAGCAGACGGACCACCTGATGGTAAGCGATTACCGCCGCCCACAGACACCCGCAACACTAGAGGAGTCACAAGTCATTAGTGGGATTTCTGTGAATTTTACAGGCAGTAAATCACATTCAGTGATAAGACGAGGATTAACTTTAGAGACAGCTATGTTTTCCGGAGTTCCAGCAGTTCGATGATATTGCGGTTCGCAACTATACGGAGCGTCAAAGCGCCCGGTCACCCTTAGCACAAAATAGACACAGAAGGTCCGCTCAATACAAACCACTAAAATCGTAAGCATATACATGCTTATAGAAATATACGGTCGTTCGAGGCAAGGTCACGATCGCACAGTACGTGATCTTGCCTACAACGACCGTATACGTCTATAAGCATGTATATGCTTAGGATTTTTGTGAGCGTATAAAGCGGACCTTCTGTGCCCTTAGTACCGTAACCTTCACTTGACATCGCATTTCGCCATTTTTTCTTCATATTTAGATTCTCCCTAATACTTGTTTTTTTTTTATTTACTTAACAAAATTATTAAATCATAGATGTGGAATGCCAAATAGAAAAAAGGGGGTTATCTGTGCTGTTTGATTCTTGTGTTATGTTGCCTTTCTATTGGCTTCTTGCATTTGAACCTCACCAGTTTATCACTTCACCTGATAGGAGACTCTCCAACATATTGTTACGTGCGAGGGTTCGAAGATTTGGAGTCTAACACCAATGACAGGTTCCGAGGACTTATTCACCAACTTCAAGCACAAGGCGAAAAGGTTGTCCAGTCGCAGGTCTCTCGAAGGTCCAAAAGCGTCGCCAATATCGTAGATTTATCCGCTGCTATCGCCTGAAGTTCGCTTCGAAGTGTCTTCAACGCTAGTCCAAACAGAACTGACCGCCCGACTCACTGGCTGCTATTTATATACGCCGCGGTTACGGTCTAGAAAGTACTAGAGGTTACTCACACATTCATACATCTCTCTATCCTTATCTATTTCTAGAATATTTGAGACGGTTCTTTTACTAGAAATATACAGTGACGGAGTTTTTCAAACTATTGGTTCTCAATCTATTTTGGTTAGACCGCGACAATATGTTCAGGCCCACAGTCGCCACTCGAAAACCTGCCTTCTGCAAATGCCAATCCGTTCTTCGAGCCATTACAAGACTGTCACAACGATTAATCTTCCCAAAACTTGTTCTAGCTCTGATCAGTTTCAAGCACTAAGACTTCAGTATCATTATGAACTTTTTCGTAATGCTTTTGCAAATACTGCTTCGATGAAAACGTCTTGTTACACATAACACATGTTTGCTTGTTGTACCCCAGATGCCATTCCTCGTGCTTCCTCAACTCGTATTTTAGTGGAAACATCTTATCACACATAGAACACTTGAATTTCTTCACATCTCTCTTCGTGTGAGTCAAACGCAAATGTTTCAAATAGTACGGTCTGAATGTGAAAGTTTTCTCGCAGTACTCGCAACTTATAGTCTTGATCTTCTCACTGTGGTTCTTCTCCATGTGCTGATGTCTCCGGAACTCGTTGAGGAATTCCTCCTTGCAGTAACGGCATCTGAAGACCAGACCGTGTTGGTGAACGCCGTCTATATGTTTCTTTCTGTACTTGTCTAGCGTAAAAACTTTTGGACAAAACGGACACACGAATTTCCCTGTACTATGCGTTTCTAGGTGCTTCTTCAGCCGGGTCTCAGCTAAAAACGTGTCGCCACAATCGCCACAGATATAGTTATTGTAATGCGAATTCATGTGTGAATCTAGAATCGTGTAAGTATTACAGCGTTCTTCACATAAAGCGCAAGTCAAAGGATCGGTTAACTTGTAAGGTATAACTTTGGTGTAAGCTTCGTCTAGCTCAACCCTGTGTGTCTCTTTCAAATGCACAAACATATTGTTCCAACTATCAATAGGAGCCGGGCAAATAGTGCAACGGAGGTCCAAAATATCTATTTTAATTATTTCGTTTAGCCAATTCGCTTTCATGAAGACGTTTACTCCTGAGAAACGTTCTCCTGCGTGCACTGTCTTAGAGTGAACTCTCAAATCTTCGGGATCATCAATGTTTGTCCGGCAGTAAGCGCAAAATAACTGACCAGTTTTACTCTTGTACGGCGTAGCGTTTGTGTATTTGAGTATCGTTTTTATTTCTTGGAGAAAACTTCTGTATTTTTCCCTCGACATTTCGGTTTTTGTATTCACTTGATCTGGAAATTGTAAAATAGTTATAGGTTAAAAAATATGGTAACAAACGTAGAGTAGAAGTAATGGGGTAATATCGTAAATCTATCAAACGTCAACATTTTTCGTATTCACAACTGGTAAGCCCTTGGCATCATCTCACCTGGTGGTAAGTGATGATGATGCCGAAGATGGAAGCGGGCTTACCAATATTCGAAACGCAATGGGGAACTGTCTCCATGCCGGAACACATCAATGCTATTGATGTTTGTCGGCAAGAAGATGGTGGTAGCTCCGAAAATGCCCGCTTGGCGCTTTATCCCAAAAGACAGGTCACCTATAGAGAAGAGCGACAAGAGCCGATGGCCCGGGGGCGGGGGGAGGCAAGTTAACTTGTGGAGTATGGAAAATGTATGAATCGTAGGTACAGTTAGAGCACATGAAGCTTTTAGTAAACATCTTGTAAACAAAGGTCTATATTTTTGAATCTCTGGGGGGGGGGGGCAGGCAGCTGCCCTCCCCTGCCCCCCCCCCTCCCCTTAGCGACGCCCTTGCCTATAGATACCGCGCATACTAAACATTTTGTTACTGCTCATTGCTAAAGCTAGCGATAGGCGAAAGTCGCGAGGAGTGTACCTACTGCACTGTAATTGTTTCTAGGCAATGTAAATGTAATAAATAATTCTGCCAATGCACAGTGGTCTATCGCTCTAAGTAAGGCGGTCATAAACAGGTAGAGCTTACTATAATTATATTATGCATATTTCAATATTAATAAATAAAAATAAAAGCCAGTTTAGTAATAAAAAAAAACAATATATTTTAAAGAAAAAAACAGGTTTTTTTCGTATGTATGTTACAACAAAGAGTATTTTTTTTTATTTTTGTGACAAAATATTTCACAAACAAGTTGAAGCGACACAAAAGACTTTACAGAGTTATCTTGGATCGTTGAATCGGAAAAGGCTAGTTTATATTCACTGCGCCCTGTACTACCTATTAAAACCAAATCAGTATCACTATCAGAAATGTTATCTAAGACTTCTTATTGCGATTCAAGTATCCGGTTTGCAGTATGATCTAACAAATTTGTATAGTTAGATATTGATTGACACAATAGAATCAAAAGTGGATGAATCTACTTTTGATAGTAAAGAGTTTCTTCTACGTTTGGTGCGCCCACTGCAGTCAGAATACTCTTTTTTGGACGTCTACGTTACTTTTTGTTTCACGTCTCGTAATAGCAATATCAACTCGTGTCAAAAGAATCCTTCCACGTCATTCAACCAGTCTTGGTACTTTGCAGTAAGCTGTAAATAGGAAAAAGTTATTTCATCACAAAATATGAAAATCAAAAATAACAACATGGTATTTAATAAAAATGTTCTTACCTTTTTTTTGCTTCTATTGCATGCTTTCCACATTCGCTGGAACTGTTTGCATAAATTATTTATGCGATTTTCAAAATATTCTGCGTCAATACTTGCAGTATCTGGCAATGAATTCAAGATATGCTGAAGCACTTGGCCAGCTCTGTTGGGGTCCATGAATGTGAGCCAGATGTCAAAGACGTATATTCTAGGGAATTTTACGACATATGACGAACCTAAACAGCAAAACAAAAAGAATGATTTACATAATTCTGTAGAGGAATTTCAAAGAATTTGCTGCGAAACTACTAAGCGCTTGCTACGAAGGCTATAACTTTCAAAGGGGCAGATTGCTGCAGATAAAATGTTATTGACAAGAAAGTACCAAGTCTCTAGTTTCTGAAGATATACTATTTATCAAGTTCTGTCGTGTTCTTAAACCGTAGGTTTTTTTTATTATAAATTAAGTTGTGGCGTAGCATACAATTATTTAAGAATAATACAAGTAAATAAATAAGTAATAGCGAAAATGACAAATACATACCCTTAAAACACTCCATTTCGAAAAAAAGCACTATAACACCACGGGATTTCAGGAAAACAAAGGTATTGATGAGTCACTTTGTTTGTCACAAAATCACTGATAAGGTCCGTTCACTTTCGCATGTGAAATGCACATGATGGGTACAGAAAGTGACCAAACTATTTATATCATTTTACTGTATGACTATTGTGTCTTAAAAACATGCATTGGAAACCGGGTACCTTCATGTTGAAATTTCATATTTTTGATTTTGAATAGACCACTGTGCAATGTCATTGTAAAAAAGTTAAAGAGATTCTCATCTCACCTTCTTTCTTCCTCTGTACACCTCTTAGCTTTGCATCAATCGTCTTATAGGGCACGTTGAAAAATGAAGCAGCTTGGGACTTGGTCATCAACTCCGATTTGACAGCTTTAATAGATTTGTCCAGGTCCTCGGGCGAGTACTGCTTGTAGTGACTACTGTTGTTCTTTTGTCGTTTAGCGGTAGGATCTGAGGGATGATTTTTTCATGAATTGGTTTAAATATTAAATTTAAACATAACTACAGACATACATATATCGAAATTAGATACCCAAAGCATCGGATTTTATAGACAGTAAACATGCGCTTGAGACTGACTCGGTGGCTAAGTAGTTAGCGATCCTGACCTCTGATCCGAGAGTCGTGGGTTCGATCCCCACACAGGGCAAACTTTTCTGTGATGAGCAGAATTGTTTGCTCTGAGTCTGGGTGTATTATATCTATATATGTATGTATTTTAAAGTATATGTGTATGTATATCAGTCTCTGGTTCCCAAGATACAGCGAATCCTAGTTTTGGGGCCAGATGACCGTGTGTGATTTGTCCCAGATATTAAAAAAAAAAATTAAGGGGTTTCAAGTATAAAATACAGAAAAAAATATTGAAAAAATCCGATCTAAATTTTTTTTCAGTTTTCTATACTAAATCTGAATAGTGAATCTAAGAATTTGTATGGAAAACTGAAAAAACAAAATTGTTTACAACTTAAAATTTCAAAATAACTTTTTTTAACACTGTGTATAGGTGGAAAATTTCCGACGGGAGACTGTCCGAGCCTGGTGACTTACCGTTTTTCAAACGGTGTACCTCACCAATGAACTCCTCGTACGACGGTGGATCATCTAGCCCTGATGCAAGAGGCAAGTTCTCAAGCGAGTTGATGTAGGACAGATCTACTCCTTGACTACCTGGATTCAGCACTTCATTGAAGTGTTCAGTCCATCGTAGAAGAACCTGTTCAGGATCTGTCAGTCTTTCGGATTTATCCCGCGAGTAAATTGGGGCAGTCTTCTTACAGCGAGGTCCGTAAACGGATTTCAGCCCTTCGAAGAACTTTGCAGTTTGACCACTATCAGCTAGCAACTGCAGTTCTTCAGCCTTGCGGTGCCACCAATTGTCCTTCAGTTCTCGAATCTTCGCTTTGAGATCATGCTGTATGGAGCCGTGCTGCCTCGCACCGATGACACCTCTCAAGGCAAGACGTGATTTTTCAACAAGCTGACGTATTTCCACATCAGAATCATCGAACCAGTCCTGGTTGGACCGAATATCAGGTCCAAGCTGTTCGACCTTATCAAAATTATTTGGGACGTCGAGATTATTCCACAAGACTGGAAGGATGCTTCTATAATCAAATTATACAAGGGAAAAGGTGACCTCTCCGACTGTGGCTCTTTTAGAGGCATTGCCTTGCTATCTACGGCTGGCAAAATACTGGCGCACATTATCAATAGATGCCTTAGTAGCTTAGCCGAAAGTTTCCTTCCCGAGACCCAATGTGGTTTCCGACCTAACAGAGGCACGGTTGACGCTATCTTTGTTGTCAAACAACTTCAAGAAAAAAGTTTTGAACAACACCGTGACCTCTACCTATGTTTTGTGGACCTAGAAAAGGCCTTCGACCGCGTTCCTAGAACTGCTCTCTGGACTGTTCTAGAGAAATATGGTTGTCCTGTGAAGTTTGTAAATTTAGTGCGTCAGTTTCACGAGGGTATGACAGCCCGAGTACGTCACGAGAATAACTTCACAGAACAGTTTCCTGTTACCAGCGGTGTCAAGCAAGGCTGCGTTATGGCTCCGACCCTTTTCGCCATTTATTTTGCCGCAGTAATGAACGATGCTCTTCAAAAATGTAACAACCAGATCTCCATAAATGTCCGTATGGATAAAAGCATCTTTGATCTCTCGCGCTTCAGAGCAAAACGCAAAACAAACTCGGTTCTGGTTACTGAAGTACTATATGCCGACGATGTCTGCCTTATGGCTGACAGCCTGGGCGATCTGCAGAGGTATCTAGACAATTTAGACGAATCTTGTCGCAAATTTGGCTTAGTAATCAGCGCTTCCAAGACTCAGATTCTTAAACAACCTGCAAAAGGCAAATCTGTGAATGATGCTGCTGTTTATCTACAGGGTAAACCTCTGGACGAAGTAGGAACCTTCCGGTACCTTGGGAGTCTAGTGCGCAGTGACAATCGTCTCGAGTCAGAAATCTCTGCACGGATCGCTAAAGCAGCTGCAGCCTTTGGTGGACTAAACCAACGAGTCTGGAAGTCACACGACCTGAAACTCCAAACGAAACTCGCTGTCTATAGAGCGATAATTTTACCTTTGTTGCTCTATGCTTCGGAGACCTGGTGTCTATACAAGAGAGACATCAGACGTCTTGACGTCTTCCACCTCAAATGTCTTCGAGCAATTCTTCGGCTGAGTTGGAAGGACCGTGTACCAAACTCGGAGGTTTTACGTCGAACTAAAATGACCGGCATGGAGTGTTTGTTGATGAAAGGCCAATTTCGCTGGTGTGGGCACCTTGTTCGCATGGAGTCTACCAGGTTGCCTAAACAAGTGTTTTACTCTGAGCTTAGCTCAGGTAAACGCAAACCAGGTGGACAGTATCTGCGTTATAGGGATGTCCTGAAGCGTCACCTGATTGCTATAGGCATGTCTAGTAAATCGTGGGAGAAGCTTGCTACTCAGAGAATAGAATGGCGGGCTGCAGTCAAATCCAGCTTAAAAAGCTTTGAGCGCGCGCGCCTTGAAGATCTTGATGCCAAACGCCAGTTTCGGAAAACTCAACCTAAGCCCTCCTACAATTACACATACGATTCAAGTGGGTCTCTTTTCTGTGCTTCCTGCAATAGGACTTTCAAAAGCAAATTTGGTTTTGCAAGTCACGCTCGCGCCCATGCAAGGGCCCAGGTTAACAACACTAACTAAGGGTGTCGCCGTCGAAGGATACGTCTGGGAGGACATCATCATGTATAGGTGGAAGATAGATTTTTCTACCTATTACAAAGTCCCTATATAACACGGTACTTGTAAACTCAATATTTATTTTTTTAATTGTAAAAATAATTTTCCTCAAGACGTGGTTGATGCCCCCTCCTTCAATAGTTTTAAAAACAGACTGGACAAATGGTGCAAAGACAATCCAGTGTTTAGTGTATCCTCAAAGTGAACTTGAATGGACTATCATATAACACCAACACAGATATAGGCATATCAGCCATAAGCTGCTCGCCTATTACTAAATAATCAGGTGTTCAGGGGGGAGGCAATGGGTGCAATTGCCCCACCCTAAAGCCTGACCGAAGTGCTAAAACTTCTATAAAATGCAAATAAATACAGGCATTTCTTAACTATTCAAAAAATTTCGCACTCGGTACGCTTGCGACCGCTTCATAAATAAGGGTAAACTGTAACTTTGACCCCTCTTGAACAAAATACTGGATCCGCGCTGTAAATAATAATAATAATTAATGTTTACATTTACCTATTGTATTTATTGGGTCGTTGCTTCCTGCAGCCTCTAGTAGATCTATGTCAAGGTATTCTGGATTGGTTTGGTTTTTATCATCTTCAGAGTCTTCATTTTCAGACTGTTCATAGTTTTCATCTGACTGTATTTGCTGGCCGTCCCCGTCACCGTCATCCATTTTCACATCTTCACCTGAAATTTTGATTTTAAAATGATACAAAATACAATTGAAGGGTAATTACTAGCCCAAACTTCTGGAATGCGGAGAGGTAGCATCGTACAGAGACGTGCACCTCGGTGACCCTAGGTCACTTCAGGAAGTTGTCAGCAATTCAAAGTTGCTACTGGACTTCCTGGAGGAGCTGGGCTGACAGTAATGGCGGCCTATTCACGCAAAATGGGCGCAATGGTCGCCTGTTTGCGGAAAACAGCCCGCCCCAACCTATAACCTAGCCCAAACTGTATTTGGCATTGTCAAAATACCATAGCAAAGTTTATGGTTCTAAAAAATTCGAATCTAAGAGATAGTAACCAAGTTGCAGAAACGATCGTTATCTTTTAAAGGAGACTTTAAAAACTAATGCCTCATTAAACTGTTGCAGAAAAATTTAACTAATGAAACGTCAAACATTAGGACCGTTTTTCGTTGCACAAAGCATCATTATCTTTAATGTGGCATTATTTTGACTTTTTAAGCTTTTAATTTTAATTGGCCAAAAAGAGCCCATTAAATTATTTAATGATCACATTTCAGAGTTGATTTTGTGTTTTTTTCAATGAAATATATTTTTCCTGGCTTTTTCGACATCAGCCATACATATTCCAGACAAATCACAATATACAGGGTGACTTGTAAATACAGTAATATGCTATACTGTAATATTTTAACTGTGGCTTCTTCTCATCAAACTGAACAACTTTCCCAAGAAACTCATTTGGACTTCCCAAATACAAAGTTCATCAACCAGCTGACTGATTTGTAATAACAAAAATTTTTTTGCTTTTGAGTATGAGTTTCTTGGGGAAAGTTGTTCAGTTTGATGAGTAGAAGCCACAGTTAAAATATTGCCAGACATTTTATAATCATCCTGTATATACAGGATGTTAAAAAAGTGCGTTTGAGATTTTAAGGGGTTACTCAGAATCAAGTATATTATTATAATACAGGAAAAATATAAAAAAATCCAGCTGACAACTTTTTTTTCAGTTTCCCATACTAGTGAATCAATAATTTGTATGGGAAACTGAAAAAAAAGTTGTCAATAGATTTATTTTTTTATTTTTCCTGTATTTTCTAGTTGATTCTGAGTAACCCCTTAAAATCTCAAATGCACTTTTTTAACATTCTGTATATGTATAATTCAAGTCTCATCTTTGCCTTTTCCTTAAATTTTTTGTGATTTTTGTTATTTTCGTATTCATCTCATCATATTATAATTAAATAGTTTAAATGTAAATGAAACATCAAAATGACATTATTATTTTGTTTTTCAAATGTGCGCACATGTCTAATGAAGACAAAGAACGAAACCATTCACTCATTTCCATCTTTTTGCTTTTCATTTTGGCAATACTGTTTCTTTAAACTAATGAACAGATTATTTGACTTAAAACTGCTTTGTGCAACGACATTAGAAATAATGCTTCATTAGCGATAATGCTCCATTAGCTAAAGTTGATTTAAAGGAGACCTTTCTGCAACTGGGTGCAGTCACACAAACCAAGTCTAACTAATGATGAAAAGTAATGGTGATAGCAAAATATGTATACTTCATTCCAATCAAAAAAAAGCAAAACGTGAACAAACTTACTATGGAACTGACACATGTCAATGTCATCTGCATACTATGTTTGTTTACGTTTTGCTTTTTTTTGATTGGAATGAACCATAGTTCAAGTACTTTGCATGCTAGTTACCAAGTTTTTAAGTTTAAAACCCAGACAATTAAATTGTTCTACAATTTTAGTAAGAGTTATTTAGTAAATGATACTTAATAATTTCGTTTTGGATTATTGTGTGGTGGTATGGGAGCCTCGGTGCCGCAAGTTTGCTTCTGCTCTAACCAATAAAGTAGAGCTCAAAAGTAAAGTCTGAAAAATACCTTGAAAATAGTGTTCCAACATTTGCTTATCAGATTTCAACACAAGCTTTTTGAACGCATTCGCATCCTGCAGCTTACTGATACATGTTACACAGATCTTCTCTACGACGTCTGCAGGCTGATGCAACTGTGACAACAACAAAATATTTCATTACGTTTCGTAACCATTTATTTCCATATCTCTACCCTCAATTTCCAAATATCCGTCCTTTGGGAGTGTATTATCCGAAGATATCATCAAACAGCTCAAAAATAAGTGCCTCAGAACCATCAGCTCTGACTCCAGGCAATTTCCCATCAAAATCAAATGTAAACAAACAGAACACACGTGATTTGGTGAGAAGATTGAGGTGTCCCGCACTCAAATGCCAGCCAGGTTAGCCTCATAGTTCTTCATCTTAAACTGAACAGATTTTTATCCTATTTTTCTGGTTTTTTTTTTAACATTAGTTCTGATATTAAGTATTTAAACTGAACTAAGTAACCTAAAATCGGAATCCCCGATTTGCCTAGGAATGGATAATCCTGGTGGGCAATCCTGCTTTAGTCACTTTTGTACCCTGAACTCAAGACAGGATATTCCTTAACGTAACTGCCTTTGTCTCTCTCTTAGTTTGTGGCCATTATAACCTAAACATAGAACGTAAAAGAATATTTGTGAATGCTAAGTCCTATAAGGCAGCCCTACTATGTGCACCCTAATCACTTGGGTTACTGTCCGCGATTCGTTATTTTCGGAAGGAGGAAAACAAAAAACACAAAAACTAGGTACTCACGGATATCGAAAAACATTCAACCAGCGCCTGTCCATAAATAAAAACGCCATCATCAAGAACATATTCGCTCCAGAGTTCTCTCAGATCGCCTTCTTGGAGACAGCACCTGCATTTATCCGGAGACGGCAATTCGTCCTTTTTTATTCCAGTTTCCATGTCAGGGAATTACTTGATTCTACACGAAATCCCTTTAGACGGAATTCGAAAATCATCAAAATATCACAAAACACAAAATTATTTGTATTCCCTTGACAAGACAAAACCAAATCAACAATCAGGGCCGCGTTCTGAACCTGCACTTCGACAGCAACCGTTTTGTATCCTCTCTTTCACACTTACGCGATTTATATTATGCTATCCTGTTGTCAGAGTGAACGGTTGCTGTCAGAGACGGTGCAGGTTCTGATGAACGGGCCCAGGGCCCAGGACCGCGTTCCGAGCGTAGACAGAGTATGGTATAGACAAGCTCATGGCGTATAGGAAAAGAGAAAGTGATATTCTTTCTATTCTACGCACACATATGCACTATCAGTGATCCCAGTAACTAAACTTTACCCAATTTTAGGGGTAATTTATGTGACTCATTTAGCTGACTTGGTAGGTAACAAAATCAAGAATTCAAAATATTTACACAGGGGTATATAACACCCGTTGTATACAGAGTGTTATAAAAAGTACGTTTGAAGTTTTGAGGGGTTAGGACTCAGAATCAGATAGGTATAGAATACAGGAAAAATACTGAAAAGATCGATCAACAACTTTTTTTGGAGTTTTCCACATATTCAACAGGTATTCAGATTTATTATGGGATTTTTTCAATATTTTTCCTACTGTCTATACTTGATTCTGAGTAAGCCCTTAAAATTTCAAACGCACCTTTTTAACTCTCTGTATACATATTTGGCTGGGTTAGATACCGAACCTAGCAACAGGCGTAATAAAATATATATTTATAAATCCAGTAGTTCGTTGAGAAGGTACACTCTGAAAGCAACCGTTTACTCTAACAACAGGATAGCACAATATAAATCGCGTAAGTGTGAAGAAAGAGAAGGTACAAAACGGTTGCTGTTAGAGTGCATACTCGGAACGTGGCCCAAGTTACCAATTAGTGACAGAACAAAATGGTCTCCGTCTAAACTGTCGAATTAAAACGAAAATAAAACTAAACATAAAATCTAAAAGTTTTATTTATTGGCCTTTAAACAAAATAAGTTTATTATAAAAATTACGTACAATGTCTGTTTGCGCCGCCTATACTTGTTTTTACTTTTCTTGTTTTATAATAAATTCTTGTTTTAAAATATTTCAGGCAAATGGCCTTTATTAACAACGGGAAGTGATTACCAAATAATGATTGATTTTGAAAATGTTCATTATTTGCAAATAGCGGAATCCCTAAACAGGTTCTTAGACACTTTTCGGCCAAAATTATTGGCAAGTTTTTTTTGTGAATTTCTGGGTGTTGGTGAAAAATCTTTTCACTTATTTGGCAGATCACGACGACATCCTTCGTCAAAATCAGTCATTATTCGGTAATCATTTCCCGTTGTTAAAAAAGGCAATTTGCCTGAAATATTTTAAAACAACAATTTCTTATAAAACAAGAAAAGTATCGGCACAAATATTAGTCATGACAAAATTTGTTGTACATCCATCAAAGGTCACAGGCAAAATATTTACACCACAATCATTGTGTATTAGCTCTATATACGTTTTGAATAAATTGGCTTTTTGGGAGATGTTTTTGGTCCATTTATTAAAAAAACTGTCAACCGGTATTTTCCCTTGTCTGCACATCTTGGGTTCCCTGAAAAACAGATAAAGAAAGTTAGGTTCACCTTATACTAATTATTATTATCCCTATCAATTGAAAAAACAACAAGCAATAAAGAATTTCACTTTTTAATATACAATTTAAATATGTTTACCTGTGTTACCTACCAATGTCGGAATAGAACTTGTTTTCAAATATGTGTACTTCTTAGATTTTAAAAGAGCTTCTCGGAAATGCTTGGAACATTGCTTGAGTTTCTAGTTGTTTGCCAGTTTACACGCCCACTGCTTTTAATCCACATATCTAAAATATGCGGCTTAGAAGGAAACCTAAAACAACATATCGAGGGTTCACGGGCGACTTGTATTAAGCGACATTTTTGGAAACACAGGTAACCTCTACTTTAAAAATTTATTTCTTACAAAATACCTCACAAAAAATAACTTTTTAATAATATTTAAAATATTAAGAATATCGAGAATCTATATAATACTAAGAAGTTAAGTTTTAATGATTATTTTTCTAAGAAATATTTTTTTAAATCAGTCTCCTGAAGATTTCTAAAAATGTCGCTTAATACAAGTCGCCCGTGAACCCTCGATATAAAGCACATAAGTAATTATACACATGCACAATAATTGGAAGTTATAAGTTTTTATCTACTACAGTTTCAGTAATGCGATTAGCTTTATAATAAGAGTAATGCTGTATGAATTGGTGCTGATGACGATATATAATGTATATCTGTTGATGCAGGGAAAAGTCTATTAAACATGGTATCCCCAATCTTAATATAACCCGCCTAAATAACGACAGCAGCGAAATGATGTAACCTCGCTACCTAGGATGACCTACCTAATTTGATAGGGTTATATGATAAATAAATCATGGTAATTTCGTAGTTATTTTATAATAATTCTAGACAATATTAGTACAGTCTAGACGCTATTAAGTAGACAATACGATACTGTATACAAATCAAGAGTATAAAGGCTTACTTACCGATGGAATGTTACATTTTCCTCTTTCCGTTCAGTGCGACTATTACAGCCCAAAGCCGATCAAACCACCATGTTTACAATAAAAAGGCACACTTATTCACTACATGGAAAAGTATTCTCCTCATATTAAACGCGAAAACAATAAAAACAAATGACGAAACTTCAACGAGCTGCGCAGTTTGACAGACTCCATTCAATGAGGTCAAACAAAAAATACCGATACGCAAAAACAAGACAAAAAACAATCGTTGCCTTACATTCACTCTTATGACATTTGCCATAACGTCGTCTCGCTCTTACAATTATTATTATTACTAATGCCTATTCTATATCATTCTCTTTCTACGGTTCCGAGGGTGCAAGTCAAGTGTGTTGGTTGAGGCGTTTTGTCGCGTGGGGTCATGGGGTGTCGTCCGTCCGTCACGTCGGATGGCGTGTTAACAATATGTTTCTACCCTTACAGTGTCATCAACTTTAGAATCAGCGAGGCGTCCGTCACGCCGATCGAAAATTGACAAACTGACAACAACAAAACGACGTTTTCAAACTGGCGTCAGTGGTTCCGCTTATGGCCGTTCTATAATAAGTTGGTGTGATCATGTGGTGGCACTTGCTTGAGATATGCGTGAGCGTGTTGTCGGGTCGGGTGGGTGGCGTATCATTAGTATGTTTCCACCTTCAATCTGTCAAAGAAAGATGGGGAACCGTTCCAAAACTACATAGTTAACAAATAGGCTTGCAGTGTTGTCAGTGAAGCAAGAATCGATTGATTCATTCGTCCGAGTCCGTGCAAATAAAACGATTTTTAATAAGCAGGCTCCAGCTCAACACGTTCATGCATGACACAAAAGACAGATACAGAAGGTCCGCTCAATACGCTCACCAAAATCCTAAGCATATACATGCGGTAAGTAGTTACTTTACGAAGTAGATAGTTTGGAAGAGTTCACATTTTGGGAAGTGGTATCTTTACTCATATATTAAACTAGCTCTTGTCCGCAACTTCGTCTGCATACTTCAAAAAGCGGTCTATTTGAAAAGTTATCATTTCGGGAAGTAGTTACTTTACGAAGTAGATAGTTTGGAAGAGTTCACATATTGGGAAGTGGTAGTACTAGCAAGTGGCCGTTCCTTACAAGTAGACGTCAAACCCCGAAAGGTCGTTGTAGGCAAGGTCACGATACTGTGCGATCGTGACCTTGCCTCGAAAGACCGTATATTTCTATAAGCATGTATATGCTTACGATTTTAGTGGTTTGTATTGAGCGGACCTTCTATGTCCATGAGCTCAACTTTTGCGACCATAATAAAAAAAACATTTTTTTTTAAATGGCTCAAAATAATAAACCAAAATTTCTTCGCAATTTTTATTTTATTGATTACTAACCTTTCTCATCCCTCATTTCTCATTTATATTGAGCAATGAAAAGCCTGTGTATTTTGTCAGATGGTAAATAGCTTCCAAAGAAAGTATGCGTAGCGTTGCTGTACAATCTACTGCCCTGGTCAAAACTTTGACATTTTTATGAAAATCTGCATCCCTTCGAGCTCTGGCAGAGTTTAAGTAATGAATGATCTAAGAGTGATCGTGACGTGATTTATAGCCGGGTACCCGGCAGCCGTGCACGCGGCAGCCGGCCGTGTACCCGGCAAATCCATTACCCTTTTTACAAATCGTAAAATAGAAGAGTTGTCAACATTTTTTTTTATATTATCTTTATTATAAGAAGTCTTAAAAGTTAGAACTAAAAAACAATTCCCAGTCCCTATGACAACTAGGTGATATGATAACAGACCTGATGAAAAGGCTTCATAGCCTATACAGCCTAAGTTTGATAAAGGGAAAAAATATAATCTTGATAATACCTAATGATTTTAAAAACAGGTATTTGTTATATAGGGTCCTTCTAAAATACCTGAAAAAAATTTAACAGTTGGTTCTACTCATGAAACTGAACAACTTTCCGCAAGAAATCTATACTCAATTCTCAAAAAAATTGTTGGACTTCCTATACAAAATTGGCAGATCAGTTGATTGATTAGTATGAGAAGTCCAAAAGTTTTTTTGCGAATTGAGTATAGGTTTCTTAGGGAAAGTTGTTCAGTTTCATGAGTAGAAGCCCGTGGTTAAATTTTTTTCAGGTATTTCATAAGGACCCTATATTTTTGCATATTCTACACAAACACTTATTCAAAATGTAAATGCCGGTAAACTTAAAATGTATTAAATGATGTTCACTTTCTTGAAAAGCAATAAGCAATAACCACGCACTGTCACTGTTTCATAAACCTATGCCAGGAAGGTTTAATTTTGCTTAACGTTTCTTGGCTCACTTCCGATATATGATGGTTTCTCATATGGCTCTTCATATTGCCGAGTTGCGCGTATCCATTTCCACAGACCGGACACTCGTAAGGTCGCTCACCCGTGTGCAACCGCATATGTTGCTTCAAATAGTCTTCGTGAAAGAAACTTTTGTCGCAGACTGTACACACTGCTGGCCGCTCACCTGAAATAATGTTGCATTTAGAATTTAAAAAAAGATGGCAGTCTTGAAATAAAATTATTTAATCTGGTAGTTGACTGCTAGTCATTTGAGTTACTTTTTATCAAATGTCAAAAACGGCATTTTGTTCTAAAAATGTTTGAAATTTTGTACGATGACGTCATTGTTCAAAGTAGTAGTTTGCATACTAATTAGGAAATTCTTATAAATTAAAAATGTAATGAAAATTAAAGTGATTAACTTTTTCAACAATTTCAATTAAAGAGCTAGTTAGTCAGTAAAATTTCGTAATTTATTTTTTATGCTGTCAACTCCCGGATTCAAGGTATGTAAAAAGACAAAGAATACATTGGCCGAATTATCGTGACTAGAAGTCTTTGTTAACTGGTCATTCTCAGGGATTTAATTTTCTTCACATTGACATTGTTGTCGATTCGGTGTTTACGATTAAATTTATTTGACAGTACTAAACTTAATTTAAGTATTCTGTCTTTGTCTTTTCGATATAGAAAGAAAAAGACAGAAAATTTAAATTAAGTTTGATCCTGTTAAATAAGTTTAATCGCGAAAACCGAATCGACAACATTGGCAGAATTATTGTACTACTATCACACAATAAAAGGCCAATAAAGAAAATAACATTTTAAAAAGAAAATAATTTATTAGGTACAATGCCACTGACAAGAGTAGGCAATACAAACCGATCAAGTGTAATATGCGAAAGTCGATATATTATTTAATATACCGTTTTTCCACGCCATGTGTTAAGCCATGTCAGAGGCCTTATAGGTGGCTTGAAAACTTCTGACACTGGGATTGGCCAATAGCCCCAAAACCTCTACCAATCCGGACTTGACCCCCATGTGTGGAGTATGGCCTAACCTTCCCGAGTTATCAGAAGAGACCTGAGCCCCTGCAGTGGGGACGTAATGGGTTGTTAACAACCGTTTTTC
The DNA here is from genome assembly GCA_958295455.1 of Coleophora deauratella. Classification (NCBI taxonomy): domain Eukaryota; kingdom Metazoa; phylum Arthropoda; class Insecta; order Lepidoptera; family Coleophoridae; genus Coleophora; species Coleophora deauratella. The sequence continues at coordinate 6,738,309 of OY282415.1, forward strand.
CATCATAGAATCAGGAATTGCTATAACAGTGAGTGTTTATTTAAGACAGCGAGGGTGGACTCTAAGTATGATCTGTCTCGAGACTGCAGATTGTCCCCGATATTCTTTAAATTTTCAACTCACCTGTATGTGCTGACCTTTCATGAATAAGCAAAAACGTTTTTGATATATATTCTTTGTCACAGAGTTTGCACGGTATCTTCTTGGGATTTTTTCTCCGTAGTGTTTTTTCATGCACACCTTTAGTATGTATATTCAAATCTCCTAAAAATGCAAATCCCTTTCCGCATTTGCTGCAAATGAAGTCTTTGTCATCGCAGTGTATTCTCTTCACGTGTCTGTGCAAATCCGCGTTTGCTGAAAATGTCGCATCGCATATGTCACATGTAAGTTTTAAATTTTTATGCTTTAGTTCTTCATGCAACTTCAATTTTTCGTGACTCCTAAATTTTGCTCCACAAGATTCACATGGCACGAGTTTTGAAGGCTTCTTTAAAGCGTTAGACGTATGCAGTTTTCTGTGAAAAAAAAAGTGATATTTTTAATACCTATAACTTTTAACAAGTTGCTGAAGGAGGCTCTTACCCAGAAGGGGTCCATACTAGATAGTTAATACGTTCACTGTGCAATTGAAAAGTAGAAGTTGCCCCTCACATGCTCACATACATTGATTGTTTTATGTTGACTACTACTTATTACGACTTCTTCGCAACACACTATTCGGTGTTTATGATTAAACTTATTTGATAGGACTAAACTTAATTTAAGTGTTGTCTTTTTGATATAGATAAAAAAAGACAGAGCACTTAAATTAAGTTTAATCCTGTCAAATAAGTTTAATCGTGAAAACCGAATTGACACCAATGATGATTCTTATAATAAGTACCTAATTTTCAATTAACTATTTTCTTAAGTATCATTTAGATTCTTTGTTCTATCACTTTCTGCATGCATTTAACACTGGATTGCATATTCTTTATCATCATCAGCCAAGAGAAGTCCCCTGCTGGACAAAGGCCTATCTCAAGTATTTCCACACCGACCAATCCTGCGCTTCCCAAATCAAGTGACTTTTATCTATTAAGTTAGCGATTTCATTAAAAAAACATATCAAATGAAAACTCGGGTATTTAAAAAAAAAACATTTTCAAGGTATTACCACCTGACATCTCCATTGTCCAATGCTGATGGTTTTCTTGTATTTATCTTATGTTTTGGAGTTTTATTTCTTGCTTTTGCCATTACTGCCTTTTTGTTACTGTTTTCTTTTTTAATTATCCTTTCTTTTGTAGTTTTATTGCACAGGGGTTCATTTTTCACTAACGAATGTGGATCAACTTCAATTTCTATTTTTAACTGTTCCATAATAGGTTCTGGTTGAAAAGCATCATGATCTTCAGAATCTATTAACTCTTCCTTAACAGAAACCTTAAGTCTTTCCTCTAATATCTTGCAAGTTTTCTTGTATTTGTTAATGAAGTCGAAAATTAAATTCAGTGTGTCATGGCAACAATTGCATATACATAGGGGATATCCTGCTACTTTCTTGAACTGTAACAGAAAAATAAATATACTTATAGAACGCCTGTAATTTTTTTCTGAATGTTAATTCCTATAAGGCAGCGTATGTGCGCCCCAACCAATTATTTGACTAAACAAGGTCATGAAAAAATTACAGGCATAGTCAAGTGATTACTAGCCATATAATAGTTTGTTCAAAATGCTTATAGCACACACAAAACTAATTGTCTGATAGAAGATGGAGGAGGCATAACCTATATCTCTGCCGTCATAAGCAAGAATGCGGCAAAGTAGGTATATTAGTTTTTTATATGCTAATTTAGCTTTATAAGAAAGGTATGTAATGTGGATTACAATTACCTTGGCGTTAAAACAAAGAGTAAGCTTGTCCTGGATGCTAAAATCTTCAAAGATTGAAATCGTAGCCCCCTCTCCTAAACAAATTCTACACAAAGATTCCATACTGGAATTCAAGTTATAAATACATGGTCGCTCTGCAACAGACATCTCTGGAGATGTAATTTTACGTGAAAAACCAAGTAAATTCTTTATAAAACTAAAATACAAACAAAATACATACAATACGTAAATACCTAAAACAAAATTCGGCGTTGGTTGACATATGACACATGTGATAGTGTTGTGTGTGTGTGTGAAAAGAAATGGAGAAGACACAAGAATCGATCGATTTCGATTGAGCAGTTTACAGTCACTCAACTTGCAAATCGTACAAATAAAACGCATCGGTTATTGACATTCGTTTCAATTTTTTATTGACATTTTTCGTAGGAAGGAGCTTGGTTTCGGCTTCGTAACAAAAACTTGATATTTTTAGTGTTTTTGTTGCTTTTTTCTCAATATAACATTGAGAAACAATTAACGGTGAATGGAATACTGCAGTATTTTAGTTGTTTCGTGTAAAACATGAGCGTTGTAAAGAGTAACGGGCCCATAATAGACCCAGCGCTGTGTAGATGCTGCAGAGCCATCAAAAAATGTCGAATCCTAACAGCGGAGTACACTTGGATGGAGAAGAAGGAGACTTATGCCGATATGATTATGGACTGCTTCGGGATTTTGGTAAGTCCAGCCAATGAGAGAGGCCATAAGCGTTTAAAGTCGAAGTCGAAAAGTCTACTGGCGAATTGGATACCATTAGGAGCGCGTCCTCTAGTACGTAAAAAACGTAGTCTCTGAATGTTTTAGAGACTGTATTTGGTTAAAATAAAAAGCCGATGTCCTATAAAAGTCTATATAGCCTTCTATACTGTAAAAGTTTAATTCAAACAAAAGTTAATCCTATTGATAATAATTAATAATATAAATTAATTATTAATTTGTTTTTGAAAACTTACACCTGTTCTGTATACATGGTGTTGGACTCTGGTTTCGGAATTGTGTCTGTAGGTCTTGGAAATATCTTTATTCAGTGGCCTGACATCAAAAGCGAGGCCATAAAGGTACGAATGCAGTACGCTGCAGCGGCAATATGCAAACAGTTATTTTGTATGAAACTGCTTTGTCACGTCGCGCAGTTCTGTTGCTGTTTATGTTAAGCATTCTTTTGAATAATATGATGATGATTATTATTATTATTTAACTAGGTTCTGTCCGCTACTTCCTATGAGTGGGTCCAGAGATAAAGAAAATGTTAAGCTTTTAAGCATTTCTCTGAGAACCCTTAAGTTTTCCAGCATAAAAAGTATCCTGTGTGTTAGCCGTGCACTTTATATCTACCTAAGGAATTTTCCACGTGACAGTGGAACAAACAAACAATCATCTATACTTTTGCATTTACATATAATATTAGTGAGATTGATAGAGATGAGATTAGTGAGAACAGATTTCAAAGTATGTGTACAGCATCTACTTAAATAAAAAACATTTTGATGTTTTATTTAAGTAGATGCTGTACACATACTTTGAAATCTCGGTGACTGTGAGTGACTGATTTAGTGGCTAAGTGGTTAGCGATCCTGACCTCTGATCCGAGAGTCGTGGGTACGATCCCCACACAGGGCAAACTTTTCTGTCATGAGCAGAATTGTTTGCTCCGAGTCTGGATGTATAATACCTATATACATATATGTATGTATTTAAATGTATGTGTATGTATATCAGTCTCTGGTTCCCAAGATACAGGGAATCCTAGTTTGGGGCCAGGTGACCCAGATGAGGTTATTATTATTATTCTTTTTTGAGATGAGATTTCTTTCTCAGCTATCTCACGTTGACGACAACGAGAAGGACTGTGGCGTGTGCGCGACATGCGTAGTGCGCCTGCGCGACGCGTGCGCGTTCCGACAACAGGTGCTGCAATGCGAGGAGTTGTTCTTGAGCGCTCGCCTCAGGGACGAGCTGGCTGCTGGTCAGTCAAATTTTCATATTATTATTATTATTTAGTAATAGGCGAGCAGCTAATAGCTGATATGCCTATCTGTGTTGTTGTTATACAATAGGCAGGTTTCCGACTCGGTGGATCAACGACCTGGTGAAGGTTGCGGGAAGCTGCTGGATGCGGGCAGCGCAGGATGAGTCGGTTTGGAAATCCTTGGGGCAGCAGTGGACGTCTTTTGGCTGATGATGATACTTCTGATGATATAACATCTAACAAAATTGCATTCCATGTGTTGTATTGTATGGTATTGTTTTTCATGCTGTAATACACAGAAAATAGCTTAACGTGGGAGAGCCATGATTCGGCACGAATTGGCCGGCTCGACCAGAGTGATACCACGGCCTCACAGAAAACCGGCGTGAAGCATCTCTGCGTTGTGTTTCGCCGAGTGAGGGTAACCGGAGGGCCAACCTCCCGCCCCCCCCCAATTCTCCCCATCCCCCATCCCATTTCAAAGGTTGGCAACGCACTTGTGACTCCTCTGGTGTTGCGGGTGTCTATGGGCGGCGGTAATCGCTTACCATCAGGTTATCCGTCTGCTTGCTTGCCACCTATCACATTAAAAAAAATCATTTTCAATTTAGTTTATTACTGCATTGTCCTAGCAAAGTACAGAAAATCCCATCCGCGTAAATTCATTTTGAGTGCAACAAAAAGTCAGTGTTTTCAAGCATTCTATTAAGACTGCGCAGTGCACTCGTCATTGGCGCCTGTAACTACACTCCAAATAAATTATGTTCTCTTATTCCAGACGATGAGCTCAAAAAGGATGAAGCTGAGATAGAGTTGAAGAAAGAGCCCAAGGATGACGTCAGTGACCACCACTCCACCGGGGACAGGGACCTGGACGACAGCATGTCCGGTGACTACTCTGCTGATGAAGGTAGTCTCACAATACGTCTCCTCAACATACAAAATTAGTTAATCAATTTGAACAAAGATTCCAAAAATTTTTTGCAGACTCGTAGAACGAGGGTTTTAGTTGTTTAGTAAAGGTCCTATACTTATTTTTTACACCTGTATTCTTAATCATTCAAGTCGTGACCGGGATGGGGATCATGACCATCATGATGACACTTAATTTTTTTTTAAATGCGAGCCTACTTAGATGATACTTCTAGATATTCAGTTTATTCATTTATTGTTAAAGTGTTATAATAAATGTAATATTAAAATATTATAGAGTACAAGCCACCTAAAGCATCAAAAATCGAGACGGAGATAGAAGGAGCGAAGAAAGAAGATGGCGAGATGCCCATAGAGAAACCGGAGACAACAGAAGCAGATGGCAGCATATTTTCAGATTCTTCCTCCAACTCAGATAAGCCTTTGAAACGGAGAAAAAAAGTTAAGAAGAAAGGAAAGACCAATGGTACGGTGAAGAAGGAGAAGAAGACGAAGAAATTGAAAGCTGGTAAGTTTTTGATTGGCTAGCTACCAGGATCTTATCTAAGTCTTGCCACCAAACATCAATTAGCCAGCCAGAGCTTACCAATTATGGATAAAGAAAGGAAAAATTAATATAATAATAATAATAAATAATAATTTTTATTTCTTTTTTTTTTCCAATGCAATAAAGTATTTTGAATTGAATTAATTATACCCGAAAAACATTACCTCCCTGCTGGAGCAGTTGTGTAAGGAAAGTATTTTTATGATTGCAAATAATTTTTGTTACTTGTGAACTGCATACATTTTTTTTTTTCATTTCTAGGCTCTTCAAAGAAATCTTCAACACCGAAGAAACCTCCACCAGAAAAGCGAAATACGTACGACAGAGATCTCGATTGTATGTCCGAAGAGAACCTACTAACGATCATACAATATTCCTACGTCTGCCCGTTTAAAAACAGGAGAAATAACTATTACTGCTTTTATTGTAAAGATTACTATCCGAAGCCAGAAGATTTAAGAGAACACACGCTGACCCACGACACAAAACCGTTTCAGCTATTAATGGGTTACAAGAAAATGCCCAAATTAGACATAACACGAATAGACTGCAAATTGTGTCCGTTGAAAATCGATGACATGACAACATTCAAACAGCACATCGATCAAGTGCATCAAAAGAAAATATACTTCGAAGCTCCGGATAAAATGTTGTTGTACCGTTTGACGTGGAATGATTTGGTGTGCGTTATATGCAGTGATGTGTTCGAAGACTTTAATACTTTACACACGCATATGGTTGATACGCATTTCAGTAACTTTACATGTGATATATGCGGTGTCTGTTTCTTAGAGAAAGCTAGGTTGGACGCTCACTTGAAACGGCATAAGGACGATGAGAAGCATACATGTGAAATATGCGGTAAAGTGTTCAAGTCAAATCATTATAAGGATATGCACGTTGATATAGTGCATAAGAAGAAAGCTATAATACGCTGTCCGAGATGCGATGAATGCTTTATGTCATACGCAGCTAAGAACAAACATTTGACAGAGGCGCACGGACAAAAACGAACGTACCCTTGCAATTTGTGCGATAAGGTTTACAATAGGCAGAAAACTTTGACGGAGCATCAACGAAGGAATCACCAAAAAGTTTTGAAGCATCAGTGCGAGTATTGTGATCAAAGGTTCTATTTGCCGTCGCGTTTGAAGGAGCATATGGCAACACACACCGGTGAGAGGAACTACCGATGTGAGTACTGCGAGAAAAGCTATCCGAGGCTTAAGTCTTTGCAGTATCACGTTCGAACGCATACAAACGATAGGAGGTATCGTTGTCATATCTGTGGACAAGCCTTTATACAGAATGCTAGCTTGAAGTCTCACATGAAGAGTCATCATCCCGAATGTGATATAGAAAACCACTACTTTTTGAGTTAGTGAGTTGTATGATAGATTATTTTTAAGTATGTTTTATGCATTTCAAGTGACTCATTTAGAAGATAGGTGAATGAGATTATAAAATCGTTATAATTATGAGACAAATAAACCAGCTAATATTGCGAGATCTCGTCACAGTATAATCTTAAGTTCAGATCTTGTCATGATTAAGTTACATAAGTGAGTGAGTGAGTTGTCATGGTAAAATATCACGTCAAGCTCTTGTAATGGTAATGGTATGTAATGGTAATGGTCTTAAGTAAAGATCTTGAGATGATAAAGTTACATATATGCAGATTTTGTCACAGTACTTAGAACCTTAAGATCTTCTAATCTAAGATCTAAGTCATAGTAAAATCTTAAATTAAGATCTTGTCAGGCTAAAATCTTAAATTAAGATCTTATCAGGCTAAAATCTTAAATTAAGATCTTGTCAGGGTAAAATCTTAAATTAAGATACTGTCACGGTAAAATCTTAAATTAAGATCTTGTCAGGCTAAAATCTTAAATTAAGATCTTATCAGGCTAAAATCTTAAATTAAGATCTTGTCAGGGTAAAATCTTAAATTAAGATCTTGTCAGGGTAAAATCTTAAATTAAGATACTGTCACGGTAAAATCTTAAATTAAGATCTTGTATGTATGGATGTATGTATGTATTTATTTGCTTTAAATATGGTACAATTATATGCAATTTAAATTCCAGGTTCCAATTCCAGATCTTGTCAGGGTAAAATCTTAAATTAAGATCTTGTCACGGTAAAATCTTAAATTAAGATCTTGTCTTGGTAAAATCTTAAATTAAGATCTTGTATGTATGGATGTATGTATGTATTTATTTGCTTTAAATATGGTACAATTAAATGCAATTTAAATTCCAGGTTCCAATTCCAGATCTTGTCAGGGTAAAATCTTAAATTAAGATCTTGTCATGGTAAAATCTTAAATTAAGATCTTGTCAGGCTAAAATCTTAAATTAAGATCTTGTCAGGGTAAAATCTTAAATTAAGATCTTGTCAGGGTGAAATCTTAAATTAAGATCTTGTCAGGGTAAAATCTTCAATTAAGATCTTGTCAGGGTAAAATCTTAAATTAAGATCTTGTCAGGGTAAAATCTTAAATTAAGATCTTGTCAGGGTAAAATCTTAAATTAAGATCTTGTCAGGGTAAAATCTTAAATTAAAATCTTGTCGTGGTAAAATCTTAAATTAAGATCTTGTCAGGCTAAAATCTTAAATTAAGATCTTGTCAGAGTAAAATCTTAAATTAAAATCTTGTCACGGTAAAATCTTAAATTAAGATCTTTTCATGGTAAAATCTTAAATTAAGATCTTGTCAGGGTAAAATCTTAAATAGGATCTTGTCAGGGTAAAATCTTAAATTAAGATCTTGTCAGGGTATAAATCTTAAATATGATCTTGTGAGGGTAAAATCTTAAATTAAAAATCTTGTCATGGTAAAATCTTAAATTAAGATCTTGTATGTATGGATGTATGTATGTATTTATTTGCTTTAAATATGGTACAATTAAATGCAATTTAAATTCCAGGTTCCAATTCCAGATCTTGTCAGGGTAAAATCTTAAATTAAGATCTTGTCAGGGTAAAATCTTAAATTAAGATCTTGTCACGGTAAAATCTTAAATTAAGTAAGATCTTGTCATGGTAAAATCTTATATTATTATCTTGTCGTGGTAAAATCTGAAGTAAAGATCTTGACATGGTTTTACTTATAAGGTGTTAAGAAATTAGTTGTAATTACTTAAACTGGGGCTTCTACTAGTGAAACTGAACAACTTTTCTCAAGGAACCCATAGTCAATATGCGAAAAAAAAATGTACTTTTCTAACAAGTCGGTCACCTGATCGGCTTACTTAGTATGGGAAGTCCAAATTTTATTTTGAGAAATCACTATGGGTTCCTTTGGAAAAGTTGTTCAGTTTCATGAGTTAACGCCCCAGTTTTAGTAAAGACAACTAATTTGTTAACACCTTGTATATTCAGATCTTGCCACGGTTTTAGTAAGATTTTAATCTTAGGATCGTGTCATGGTAATGTACCTAATTGTGAAACATTTGCATCACAAAAGTTCATTCCCCGAAAACTTGTGAATATATTAAAGTATTTCTTTGACATTTAAGAATATGATGTGTTTCTTTATGTAGGGACCGTCTGAAATACCTGATTTTTTTTACAGTGGCTTCTGCTAATGAATTTTAAATTTGAATGAAAATAAGTTTTCCCAAGGAAGTATACTCAATTCGCAAAAAAGTTGTTGGACTTTTACAAAATTGGTGGATCAATGAGGACACGAAAATGTTTGTAAGGTATTTCATAAGGCCCCTATACGGGTGTTAAACAAAGTGCGTTTGAAATAAGGGATAACTCAAAATCAAGTACTGGAAAAATATTGAAAAAATCCGATCCACAATTATTTTTTTCAGTTTCCCATACAAATTCTTGATTCAGTATTCAGATTTAGTATGGAAAATTAAAAAAAAACACAAAAGAAACGTCTTAGAATATACGACTTTTTTAACACCTGTATATATTGATTGACTGATTGTAAATGGATCTGATTGTTTTAAAAGTAGGCTATAGTAACTTGATTTAAGCATTAAGACTTGATGTATGGGACGGCTGGCGCAACAATTACAGTTCGTGTTTTCAGAGACCCTTTGTAAAAAGTTGAAAATTTTTTAAATTGTACGTGTGAATGGAGCCTAATTGTAAAATATTAGGTAGGTATATTATATATTTTTCCAGGATAAGAAAAGTGTGACATCACAAAATAGTATTATTAGTGTTTAGTTACCTAGGTACCTATTTAGTAATTTTATGTTTTTTTTTTATATTGCTGGCTATAAAAAATGAAATTGTACCTACATTAATTTTGTTTTACCTTTATTGTATAAGTAAAATTTTTTTTTATACATATTTTTTTATTATTTCTATAAATAGTGTACATTCTGGAATAATAGGTATTTATAAGTTTTATATTAAAATGATTGTACGTATCTTAGTATTGAAAAAGTTTTATTTCTAGAAAAAAAATGGTAGGACCAACCTTGTGGACCCCAGTGTCTTTTTTATTATATTCCAAGTGGCATTAGCATGAGCTAGTCTACGAAATGTCGCAAAACCAGGGTTCGAAAATATCCGATATTTATAATAAATATCAAAATATCAGATATTTTTGATATATATCTGATATTTTCGATATCTTTGATATTTTTGATATTTATCAAAATTACATACTAATTTCAATTTCTTACTTTAATACATGATTTTCGAAATAGCTTAATTTAAAATGTAGGTATATGTTTGATAATTTGAAGATTTTTATTAAAATAACATTCAAATTTTATACTCTGATATGTTTTTTCGAAATAACTGAATCTAAAATGTATATTTAATTTTTGCAAATTTGAAGATAGTTAATTAAACTAAACTCATTTATTTATTATTGTGATAATCATATCTTTATTCTTTGCATTTGGCACACTCATTCGTAAGAAGCAGCTCTTAGAAGCTAGGAAAATATAAATATCAATATTGATATATATCAAGCATAAATATCAATTGATATATATCATGATATATATCCGATATAGGTATATCAATTGATATATATCATGCGAACCCTGCGCAAAACGTGTATATGTCGTGCGTGATTTCGACAACGATGACTTATTTGATGTGTGTGGGTAAATAAGTGTTTTTTTTTTTTGGACTTTTCATACAAATCGATCAGCTGGCGAACCAAGTTTGTATGAAAAGTCCGAAAATTTCTTTGCGATTTCAACAAAGTTGTAGAACAAAAGTTGTTCAGTTTGATGGGTAAAAGCCAACCTTGAAGTATTATCACACTTTTCTGTTACACCCTGTATAATAAGTATATCTAAAAAACTCAAGGCAGTTTTTTCATCTAGAATGACTTTAGAAGTTAATTTTCACCTTTGCTAACGACCGACAAAATGTTATTCGAACTGAAGACAAGGCGGTATGGCCACAGAGCCTTATCTTGAAGAGGAGGTGTTCCCTCCCCGTTCCAGAGCTGTAAGATTTACCTGACAAGAGTTCTGGAACGCATTTTAAATGACAAGAGGTAGCGTTCCAAAATACATCCGAGAGAGGGCTGCGCGCACTGCAGTCTTTCACCGCGCGGGTAAGCCAGTATCGGTCATTCGATAACCCAATACCACAGGCAAAAATATCATATTTTAACGTATGTATTACATTTTCATTGATTACTACCGCAAGAACAGTTCCGCACAGATTATTTACAATGGATCTTAGTGGATCCAGGGATTTATTTTGTCCCTAGCCAAGGCAAAACCACGGTACGCCACTCCCAGCCCCGGGCCCACCCCGGCCCCGGTGCAACTAAACAACTCTCCAAGGAACACATAAGTACGTAGCTATGGACTAGGACTTCCAGTTGATAAATCTAGACTAAAAAAGTCTGTTTATACTAAGGTTGATCTGTTGTTTAGAAGTAAACAAAGTTCAAACATCTTCTATTTTGTTTTACTGGTGCAGTCTATCAGTTCTACTGGTTGTGCCAAACAGTTCTGCCGCACATAAGTTGAACTAACTCATCTTTAGACGATTTTAAATTTGTTTATCAATGCTAATATTTAAATAACTAATAATTCTATGTGATATCACCGCCTTAAAAAATATACAAAGCTAATAAGGTGAAACGTTAAAGTCCGCTAGGCCATCAAAGAAACTAGATGGCGCCACTTCCACAAATTATAACATTATATTTTTTCATTGAATCATCTTTGCTTTATTTTTCATAAAAATAGTTTTCACGAAATATTTAGCCATAAACGAAGTGTATTATCTGACAATATATTTATAAACCATTTGGAGAATGTTTAATTACTGCGTTAAATTTTCTGTCATACTGTTTTGCTGCTGACACTCACACATGCATACGATTCTTTGCTGTTGTACTGTACGTAAATTTTATCCATTACTATGAATCGAAGCTTAGCGTAGTGGTTGTACTAATGGTATTCTTATCGGAGGATTGAGGGTTCAAATCTCCTGATGTGGAAACTTTTTTTTTTATTAGCTTCATTACGTATGAACTTAACCGAAGACCAAGTCTCGGTGGAGACAAGTTCAGGGACTTATATGTATAGGAATGCAGGGAATAAAATATTTTTTTTGTATTTGAATAAAGTATTTATTAGAATGGGTATGTAAAATCATGGGTAAAATACAGTTTTAATTATACAGATACTGATTTGGAAAAAAAAAGCGTTAGTGACTCCATCCTCCTAACCAGAGGTCGTGGGTTCAAATCCTGGCCAGTGCACCAATGAGTGTTTCGGAACTTATGTGCATTTTTTTACGAGAATGGTTAAATGTGAAACGATCAGAAGACTGACATGATGGTTCATTTGTTAGCGCTCCTGACTACTGATCCGAGGGTTGTAAGTTCAATCTCCACCCAGTGCAAATATTTCTGAGATTTGCAATTTGTTTGCTCTGTGTCTAGGTGTATCATTCTACTTGTATATGTCTATGTATGTATATCTGTCTCATCTGAGAACATTCTCTTCCAAGTCTGGCTAGTGCTTCCTGGTTTTTCCATGTGGGATCTAGGTGATTGAACGACCAGTTCGAGACAGCAAGGTGTTTCTGAAAAAGTGCAAAGGTTAGACCCATATTTATTAGATATATATAAACAATAATAAATAATCATGAACAAACCAATTTCTGTCATTTTATTTATTCAAGAATGCAATCTAAGCATTTACCGCCCTGCGATACTCGTCTGAATAGTATTTCTGGCAAAACTGCATTTTTAAAAAATGTAACCAGTTTTGGAACCATTTGTCTGATAAAAGGTTCATCTCTTTGAACCTCGATAACCGTTATTGGCACCGAGGGTGACACAAAACAAATGAAAAAACATTTTTTAATTTTTGTTACCCTCAGCTGCCCCTGCACCTGAAATAAAAATGTTTTCAATACCCTTTCTAACATGTATGACTTATTTATGTTTGATATATCATAGTTTTACTATTGTGTAGTACCTGGTAATAGTAACTGTGCTTTTTGTTCATTTCCAAAACACCATTCATTTCAGTAATAGGAAAATTCTTGCGTTCCTTGACCGCTGTTTGAATGTTTTGGTTTTTACGTGCAAAAAGAGGAGGCTATTTTGGAAATTAAATGTTTTCCATCACTTGCATACCTGAAATAGTCAATTAGTCATGTGAATTATCATCACCATCAGCTTCATTGCTTTTTCTGAATTCCTTATCACACATACTACATTTAAAAATGAATATGCTGTTGAAACCTGTTCGCAGCTCACGAACAAACTCAATAGTGCTACTTACACATTTTGCTCTGTGTTTTTCCAGAGAAAAAGCCCAGTGAAGCACATGTTTTAAATCCACAATCCTATTGCCTGAAAGGCCATCTAAATTATCAGTAGTGGTTTTTTCAACTATCAATTCATGGCTTAATAAATCTGGATCAGGTTTGGGCCAATTTATATCCAGAGATTCAGAACTGGTCACTGTTGATGGTTGGGATTGTGGCGTGTTTGCGTGTTTACCATCAGAGCACTTTTGTGTATTGGCACGAGCATTATGGTGTGTGGGTCTTGCATATGTTTTGACTATGTCATGGCTAAAAAAAGGATAAGGAAAGTAAATAAATAGTATAGAAAATATAATTATATCTGCTTCATCAGATATAAAATAGAGGAACGTACAATGACTAACCTTGAACTTTCAGCAATCTCGGTTTGCAATTTTTCTTTGTCAATTTTTGGTTTTTTAACCCACACCTGACTACGACTGAAAATTAGGTACCTAACTTTAGTACTTGTTTTTTATATACGTAATATTATGATAATAAAATGTGGACTTACGATGTTGAAGAGTCTCTATGATGGCGACTCATAGCAATAGCAGCACGAACTCTTTTTCGACTTTTTCTCGGGCCTGAATAGACAATACATGTTTTTTATAACTCGCAACAGATGTGCGAGTCATATTAAACGGTTTCAAATTTCCCAAACACCAAAATGAAAAATATCGTAAAAACTTTGTGGTTACAAGTTTTTGTGTTTGACTTTGATTTGACAATGACAAATGACTTCTCGAAGTGACGTGCGGTTCAAAATAACCAATAATGCAATAGTGATTAATTATTTCACTTCAAAGCGTAACCAATGCAACCCGTTCATAATGTTTTCTATTTGTTATTTTTGGAAATTTAGTTAAAAATGAATAAAAACGTTACATTCGATGGCAAACGCTATTAATAGACCCCTCATTTACAATTCAGTCAACGATTTACTCACTTTCGTATATTAAGGAAGGACTACTTATCCATAAAAGCGCAGATTGTAACGTAAGCGCATTATGAACCATAGCTTAGCTTTCGATTATAATTAAATAATGGTAGTATCAAAAATGGATGTTGATAAAGCGGCAACGTCGCAGAAACAGCTAACTGGCAACAACGTGTTTTGTGTCGTTACAGGGAAATATTTACGCATACACATGTAAATTAAGTTAAAGAATTCGCTTGAAAATCAGTGCTTTCTACTAAGTAAATTTTAATTTTTATTCAATTCCCGAAAATAAATATCACAAATATTACCAAACAAACCAGTTTGGTGTCAAATAACCATGCAGCTAAGGAGTAAATATGCATTGTTTTTTGTATGGAAAACGAACCACCATAATAAAAAATATTTATTTTTCTTATAAAGAGTGAACATTAGTAATATTTGTTTAAAATACAACAAAGAACATCTCGAACATTCGTCACAAAAATTATTTATTTCTTTTAAGAGTGAGACATTATCAATATGTATCATTATGTTTATACACTTAAAATCACTTTTGTGATGAGCATTACCTAAACTTGTTAAATTCTTAAAAGAACTGTATTTGTGTGCATGCGGTGTTTACCAGTAAAAGGTTGTTATACTAGTTTATATATTAGCCATGTATTATATTTGTTGTATTAGTATAAACAGCTGTTGGTAGACCTAATAAAATAAATAAATCAAACCATTGGCCACGCTACTCTTTGACAAATCATAGTGCCAACGTCGGCTCGAGCCGACAAAAATGTACGAAAAACTCAAATCTTGTGACACGGAAACCTTTTGTCGGCCCTAGCCGACTGTGGCGCTCAAAGGGTTAATCATTTGTTGACAAGGGCTTATTACCGATTGTGGTTAAAAAAAACACAGCTCGAAAGAGCAAATCACACACTGAGTCACGGCCCTTTTGAACTACTGCAACACACACATATTTTTAAGTATTGTTTTATTTTATTTTTATTTTATTGTGTGCACTGATGTAATACTTAATATGTGTGTTTGTAGCAAGGTTCGGAACCGGTTAACAAATACCGGTTAATTTCGTTCGAATTTCGGTTAACGATTCCGTTCAGGTTAAAACCGGTTTCCAGCTTAACCGGTAAATTTGAATAAAATATCAGTTAATCAGGAAGCGGTTTTCTAACCGAAATAAGAACTAAATTAACCGGTTAAAACCAAACTTAGTCAAGTACAGGCGCGTCGCGCGGGTGCCACTGCCCGAGTCTTCTGCTCACTTTCTCGCACGCTTTCAATTGATTGCACGCGGCAAACATGCCTACAAAGTCGCATATTCTTCAAATTAACCGGTTAATTCCGTTCGAACGAAAAAATATCGGTTTTGGTTAAACCGGTTAAATATACCGGTAACCGAAACCTGAACGAAACCTTAACCGAAATTATTTCGATATAGGGGTCAATGACCGAAACCGGTATTTTCAAAAAACCGGTTTCCGAACCCTGGTTTGTAGTAACAAATAAACGAGTTATCTATCTATCTCTAAAATTTGGCGGAAAAAATTGTGGGTTCCTGAGCTTGAGGCGCGGTGCGCTTGACGACCAAGTCCTCGCCGTGGACCCTCATGTGCACCTTCAGGTTGTGGTTCCCCGTGAAACCCTTACTGCAAATCTTGCATACATAGGGTTTCTCTCCTGTGAGAAACAACAACAGTTTAATCGGGTATATTATTTTTCAGCACTTACGCAAAAGAGCAGAGCAGCAGGTGTTATGGTTGTCAACCCCATAAGGGGACGTACTGTATATATTGTTAACAACCCATTACGTCCCCACTGCAAGGGCACGGGTCTCTTCCCATACATCGGGAAGGTTAGGCCATACTTCACACACGGAGGCCAAGTCCGGATTGGTGATTGTACATATAAATGTACGATATTCCGTCTGGACTTTGTCCGGATTTTTAATATGTCTAGTCACCATCTGCCAAAAGAGGTCCATTGCTGAATAAATGCCTTAAACAAGTATTTCCACGCGAAACAGCTTCTTTTGCTCTGCCGGCCGCATCCACCGTGCAGCGCCTTTCGTTGGCTTCCGTTCCCAACAGAATTTGTCTAGTAAGCAAACGAATTCGAATACATGTGGCAGTATGTCGTCGCTCTTGTATCTTGTTACAATACTATTGAGTTAATTTCACAGTAAATAAATCCGCTACATTAGGCAGGAACAGAAAAAAGGGTACATGATATATCTTTTCTCTGGTACGACTAACTCCAGTCGTGACGTCACACGCATATTTTTAGCGGACAACCACGCCACACAGAGCGATGCTCTTGTATTAAAAAAAAAACTGACACATACGGCGAGTGATCGGGAAAAGGATTTTGGGTCTAGAGTGCGTTTCAACAAATAGTTCCTATGCCGTTATGTTGGCCCCCCTGTCTATCAACGGCATCAACACGCGAAGACGCTTCTACCGATTTTGTTAATGTGTGTCTGCGTTCTATGTAGTGTGTGACTGAGTTCTATGTAGTGTGTGGAAAACATTGCTGCCAACATAACCGCATAGGAACTATTTGTTGAAACGCACTCTATAAGGTTGCTTACCGGTATGCACGCGCCTGTGTTTAATGAGCACGCTCGCCGAGTTAAACCGCATGGGACAGACCTCACACTTATACGGACGTAGGTCGTCATGCTTGTTTGTGTGCACTTTTAGTGCCATTTTCGTCTTGAAAGTGGCTGGGCAGCGCTTGCAAACGTATTTACGTACGTCGCTGTGTACATGTATGTGACGTTTCAACTGTAACAAGCAACGCTGATTTTAATTATCCTCATGCAATACAAGGACCTATTTTTTGGACACGGCACGCTGAATAACCATTTTTGTAGGAACGAGAATTGTAAAAACTAGTATAGGTATCCTTGGGTAAAACCTTGAAACATTGGGGACATTTATTGTAAGTTATACAACTGGGTCAAATGAAGTAGAATTCTATTTTTAAGACCTCTATAATTCTCAGTGAATGAAGTTTTTGGTTTGAATATTTCACATGCAATTATCGAAACTAAGGAGAATGTGAAAACTGCTCGGCATATAAGGGGCTAAAGGGGCCGATGACTCTGACGACCAAAGGGTTTAATATACAGGGTGTAACAGAAAGGTGTGATAGCACTTAAGGTTGGCTTTTACCCATGAAACTCAACAACTTTTGTTCTACAACTTTGTTGAAATCGCAAAGAAATTTTCGGACTTTTCATACAAACCTGGTTCACCAGCCGATTGATTTGTATGAAAAGTCCAAAAAATTTTTTGCGATTTGAACAAAGTTGTAGAACAAAAGTTGATCAGTTTGATGGGTAAAAGCCAACCTTGAAGTATTATCACACCTTTCTGTTACAACCTGTATAGTCCGGTATTTTTTGTTGATTAAAACACAACGGTACTTACAAATTTAGTAACTATTCCGCAAAAGGGGCACACTTGTTCTTTCTTCCCTGTACATACATGTTGTTCAAATCTCTCCTTATTTGTGAAAACTCTGTTGCATAGATTACAACTCGCGCTGGACTCTGTATGCTTTCTTAAAATATGTATCTGTCAAAATATTAAAATATTCGTTAAACCAAATATACACAGACCCCGGCGCGCGGTTGTGGTTGGTTTATTATACCCTCGACCCAGCCCTAAAAATTGCGAAAAATATAAAATATCGTCGTAAATGAGACACCTAGTTTCTCTAGAATAGATTCGTTTTTTAATTTCCTTTAAGGAAAGCTTTACCTAATAAAAGTAACGTGCCACTTTTCGTGTTACCAAATAAAATAAAATAACGTGTTTCCCACACCAGTATGGTTTCGTTATCCCGCCTCTGATTGTCTTTATAAGTGTTTACAAAAATAGTTATTATTATCTTAAAGTGTAAAATGAAACGTATATTTTAGCCTGCAACCTATTCTCTCTCGTGTATAATCATTCCAATCAAAACAAAGCAAAAGGTAAACAAAGATAGTATGCAGATGACATTGACATGTGTCAGTTTCATAGTAAGTTTGTTTACGTTTTGCTTTTTTTTGATTGGAATGAACCATATATCTTATCGTGTGGCACAATATCTACAAGGTATAGGCGGGCGGCGCGGCGCAGCTGTTGCCTTGTTGTGGTGCTGCCTGCAGTGCAACCAACTTATCTGTAGAATCAGCGATGGCGCCAGCATCGAAAATTGTACACAAACTGACAACAACTAAATGACGTTTTCATACAAACGTCAGTAATTCCGCTTTTTTCCGTTCTATAGGTAAGTTGGTGGCACTACAATAAGTACGAATATCATAGAATTTGGACCGCGACTCTAAGGGTATGCGCGCACCAGCGATTTACAAACCGCGCGGATAAATAAACGGAACCGCAGATAAATTGAAAGATGCGCGCACTAGCTGGTAATCACCCGCCTCGGCTGGGTGAGGTTGGGTTGTGCGCGTTCATTCTGCTTTCGGCCACGATGGAGGACGATTTGCTAATATAGCACTACTGGTGGCAATACGCAAAAAAAAAAAGAAGGTGATTTGGGTCGATCCCTTCATCAGTATTTTTAAGTTTTTGTCACTGTAATCCTTACTTTTGGTAGGTATCGAACAAAGCGGGCCGTTTTTCGATTTCAGCGATAAGGAGTTCAACGTCAATAATGTTATTATCACTATCATCGTCGTCGTTGCGTCCCTCCATGGCAAAAGTCAGCAGTCAATTGACCGAAGCGGGCGGGGCGGGTGTTTACCGGCCAATGCGCGCGACTCCATACTTCAACATCGGTTTCAAACCAAATCGCTGACCGTGCGCGGGCACCGTCCCGCCCCGCATTTGAAACATGTTGCATTCAAAAAATCGCGACAACTAATTAAAATCTAGTGCGCGAACTTTAAGCACAGATTAGATAATAGTACTACTAGTGGGGAATTTAGTGCAACACTTAGTATGGGAACCGTTTTATTTTGGATCCGGCGCTCAAACTTGGCATAGTTATTCCCTAGACCGTTCTAAGTGGATTAAGCCCGGGAGCCATCGGGAGCCATCCCCCGTTTGGCAGGGGGAGGGGGGAAAGTTTGTTTCTGCCGCACTCCATTTGTGGGCTTATATCTCCAAAACTATTGGTACTAGGGCAAGTGAGATATCATTTTTGTATGACTAAAGGATGAAGAATTCATTTCCGTAACAAAAAAATGACTTTTAATATATAAAAAAAAAAATATTTGATAAAACGTATAAAACATGACTACCTTTTTTCCGCATATGTGTCGATTTATTTTTAATGGTCTAAGATATTAGCATGAATAAAATATATTCTGAAAGCCACACTTCCTAAGAATATAAAAATATAAATTTCATTAGAATAGCATAATAAATACTTAGTGAAAAAAATATAATTCAATGCGTGGCATAAAACGCTGCGGTCCGCGCGGTTCTAACTTTCAGCAGTTTTATTTCTTTTTTTTCTACAAAAAGTATTTTCTTTTGTTGCAAAATTAAATTTGTCATTCTTGAAATATCCGAAAATGATATCGGACTTTGTCTAGTACCTATATTTATGGAGATATAAGCCCCATAAGAAGCGCGACCCAACAAGTAGATAATGAAGTGTGGGTGGTTTTTTCCACATAATATGTGTTGATTAACTTTTAATGGTCTAAGAAAAAAATATATTCTGAAAGCCACATTTCCTAAGATTATAAAAATATAAATTTCATTAGAATAGCGTAATAAATACTCAGTGAAAAAAAAATATAATTTGATGCTCGGCAGAGTAGCATAAAACGCGCGGTTTTAGTATCTGTTGTTCGTAAGTAAATAAAATGAATCATCTAGCGCCCAAAAATGACTGTTAAGTTTCATAATATAAAAAGGTACATAATATTATTATTTAAATATTTCTCGCACGCACAAAATATTTGTCACGTAGAACAAAAAATATTTTTCTTATAAAAAACGTACCTACGTACCTATTTCTCATACGAATTATGGTGGTTTACTATCTAACTTGCGTTGTATTATGGTGGTCTACTATCTAACTTGCGTGGTCATGTTGATCACCCAGGTTAACTGACTTCAGAAAAGGTCATACATACATAACCATAATGAGTTGACTGTTATTGGCGCATTAATCTCGTAACCGTTTACGTGCTCCGCAAGCCACATCAAATTATTTTCTTGACAACTGATGAAGTCCACGCTCCGACCAGCGCCTATATAACTCCAAAACCGTTGCACAGCCGCTTCGAATGCAAAAGTTTGTGGAACTTGTTCAAACGGCTGAGAATAAGGCCTTCAAATTAATACGTTCAAAAAGAACATCTCGGATCTCGGACCTCACCAGCGAGCTCATGGAGAACAGGTGGATCCTGATTCTGAAATCCTCTGAAGATGCTTGTCAATATCGGCGACTAAACAGACAGATCTCCAAGTCCTTGATCCGCGATATACGTGAATTAATACCAATCGTATTAAAGAGGCTATCGAGCGCTATAAAAGGTCAAAAGTATTCGCAAGGGATCTGTCTGCTGGTCAAAGCCAACTGACAAAGCTGAAGACCGAGGATGGTAGAGTCATGTCGTCCAAGCCCGAGGTGTTGGAAGAGGTTGAGAAGTTTTACGGACAATTATACACGACTACATGCTTACTTGTCGTCAGTAATCTGGCTGAAGACCCGAGAGCCAGATTGACCCGACACTATACCGAAGATATCTCAGACTTTAGCCTGTGTGAGATTAGAATGGCTCACAAACAGCTTAAGAACAACAAGGCACCGGGTGATGATGGAATTACGGCTGAGCTTCTGAAAGCAGGTGAAGAACCGGTACTTATAGCTCTACAGAAGCTATTTTAATTCCGTCATGCTCGAGGGACGAACGCCTTCAGCATGACACAGAAGTGTGGTGGTGCTCTTCTTTAAGAAGAAGAAGGGTGATAAGATAAGACAAGCTGTTTCCGAGTGTCATTACGAATCGTCTCGAACGCAGGTTTGACGACTTTTAGCCTCCCGAACAAGCCGGTTTCCGAAAAGGCTTCAGTACCGTAGACCACATACCTACATACACTGCGGCAGATTATACAGAAGATCGAATTGTATAATGGCTTGTGTAAACTATGAGAAAGCTTTATAATTCGATCGAGACCTGGGCTGTGTAACAGACTCTCCAACAATGCCAAAATGACTATCGATACATCGAAGTGTTGAATTGTTTGTATGAAAACGCCACCATGTCGGTCCACCTCCAGGATCA
Organism: Coleophora deauratella; assembly: GCA_958295455.1. NCBI lineage: Eukaryota > Metazoa > Arthropoda > Insecta > Lepidoptera > Coleophoridae > Coleophora > Coleophora deauratella. The sequence goes on from OY282415.1 coordinate 6,759,661, forward strand.
GAATTCAAAACCTATTCGGCTGTAGCGTGGGGTGAGACTGGAAGACGTTTTCAAGCTTCTGGACTGGAGAAGACTCGGCATCAACATCAATAGTGAGTACATCACTCACCTTCGATTTGCTGACGATATCGTGATCATAGCTGAGACCTGGGAGGACCTAGGCGCAATGCTCGATGAACTCAGTAGAGTCTCCCAACAAGTGGGTCTTAAAATAAACGTGGATAAGACGAAAACATGTCAAACGTCCGTGTTGGGTGTAACACGGACGTTTGACATGTTTTCTCTGAAGTTTGGAGACTCTACACTCGAAGTTGTTGAAGAATAGGTATACCTGGGACAAACAGTCCCATCAGGTAGGTCCAACTTCGAGAAAGAGATCAATAGTAGAATCCAACAGTAGTTCGGGAAGCTCCGCAATATGTTCACGTCCAAAATACCGCAGTGTCTCAAGACTAAAGTCTTTGACCAGGGTATTGCCAGTGATGACATATGGATTCGAGACATGGTCGCTTACTATGGGCCTCATAAAAAGGCTCAAGGTCACCCAAGGGCGATGGAGCGTGCTATGCTTGGTGTTTCCCTACGTGATCGAATCAGAAATGAGGAGATACGTAGGAGAACTAAAGTTACCGACATAGCTCTCAGAATCGCTAGACTTAAGTGGCAGTGGGCAGGGCACATAGCTCGTAGAACAGATGGCCGTTGGGGCAGTAAAGTTCTCGAGTGGCGACCGCACACTGGAAGACGCAGTGTGGGCAGGCATCCGACTCGGTGGACCGACGACCTGGTGAAGGTTGCGGGAAGCCGCTGGATGCGAGCCGCACAGGACCGGTCGGTGTGGAAATCCTTGGGGAAGGCCTTTGTCCAGCAGTGGACGTCTTTCGGCTGATAGACAGATAGACAGATAGATAGTAAACCACCATAATTCGTATGAGAAATAGTCAAATTTTTCGGATTTTCTCATATTACGTTTTTTTAAGGAAAATATTTTTTGTTCTACGTGACAAATATTTTGTGCGTGCGAGAAAATTTTAAATAATAATATTATGTACCTTTTTATATGATGTTACTTAACAGTAATTTTTGGGTGCTAGATGATTCATTTTATTTACTTACGAACAACAGATACTAAAACCGCGCGTTTTATGCTACTCTGCCGAGCATTAAATAATATATTTTTTTACTAAGTATTTATTATGCTATTCTAATGAAATTTATATTTTTATAATTCTAGGAAATGTGACTTACAGAATAATTTTTTTTCTTGCTTAATATCTTAGACCATTAAAAGTTAATCGACACATATGTGGAAAAACCACCTACACTTCATTATCTACTTGTTGGGTCGCTCTTCTTTTGAGGCTTATGTCTCCATAACTATAGGTATCAGGGCAAGACTGATATAATTTTCGGATATTTCAAGGATGAAAAATTCATTTCTGCAACAAAAGAACATACTTTTCATACAAAAAAAGAAAGAAATATAACTTATGAAAGTTAGAACCGCGCAGACCGCGCGTTTTACGCCACACTGCCACGCACTGAATTATATTTTTTTCACATAGTATTTATTATGCAATTCTAATGAAATTTATATTTTTATATTCCTAGGAAGTGTGGTTTTCAGAATATATTTTTTTCATGCTAATATCTTGAACCATCAAAAAATAATCGACACATATGCGGAAAAAAGATAGTCATGTTTTATACGTTTTATCAAATATTTCTTTTTTCATATGTAGAAAGTCATTTTTTTGTTACAGAAATGAATTCCTTATCCTTGAATCATACGAAAATGATATCTCACTTGCCCTAGTGCCAATAGTTTTGGAGATATAAGCCCACAAATTGAGCGCGGCAGAAACAAACTTTTCCCCCCTCCCCCTGCCAAATGGGGGATGGCTCCCAATGGCTCCCGGGCTTAATCCACTTAGAACGGCCTTGTAAAGAACTATGCCAAGTTTGAGCGCCGGATCCAAAATGAAACGGTTCCTCGCACTAAATCCCCGACAATACGTACTTTAAGTAAGTTTTCATACGTTCTATGAAGGCGGGCATTTAAACGCCGATTACATAATCGCTAGTGCGCGCTAACCCTAAAACAGTTAACTACCCATATCACAGATACTATGTATAATACCCATATCATATCCACTGCAGAAGCACGGGGACGATATTGGTTGATAACTATACCTCGGAAAGCATACCGCACACGGGGCCCAGTCCGGATTGGTGGAGGCTGTGGGGCTAGTGGCCAACCGTGTCCGTTACCCCAGCCAGAAAATGTCGAATTTCGTCATTCGAGTGTAATAGATAATTAGTTGTCCAGCTTCTGTAATTGTTGCGCATATTTTTGAATTTGTTCTGCTGATAGTTTTTTAGTTATTTGCCAAAAACATATCTGGCTGCGGTAACGTTACCCCAGCCAGACTATTTTTGATTTTTTGGGTATATTAAAATAAAAATTAGCTAAATAATTAGTAGTCTAGACGAAGTAAATGTTGCGACTTAATTTGTGCTGATACGTTTAACGGTTGCGCAGTTATTCAAATTCCGGCTGGGGTAACGTTTGCAGGTTTGCTGGATCTCTGAAATGGTTAAGCGCACATTTATATTTTTTCGTATACCACTTCTTATGAATTAGTTCTAATTTGTTCATCAATAAAAAAACAACAATAATGTACCGTTTAAAAGTTACATAAATAAATAGAATTTTCCTTTAAAAGGTCCTAGCACGACGAATAAGAGCTCTCAAGGCTCACTCAAAACGTTATTTCGTAGCTTAAAGCTGGCTTCAAATGTTTGTGAATTTTTATAAGTATACTGTAAGTAATTAATAAGTTATGATGAAATTTAATTCAGTTGGGGCCACGATACGCAGTGGAGTTGTTTGATCGCCGATTGACAGAGTTTCTTGTGGTTTTTTGAACTGAATGTTATGTCAACAATTAGTTGCCTAGTTCAATTTCGTAACTTTAAAATTTCAGCGTTCTACATTGAATAATTAACGAGATAATCGAAAAAGAGACATTGTGAAGTGCATGACCGTGGTAACCCGACCAAGTTAAGATGGTCACAGAAAAGCGGCCGCGCAGTACATTATGCTTACCTTTTAAAATGTGTAGTATAATAATCTTAGAAATGAGATACAGACGCGTACATTAGATACAGTTTATTTTTGAGTGAAAAATAAACTCCTACCCCGAGCTATAATAAACATTCTATGATTTTAATTCTTTTTCTTTATGTATCTAATTGTTAAGCGGACCAGACACTTTCAATAATACTGACAATGTTTTCAAGTGATGACAGTATATCACTACATAGTATAAAACAAAGTCGCTTCCCGCTGTCTGTCTGTCCCTATGTATGCTTAGATCTTTAAAACTACGCAACGGATTTTGATGCTGTTTTTTTTAATAGATAGAGTGATTCAAGAGGAAGGTTTATATGTATACAGGGGGTAACAGAAAGGTGTAAAAGAAAACCGATCAGCTGGTAAACCAAGTTTGTATGAAAAGTCCAAAAAAATTGCGATTTGAACAAAGTTGTAGAACAAAAGTTGTTCAGTTTGATGGGTAAAAGCCCACCTTGAAGTATTATCACACCTTTCTGTTACACCCTGTATAATACATGCATAATATTAGCATTCACCCGTGCGAAGCCGGGGCGGGTCACGAGTTGACAATACATATATTGATTGTTGAGTGAGAACAACTCACACATTATTTTATCCTATAGTACCACTTAGAGTTTCATGGTAGCGCTGCGTTTGACATTTAAGTTTAGTGGATGTGATGGTGGATTGCTTCTAAGATGTGCGTGCTCTTGTAATTGTTTATTGAATATATATAATAGAATAAAGGATGTCTCATGGGGTTGCATTTGAAATTCGCATCTTTAGGGGGGCTCCCCCTCCCCCCCCTCCCCTCCCTAGAGCGCGGAAATAAGTAGTTTCTACAAAATAATAAAAACAAATTTTGAGGTTATGTACGCCAAAACAACCCAACCAAGTGTTTAGAGTTGGTTCTGGCTGATCACAAATAAAACAACCTAACCAATATGGGGTTGTCATATTATAGAAATAAAACAAAAATTTTTTTTTCATATTTTATTCCAATTTATAAACATGTCTAACAACCTTTAACATTTCTAAAAATGGATCCCGCTTGTTCTTTACATTGGCTCTTCTCCACATATATTTTACAAGGTTCCACATGGTAAGAACCTCCTCGACGTAGAGCCTCCGTTTAACCGGCGGTCCATCATCACCACCTACAAAAATTGAAAAAAATTTTGAATCTCAGACATTTATATTTGTTGGTTGAATCTTAAATTGCAACTGCTCCGGCGCTGCGGGAAGTGCAGCCCTTTCGCCCTTGCGTAACAAAATGCAGGCACCCGAGCGAACGGAGCGGCTGAGGCTGGTCGCCGAAGCTGCGGAGCGGGCGAGGCCTGCACTCCCTCCGCGCCTCCGGCTTTACAAAAACACTCTAGTTGTGTGACAGACAAGACCACGTGGAATCGGGGTGCTCCGAATCGGATCTGCTACTCAAAGTGACCTAACTCAACTCAGTCGGGGTGCTCTGTTTAGGATCTGCTACTCAAAGTGACCTAACTCAACTCAGTCGGGGTGCTCTGTTTAGGATCTGCTACTCAAAGTGACCTAACTCAACTCAATCGGGGTGCTCTGATTCGGATCTGTTAGTGAACATAAAATAATTCTTACCTTCATTCGCAGTCGGAACATCCCGACTACAAGATGGCTGACTCGGGTCCATTCCGTCAAGTCCAGAAAACACGCGAAGGTCAGATCGGTAATGCAGAATCGGAAGTCCAGGGGAAGTAGCCAAAGTAAAACAGGTGTAGCAGATATCAGAGTCCAATAACACAGCCAAAGTCGTCAGATATCCAGAAAAAACACACCAAAAAGACCACGAGCACATTCACGTAATGGGTAGTTTACACGTATTAAGTAGCGAAGTAATCAAGTTAATTTTAACTTAAAAGTAAGTTAATTTTAAGTGGTCAAGCGTTTACACGTAATAAGTAGTAAGTAGATAAGTAGTAACTTAATTTTAACTTGTGTGTAGCGTTTACACGTTAAAAGTCTACACTTGCTTGCCATTTAGTAGCAGGCCACGCCCACCGGGGAGCGCGCGCGGTGCGGGGGGCGCGGCAACTTATTCGAAAAATAGATTCGATTCTATTCTACTTGTGCACTTGTCTACTAAATCGTTAACTTACCACTTATGACTTAATAGCTGATAAGTGACTGTTTACACACAGAAATTTACTTAAAATTTAGTTAAAATTAAGTTAACTACTTCGCTACTTAATACGTGTAAACTACCCATAACTGCGAGAGGAACGGAATGACAGATTGTGTGTTTGACATAACAAAATGGCGGATTACGTTCCGTTTCATGATCATACAAATAATTATTTTTATTTTTTGTTTTTACCTAAAATATTAATTAATGGTTATAAAATAACAATAAATAATTACAAAATAACAATAAACATTTATGAAATAACAATAAATAACAAATAAATAACAATTAATCAGTTAAAATTACGTTCCGTAACACGTACCTTTAAACACGTATAAAAAAAAAACTACGCGTCTCCGCGGGGGGAGGGGGGTGTCGTTAGAAAGAGGCAACCAACCCCTACAAAAAACACCCTTCACCAACCCCAAATTCGGGATGCGAATTTCTAATGCCAACCCGAGATTTATTGTAAAAGAGATAATTATGGCACATTCTAAGGAAAATAGTCGATACAACATAGTGCCGTTCGAGGGCCAAAGTTTTAATGTGTGGGCATTCAGAATTAAAAGTATTTTGAGAGAAAATAACTGCATAGAAGCGATTGAAAATGACAAGTTCAGTATTGTACATGGAAACAAAGTGTTGGAAGCGAGGGCGCAGGCAATATTGATAGGAGCAATAGCAGATAGTCATCTCGAGTATGTGAAAAAGGAGTCAGCTTATTTAATGTATCAAAATCTGGAGGAAAACTTTAAGGAAAGGAGCACTAGGAGTAAACTGTTCCTACGACGACAATTAAGCGATATAAAATACAATGAATCAAGACCACTGAAAGAGCACTTCGTTAAAATACAAGAAACATGTAGCATTTTAGAGGACTCAGGGTCGAAGCTGTCAGAAGAAGAAATAGTAAATTATATCTTATTATCAATGCCAAAATCATACGAAAACATTGTCACTGCATTGGAGACCCGAGGGGATTTAACAGTTAATATAGTCAAAGATAGATTGCTGGCAGAGGAAGAAAAAAGGAAAAAATGTCAAGGAAATTTAATAGCATCGCCATCATCAGCTTTTAATTGTTACATATGTGGCCAGCCGGGACATAAGAAATATCAGTGTAGACAAGCTCGGGGACATAATGTTAGACAAGGAAATTGGAATAATTCAGGAAATTTTTCAGGAAGAGGACATTTTACAGGACAAAAACGAGGAAATTTTTCAGGACAGGGATGAGGAAATTTTTCAGGACAAGGTAGAGGTCAATCTAGAGGATACCATTCATTTCAAGGATATGGAAATCAAACAGGTCGAGGACGAGGACATTGGAGTTTCAGAATAATTTTTCAGGACATAATTTCAATAATGGACACAGAAGTTCAAACTTTACAGAAAATTCAGGAGCATTTTACAGTGGACAGGAAAATAATAAAAGTGAAAATTCAGTGTTGGAGTTTTGTGTTGACTCAGGGTGTACGGACCATTTAATAAATACAAAAGAACATTTCACAGAGTATATTGAATTAAAATCACCTAGGAAAATTGCAGCAGCTAAGAGTGGTGTTAGCTTGGAGGCTGTAGGTGTTGGTAACATTGAGATTGTCTGTAAGGTTGGTAGAAATGAAAATAAATGTTTGATAAAAAATGTATATTATGTACCGGAATTGAGGAAAAATTTACTGTCTGTTTCGAAAATGGAAAGTACAGGATTAAGAGTAGAATTCAGAAATGGTAAGGTAAGAGTTTTTAAACATAACTACATATTAATGATTGGAAATAACATAGGAACACTTTATACAGTAAATGTTAAAAGTATTTTGAATTCATGTAACTACTCAAACAAAATAAACAAAGACGACTGTGAACTGTGGCATAGGAGGTTTGGCCATCTAGGTATAAATAATTTAAATCTGTTATTGAGAAATAATATGGTCTATGGCATGTCAGAATTAAGAAATAAAACACTTGATGATAATTTATGTGAACCATGCTTGCTAGGAAAGAGTTGTAGATTGCCATTTAACAAACCTGGATACAGAGCTAGGAAACCTTTGGAAATCGTACATACTGATGTTTGTGGGCCAATATCTCCATGTACTTGGGATGGAAATAATTACTTTGTGACATTCATTGATGATTTCACACACTTTACAATGGTATATTTAATTAAACAGAAATCAGAAGTTTTTAAAAAGTTTCAGCAATATTATAGCTTGGTAACAAATCATTTCAATAGAAACCTGTTAAATTTGAGAATGGACAATGGGGGTGAGTACATTTCAAATGAGTTTAAAGAGTTTTGTAGTAGAAATGGAATCATCATGCAATATACTGTACCGTATAATCCAGAGATGAATGGCGTGGCAGAACGTATGAACAGGACATTAATGGATAAAGCAAGAACCTTGTTGATTGATTCGGAAATGAAGAAAGAATTTTGGGGAGAAGCCGTACTGTTTTCAGCCTACGTCACAAATAGAAGTCCAGTTGCAGGAAGAGACAAGACACCGAGTGAACTATGGGAAGGACGAAAACCAGATGTTTCTAATTTAAGAGTATTTGGATGCACAGCGTACAATCATATACCAAGAGATCTGAGAACAAAATTGGATAATAAGGGGAAGAAAATGATAATGATAGGATACAATATAGGAGGATATAAGTTATTTGATGAAGAAACAAGAACTTTTGTGACAGCAAGAAATGTAGTGTTTGATGAAAGACCTAAGAAAAAAGAAAAGACAATGTACATACCTGATTATGACACATCTGAAGACTATGAGAACCCTGAAAATAAGATAATAGATGAAAGGAAACAAAATGAAAAAAAAAGTAAAAGTAGGGAAAGCCATAGAAGTGAGAAAGAAAGACAAAATGAAACAGGAACAGAGAAAATGAAGGAAGTTAACCAAGAAATAAGAGGGGAGAAATCTAGAGAAGGGAGAACTCAAGAGAGAGGAAGAGAAAAATTTTATGAAGAGGAAAATAAAGAGAGAGGAGGAGGAGGAGAAAGAAGAAGTACACAAAAACCAAAATGGCAAGAAGATTATGTAATGGATTTGGAAGAAGAGGATGATGAAGCTTTGTTTGCATTATTGAGTAATTTTGAAGATGTTCCAGTATTTTATGAAGATATAGAAACAAGAGAAGATAGAGAGAGTTGGAAAAACGCAGTTAAAGAAGAATTGAATGTTTTAGAAGAGAGTGAAACTTTTGAAGTAGTGCCCGAACCAGAGAATAAGAAGATATTAGATGGAAAATGGGTTTTTACAAGAAAAGAATCAGAGAATGGAAGTTTTTGTAAAGCAAGACTTGTAGTAAGAGGTTTTCAACAGGAAGAGAAATTTGAAGAAGGTTATTCGCCTGTTTTGAGGCTCCAGACATTGAGAATACTTTTGTCAGTAGCAGCAAAGAGAGATTACCATATTCACCAGATGGACGTAAAGGGAGCTTTTCTTTATGGAAGAATTGATGAAGATGTTTACCTGAAACCTCCGGAAGGAATGGATATTAAAGAAGGATTTGTACTAAAACTAAAGAAATCTTTATACGGATTGAAGAAGTCACCGAAGTACTGGTATGAGAAATTTAATGAAACAATCACATCATATGGTTTTAAACGTTCAAGTAATGATTACTGTTTGTACAGCAAGGGGGATTTATATTTGCTTTTATACGTAGACGATTTGTTAATTCTGGGTTCAAATATTAAGGAAATAGAGTCTGTCAAAAACTTTTTGAAATCTAAATTCAGGATGAAAGATATGGGTACAAATAATTTAACATATTTGGGAATTTCAATTCAAAAGAAAAATGAGGGAATTTTGATTAATCAAACAAGATATTTGAAACATGTTTTAGAGCGTTATAATATGCAAGACTGTAAGGGATGTGATACACCAATGGATGCTAATTTTAAATTTGATGAAAATGGAACTGTAGATTTATCTTTTGAAAGACAATGTAGGTCATTAATAGGATCTTTAATGTATGCGACTGTAGGCTCAAGGCCAGATTTGGCTGCTTCTGTATATTATTTGAGTAGATTTCAATCAAAACCAAATGTTGATTTGTGGAGAGCTCTAAAGAGATTATTAAGATATGTAAAAAAAACTGTCAATTTAGCTTTGTTGTATAAAAAAGTTGATTCAAGTGTACCTCTGTTAGGATATGCAGATGCTGACTGGGCGAGAGATTCTGATAGGAAGTCAACGTCTGGATATATATTTAAAGTTTTTAATAATACTGTAGCGTGGAAGTCTAGAAAGCAGAATACTGTTGCTTTAAGCACTACTGAGGCAGAATTTGTAGCATTGTGTGAAGCAATTATGGAGGCTTGTTGGATAACTAAATTGTTAGATGATTTAAATGTTCACATTGATAATGTAACTATTTTTGAGGATAACCAAAGTACAATTAAATCTATTAAGAATCCTGATCAAAAGCCAGTGGCGTAGCGTGGCTTTTCGCCGCCCGGGGCCCATCGAAAATTTGCCGCCCCTTTCTATTTTCATCATTAGTAAAAAAAAGTCGAATAATGCAGCCAAATTCTATAATCAATAAAAAAATGTACTCTTCGTGATTATTAAACAATTTTTTTTATAGGTACTATCGATATGTATATCACGTTCGATTGCTAATATAGCTAAATTGGAAATCCGTAATACTAACTAAACCCCGCCGGACATCGAACTTACAACCTCCTGATGTGAAGCGAGGGCGAGCGCATTCTACATATGTATATTTCCGTGGGCGAACGGTCACCAATATATGCAATTTATTAAAGAAAAGCGCGAGCGAAGCGAGCGCGAAAATTTTTAAGATATCTAAGAATATTTATGTTAAGCCTCTGGTTAAACCAGCAGAAACCCTTTTACTTGGAGCGCCTAGCGCCGTCTTAGTTAGATTAGGTACCCCACCTACCAGAGTGCTTGGCGCCCCTATAAGCTTGACGCCCTGTCTGTGCACGGGTGGCACGACCAAAATTCCGGTCCTGTGTAAAATAGTAACTATGCGCTGTCGCTGACTTGCTGTACGGGTTTCATTCTTTATACGATAACGTTTGTTTTCATGACCTTTTTTAGAACGTGCCTCGATCTTAGGTAATTTTTAATTGACTTCAGTATAGAGAAGCTTCTTTCAAAAGTGGCATTAAAAATATTCATTATGAAAAACCCTTTTCAAGTTTATAATATATTTTATTAAGCCCCGTGAGCCAGACATAATTAGGTAACTCTTTTTTAAAGTCTGGATCTGCTGCAGCTACAAAAGTACGAATACGTACACGCTCAAGCTTGAAATCTTCTCTATTAATATCTTGAGGAGCGTGATCTATCTAAGTACAGTTCATCGAAGCCAAATAACACTAGGTAAAAAAATACGGTGCTCGCCGCCCCTATCCATGTGCCGCCCGGGGCCATGGCCCCCCCGGCCCCCCCCACGCTACGCCACTGTCAAAAGCGACTTAAACATGTAGATGTAAAGTATAATTTTATAAAACAAAAGGTTGAAGATAATTTAGTTTCTGTGAAGTATGTTAACACTAAAGAACAAATTGCTGATATTATGACTACGCCGTTATATAAGAGTTTATTTGTTAATCTTGTTAAAGAGTTGGGTTTATTTGAAAATAATGTGTGCGTTGAGGAAGAGTGTTGAGTGAGAACAACTCACACATTATTTTATCCTATAGTACCACTTAGAGTTTCATGGTAGCGCTGCGTTTGACATTTAAGTTTAGTGGATGTGATGGTGGATTGCTTCTAAGATGTGCGTGCTCTTGTAATTGTTTATTGAATATATATAATAGAATAAAGGATGTCTCATTGATAAGACAGTGTTAAATCATTATTAAAAGCCCTGCGCCCCTCGCACATTTCAATATTGATACCGTCAAACACGGCATCTTTACCCTTCCATGTCATCTTTACCTACTACCGACTTGCATTAATAAAAATAATTTTTATTTACACTTGTGTACGCATGTGTATAGAACTCGTAACACTACCCTATAAATTACAAAATGCTAGAGTAATGTACTGTGCGGCCGCTTTTCTGTGACCATCTTAACTTGGTCGGGTTACCGCGGTCATGCACTTCACAATGTCTCTTTTTCGATTATCTCGTTAATTATTCAATGTAGAACGCTGAAATTTTAAAGTTACGAAATTGAACTAGGCAACTAATTGTTGACGTAACATTCAGTTTAAAAAACCACAAGAAACTCTGTCAATCGGCGATCAAACAACTCCACTGCATATCGTGGCCCCAACTGAATTAAATTTCATCATAACTTATTAATTACTTACAGTATACTTATAAAAATTCACAAACATTTGAAGCCAGCTTTAAGCTACGAAATAACGTTTTGAGTGAGTCTTGAGAGCTTTTATTCGTCGTGCTAGGACCTTTTAAAGGAAAATTCTATTTATTTATATAACTTTTAAACGGTACATTATTGTTGTTTTTTTATTGATGAACAAATTAGAACTAATTCATAAGAAGTGGTATACGAAAAATTATAAATGTGCGCTTAACCATTTCAGAGATCCAGCAAACCTGCAAACGTTACCCCAGCCGGATTTGAATAACTTCGCAACCGTTAAACGTATCAGCACAAATTAAGTCGCAACATTTACTTCGTCTAGACTACTAATTATTTAGCTAATTTTTATTTTGATATACCCAAAAAATCAAAAATAGTTTGGCTGGGGTAACGTTACCGCAGCCAGATATGTTTTTGGCAAATAACTAAAAGACTATCAGCAGAACAAATTCAAAAATATGCGCAACAATTACAGAAGCTAGACAACTAATTATCTATTACACTCGAATGACGAAATTCAACATTTTCTGGCTGGGGTAACGCACACTGGCCAACCTCAGTTAGAAGATTTCAATTCACCGAATAAGGCCTCAGATATTATAGCTTAATAACTGTCATCTAGTGATAGAAGCTGGCACCAACCAACCATAAAAAAGGATAGGATCCTCATTTTACTTTATATGTATTTCGTCTTATCCTTACTTTTATACTGTATAAGTTTTTTTAATTCGCTGACAACCGGCAAGTTGTAGCCGCCGTATTGATAGTAATAACGAAATTAAGAGTACGGGAACTCCAAAAACGTTATGCTGCAATTATAAAGGATGTTAAAAAAGGGCGTTTAAAATTTTAAGGGGTTACTCGGAATCAAGTATAGAATACAGGAAAAAATTTTTTTCCAGTTTTCCATACTAAATCTAAATAGTGAAACAAGAATTGTATGGAAAACTGAAAAAAAAATAATGAAGATAGTATTTTTTCAATATTGTTTCTGTATTCTATACTTGATTCTGAGTAACTCCTTAAAACAAACGCACTTTTGTTAACATAATGTTTAGATTGCCTGGGGAAAGTTGTTCAGTTTCTTGAAACATCTACTATTTTTCAACATTCATTTATTTACATTTAATTATAATAATAATAACTGGGACAAATCACACACGGTCATCTGGCCCCAAACTAGGATTCTTGGGAACCAGAGACTGATATACATACACATATACTTTTCAATACATACATATATAGATATAATACACCCAGACTCAGAGCAAACACTTCTGCTCATCACAGAAAAGTTTGCCCTGTGTGGGGATCGAACCCACGACTCTCGGACCAGAGGTCAGGATCGTTAACCACTTAGCCACCGAGTCAGTCATATTACTTACCCGTAAACTGGTTTGGCATTTAGACGAATATCCACAGGTGTCACACACATACGGCCTGTCATCACTGTGCAGCCTCAAATGTTTTACAAGCAAAAATTTAAAAACAAACCTGTAAATAATAATAATTAATTTAAGAGTTTTGTTACTTTTTCAATTCAATTCAATTCAGTATTTGCCAAGTAACAGTGTAACATTAGTTTTAGCTCATCCAATACAAAACAATTCAGTAAATAATAATAATAAATATTAAAATCAAAAATATTTTCCTTATACAGGATGTAACAGAAGTGTGTGACAATACTTCAAGGTTGGCTTTTACCCATCAAACTGAACAACTTTTGTTCTACAACTTTGTTGAAATCGCAAAAAAATTTTTGGATTTTTCATACAAACTTGGTTCGCCAGCTGATCGATTTGTATGAAAAGTCCAAAAAAAATTTTGCGATTTCAACAAAGTTGTAGAACAAAAGTTGTTCAGTTTGATGGGTAAAAGCCAACCTTGAAGTATTGTCACACACTTCTGTTACACCCTGTATAGGGTCCTTCTAAAATACCTAAAAAAACTGAACAGTAGCTTCTACTCATGAAACTGATCAACTTTCCCAAAAAACCTACCTATAATCAATTCGCAAAAATTTTTGGACCACCCATACAAAATTGGCAGATCAGGTGATCAATTATTATGAAGAATCTAAAATTTTGTTTGTGCATTGAATATAGGTTTCTTGAAGAAAGTTGTCCAGTTTCATGAATAGAAGCCACTGTTCAATTTTTTTCAGGTATTCCATAAGGACCCTTATACAGGTGTTACAAAAGTGCGTTTAAGAGGTAACTCAGAATCGAGTATAGAACCCAGAAAACATCCGCTCCTCAATTTTTTTTTTCAGATTCTCATACTAAATTTGAATAGTGAATTAAGAATTTGTATAAAAAACTGAAAAAAATATATTTGAAGAGCGGATTTTTTCAATATTTTTTCTGGATTCTATACTTGATTCTTTTTATGCTCAATTGGTAAGCCCTTGGGATCATCTCACCTGTAAGATGAATTTGCGAAAATATTGTACTTTCATAAAAAATATTCCCATGTAATTACCATTTTAGACTGTGCGTTGTATGTCAGTCAGACCATAAATAATATTTAAACCAGCGGTTCCCAATTTTTTTTGCTGTGGAACCCTAATTGCTCTACAATTTTTTGGCGGAACCCTACCTCGCCAAAGGGAATATTCATCTTTTTTTTTAATTTATTATTAAATGATTAAAATACAAAACAAATTACATGTGTTAACTAGTCACCTGACGTAAGCCGGAGGGATCTTTGAGTCCCATCCAAAACTTATTCAAGTTTGAATTTAATGATTGTTACTTTTGTGCGCGCCATGTTTGTACTGTATGCACGAAAGAGTAAAAGTATGTGTTGCACAGGTCGGTACCGAATTATACTTAACTGACCGATAACAGACAGCGTGTCTCCTGTAGCTCTACGACAATAAGGCGTAACTCTCGGAACCCCTGTGACCCTCCCACGGAACCCTAGGTTTCCGCGGAACACCTTTTGGGAACCGCTGATTTAGACGTATAGTTCTTCTTCTTCTTATCGTGTGGCACATTTTAACCGTTCTATCCACAAGGTATAGACGGCGGTTGCCTAGTGTTGCACTTAGCATCACCGGCGGTCACGTGTAGGGCATTTAGATTTACACCTACGGACGTGTGCAACGCGACCATCATACACATCTAGAAATCAGATGTGCAGGTTTCCTCACGATGTTTTCCTTCACCGTTAAAGCAGTCGGTATGAAAATGCACGTAAGTTTCGAAAAACTCATTGGTGCACTGGCCAGGATTTGAACCCACTACCTCTGGTTAGGAGGTCGGAGTCAATACCGCTTAGCCACCGACGCTTTTAGACGTATAGTAATGGATGATATTGATGGAGGTCTTGACACTGCGCCTAAGCTGGAAGGTAAGAGAGCGCCAACGCTAAACAACTTTTATTTGTAAGAAAGGAACTTACGCTTTGGAACACTTGTCACAAGAATAACGTAGTTCTCTGTGACTAGTTTTCAAATGTTTTCTGAGTGACTTTGCATTTGAATATTTTTTTAAACATACTTTACAGGTCATAGTGATATTCTGTAGCTGAAAAAAAAATGAATTTGAGATAAAATGTAAATTATCACGGGGTCTCATTTCATACAACGAAAACCTTAGTTCATTAAAATGTCAATAGATGGCACGACAAGTATCGATTTGTAATCGAAGTTGATTCAAAACGTAGAAAAAACGTATTAAATTGCTTATAATAAGTGTTTTAATTATTGAAATAACCTAAAAGTATGACAAAGGCCTAAAATACACTTTATTATCAATTTCTACAAATTATCTGATGACGGCGATGCATGGTGACAAAATCAAAACTACTTTTGTCTTAACTTGTCAGAGTTGAGTAATGACACGTAACGAGTTGAGTAACAGTTTATAGCGTGAATTGATAGATGGCGCTGAAACCACACGATTGAAAAACGTAATAGGTGGTATTACGTTTTGTTTTTCATATTTCAAATTATGTATTTTTATTAGGTAATATCACAGATAATATAATACTAGTAGGTTATGTGCAAAAAATCAACAAAAGCAAATGCAGGTACAGGTAAGCAACCAGAATGTCTTCATTTATAGCCCGCGCCCTAGATGTCGCTAGTAGCGGTAGTTCTCAATGAGTGAAAAAAATAGCCCGAAGAATAGCCCGAGTTACGGCAGTCGCATTTCGTTGTATGACATGAGGTATCTGTACGTTAGTATTATAAAATCTGTGAAATTATTAATAACGTACTTTTTATACTTATGTGATTCTTTTATTAATTACTTACGTAATTATTTTCTATTTAGTTACGTAGGCGTTTTCATGTATTCTTACTTAGCCTAATACATTAGCATTAACTTTAGTGTTTGGGGGTCCGTTATTGCGGTGAAAGTAAAGAAAGTCCTTTTTAACTATTTTAAATGAATTTAATTGTGTAAAGGTGCACACGCGGTACAAGGGTTAGCGGTCAAGAGAGAAGGAGCAATCCTTATTTTATAAGTAAAAAATAGTGTTTGGATACACTTACATTTGTTGTATTAAACATAGTCCCGGGAAGGGGAAACAATTTTGAAAAGTTAACATTTTAATTTTAAACTCTAGGTGTAAATATCTTGAAAAAATTTACATTTCAATTTGAAACTCTAGCTGAAAATATTTAAGTTTACAGTTTAAAAACTATAACTATACATTATACATATTCTAAAGTAATCTTAACATCTTAATATTAATATCCTTATTTAAGGAATTTAAGCACTACTTATAGTGTGAAAAAGTAACTTAGTTACATTATGAAGAAATACTCTAGAAATAACTCTTATTATTCTAGAGAGCTGAACAAACTAACATGTACATACTTGCCATGTTCTTATAAAATAAAAAATAAAAAATCTAAACACTAAATATTACATATGTTAAATGTAAATAAATAAATATTCTCTTGGCATCGTTTAAAGCAACACATCATAAGATGGCCTACGAGAAGTATTTATCATTTTATAAAACTAAACAATATTTTAGTCATATATAGGAAGGAGTGAAACTTTATTAACTGCTACAGTCTTTTCACTTTTGTTAGGCAATCTAATGCGAACTACACGGACCTTACCGTCCTTACCAGGCAGCACATCAATTACCATGGCTATGGGCCAGTCCATAACAGAGGTAATGTCCCTGTATAAAACCAACTGACCTTTTTGAATGTTGGGCACAACGCGACGCCATTTAGGACGATTTTGCAACTGGCATAGATAAGAGTTTTTCCAGACTTTCCAAAAGCTTTGTATTATTTGGGTACATTGATGCCAGAATCTCAATCTAGATGTGGGAATGAGGGTATAGTTAGGTTCTGGAATGGCAGTTATTGGCCTACCAGTGAGAAAATGTGCTGGAGTTAAATAAGAAAAATCTTGGCCATCTCTAGTCATGGGACAGAGAGGACGAGAGTTGAGAATGCCTTCTACTTGGACAATCACAGTTTGAAACTCTTCATATGTGAGTAGGGTTTTTCCAATTACTCTACGGAAATGGAATTTAGCGCTTTTAACGCCTGCTTCCCACAAGCCTCCCCAAGTAGGTGAGTAAGCAGGTATGTATTGGAATTCTATTCCCTTTTGAGTGGCAAAGGAAACGATGTCGTCACGAGTCTTCTCTTTATTGTGCAACTGATATAGGCTATTTAAGAGATTGTTACATCCTTTAAAGGTGGAAGCATTGTCACAGTAAATTTTAGATGGGGATCCTCTGCGCGAAATGAATCTCTTTAAGGCAGCTAAGAAAGTTTCACTTGTCATATCAGAAACTAACTCCATATGTATTGCTTTAGTGATAAAGCAAACAAATAGGGCTATGTAACCCTTCGATATTACGGGTTTCCTAATACGTGCCTGTTTGATATCAAACGGGCCGCAATAGTCTACGCCAGTGACATGAAACGGTGCTGCAGGAGTGACCCTTTCGGTTGGTAACGAGCCCATTAATTGCTCAGATGCTGCACTTTTTAATTTAAAGCACCTAACACATTTGTGTAACAATCTTTTAATTTCCCTAATGCCACCTGATATCCAAAATCTTTGCGAAAGGTTTGCAAAAGTTAATTTGGGACCCGCATGTAAAAGATTTAAATGTTCCCTGATTATAATGGAGTCAGTAATGTGGCAATTTTTTGGCAACAAAATTGGGTGGCGTTGATCATATGATATATTTGCATTTTCTATACGTCCGCCCACTCGTAAAGCACCATTTCTGTCAATGAATGGCGACAAGGATGCCATATTACCTACAACAGCCTTTTTGTTATTTAAACAGTTAATTTCCTTTGTAAAATGTTGTTTCTGAGCATATATTATTATTTTATTTAAAGCATGTTTGAGCTCAGGGATTGTCAATGTTACCTTATTTGTATTTTTAGCAGATTTTACTTTATTTTTACAATTTAGGTAGAACTTATATATGTAAGCTACAATTCGTTGCAATTTTGCTATGTTTGAGATTTTTTCAAAAATAGGTAACTGACTTTGTTGATCAGAAGTTTGGCAGCCTACGAAAATAGGTAGTTTGACAGAAGCAGTTTTAATATCCTTTGGCAAAACAACAGGATCTACCTTATAATCTGAAGACCTCAAAAATGATGGACCTTGCCACCATAGCTCGTTACTGTCCAATGATTTCGGATCAACACCCCGAGATAAGCAGTCAGCAGGATTATTAGTGCCTTCAATATGGTGCCAACACTGGCTGTCAACACGCTCATTAATTATCTTGACTCTGTTTTTTACAAATGTTTCTAATTTGCCATGTTTTGATTGTATCCAGGCAAGAGTCACCATGGAATCTGTATACAAAATAACATTTTTTATTTTTAATATATCTTGCACTTTGGTAACTAATTGGCTGAGTAAGAGGGCACTGCTTAGCTCTAATTTAGGGATAGTAAGCTTTTGCTTCAAAGGAGCCACTCGCGATTTAGCGCACACTAATTTCATGTAAATATTATTATCATGACAAGCTCTAACATAAACACAGCCACCATAGGCATGTTGAGAGGCATCACAGAATCCAATTAATTGTACAGAATCTGCATTATTTACTTTTAAATTCCTAGGTATATAGATAGGCTTAAGTGTAGATACATTAGCATAGAATTCGCTCCAGTCTTTTAATATATCACAAGGTAATTTGTCATCCCAGTTTAAATTACTTTGCCACAATGTTTGCATGAAAAGTTTCCCTGTAACTATTATAGGAGCAATGAGCCCCAAGGGATCAAACAGACTGCCTATAAATGATAATACAGCCCTTTTAGTCCATACAAAATCCTTGAATGAATTTGAACAATAGACCTTAAAATTATCGTTTTTGACATCATAATATATGCCTAGGGCCTTAAGGAAGGCATGTTCACTAGACATTTCTTTTTCTTCGAAATGTTGTTTTTCCATAGGAATGTCCTTCAGGATATCAGGATGGTTAGCTGCCCATTTATGTAGCTCAAATCCCCCTTTTGTTAGTAGATTAATAATCTGATTTCTTACCTGTAGTGTGTCCGTGATAGTCATGGCACCGGCCAGTAAATCATCTACATACGTGTTGTTTTTAAGTACCTCTGCAGCCAGTGGGTACTCAGTGCCGAATTGGTCAGCTAACTCCTGTAGGCATCTTGTGGCAAGGTAACTGGAACTCTTAATCCCGTATGTTACGGTCTGAAGCTGAAAACATTTAATTTCATCATTAGGATTTGTTTTCCATAAAATATTTTGTAGACATTTATGCGATTCATTTAAGTAAATCTGTCTAAACATGGCCTTTATATCAGAAATAAAGACAAAATCATATGACCTGAATCGAACTAATATGTCGAATAAATCCTTTTGTGACATACAACCATTGTATAAAACATCATTTAATGAGCTACTTGTACCAGAAGCCTTGGCACTCCCATCAAAGACAACTCTTAATTTTGTTGTCCTTTTATCGGGCCGCAATACTGGGTGATGCGGTAAAAAATAATGCGATTCAAATGGCACACTGGTATTTTTAATGTCATATAATTTGGCATGCCCAGAACTAACATATTCATCAATGAAGTTTGTGTACTGAACCTTTAGGCCTTCATCTCTTTCAAATCTTTTTAGCAAATGGTTTAGTCGCTGGAATGCAATGGAAAAGGAGTCGCTTAACTGAAGCGAATCTAATGGTTGTATAAGGGGCAAATCAACATGAAACCTACCTTCATTGAGGATGGTTGTCTCCTTGAAAATGTTTTCACAAATGTCTTCCTGGCTGAGCAAGCTATGTGGATCTGCTTCAGATAAAACTTCTTGATCAAAGTTGTTAGTAGTTAGTGGTTTAGTGTCTATTTCCCAAAATCTCTCCATTAATTTGGTTATGTTTTCCTGTTCCACAACTGAGTGTAGAACGCAGCTTGCTTGTGAAGTGTTAGAAACTGAACACATTCCAGCCCTCATACCATTAGTTGAGTTATTAATTTCACCAGCAACAATAAAACCAAGTTTAGTATTCAGAAAAGTAGGTCCATTGGGAATTTCAATCTTTTCTGTTAGTATTATATTGAAGAATATGTCGGCAGCCAGCAATACCGAAATAGGTTCAGGTGAGCTAAAATTAGGATCAGCTAGCTTGATTCCCTTGGGTATTGCATTCTTATTAATTATTATCTTTTGTTGTGGCAATGGGGAGGTTATTTTATCTACAACAGAACAAATCAAATCCTGTGAGTATAAACCATCCATAGAATTAATATTAATTACTACAGCCTGTGATACTGGCCTTTCACATTGCCCTAAAGAAATAATATTTAAATCTTTTATAAAAGATTTTAATTTTAATTTATCAACCAACTCAGTGGTGACGAAGGAGGTTTGACTTCCACTGTCAAGTATACCACGGACAGTTAAATAAGTTCCATCCGGGCATGCTATTTGCAATTTAACAGTAGGCAACAGAACTGTGCCAGTATCACAGCTATAGTTAGCATTGTGTAATGTTGTGGCATCAGACACTGCCTGTTCTTCCACATAATGCAGAAGACTGTTATGCTCTTTGGAGTTACATAATGTACATTTTAATCTAAATTTACATTTTGTATTTTTATGGTAGTTTAGACACATTGAACAATAATTTTTATCTTTTACAAACTTTATACGGTCATCTACGGAACACATTTTAAACTGTGGGCAATTATATAACTTATGAATGCCTTTGTTACAAAATATACAATCAACCTTAGTAGCACTGTTATTTTTTGTTGTACAATTATTTAATGACACCTTTGGTTTGGAATAAGACCTAGAGGGGGTTGATTGTCTTTGACCTTCCTCAAAAGAACTGGCCCTACACTCAAGAAAGCTTAATAAATCGATTACCTTAGGCAAGAGTTCTTTACTTCTCTCCATATGAAAGGCTCGAGAGCTGTAAGGGTCCAATTTCCGTAGAAGGACAGGCAGTAATAGCATGTCCCAGCTGTCTACAGGTTGTTTCATGTTTCTCAGCGCTCCAATGTGCTGGCGAATGTGAGACACCATGTCCCGCAAGTTGACAGCTGTGCCCTTGCCAATAGTTGGATAGTCGAGAAGAGCGTTGACATGATTTGAAATCAATATGCACTCATTGTCATATCTTTGTTTTAATAGTGAAATTGCTTCCATATATGAGTTATCCACTAAGGGAAGCCCTTCTATTAGTGCCTCAGCTTCACCCTTTAGATGGTTTCGTAGATGACATAATTTTTGAACTGGCCTTAAAGAATTTTCTGAGTCTATTACGGCAAGAAACAGCTCCATAAAAGGTTTGTATTTAGTTATGTCTGCTCCCGTAAAAACTGGAATGTCGAGGCATGGCAATTTATTGCTGCTGCTGACTGTCGTTTCAACTTTGTTACTTTCTGTGCGTTTAGTTTCAGCAAACAACGAATGAACTTTAGGATACAGTGCATAAAACTTTTCTTCCAGGTCATCCTTAGCGAAATCTGCATCAGTGGTTTTGTCGGTTAAAATATTTATTTGCAGCATAATTTCTTTGTATTCCGCTAATGTTTTTTCTAAGGAGGCAAATCTTGCCTTAAGAGTCTCGACCATACACATAGTGGGCTGTCGTTTATTTGACTCAAAAAAGGTTTCAAATCTTGTGAAGGTAGCCTTGCACTGACCTGCTGCAGCTCTTAGCTTCTTCAGTTCTGTCTGCAAATCTTCTTTTTCAGACATTTTGTTGTATTTGTTGTAAAAATCCAATGTTATTGTTTGTGTCAATCAGTTGGCGGGATGCAACTATATTTGTTGACCCAAAAATGAATCGCTGGTACGTCAAAGGTTAAAAATGTAAATATTCTCTTGGCATCGTATAAAATTACGCATCATAATGACGGCCTACGAGAAATATTATAACATTAAACACAAAAAAATAAAACACGAACAAAAAACAGTTCGACGATTTTCAATTTGACGTTTATATAAGTCCTTGACCATAGACAAGTTTTACGTTCGGATACACCACTTGTTTGCACTATAACGCGCACTTCTGTGTGAAACGTTCCGAATCAATGTCCGTCAAACTGTCATGGCACCCTTATTGAAAAATAAGTACCGCATTTTAACACATGGTATTAAATTCGAGTTTATAAAAGGTGAACTTTATTATAACACAAAGCTTTTCTTCTTAAACTTCACTCACAATAACGTTTAGACTGCAAGTCCGTGGCAAGCGATAGTCCCGGGCGAGATTGTTATAGAAAGCACACCGCGAGAAGTACGCACGCAATTTATCAAATTACGATAACACCACTTTTATTTTTAGGCACTGTATTGTTCAGATTGTCGAAGGACCACTTGTTTGGGGGTCCGTTATTGCGGTGAAAGTAAAGAAAGTCCTTTTTAACTATTTTAAATGAATTTAATTGTGTAAAGGTGCACACGCGGTACAAGGGTTAGCGGTCAAGAGAGAAGGAGCAATCCTTATTTTATAAGTAAAAAATAGTGTTTGGATACACTTACATTTGTTGTATTAAACATTAGAATAAAATAGTTTTGTACCTTAAGAGCTGCATTCTATTTTAGTCAATTTATTAACAAATATTGTGTGGCAAACCATTGTTTCACACTGTAACACCGACGAAGAAGTGCAGTCCGCAGTTTTGGGTCATTTTGAAGGGACAACTTCAGACTATTTTTCAATGGGTTAAAAGCCTTAATCAAGTGATGTAAAAAGTGTATAGAGATTAGAGGAGAGTGTATAGAAAAATAATAAAAATTTTGTTATCGTTTTCTTGTTTCCTCTACCTAAGGCTAAGAATACCTGAAAACGCCTACGTATGTGTATCAACATTGAAGTATTAAAAATAAAATAAAAACTTACTTCTTTATCTGAATGCTCACTCAAGTAGTGATATTCAAAGTATACAGCAGAGTGCTGCTGTTTAAAACAGATGTGGCACTTATGGTGCTTCTTACTCTTCACATGCTGCAGTCTATGGGCCAGCAGACCCTGCCATTCCGTGAAAGTTTCCTGGCAGATTTCACACCGAGTGCCACTTCTGTGACTGTCCAGATGACAGGATAAAGATTCTTGGTTTTCTAGTTTCTTTTTACACAAGCCTGCAAAGAAATAATGACTCATTGTTCATTGCATTTAGGACTTTCTTAACAAGCATACAAAGTTTTAAATACAACATACCACATGGTATATAATCTTCATCTTCTTTTTTATTTTTAGTTGATTTCATAGTTTTTGGTTTGGGTAGACCTGCAAAAATATATTTTTTCGTTAATCTGTGTATTTTGTTGAAACGAACTTATGTAATACAATTCTAATTTTGTATAAGGTTAGCATACTTTAATAATATACTTATATACTATCTTGTTAACGTGTAAAAATGGACTTTTACCAATAAATTGAATTATGAATAAAAGTGTTAGGATTTTTCAACGCACGCGCCAATTGCCCAATATTCTACCAGATACTTCGTTCAAAATACAACATACCAGAATGTTTAAAATCTCGGTCTTCTTTTTTATTTTTAGTAGGTTCAATAGTTTTCTGTTTGAGAACATCTGCAAGAAAAGTTAAGTATAAGGCTATTTATTCAACCCATGCCCTGATTTACTCACTAGATAGTTGATTAGGATATATTAAAATTTGTACCATATGGGTTAATTTTTTTTATCGTTAGATATTTTTATTTTTTAGCTATTTCAATTATTTTTGGTTTGTGGTCATAGTTATTTTTATTTATTAGCTACATATTTTAATTATGTTTGGGTTAATTACATCTAAAAATAAAAGTAAATTACTAAGATTTTTTACGACCCATATCCCATTTCATTCAAATTAGTTGGTTTGAAATACAACATACCACATAGTGTATAATCTTCTTCTTTTTTATATTCAGCTGGTTTATCATCTGCAATAAAGATAAATTGTTTTATAGGATGACCCTCGGCTGCCTAACATGCAAGAACCGAAGAGCAAACAACAGTGCACACAGTCATTTATGGTTCATTCCAATCAAAAAAAAGCAAAAGGTAAACAAACATAGTATGCAGATGACATTGACATGTGTCAGTTCCATAGTAAGTTTGTTTACGTTTTGCTTTTTTTTGATTGGAATGAAGTATACATACCCTCCACATTTTCTACTTTGATAGCGTCTAGTTCATTTTCTATGTCTGAAGCAGTAGTATCAAAAATATTAAACTCAGAGTCATCATCTGAACTCTTGATGCCCTCCTTGATAGCTAAATTACAATTGATGACTTCATTAGATGGTATTAATACTTCAATGTCATGTAGAGGATTATCAATATCTTTTTCTTCCGAAATATTTGCACCTTCAATACAACCATTGTGTTCATTATTTTGAGTTTTATGAGTAGTAGTATTCTTTCTTGGACATATAACCCATTTCTGATTTTTGGTTGTCGCAGGTGCATTATTCCTAAGACGTCCAACACCACCATTACCTCTACTTGTATTTTGAATGATATTTTTATCTTGTCTAGGACGAACAGCCAATGTTCCATTATTTATTTCTGTTGTAGACACTATTTTCCTTGGACGCCCGACACGCTTTTTTATTGGTGCTTCTGTTTTTGTGTTATTTTCGTCAAAAGATTCAGACTTTTGAATAACGTTATTTAGAGTAGCTTTTCTTGGACGGCCAACCCTTCTTTTAGCTACAGGTTTTTCTGTTATCTTTGCAGTTTTCTTAATATCAACCTCAAACCGATTTTGATCTAAAGTTTCATCTGGTTCAGATTTTATTGACTGCAATAAAAATTCATGCCGACAGAAAGGAATGACGGTTGAAAATAAATTCAGTTTGCTTAAACATAGCTGCATTACTTGTATTTTATGGATTGAAACCATTTTTTCGTAGTATTACATTTAGTAAAATCGCTTAAGAAGCCATTAATCACCAGATATCCCGAAATTTCGTTAAATTACACATTCATTCATGATATAATGGATTACGCTATCCTATAGTCAGTGTTCGAAGTGATAATTAATATAACTGATAATTATCATTACTGATAATTATGTTAATAAATATATCTTGATAATAATAAAATTCATAAAAACAAAACAATTTAATACCTAAATGGTTAAGCTATTATGTGACTTTACTTGTATCCAAATGTGATTTTCTACTTCCACGCATATTTAAATAAATTAAATATCAAATTTAAAAAAAACATAGGTAAGAAATCGGTCACAAAAATTGTGTTCAGCACACACGATACTTAGTATGTATTTGTGTTCAGTTATATTACTATTATTTATTATGTAATTAAATTATAATCTGTAATCAAATATTTAAGTCATATAAAAGCGTTTTAACAAAAAAAATTAATCCGCCGAAATAACTGAAAAGCAAAAAATAATAAACCTTTTTATTTAACTTTAATAACTAAGTTATTAAACTAATGTAAGTATATCTAAGAGAGTTTTGAGTCAGCGCCAACCAATTTGATTTGGTTATTTCTTTTTTTAATTTAAAGTAATTTAGTGATCTTTGTTCAATGATTGTTTGGCGCCGACTCAAAATTACTTAGGTATACTTACATTAGTTTAAGAACTTAGTTATTAAGGTTAAATAAAAAGGTTTATTATTTTTTGCTTTTCAGTTTTTTCGGTGGTTTAATTTTTTGTTAAAAACCTTTTATTTTATGATTTTTTGTGGCTATAAATCACCTTTATTTTCCACCCTTAGGGTAGGATTTTATTTTTCAAATTTATATGGGACCAACTACGAGGTGTACCCTATCCAATAAAAAAAGAATTATCAAAATCGGACTACTATGTAAAAAGTTATGCGTGGTCATACATTACAATCAGTGAGTGAACAATCAATCACCCCTGTTTTCCTACCCTTAGGGTTGGTTTTTTCAAAAGTTTTTGGAATGCAGAAAACTGCCTTCTGTAACTAATAATTGATTGTGTGTGAAACTCTCTTTGACATTACATTCTTATAACTGTTATCAAATTGACATCTTAGTTTATGAATTTAATTGAATTGACATCTTAATGTTTTAAATGTATTAATATTTCTGCTGAATGTATTATTAATTTCATTTGTGTATTTCTTATAATATTATTTCTAATGATTCTATTTCTGTGGATCTTATTTGCATGCTACTAGTAAATAGCTGAACAGACTTGACCACTGTAATTTTGTTAATAACATCTGACATGTAAAATACTCTGTTTAATGGCAAATAAATATTATAAATGAATTATGAATGATTTTTTTCCAAATTTATATGGGACCAACTTCGGGGTATACCCTTTCCAATAAAAAAATAATTATCAAAATCGGACTATTCTGTAAAAAGTTATGCGTGGTCATAAATTTAAAAAAATATATACGTATCGACTTGAGAACCTCTTCTGTTTTTTAATAAATTTAATTATTAAATTAATATCCGATAATTATCATGATCATAATTATCCGATAATTATCATGAATGATAATTATCAAAGAAAATAATTATCTTGATAATTACGAACCCTGCCTATAGTCACATACACATACACCCAAAAAAATTACCTCTTCACTGGGGCAGTCAGGTAAAAAATAAGGTGGCGATCAAGCTTCATTTTTATTTGTGTCTATGGGCGGCGGTAATTGCTTACCATCAGGTGATCCGTCTGCTCGTTTGCTGTCTATCACATAAAAAAAATTGAAATAAACTATTCTAGCAGTTGCCCATCCTGTGCGTGGTGTTCAATAACTTAAATTAACAAATAGTTTACCTGTAATAGCTGTTGTCTTAATGTAGCTTCTGAAGCAATACATTGGTCTCGAAAGTTAACAAACAAATTGACAGAATTCAGACATCGTTGGCAGACATATTGTGATAATCCATCCAGAGGCATAATCTGAAAAATAAATAAAAATTAAAAAACTAGATCATGATTTTATTTTATTTTATTCGGAAAACCAACAGCTTAATTACAACAAAATAACAACTTAAATTAAATTCTAGACAGCCAGATTAAGGTTTTCACAGGTTTTCACGGTTTATGCTGTTATGGAAAGACATTTAAAACATACCTACAAAATATTTATAACTTGTAAATAAGACTACTAAAAACCATTGTACCTAAGAATATAAAAATTAAATTTCGCGAATCATACTCCAACCTTTTTGAAACATTGTGGTATCTTGCCGGTGCAAAGTAAAACAAAATTAGCAGTATTAAAAGCAGAACACGTTAACAAGGAAAATTTAGAAATAAAAATAAGGAACCCAAAATTAAGAAAATTGTGTAATCAGAATAAATTCATTTTTACAAATAAAAACATCAACAATATTTATGGAATGAGACATTACAGATACTTACTGCCCAACTTACTAAATAGTTTACCTGAGGATATTATAAATGTATACTTAACAAAACATAACTTTAAAAACTGTGTAAAAAAATATTTTCTAGAACAAGATATCATGAATGTAAAATACCTGTTATAAAATTGTTTAAACTAATACCCATTATACTAATACACTCGTATTCAAAAAAATCGCACCTTTTAAGAAATCTATTTTAAACATCTTTCAATCGTATTTGTATTATGAAATATTGGTAATGTTCGGTATCATTTGAAAGGTAAGGAAACAGAGAATGCAAAAACAATAATTCATTCAATGTTTTTTATTGGAACTGAGAAAAATTTACAAAACAATAAAAATCCTTAAAAAACCCAAATGAAATCTGATTAATTTTTCAAAACAAAGTTGCTTAAAACTAACCTAAAACCTAGTGTTACCCCCCCTAGCCCTAATGACGTCTTCCATGCGCTCCCTCATGGATCGCACCAACTTTAGGACCTCTTCTTGAGGGATTCTGTCCCATTCCTCAATAACGGCGTCTTGGAGCTCCTGAAGAGTCGCGGGAGCGGGATCACGGGATCTAACCTTGCGTTTCAGCTGGTCCCAGAGGTGCTCTATCGGGTTCAGATCTGGACTTCTCGCTGGCCACTGCATGACAGGGATCCCAACCTCTTGAAGGTAGCCCTGCACAATTCCAGCAGTGTGCGCGCGAGCGTTATCGTGCATTAATGTGAACCCGTCGCCAATAAATCCAGCATAGGGGACCACATGTTCTTCCAGGATCTCTGTGATGTACCGGTGAGCAGTCATCGACCCTTGCCCGCGAGCACCGCCGGTCCGAGAGACGCAAGAAAGTTAAGTTTTGCCGTCGGCAGATATGCCGCCCCAGAACATGCAGGAACCGCCCCCGTATTCTACCGTCTCTTGGATGCAGGCTTGGGCAAAACGTTACCATTGTCTTCTGTATACTCTTTTGCGTCTATCGTTGCAGAAAAGGCACACTCTCGTTTCGTCTGAGAAGAGAACAGCTCTCCATTGGTCCAGGGTCCAATTGACGTGGGCGCGAGCAAATTGCAGGCGTGCTCGCCGATGCGCTGCGGTTAATTTTGGACCCGTGGCAGGTCTTCTAGCCACAATATTTCTCTCCTTTAGTCTTCTTCTAACTGTAGAGACACTCACGGCCCTTCTACGAACTGCTGGAAGCTGCTGTTGCAACTCAACAGCATTAGAGAACCGATTTCTCAAAGACTTCGATACGACGAATCGGTCATCTCTCGCAGAAGTGCAGCGATTTCTACCAGACCCACGCCTTCGGACAAAGCCACCGGTCTGCAGGAACCGCTGGTACACTCTTCGAACAGAAAAGCGACTCAAGTGCAATTGCCGAGCAACATCACACTGACGTAGTCCTGATTGCAGTAGTGCGATAACTTGGGCGGCTTCAGCAGCAGTAGTGTCCATCTTCAAGGACGTTTTTCTGATGAAAGATATTCTTCTGTGTCTTCTTCGACTGTTGGTAGCAAATTTATCCCCCGATAAGCTGTATCGACCCTTTTATACCCAAAAAACAAAACAATACAAACAAAATTTGAAGAGGAGAATCAGTTCCATTGTCATTCACAGTGACTTAAAGTGTCAAGCTTTTTCTTTAATCAAATGAAATGGATATTTTTTTAAAGAGTTTTTATAGGGCTCTCAAATGATACCAATATTGCTACGAATAACTGCTTGTCTTAAGGATTAACAGTGCTTGAAGCCTATTTTTACGGACGTGCGATTTTTTTGAAGCCGAGTGTATTTAAACAGCAATTTTAAAAGAACTTTACACCTGCACATAAACCTTTTATGGATTACGCAGGTGTGTTAAGACAATTATTGTATGTAATATTTTTTGTTTTGGCCAATAAAAAAAAATTAAAAAATATTTACTTTGCGGCCTTCTTTTTTATGAGGGTAGTAGCATAGGCAGGCCTCCCACTTGGTGGACCGATGACTTGGTGAAGGTTGTGGGAAGCCACTGGATGCGGGCAGCGCAGGACCGGTCGATGTTGCGGGAGGCCTTTGTCCAGCAGTGGACTTCTTTTGATGGTAATGTTGGATGATGATGAGGTACTGGCGAAACCAACTTCTACGAAAAGTGCATGAACTTACACTGAGGCTGGTGAGCAAGGTATAACCACTGACGAAATCATCCTCGATGGGAACCAAGCACTCGGCGTTCGTCAAACAAGCTCTGCATACATCCATTTCTCTAATTTTTGTAGGATTTTTCCACCGTCTAAATAATACGAGCAAGAAAGGACAAATTCAAAGAAATTCTGTACTACGTATATTTTATGAAAATCGGATCGGACAACAAACAATAACAAAACCTGACAACCTGACAACTGACATGACAAGAGCCTGTCCCTTTCACACAAAAATTAAGGTAAGATTTCACTAGGCGAAACTTGTAGATAAACATTAGTTAGATAAATGATGTAGAATAGTAGAATACTATTCTACTATCCACCCATGCATGTTATACAGAATGTCCCAAAACTAATGCGACAAATTGCCGGTGATAGCTTTGATCAATTCAATCAAAATAACGAAACATATACATGTTCAGCAAAAGTTTATGGTTTTCAAGTTATACCAGTTTAAAAAAAAAATGAAAATTACTACCTTGCTGTGGGTCTTATGAGTTTTTGTTATAAAAAACCACTTAATTTTTATTTTCTTTTGCACTCAAATATTGTTGATTAGAGTCTCTACCCGAATCTACTATTTATTCTGCAAAAAAATTAAAGGTGCCATCAGAAATGCATCATCAATTCAAGAAAAATCTTTAAACATATCCGATAATGAAACTTTAAACATCGGCGACGTAAAACATATATATTGAATGATTTTGTCTCATATACTATGAAAAATCCTTGTTTCATGCCCATTTTAGAAATGTATAATACTTGGATATTTTCTTTGCAAACATTGAGTTAAATGCTATTTTTGACCTCAAGGTGCTGATTTAAAAAAAATCTTTTATTAGAGGTTTTTCAAATATTTATTAGACTAATTTGGAATAGAAAGGAGATCATGTGTGTGTTCTACAAGGTCACCTCACCGTGACTTACTACCTGAGATAAAAAAAGAAAAAACCGTCCAAGTGCGAGTTCGATTCGCGCATGAAGGGTTCCGTACCATCCTACAAGAAACTCCAAAAATACGTCTCTTGTATGGTGACCCCCTTTAATTTTTAAATATTATTTTATTATATTTTGTTAGCGACTATAGTAATACGAGCGTTTCAATCAAGCGTCTACCTCTTGCTATTATTAAAATCGAGCCAAAACCACCCAAAAAACACGTTTCTAGTAGGGGAGCTCCCTTTAATTTATTTTTATCATTTTTTGTTAAAGCGGCAACAGAAATACACACTCTGTAAAATTTCAATCGTCTACCTATTACGGTTCATTAGATACAGCCCGCTGACAGACAGACAGGCGGGCGGACGGACGGACGGACAGCGGAGCCTTAGTACAATAATAGGCTCCCGTTGGCCTTTAAACTTTGAACCCTAAAAAAGAAACATTTTGCCGCCACTTTTCCGTCTTTCTTCCAAAACAACGTCTTCGTCTTGTCTACTTCGGCCAGGCAGTCTGCCAAACAGTAGCTTCGGTGTATTCAAAATCTAATAGTATAGTTGTCTCCGATTAGGGGACTTTTGTGGCACAGTGTCGCTGCTGCCCTATCACTCTTGCGATTTAAATGAAATGCTCACAGAGTTTGTATTGCTATAGTCGCTAAAAATATAGTAAAACAAAATTATATTTTAAAATTAAAGGGGTCCCCATACAAGAGACGTGTTTTTTGGAGTTTCTTGTACGATGGTATGGAACCCTTCATGCGCGAGTCCGACTCGCACTTGGCCAGTTTTTATTATCTCAGGTAGAAAGTTACGGTGACTTTGTAGAACACACACATGATCTCCTTTCTATTTTAATCAATCTAATTATTTTTATTTGAAAAACCTCGATATAAGATTTTTTTTAAATCAGCACCTTGAGGTCAAAAATAGGATTTAACTCAATGTTTGCAAGGAAAATTTCCAAGTATTATACATTTCTAAAATGGGCATGAAACAAGGACATATTAGACAAAATATTCAGTACATTTTTTTTATGTCGCCAATGTTTAAAGTTTCATTATCGGATATTTTTAAAGATTTTTCTTGAATTAATGATGTATTTCTGATGGCATCTTTAATTTTTTGTAGAATAAATAGTAGATTCGGGTAGAGACACTAATCAAAAATATTTGAGTGCAAAAAAAATACAAATTAAGTGTTTTTTTTTTATAAAAAAAGCTCAAAAGACCACCGTAAAGTAGTGATTTTCAATTTTTTTTTTAAATCTGGTATATAACCCGAAAACCATAAACTTTTGCTGAACATATGTCTTGATTAAAGCTATCACCAGCCAAAATTTGTCGCATTAGTTTTGGGACATGTAGAACATGGGATGACATTACACTGAACATGGGTAGACAGATTAAGGTAAAAATTAAATGTACTTGTTTTGGAACATGACCTAAAAAAAAACAACAAATCAATTTGTGTGCCTGTGGAGGTCGCGATTCTCGGCTATTTTCCAAAAAAATTAAATGAAATCTTGAGTGTTTCATGGAAATGGAGGCGGCAGTGCCCTCCGTGAAGAAAAAGGGACCCATTATAAACCCAGCGCAATGCCGCTGCTGTCGCTCCATCAAGAAATGTCGGCTGCTAACTACAGAATACGAATTCTCGGGCAATCGTGAAGTTTATTCAGATATGTTCATGGACTGTTTTGGGCTTCTGGTATGTTTTTTCCTAATTTATATGTATTAGCGACAGTTAGTTAACAATTCATAGCGTACAATACACAGCCGGGGCAGTTCCCGTATCCTGGGAAAGTTGGTCAATTATTATTTCAGAGAGTAGCTTTTATCTAACAACATTTCTTCCGGGTACTCGGTCAGAACTCCCTACAACATTGAGATTCTTCTGTAGTACTGCTCTAGGTCTCAATAGTGAAGACACTATGGGTTCTCAATATAGTCAAAGTGAAAACATGGTAGGTAGGTAGCATTGTACACTTTTCGCAGGTCTTTTTTAAATCTACCTAAGGGGTCTTCCATTAATCACGTGAGGCTCAAAAGGGGGGGGGAGGGGTTCAGAAAAATCACAAAATATCACAAGGGGGGGTGTACTGAGATATCATGTGTGCTCAAAAGGGGGGGGAGGGGTTCAGAAAAATCACAAAATATCACAAGGGGGTGTACTGAGATATCATGTGTCTTTTTTTTGTTGAACGCATGATTTCTTGAGTAATTTCCAAATGTCGGACTGTTGTTGTTATTAACTCTTCCCAAGGTTTAAAATGGCTTCAGGCATTCAGAAACAACTTGCAACCTTAATGTCTGTCTGGAATTTTTTATCATGGTCCTTAATTTTCCGGAATTAAATTAGATTATACCTGTATTTAATGATAATATTTTGTACCAAAAAAATACACGTGATTTTGGGTGGGGGGTAGTCTAAAACGTCACCACGTATCATCAGGGGTGAGGGGGGTCCAAAAAGTTGCTAAAAAACATCATGTGATTAATGGACGGCCCCTTATATGAAGTTCCTACCACTCGGAACTCATATACCCAACTCTATGTTCTCTATGTTAAAACTTGGTTAAGTGGGACCTGGATAAGTGAGACGCCTCCGTAGCTGGGACTCATGCTGAGGTCTGGTCACTTTTGCACTCACTGAATTACCACTGTTAGTGGGACAAAACAAACCTCTGTATCTGGGATTAGTTCTTTCGATTTTATTGCCATAATTACCTCTATAATTGAGACAGCAAGTGTATTTTACCTCTTTTACTGAGACTACACTTTAAAGAATACTTTTACTAAATTGTTTCTTTGAACTTCATAGGTAGTAAACCTCTGTAACTGAGATAATATCAATTTATTACCTCTCTAACTGGGAGTTTCTTGTGTGTTTTATTTAATAATCCCACCTCTATAACTGAAATAACCTCTATTTTCACCTCTATTAAAGGAACCCTCTGTAATAGTAGGGAATTTAGTGCAACGCCTAGTATGGGAACCGTTTTATTTTGGATCCGGCGCTCAAACTTGGCATAGTTGAGCCCTAGGCCGTTCTGAGTGGATTAAGCCCGGGAGCCATCGGGAGCCATCCCCCGTTTGGCAGTGGGAGGGGGGGAAAGTATGTGTCTGCCGCGCTCCATTTATGGGCTTATATCTCCAAAACTATTGGCACTAGGGCAAGTGAGATATCATTTTCGTATGATTGAAGGATGAAGAATTCATTTCTGTAACAAAAAAAATAACTTTCCATACACAAAAAAAGAAATATTTGATAAAACGTATAAAACATGACTAACTTTTTTCCGCATGTGTGTCGATTAATTTTTAATGGTCTAAGACATTAGCATGAAAAAAATATATTCTGAAAGCCACACTTCCTAGAAATATAAAAATATAAATTTCATTAGAATATCATAATAAATACTAAGTGAAAAAAATATAATTCAATGCATGGCGTAAAACGCTGCGGTCCGCGCGGTTCTAAATTTCAGCAGTTATATTTCTTTTTTTTCTTCGAAAAGTATTTTCTTCTGATGCAGAAATGAATTTATCATCCTTAAATATCCGAAAATGATATCGGACTTGCCTTAGTACCTATATTTATGGAGATATAAGCCTCAAAAGAAGCGCGACCCAACAAGTAGATAATGAAGTGTAGGTGGTTTTTCCACATATGTGTCGATTAACTTTTAATGGTCTAAGATATTAGCAAGAAAAAAAATTATTCTGAAAGTCACATTTCCTAGAATTATAAAAATATAAATTTCATTAGAATAGCATAATAAATACTTAGTAAAAAAATATATTATTTAATGCTCGGCAGAGTAGCATAAAACGCGCGGTTTTAGTATCTGTTGTTCGTAAGTAAATAAAATGGATCATCTAGCACCCAAAAATTACTGTTAAATAACATAATATAAATAGGTACATAATATTATTATTTAAATATTTCTCGCACGCACAAAATATTTGTCACGTAAAACAAAAAATATTTTCCTTATAAAAACGAACGTAACTATTTCTCATACGAATTATGGTGGTCTACTATCTAACTTGCGTGGTCGCCTTGATCACCCAGGTTAACTGACTTCAGATAAGGTCATACATTACATAACCATAATGAGTTGACTCTTATTGGCGCATTAATCTTGTAACCGTTTACGTGCTCTGCAAGCCACGTCAAATTATTTTCTTAACAACTGATGCAGTCCACGCTCGGACCAGTGCCTATACAACTCTAAAACCTCGAAATCTTTCAGCTCGAGTTGCACAACCGCTTCGAATGCGGAAGGTTTGTGGATATTGTCCAAACGGCTGAGAATAAAGTTTCAAAATCAGACGTTCAAAAAGAACATCTCGGACCAGCGAGCTCATGGAGAACAGACAGAGCCTGATTCTGAAATCCTCTGAAGATGCTTGTCAATGTCGGCGACTAAACAAACAGATCTCCAAGTCCTTGATCCGCGATATACGTCAATTTAATAGCAATCGTATTAAAGAGGCTATCGAGCGCAATAAAAGGTCAAAAGTATTCGCAAGGGATCTGTCTGCTGGTCAAAGCATACTGACAAAGCTGAAAACCGAGGATGGTAGAGTCATGTCATACAAGCCCGAGCTGTTGGAAGAGGTTGGGAAGTTCTACGGACAATTATACACGACTACATGCTTACCTGTCGTCAGTAATCTGGCTGAAGATCCGAGATCCGAATTGACCCGACACTATACCGAAGATATCCTAGATTTCAGCCTGTGTGAAATTAGAATGGCTCACAAACAGCTTAAGAACAACAAGGCACTGAGTGATGATGGAATTACGGCTTAGCTTCTGAAAGCAGGTGGAAAACCGGTAGTTATATCTCTTCAGAAGCTATTTAATTCCGTCATGCT
This sequence comes from Coleophora deauratella, assembly GCA_958295455.1. NCBI lineage: Eukaryota > Metazoa > Arthropoda > Insecta > Lepidoptera > Coleophoridae > Coleophora > Coleophora deauratella. Next base: position 6,795,087 of record OY282415.1, read on the forward strand.
CGAGGAACGAACGCCTACAGCATGGCACAGAAGTGTGGTGGTGCTCTTCTTCAAGAAGAAGAAGAAGGGTGATAAGATAAGACAAGCTGTTTTCGAGAGTCATTACGAATCGTCTGGAACGCAGGTTTGACAACTTTTAGCCTCCCGAACAAGCCGGTTTACGAAAATGCTTCAGTGCCGTAGACCACATACCTACATACGCTGCGGCAGATCACACAGAAGATCGAAGAGTATAATGGCTTTTGTGGACTATGAGAAAGCATTTTAATTCGATCGAGATCTGGGCTGTGTAACAGTCTCTCAAACGGTGCCAAAATGACTATCGATACATCGAAGTGTTGAATTGTTTGTATGATAACCCCACCATGTCAGTCTACCTTCAGGATCAGAATTCAAAACCTATTCGGCTGTAGTGTGGGGTGAGACTGGAAAACGCTTTTGGACTGGAGAAGACTCGGCATCAACATCAATGGTGAGTACATCACTCACCTTCGATCTGCTGACGATATTGTGATCATAGCTGAGACCTTGGAGGACCTAGGGCCGATGCTCGATAGATTCAGTAGTCTCCTAACAAATGGGTCTTAAAATGAACGTGGATAAGACGAAAGTCATGTCAAACGTCCGTGTTACATACACTCCTCTGAAGGTTGGAGAGTCTACACTCGTAGTTGTTGAAGAATATGTATACCTCGGACAAACAGTCCCGTCAGGTAGGCCCAACTTCGAGAAAGAGATCAATAGTCGAATCCAACTCAGCTGGGCAGCTCCGCAATATGTTCACGTCCAAAATACCGCAGTGTCTCAAGACTAAAGTCTTTGACCAGGGTGTTGCCAGCGATGACATATGGATCCGACACATGGTTGCTTACTATGGGCCTCATAAGAAGGCTCAAGGTTACCCAAAGGGCGATGGAGCGTGCTATGCTTGGTGTTTCCCTACGTGATCGAATCAGAAATGAGAAGATACGTAGGAGAGCTAAAGTTACCGACATAGCTCTCATAATCGCTAGACTTAGTGGCAGCGGGCAGGGCACATAGCTCGTCGAACAGATGGCCGTTGGGGCAGTAAAGTTCTCGAGTGGCGGCCGCGCACCGGAAGACGCAGTGAAGGTTGCGGGAAGCCGCTGGATGCGAGCCGCACAGGACCGGTCGGTGTGGAAATCCTTGGGGAAGGCCTTTGTCCAGCAGTGGACGTCTTTTCTCATATTATATTTTTTTAAGGAAAATATTTTTTGTTCTACGTGACGCAGCGAGAAAGACAGAAAGAAAGAAAGAAAAAAGTTTTTTCAGCAACAAAACATAAATCAAGAGAACTAAAAAATAAAAATATTATGTACCTATTTATATTATGTTACTTAACAATCATTTTTGGGCGCTAGATAATTCATTTTATTTACTTACGAACAACAGATACTAAAATCGCGCGTTTTATGCTACTCTGCCGAGCATCAAATTATATTTTTTTTACTAAGTATTTATTATGCTATTCTAATGCAATTTATATTTTTATAATCCTAGAAAATGCGGCTTTCAGAATATATTTTTTTCATGCTAATATCTTAGACCATTAAAAGTTAATCGACGCATATGTGGAAAAAAACCACCCACCATCGATATAAGAGAACAATTAGATGTGGTTAATACTCCACGACAGCGTAGTCGCTGATAGTGGTTTGCTCCCCTATGTTGAGTAGCGCCGCCTTTTCGCGCACCATTCGCAATCTGACAAGCGACGAGTAAACATCCCGTGTTTAAATGAAAATATATCTTACAGAGCAGTGAAATGTGCTAAAACAATAAAAAAATAAAGAACAAAACTAACAGCAACATTTCTTATCACTTTATTCTTGTTATTTTATGAATATTTTGTCATTTTATAGTAATGCTACGCTACTCGTCGCTAGATGTCGCTATTAGATAACATTAATTAATTACATGCCTCCCTACTCGTCGCTAGATGTCGCTAGTAGATAACATTAAATACATAAACCTTAAGCTTGTCACACAACGGCGATATTTGTTTAAATACATGCCTCCCTCTTCACCCCGCTTCAGCCCCCGCAAGACGAACACGCTGGTTCAGAAACAAACAGGGCGAGTAACCTTATCTAATGTTTCCCATATCGATGCCACCCACACTTCATTATCTACTTGTTGAGTCGCTCTTTTTTGGGGCTTATATCTCCATAACTATAGGTATAAGGGCAAGTCCGATATCATTTTCAGATATTTCAAGGATGAAAAATTCATTTCTGCAACAAAAGAACATACTTTTCGTAGAAAAAAGAAAGAAATATAACTTCTGAAAGTTAGAACCGCGCGGACCGCGCGTTTTATGCTACACTGCCGCGCATTGAATTATATTTTTTTTCACTAAGTATTTATTATGCTATTCTAATAAAATTTATATTTTTATAATTCTAGAAAGTGTGGCTTTCAGAATATATTTTTTTCATGTTAATATCTTAGACCATTAAAAAATAATCGACACATCTGCGGAAAAAAGGTAGTCATGTTTTATACGTTTTATCAAATATTTCTTTTTTTATGTATAGAAAGTTATTTTTATTGTTACAGAAATGAATTCCTCAACCTTTAGTCATACGAAAATGATATCTCACTTGCCCTAGTGCCAAAAGTTTTGGAGATATAAGCCCACAAATGGAGCACGGCAGAAGCAAACTTTTCCTCCCTCCCCCTGCCAAACGGCGGATGGCTCCCGATGGCTCCCGGGCTTTATCCACTCAAGACGGCCTAGGGAACAACTATGCCAAGTTTGAGCGCCGGATCCAAAATAAAACGGTTCCTTGCACTAAATCCCCGACTAGTAAATGAGACAGATATTTATTTATACCTGGATATCTGAGACACTGGGTAAGTCTTTAAGTGAGACTTTGCAGGATGTCCCAGTTATCTAGGTTTCACTGTACTCTATGTTCTCTCTCTCTGTTATAGACATGTGTGAAAAGTTATATTTGTAATTCCACAGCTATCCCATCTGGATGGGGAGGATAATGAAACGTGCATATGCGCTACATGTGTGGTGCGTTTACGGGACGCATGTGCGTTCCGGTATCAAGTCCTGCAGTGTGAGCAGGAGTTTTTGTCCGCCAAATTGGAGACTAAAGAAGGTAAGACAAGTCTTCTCTCTTTCTCTCTCTCTTAGTATGTGGCGTCTCTTATAAGAATTCAGCCAATATCGTGTCAATCATGGGAGTGACACTTCCGCCGATGTACGGTTATCTACAAAAAACACAAATACTACGATTACACTATAATATAAATACAGTACCTAATAAGCCCGTATTTACAGTGTCTTCTTCTTTATCAACTTTTTTTTAATGGCCTTTATTGTGTTTAGCTACAATAATTCCGCCAACGTCAACGTAAAAAGAAATATAGATTGAAATGACAGAAAATGCTCGTTTCTTTCTTTTTTTTTGTTGACATTTTCCACCCAATAAAAAAACGCCACCTAGAACAACACAAAAGCAGTTTAAACTAACTACAACAACACAGGACGAACAAAAAGCACAATTATAGATTTTGGAAGGAAATAAGGGAGATTCGCAGTCTTTATCTACTTAAATGTGTCCGTTCTCCAAACTGACACCTTATTCAGTCAGTTCTTCTTGACTACAACAACAAGATCAGAGTAAAATAATCTGGAAGAGATCCATTATATTATTAGTCCCTTTGAATTTAAAAACCGTTATAAGAAAGTTTTGTTCTTATTATCCTTTCAGAACCTCAATTGAAAATCCATGTGGAAGTGAAAGCTGAACCCGTTTGTGAGAGTGAGACAGATATTGCAGCGGATGATCGAGATGACCCTGACTTCCCAGGTTAAGTATAGTAATTGCTAAAATAGGACCTTAATGTCGTAGAATAATTGAAAACGCTGAACACGTTAAAAAACCGACTTCAATCGTAACAACTACCATTTTGCAAAATTTTTTTTTTGTTTTTGTTGATTTTTTCATAATGCGCTTAATCAATTTCGATAAAATTTATATGGGATCACCTCTGAAGTCTTACCTACCAAACAAAAAAAGAATCATCAAAATCAATTCAAAATTAGCGGAGTAATCGCGTAACTAACATAAAAAAAACAACATACATCGCTTACCATCAGGTGATCCGTCTGCTCGTTTGCCACCTCTGCCATAAAAAAAATGTAAACAGAAATTACTGAGGGATTATATAACTGACTGTTAATTTGTGAATAAAATTCACCACTGACAACACTCTTAATCATTAAGTGCCATAAAAAAAATGTAAACAGAAATTACTGAGGGATTATAAAAAAAAATCAAGAACCTCCTCCTTTTTTGAAGTCAGTTAAAAAAGGGTGATTGTTGTCTCTATTATTATGCCTTCAAGTAAAGGTAAAAGGCACAGCAAATAATTTCTATACACAAACATGCACAGAGATGATCTTAGATCTAGATCAAACGAAAGTCTATTGTGTTAGGTTTTAATTTTTGCATGCTTAATTTACAGATATCGACTCAAAAGTTGAATCTGCAGACTCTGCTGATCTCAAACCTCTCGTGCCAAAGAAAGCAACTAAAATGAGAACACGCAGTGCAGCTAAAACGAAACAGAAGACTAAAGGGAAGAGAGAGTTACTCAGCAGCATGCAGAAGATAAAGGCTAAGTTGGACGAGATCCTGGAGACTGAAGGTGAGAAGTCAACAACACTCCATAGTCCTTAGTATAAATAAGTTAAGTGGTATTGGGCAGGCTACGAGTATATTTATCACAGAATTCATATGATAACCCACACTCCGGACACTTCATACAAACGCGCCATTGTTTACTACATAGACATTAATGTTTTTACACATGTAAATGTGTGCGTGATGTACTAGGGTTGAATCGAGGTTCAATTAGCCCTCATTGTTCTTTATTATTAGCTAGACTTTTACAAATAAAGTGCAGGCTGTATACACAAGACAAGGCTGTATAGCCTTAGAAGCCTTTAGCTCTTTCCTTAAAAAAATAATATTGCCTTTAGTTAATAAACTGTGCTTTGGTTTGCCAACCCCTTGACAAATGGTCACACATTGGTCACACAGGGGGGGTGAGGTAACCTTCAGAGAGTGGCAGGGAGTGTCCATACTGTATAATGTCCTTATACTGTGATGATTGTTCCAATAAACGTTTACTTACTTACTGATAACCATTGGAGAAGAAAGTTTTTTAAACCAAATATTGGTTAGCCCTTGGTATCTATCTATCAGCCGAAAGACGTCCACTGCTGGACAAAGGCCTCCCCCAAGGATTTCCACACCGACCGGTCCTGTGCGGCTCGCATCCAGCGGCTTCCTGCAACCTTTACCAGGTCGTCGGTCCACCGAGTCGGGGGCCTGCCCACACTGCGCCTTCCGGTGCGCGGTCGCCATTCGAGAACTTTACTGCCCCAACGGCCATCTGTTCTACGAGCTATGTGCCCTGCCCACTGCCACTCAAGTATCTGCCCTTGGTATCATTTCATCTTAATATAACCTGATGGTGATGATGAGTTGTAAAACCCAAGAAGCCTGAGATTTGAAACTGTTTGACACTGGGGTTGGTCACTAACCTATCTCTCTATCTAACCATCAATCTCTGCTTGACTCCATGGATGGAGTATGGCGTTACCTTAGGGGCCGTCCATTAATCACTCTTTAGCAATTTTTTAGATCCCCCCTCCCCCCTGGTAATACGTGGTGAGGTTTTAGACTACCCCCCACCCCCTACCCAAAATCACGTGTATTTTTTTGGTACAAAATATTATATTTAAATATGTAATTTAATTCTTGAAAATTAAGCACGGTGATAAAAATTTCCAGACATTAAGGTTGCAGATTGTTTCTGACCTTGGGAAGAGTTAAAAACAACATAACAACAACAGTCCAACGTTCGGAAATTACTCTTGAAATCGCGCGTTCAACGAAAAACTAAATACACGTGATTTTATCTAAACCCCCTCCCCCCCTTTTGAGCCTCACGTGATTAATGGACGAACCCTTATTTTATTTTATGCCCTTTATTCAGACAGTATTATAATGTTCAATTTACAAAAATTTTACAAACTAATATTAATCAATATTCTTTAGACTTAGACTTTTTTATTAATGATATTTTATTATGAATTCCAGCACCGCCACAAAAGAAGACAAAACCCACACAAAAGAAAGAGAAGTTCGTAGACCAGGACCACATGAGTTTCACAAATGCAGTCACACTCGTCCATAATTCCTACATCTGCCCGTTTCTGAACCGTATTAGCAATTACTACTGTTATTACTGCAAGGACCAGTTTACGAACCCATCAGAATTGAGGGAGCATACGCTGACTCATGATCCGGAGACTTTCGAATCCAGCATGGAATATAGGAAGATGCCTAAAATAGATATAACTAGGATAGACTGTCGATTGTGTACAGACAAAATAGAGGATTTGACAATGTTGAAGAGTCATCTTAGTACGGTGCATGGGAAAGAGATATTTCCAGTTAAAAATGAATTCTTTACTTTTAAACTTTTAACGGCTGACAGTGTCATGTGTACGGAGTGCAGTCAAACGTTTCCATACTTTGATATGTTAAAAAAACACATGAATGATCATTTTGGAACATTCATTTGTGATCAGTGCGGTGCTTGCTTCCTTGAACAGAATTCATTACGGACCCATATTAAAGGTCATAGCAAGGTTGAAGCGAATTTCCCCTGTGAAATTTGTGGGAAGAATCTGAAATCGAAATACAGTAGATATTTACACATCGCAACGGTCCACGAGAAGAAACCAACAGTGAACTGTTACAAGTGTGATGCCAGTTTCCTATCCTACGCATTGAGGAATAGACATTTGATTGAAGTGCACGGTGACAAAAGGACGTTTACTTGCAAGTTGTGCGATAAAGTGTATAACCGTAGGAAAACCTTGATGGAGCATAATAGGAGGAATCATTTGAAAGTTTATCGGCACCAGTGCGATTTGTGTGACCAGCGTTTTTATTTGCCGTCTCGTCTAAAGGAGCATATGGCAACACATACCGGTGAAAGGAACTTTAGATGCGAATTCTGTGACAAGAGTTATCCGAGACTCCAGTCGCTGCAAGAGCACGTAAGGAGTCACAGCAACGAGAGGAAATATAAGTGTGATGTATGCAATACAACTTTTACACAGAACGGGAGTCTTAAAAATCATATGAAGAGTCACCATCAGGGATTCGATTTGGATACTAGCTTTAATTAGGTTAAGATCTTTTAGTATTATTTTTATGACGATAATTTATAAATTATGACTTTATTTAAACAAGTAGCTTTAAATCATTGATATGAAAAAATTCTCGAAGTAGTTTTATTTCGTCGCGGTGGTGAACAAGTCTGTGGGAAAAAATACATAGCACAGTCGCATCGCACAGCCATCTCGCTCGCTCTTATTGTGTTAGAAAGGGAGATAGTAGTAGGTACAGGTAAATCACTCGGACGATTTGTATAGAGTGTACGTTCTAGTCAAACAAGAGCTCTGGTGGTCTCAGTAGTTCGGTGATTTAGTTCAGTAACCGAACTGGTAACTTTTCAGTGATGAAATACCACAGATTAGTGAACCCAACAGTCCACGTTCGGTCCGGTGATGAACCATCGGATAAGCGATGCGAGTGCGATGAAATTATTGTGGGTTCAGCGCCTTAACCTGGTGTGGGTTCTTATAATATCGACCGGTAAAAGAAGAAAGTCTATTTAGATTCAGCGACATTTTTGGAAATATGTATTTAGAACATCTTTTAAAAAATTGTTAACAATTCATTTACATCCTCACTGTAAGGGCACGGGTCTCTTCCCATAACTCAGGAAGGTTAGGCTATACTCCACACACGGGGGCCAAGTCCGGTTTGGTGGAGGTTGTGAGGCTAGTGGCCAACCCCAGTGTCAGAAGTTTTCAAGCCGTCTATAACTCCTCCGACATGGCTTAATGACTGCCATCTAGCGATAGCAGCCGGCACCAACGGCTTAATGTGCCTTGCGAAGCACGGAAACGGTCGAGATAACCCTTCCAGGTTATGACCGTGTCTGTAGTCAGTTAACCTGCGTGATCGACGCGACCATGCAAGCCGCACTGAGCCACGACCGCATTATTATAAATATGCTCATAAAAAATTATTAATAACACCTTGGTTCTGAAAAGGGACCTATAATGTTCTTTTGTACCACAAAACGTAAAACTAGGTAAGTTCTCACAAAAAATATTATAATGTAACTTCATCTTTCCAACATATTCAGTTTTATTTAATTAATTACAATATAAATATGTATTTTACAAATTAATAATTTCGATATTTTAAACTGATTGAAAAAAATTCTAAATTCTATATTATTTTTACACATAGTTTTTACAAACTATTTTTTTTTTACAAATAAAATAGGTACATTATGTTGACTTTGCTTACTAAACTACTCTCTCAGGACTAAAACTTCAATTTTTTATTTCCACTGGTGTGAGGGGGAAAGGATTCTTTAAGCCCTGTATATTTATTCCCGGTAACCTTCTTCAATCTCCATACACTGATGTTGCCTCTTAATGTGATTCCTTAAATTAATATTCTGGGTAAAAGAAGCACTGCACAGTGAACACCTGTATTTCTTCTCGCTACTATGAGACTGCATATGAACTTTCAGCCCTCTCAGTCTAGGGTAAGATTTCCCACAATACTCACAACGGTAATTCCTTTCCCCCGTATGGGTAGCCATATGTTCCTTCAACCGAGAAGGTATATAGAATCTCTTTTCGCACAAATCGCATTGATGCTTCATGACTTTGGCATGAAATCTCCTTGTGTGCTCCCGAAGAGACTTTCTACTATCGTAGGACCGTTCACATTGATCGCATTTAAACAGTCTCTGTTCTCCGTGAACCTCAATCATATGTCTGTACCGGAGGCTGTATGAGAATAGAACCTCATCGCATTTTGGGCACTGGAACGTTGGCTCTTTCTTGTGAGTTCTAGTTTCGTGTAAATATCTACTGTGTTTAGATTTAAATGTCTTATCACAGTCGCTACAGGGGTAGTTCTCTTCGATTTTCTGATGCGATTTCTGATGTATCAACAGCATTCGTTCGTCGAAGTAATGCGCCCCGCATATATCACAGATCCAAGTACCAAAATGTTCGGCCATATGTTTTTTTAAAGCGTGGAAGAATCCAAAACTGCTTCCACATTCCAAACATGATAAATTATTAGTTAATTTAAACTTAAGGAATTCATTTGAGATGTCATACAAAGTTTTTCCGTGTGCATCACTTAAATGTTTCTTCAGTTGACTCAAATCGTCGATTTTCTCCACACACAATCGGCAATCGATTCGGAAAATATCGATTTGTGGTGTCTTTTTATTGACAACACATTCTTTGAACTTGGTCGCGTCATGAGTTGAGGTGTGTTCCCGTAATTGGTCGGGTTCTGTATAAACTTGTCGACAGTATATGCAGTAATAATCACTGAAGGAGGTATCGAAAGGACAAACAAAGGAGTTTTCGACGATTGTTACAGTGTTGTGGAATGATTTCTGATCGTCGTCCATGACTTTCTTTTGTCTTGCTATTTTGTTGATTATTTTATCTGGAAAAGATTGGATATTTTATACTCAATTTGAGTATTCAATTAGGACTGAAAGAAATTTGCAATTTTTTTCAGTCCTAATGAAAGACTTTCTTTTGTCTTGCTATTTTGTTGATTATTTTATCGGGAAAAGATTGGACATTTTATACTCAATTTGAGTATTCAATTAGGACTGAAAGAAATTTGCTATTTTTTTTCAGCTTTAGGATGTCTAATAGATGTTAAAAGATTTGTTCTAAGGGTAATGAAATTCAATAAACTTTTTTAATAAAAAAAGATTTTAATAAATCACCCTTTTTTTGGAGTTGTAGTATTTCTTTATTACATATTTAACATATCATTAAAAGTCTGGAAGAAATCGCTTTCAGCGATAAGACCGCCCAGGTTGCACCACCACATATCTTATATTTTTATTAATGTAATTCTATTTTGTGTGCAATAAAGAGTATTTATCTTATCTTATCATTATTTATGTCCATGGACAAAGGCCTTCTCCAAGGATTTTTCCACCAACCGTTGCGCTACCCGAATGTATCAGGTATTGGCTAATACTTTGTATAGGAAGTTCTCTTTTTTGCGAATTACGATGGGTTTTCCAGGCATGTTAAAGGCTTAGAGCAAAATTTTAATGCACTTAACAGATCTTTTTGGATTGTTATAAAATGCAAAGCCTCCTAAAATCGATCTCATTTTTAAAGAGTTGAAAAAATTGGACACTGAATAAAATAAAATAAATGGAATAAGTTACCAATTTGCCGAATCTTCACATCTTGAACAGGAATGCCATGTTTACTTTTCTTGACTAGTTTTTTTCTTCCCTTATCTCCTTTCTTCTTGTCTTTGACAATTATTTTCAGGTTTTTTGCTTGTTTTTTAGTTTTCCTCATTGTTTTAATTTCATCAAGAGACATACTGTTATCAGCATCTGTGAAATTCATAAAAAAAATATATAAATAGTTGGAAAATATAAAAACTGAGTTAATAGCCTCCATAAAACATCCTCCTCCTCCTCCTTGATAATCATTTAAAAAACAAATAAACACAAGTGCCGTGATATACACGCATCAGCTCACAGAGCTGCTAGTGTATCAACTAATAATAATAATAAGTCTGACATCTAAACAACCCACGCACGGGCACGGGTCCAAGCATGGGCACGGGTCTCTTCCCATTACTCGGGAAGGTTAGGCCATACTCCACATACGGGGGCCAAGTCCCGATTGGTGGAGGTTGTGGGGCTAATGGCCAACTCTAGTGTCAGCAGTTTTCAAGCCGCCTATAAGGTTTCCGACATGGCTTAACGACTGCCATTTAGCGACTGCAGCTGGCACCAACGGCTTAACGTGCCTTGCGAAGCACAGAAACGGACGAGATAAATGCCACTAACAGTCAAACCCATCCAGGTAATGACCGTGTCTGTAGTCAGTTAACCTGCATGATCGATGAGACCACGAAAGCCGCACTGAGCCACGACCGCTTCTGTCTGACATACATTGACTTATTACTTTCCAAATTTTCATGAGAAAATGCATAAAAACTTAACTATATGAATACACCAATGCAGCAAATTCAATTATGGCAAACAGCGAATCTCTGCTGTTGACAAATTGTGTTACTTACCACTATGACGATCATCCAAACCATCATCTAGTAATGGTACCATTTTATCTTCAGTACCAGGATCTTCTGCTCTTTCAACATTCAAATTGGTTTCATCCTCTTTAATGTCTATTTCTTGCTTAATTTCAGTGTCTATTAAATTGTCTGTGAACAAATAATTAAAATCTACTTTATAAAATTTGCTTTATAGCCATTTTTATGCCTTGATGCAAAAGAGGAGCTAGATAAGTTAAAAGCCTATATGGAGTCTGTGTGTGGTTTCGTAGGACGAATTTGAATAGTTTTTTTACTTGATATAAAGTTTAATTGAGGTAGTTTATAGCTATGTTCCATTAAAATCAGTTCAGCAGTTTTCGCATTATTTCCCTGTAACTATCAGGAAAAAAACATTCATTTATATCATAGAACTATCTCACCAGGTCCATGAACCAGAATCTTGCTTTGCAAGAGTTGCTCTTCACAACGCAAGACTTGTTTGCGGAACGCACTCGCATCTCTGAGACGGGTGACACATGTGGCACAGATCAGTCGGTCTTCAGGCTCCGCATCCAGGTGTGACAGCTGGAACGTATGAAAATACTAAATATAAAAAAGATTTTAAGTAAATAGTATTTTCGCCTTAATTGGCAGTGGGCAGGGCACATAGCTCGTAGAACAGATGGCCGTTGGGGCAGTAAGGTTCTCGAGTGGCGACCACGCACCGGAAGACACAGTGTGGGCACTGGGACCTCCGACCTGGTGAAGGTTGAGGGAAGCCGCTGGGTGCGAGCCGCAAAGGACCGGTCAGTGTGGAAATCCTTGGGGGAGGCCTTTATTATTATTATTATTTTATACACTAGCAGCTCTATGAGTTGATGCGTGTATATCATTGCACTTGTGTTCTTTAATTATTATTTAAGTGTTTGTTAAGTCTATTTTTAAAACAACTTTGTCCAGCAGTGGACGTCTTTCGGCTGATAGATAGATACAATTTATACAACATGCCTATAAGACACAGAAGGCCATATATTTGTTATTTATTTAGAAATTACAAAACTTGTTTATAATTCTTCCACATTGTATTTTAAGAAAGCAGAATTTTTTGGACCGTTTGGCAAAATAATACACTGGCTTAAAAGCTTATAAACTAGCTTCCGCCCGCGACTTCGTCTGCATAGACTTCAGAATTCGGTCCAGATAGAAAAAAATAATTAAGACAGCACAACCTAGTGGCGAACCCTCGACTTTTCCGGGATAAAATGGTACCCTATGTGTTAGCCGAGTGCTTCAACTATCAATATCCACACTTTTGCATTTATAATATTAGTGAGATACAGTGTCAAGGAAATCTGAGAATATAATTATTTTTTTTGGACGACTTTTAAGCCACAATAATTCCGCAAAATAATAAGTAAAAATTACCAACAATCCAAAAGTGTCAACAAACATATCAGAGTACACTTCTTTTTGGCCAATCCACTCGTATTCCACGTTCAGGAGACGGCATTTCTTGGTGGCACCGCAGCATCTGCACACTCCGGGGTCTATAATCAATCCCTTGTTTTTATTTGTGGCCATTTTTATTTAGAATCTAGGAAAATTGTAAAAATTCAGCCCAAACTCCAAAACTGCTTCAAAACCTTTGACACCTCGCCGTAGGTGAGTATATGTTCCTTGTTTGTTTGACACATTCGTTCGATTGATTGAATATTGATGCTCAGTCAGAGGTTTTGTTCTAAAACACTTCTGAGAGTGCGAGAGTATCCTGACAGCAGGATAGCCTATCATATTTTCTAATGGGTAGTTTACACGTATTAAGTAGCGAAGTAGTTAACTTAATTTTAACTAAATTTTAAGTAAATTTCTGTGTGTAAACAGTCACTTATCAGCTATTAAGTCATAAGTGGTAAGTTAACGATTTAGTAGACAAGTGCACAAGTAGAATAGAATCGAATCTATTTTTCGAATAAGTTGCCGCGCCCCCCGCACCGCGCGCATGCCCCGGTGGGCGTGGCCTGCTACTAAATGGCAAGCAAGTGTAGACTTCTAACGTGAAAACGCTACACACAAGTTAAAATTAAGTTACTACTTATCTACTTACTACTTATTACGTGTAAACGCTTGACCACTTAAAATTAACTTACTTTTAAGTTAAAATTAACTTGATTACTTCGCTACTTAATACGTGTAAACTACCCATAACGTGGGGGAAAGACATAGATGATAGACCAAGAGACCTCAGTCCACGTTTTGTTTTTGCGTTTTTGCTTGAAAATTACGTTCCATCCACCACCACGCACCAAACAAAAAGCACTGACTGGACGAATGACGTTTACAAAAACGCTGCGAAAATTGGAACGTGTATTGATTTGTTTTGTTATGAGCTTTGTATGGCTTTTATCGAAAATATCTCAAAAAAATATATAAATTTTTATTAAACTAAGTTGAAAATGAGTGCCACAGTGACCAAGGGGAGTGTGTTTGACCCTGGGCTCTGCAGGTGTTGTGGCACGATGAGGAGATGCCGCGTCCTCAACGAGGAATACCACAGTTTCGGAAAGAAAGAAGTCTACTCCGATATGATCATGGATTGCTTTGGATTGGTGGTGAGCTGTTTTCTTTTGGTTTTTATTCATATATGTAATAATAGTCTGTATTAATTATAATATTATATAAACCTATTAGCTCTGGCTTATAAATGATCACCATTATGGGGGTGCTGGTGCCTTTAGCACAGGCCTCGAGCCTATTTTAGGTACCGTGAAATGGGGTAAATAGGAATGGCGGGGAAAATTGGGATGAAAGTAGGGATTTTCTAAATCTTGCTGGTGTTTATTATCTATGACAGATCGTCGCTTAATTTATTTTTATTTTTGGAGGAGGCTTATCGCTCTTTTGGTCATGGCAACACCAAGTATTCAAAGTTATCAAATTTTAAAAAAATAAGCACTCCAAAGTAAGGCCTCCGTAGACATGTGCACGTTGTGTCTATAAACTTTGAGTTTTATAAAAGTAATAAGGAAAAAAAAGTGCTCAAAGCTACATAATATTGGTGCGAATATCATTGCGGTTTGGAGAAAAGAGAAGGTAAGTAAACAATTGTGAACATGTCCTGAAAATCACAGTTTGCGTAAATGGCATGTTTTTAGATTATTTCTGGAGATAATTGGAACACCAAAGGGGTAAATTGGCCCATGAACGGGGTTAATTGGAACAAAGCGGGGGTTATTTGGTTCAACTGAGAGGCAAATTGGGATTCTGAAATAGGGTTGACAAAAATAAATCTAGTGGGTAATATTTAAAGTGTGTATGAATGTAAGTATGTATGGTATAAACCATATGATTGTGAACAATATTAGTTTTTAATCTTTCTCGCTAGATTATAAACTATCGAAATATTATGAACTGTACCTATCAAAACATTTACAAATTAACACATTATTTTTCGATAGTGTATAATTTATCCATGGCCCATGGCAACCAACGTTGAACGTCACCGCGTCGCCGCAATTTTTATTTGTCATTCGTTAGTCGTCGAATATAAATTTACGGATGCTGTGATTTTTGTTTTAAGATTTTAATTAACTAAAAGTTATAGATTAACATTTAAGGCTCCAGACAGACGGACTGCATCCCGACTGCACACTAGCTGTAAATTGGTAGTTGGGATGCAGTTCGCGTGCAGTTCAATTGCAGTTGGGCCAACCGCATCGCAACTGCCACCCGACTGCGTAGTTCGCGTGCAGCTGGCGTGCACTCGTAACGACTTTGCAATATTTGCACGCTAACTGCGCAGTCGGATGGCAGTTGCGATATAGTCCGGATGCAGTTGAATCGACTGCAATAGAATTGCTTTTGAACTGCACAGCCACGGAAGAAAGAAGGGAGGGAAGTGATAAATAGGCGGATTTCGCGTGTTTATTTGAGATAGGTACTTTTTATTGGCAAATGTCAAACCTTCGTTCTTAAGCGCAATGCGTTGATAAGACATGGTTTTAAAAATTTGCAGAAAACAAACGAGTTAAATAAATTTGTGACAATAATAGTTTGCTGTCATATAAGTTTTCTTGATTATTTTTGTAGACCTCGCCTGCTGCTATAATTTATTTACAATCATGTCTCATCAACGTCATCTATCGAACTATTTGGAACTATTTTTATTGTTTAATTAACTGACAGAAAATCCCTTATTCGGAAAGTGACAGCCCTAGTCAAAATCCTAATTTGCCCCTCTCCTGAACCTATTAACCCCGTCAGGGGTAAATTGGAATCTGGTAGGTTTTTTAATGAATTTCTCAAAATGTGGCAACATTTCGATAGTATGACACAATCTGTCTTCTAAAAGAGCCTGCCGGTCATCTTCTAAAATTGCATTTAATACCTTATAACGTACCCAAGAAGGTTTAAATTCCAATTGAAAAAGGAAATCGGACCTATTTACCCCATTTCACGGTATCAGCCGTCACTAGATTGTACTCGGCCATCAACAATAATTCTCATTTTTGCTTGATTGTAATAGGTGAAATATGTGTGTACCAAAATAAATAATATTATAATAAAGCCTTTTATTACTTGTTGCCACTTATGTTAACTTACACATATTTACTTAACATATGCTATATACCTAATTAATTAAATGTAAGTTATTTTAACACATCGGCAACCTTGTCAGTTTGCCTTCCGGCATAAGCCTCACATTTGCCAATTCATATATGTAGATTTTAGTAAGTAATTAAGTAACCTAAGACTCTCGATTAGGGTATACCTAGAAGCCACTTATTTTACCCACGGAATCGAAGGTCTTCGTAAAGAATTTACCACGTTACATCTCAGAAATGATCAGTGATTATCGTTTTAGTGGCGTTTTGTTTAGCTAATGGAGAATTTAATAAGGAACTTTGTTACAGATTTCAAACCTGGATGGTAAACTTACTGAGCGGCTTATTTGTGCAACATGTGTGAAGAGGCTCCGAGAATGTCTGGCATTCCGTCAGCAAGTGCTGCAATGCGAGGAGGTCTTTCTGCAGATGAGGATGGATGACACCAGTACTCTTGGTATGTGGCTGTATAATTGGTCAAACCTTGGCTCATCTCATCTGGTGGTAAGTGATGATGAACTGGCTATCTTATCTCCAAGCCGGAATACATCAGTGCTATAAACATTCATGTTTGGCGACAATACTTAGATAAGATGGGTGTAACTAGCCAGGTGAGCTTAAAAAATGTCCTAATGTAAATAGATAACAGCAGTTGGATTGTTCCTTTTCCTCAAATTTATTTGAGCTACCTGGTTCACATAAAACATTTTCATTTCATTTCATTTTCTATCAGGAAGGTGCAAATCATAAACTCATGGCATAAAGGTTAGACCGCACTAAGCTTCACTTCCTTCCACAAAAAACTTCAAGTACACTTCAGTTGCATACAAAATAACTGGCCACATTGCATCGCATAGTGCCGCTGCAGCATAGTGTGTTCGTACCTTAAAATGGCAATACATGTGGCTAAAGCATATTGCAAATTGTATTTTTCACTTGAAAATTGTATAGTAGTTACCTTATTTATAACTCCAGACTCCAGACCTAAAAGTATGCTACTACTTTATTATTTTTTTCATCTTCCATATTGTGATAAGGCAAATAATTTCGTCAGTGTCAATATTTATCATAAATGCACAGAATTTACTGTCATGTCATACCTATTTTCTTTTTTTTTTTACATAGGTATTCTAAATTTAAAAATAAATGGTATTGTTAAAATATAGAATAGTCACAGATGGCCCCCTATAGATCATTATTTATTGTATGCCTGAAATTGGTAAGCGCAGGACCGGTCGATGTGGAAATCCTTGGGGGAGGCCTTTGTCCAGCAGCAGTATTTCGAATGGACGTATTTCGGCTGATGATGATGATGATGATGATGAAATTGGTATAGCTATTATTGAACTACAATGTGATTAGTATTTAAACCACCTGTACTGGCTACTAATAGCCAATTATTCTGATTCTGTTTATAAGCTGTATCAATATAGGATTATGGGGTTATCTGTGAAGGATGCTGCTTAAATATGATTGGATAACATAGTTTGATTTTATTGCAGAGAGAGAAGGAAGCTCGTTAGTTGAACGGCGCCATGAAGTTAAGGTTGAAATCAAAACAGAACCTGACGAGTCTGCAGGCATGGATGTAGATGATAATCACTGTAAGTTGTACGTAGAAATATACATTGTAGTTATTATTCTATAGCAGGAATATCGGGCTAAAAGACGCATGGTTAAGAGTATGCTTATGACTTTCTTGTACTGTAAGAGTTCGACAGGAGTCAAACACTGATATATTTTATAATTATCATCATAAATATAAATCATTTGGTTGTGAGTTCAGAGCCAATGTGCTGGTCACAATAACAAATTTTAGATGAATTAGGTCTTTTATGCATACTCTTTGTAGTTTGTAAATATGTACTTATTATTTTGTATTTTTCTTATTTTAAATAAATATTTTTTGTCAAACTATTTTAGATGAAGATAACTGCCCTGATGACGATGAAGACATGCCTCTAGATCAGTTAGCCAAGGTCAAAGTCCATTCTAGAAAGGTCAAAGATATCCCGATGAAGGTTAAGAACATCCCCCCGAAGGCGAAAAAAATCAAGATGGCTCCTGGAAATGAGGCTAGAATACGTCCTACAGTTCCAAAACCTGGTCCACCCAGTAAGTCTCTTTTGTATTTGGTGAATGGTTTTTTAGTAAATTATTTTCGCAATACTGCGAAAAACATCAAATGGTTGGCCGTTTTATGCCACGCCAGAAAGTAGCTATTTTATTATTCCAGGTATTTAAAAGTATGTCGTCACCAAAAAAGATGCCTTGCAGCTGTTGCAACTGTTGTCTGCAACCGACGTATAAGGCCTTCTTATCATGTGGTATTAACCGTATATGTTAAAGGTATAGACGGCGGTTGCTTGTGGGTGCACTAAGCATCACCCACGATCAAATGAACAGCATTTAGTTAGATAAACATATTTACATTTAGATTTATTGTTCCCAACAATGTACTTTTAGCATAGAATAAAGAATAATCTACGTTAGAAGTTTCACTCTCCAGAGATAATAAATTTATAAGATACTCTAAATGCACAGCGATAAAGTCCAGTCTTGCTTGCCCGTACACTACGTGCCTCTCTCATCCCCTCAAGCCATCTCAAGCTGTGCCCTCGAAGCCACGCGGAGATCTACTTGCGACCGTTTATAGCTTCGTCGAAGTGAGACAGGACTACTTTTAGTTCCGTCACGGATAAATTATTTATAATTTCTTTTCAGACACATCAATGTTGAAAATGCAGGAAATGATACGAGAGCGGGACCCGATGTATATGACAGAGACAAATATACTGACCGTAGTAGAGTATTCCTACGTATGCCCCTTCAAGTGCCGATACAACCACCTGCTGTGTTATTACTGTGGCGAACAGTTCTCAGATCCAAAACTTTTAAGGGAACACACAGAACAACTGCACAGTCCAAAGAAATTCAAAATAATTGAACACAGAAAGATGGTTAAAGTTGATTTGACTCGTATAGATTGTAGATTATGTACAGCTAAGATAGAAAGCCTTGATGAGTTTAAAAAACACGTGTCCAACGTACATAATAAGAAATATTACTTTGCGTACAAAGATTCTATATTGCCGTTTAAGCTTAAAAAAGAGTTGAAATGTGCATTGTGTGATGCCGATTTTCCCTTTTTTCACGCTTTAAACAAACATATGAATGAACATTTTAGTAACTATGTATGTGAATTGTGTGGACTTGGGTTTGTGGATAACGCCAGGTTTCTGATGCATCAGCAGAGGCATGAACAAGGGGATTTCCCTTGTGAGACATGTGGGAAAGTTTTTAAGAAATCGTTAAATAGGTAAGTTTATTATAAACCTTAATATAAGTTTTAAGGGTTTCATTTCTTGAGTTTGGACGTTGTCTTTAATATTCCGTACGCGTAGAATTATTCTTTCGCTTCAGACTGGGTTATAAATCATCGGTGCGTTAGTGTTGGGTGAATGCAGCGCGGGCGCAAGGTCGTTATCGAGAAAAATAAATGAGCCACCTTTTCTTATTATATTTTCTTGTCATTCATTGTTTGAACCTTGACCGTCACACAATGGAGAGTTTTAAAGTCATAGTTCAGCTGTTGGAACTAATATTTCGACTCAGGCAGGCTCATATTGTTAGTAGTAACGTGTCAACTTGTTTATCGACTGCAACAATGTACAGCCCTGCGCTTACACAATAGGCCCGTATCGTTCTCCTAAGTACGAAGGAGAGCGCAATATCGCTGTTTTGAACAGATGATTTGAAGCGCTGAGAGCAAGAGTGGTGTAAGCCCATTTTCGTTTAATGGAGTTTGAATGAATATTGACTTATTTCATTTGACTTTGAAAAAAATGCTTACATAATAATTGACCACGCTGAATACGTTAAAAACAGACAACTTCAATCGCAACAACTCCAATTTTGCTATGTTTTTGTTGATTTTCTCAAAAACCGCTGAATCGATTTCGATAAAATTTATATGGGACCACCTGTGAAGTATACCCTTTTAAACAAAAAAAGAAATACCAAATCGGTTCAGGCGTCTTCGAGTAATCGGTGAAAATTACATAAAAAAAAAAGAATCCGACGAATTGAGAACCTCCTTCTTTTTTTGAAGTCGGTTAAATAATAAATATACATCATAAAGTTTTAGAAAAAATATTCGTTTATCCATGTTAGTAACCATGTCAAGGTGCATTAAAATAGGTTATTTTCATTATGATTTATATTACATAATGGGATGTTACCAACATATGTGTTTCGGCCTTCCAGAGACCTACACATAGATCGGGTGCATACAAAGCTCGGCCGCGTATACTGCCCCAAGTGTGACGTCAGACTGATGACGTATGCGCAGAAGCTCAAACATCTAGTGGAAGTGCATAGCGAGGAACCGTTGTCCTTTCCTTGCAATATGTGCGAGAAGATATTCGATACTAGAAGGTCGTACACTATACACAGGCGGAAGGATCATTTGAGAGATTTCAGGTAAGTTTATCATTCAATAGTTTATTAATCAATAGATCAATGCCCTCTGCGTCTATTACAGACGATTTACTGCATTGTCTTGGCGCTATTCCGTGTTGTTAAGCACGCAGCAAAGCTGCTGTGGGTGGAGTAACCTCTCACCAGATACTGCACTGCCTGGGACGGAGTTAAGGAAACGCAAGGCTGCCCAGGACTTGCGTTACCCTCTTGGCTTCGCTGGCTGATTCCACAGGAGAGATGCGGGGAGACGGGCCTCGTTGGCATTGGTCTGCAACCCGTAGAAGCAACCAGGAGAAGGAAAACTCTGAAATCAAACCTGGCATGGGGTCTCCGTTTGGCGTGAGTAGGGCCTAATCCGAAAAGCGGAGGGCTGGCTCCATGAATTAATACTACCCTCGTAATAAAGACGGCTGAGAAGTATACCGAAACTCCATATATATCCATATATTTTCTGATGAGGACAGAATAGGCTAAATGTATTCACTACGCAGTAGAAGTGATAATGGCCGACTATGAACCCTCTGTATTTAGTAAGTAGTAAAGTTTTGCATTGAAGAGCAAAAGGCTGGGCGCACAGCTCACCTTCTGTAGTATTTGAAACTATACTCAAAATCAGTTGAAATGTTACCAACAAAAAACAAGACAAATGTTGCCGTGTATTTGTTTATTTTATATATTATATTGTTTAAATCTTTTGCTTTTTGTGGTAGTGTGTACCGATAATTGTGTAATTTGTTATGCTTTATTTTTGTTTTTAATATTTGCTCAAATGTGTCTGCATCGTCCATGGGTTCTTGGGTCCTTCCCTTTCCCTAAAGGTTCAAGCAGAATACCAGCGCTGTGGATTTAAACCCACAGTATATGCTGAGCTTGCACCTTTTTGGTATTACTTTTTTATTCTGTAATTTTTGCCTTGTAATTTGTTTGTAAGTATGCCAAATAAAGATTTATTCTATTCTATTCTATTCTATTCTATTCTATTCTATTCTGTATAGTTTGTGTAACTGGGGATTTTAGTGATCGTTCTGATCAATTTTCTTTATACGACTTTGCTGAATTCGCAAAAAAAATGGAGTCTTCATACAAAAATGTCTTAACAGGTAATTTATTAGTAGGAAAAGACTAAACATCAGTCGCAAAACAAAAGTAGTTCAGAATGATGTGTGGAATCCCCAAGTAACGGGTCCTACGCCAATTTAAAAAGATGTCAGAGGATAATATGGAAGGCCTTCTTATACTGAGGCTAGCTAGGCTAGGGAAAAATTTAGCGGAATTCCACGACAGTCTACTTTTCTGATCCACAGATCCAATTTTTGACGATATTTTTTTTTCTTGAATCATTCACCGTATTCTGCTTTCAGATACGAATGCAAGTGTTGCGGTCAGAAGTTCTTCACACGGTTCGCGTTGAACAACCACATGCCGACGCATACTGGCGAGCGTAATTTTAAATGCGAGGTGTGTGAAAAGTGCTATCCGCGCCTCAAGACCCTCAAGGAACATATGCGGATACATACCAATGATAGGAGGTCAGTAACAGATCGCCCCCTAAAGATAACTAATGTTGTAAAGGAGGGACAGTACTATGGCCTCATAAGAGAGAAGGCCGCAAAGTTTGTTTGTTGTTTGTAACCCTGAAAAGATCTTATAGGCGGCTTGAAAAGTTCGGACACTGGGGTTGGCTACTAGCCCTACAACCTTCACCAATCCGGACTTGGCCCCGTGTGTGGAGTAGGGCCTAATTCCTAACCTTCCCGATGTATGGGAAGAGACCCGTCCCCCTGCAGTGGGGACGTTATGGGTTGTTAACAACAACCCTAAAAAACTATGTGCGGAAACATACACACAGATAACCCCTTACAATATTTCATGTTGAATGTTGACAAAGACTTGTTGCTCTAGTTAGGTGCTGAGACATAGAAAAGAGCCCTTTTTGGCTACCGTACCTCAAGCATCTTATCTGCCCTCATGAGAAATAAGGCCGCAAAGCATACTAAACTGCATATACTGCTGGCTCGCAGATTCTGCCGTTGTACAGAAGAAGTCAAAATTACTTATTGCCCGATTATGTACACGGGGAACCTGTGGGTCAGGTATACCAAAAAATCGCTGGAGACCCTGCGCATCCAATATAATAATATTTTCAGGATGATGATGGGGCTTCCCCGCTTCTGCAGTCCATCGGGGATGTTTGCGGAATACCAAATTGATGGCTTCACAGCCGTAATCAGCAAAAAACAGTGTCCCTGATCCGCAGAATGCGGGGCAGTCCCAACAGCATCCTAAAAACTATAGCCGACCGGTACACCTCGCCACTATGGAAGTGCCTAATGCGGAGGGTGATACCGGCTACTACCAGTTTTTAATTGTAGGATAAACTGTTAATTTTTGTTGCATTATGTACCCATCTGCAGAGTAATCAAATACAAGAATACAAGAATACCGCCGAACGCAGCGTTGCGCGGCGCGCGAGACGCACCGCTCGTAGCTGCGGCGCGCACCGCTCCTAGCCGCGGCGCGCACCGCTCGTATCTGCGGCGCGGCGGCTCATATTATGTCCACAGTTTCTGTAGGTCGGACGCTTGTTTTTAGGGTTCCGTAGCCAAATGGAAAAAACGGAACCCTTATGGATTCAGATTCAGATTCAAATATTTATTCGACACACACACAGAACATAATACAATACAAAATATATAAGGGATAATAACAAAATTACAAAAATTTAAACTTAATAAATACACAAAAAAAATAAACATTTAAATATTAATTATAACAAAAAAGAAAGAAATTATACCTACTTTGCTGCGCTGAAGTGCGGTGTCGAATAGGACCCATTTCAGCTTGTGCTGCAGCCAGAGCCACAGCGCTGGTTTTCAAATGTGCCCTCGTGAGCTTGCGTCCTCGTCTTGCTTTTAGGGAATGTCAATGGAATTCGTCATGTCTGTCCGTCTGTCTGTCCGTCCGTATGTCACAGCCACTTTTTTCCGAAACTATAAGAACTATACTGTTGAAACTTGGTAAGTAGATGTATTCTGTGGACCGCATTAAGATTTTTACACAAAAATAGAAAAAAAAACAATGAATTTTGGGGGTTCCCCATACTTAGAACTGAAACTCAATTTTTTTTTCTAATATCATTTTTTTCTAAACTGAATAGTTTGCGCGAGAGACACTTCTAAAGTGGTAAAATGTGTGTCCTCCCTGTAACTTCTAAAATAAGAGAATGATAAAACTAAAAAATATATATGATATACATTATCATGCAAACAGTATAGTTCTTATAGTTTCGGAAAAAAGTGGCTGTGACATACGGACGGACAGACTGACAGACAGACATGACAAATCCATAAGGGTTCCGTTTTTGCCATTTGGCTACGGAACCCTAAAAACAAGCTTCCGACCTACAGAAACTGTGGACATCAAATGAGCCGCCGCGCCGCAGATACGAGCGGGTACGAGCGGTGCGCGCCGCGGATACGAGCGACAACGCTGCGTTCGGCGGTGCGGCGCAACGCGTGCCGCCGATTTCAGCGTTGCGGCGCCGCGCCGCTCTGTTGTGTTTTCGCCCTAAGTCATGTATTACTAACACTTTATGGATCTCAGACATCTGAAATAAACTATTTTTATTTTATCTTATTTTACTATACAGGGTGTAACAGAAGTGTGTGACAATACTTCAAGGTTGGCTTTTACCCATCAAACTGAACAACTTTTGTTCTACAACTTTGTTGAAATCGAAAAAAATTTGCGATTTCAACAAAGTTGTAGAACAAAAGTTGTTCAGTTAGATGGGTAAAAGTCAACCTTGAAGTATTGTCACACACTTCTGTTACACCCTGTATATTTATCTTTGCGGCCTTCTTTCTCATGAGTGCAGTAATGCGGATACAGACCTACAGTCCGACAACGATCTTTTGGCAGGTGAATGACACAGGAGGGCGCTTTTGTCGCAAATCTGACATTTATTTCATACAAATAGTGTCATTTCTCAAGGTGGCGGCGTTAGTGCGGGCTTTTTACCACTGCCTAAAGATCGTAGTCGAACTGTACGATAGCTTAGTCACAGATAACCCCCCTCTATTTGGGGGAGAGAAAACTAACATTGGAAACCTCGTGAATCTGAACAATTTCCCCCTATGTTATCAATAAATTCTTGTATCTTGAACCTATACTCAATTCGCAAAAAAAAAATTTTGCACTTCCCATAGAAAATTGGCGATTCAGTTGATCAATTAGTATGAGAATTCCATTTTTTTGCAAATTGAGTACATTATTGGTTCCTTGGGGAAAGTTGATCAGTTTCGTGAGTAGAAGCCGTGGTTAAAAAAACAAGTATTTCATAATGATCCTGTATATTATAATATCAAACCTTCGTCTCAAATCATAACAAATCAACATCTGCCAATACAAAAGGTTGTTTTTGATTCTTTTCCAGGTACCGATGCGATATCTGCGGACAGGCGTTCATACAGAAATGCAGTCTCAAGGGGCACATGAAGAGCCAGCATCCAGAATATGGATAAAAAATCTTGCCTTTATAATTTGCGTCAGTTTATAAGTAAACTACATACGGGCTGCAACAAAAAGGTGTGGTAATACTTCAAGGTGGGCTTCTACGCATCAAAACGAACAATTTTTTTTCTACGACTTTGTTAAAATCGCAAAAAAAATTTTGGACTTTTCATACTCTTACAAATCGATCAGCTGGCGAGCCAAGTCTGTATGAAAAGTAAAAAAAAAAATTGGCGATGTCAGCAAAGTTGTATACTTCATTCCAATCAAAAAAAAGCAAAACGTAAACAAACTTACTATGGAACTGACACATGTCAATGTCATCTACATACTATGTTTGTTTACCTTTTGCTTTTTTTTGATTGGAATGAATCATAGAACAAAAGTTGTTCAGTTTGATGAGTAGAAGTAAACCACCACGTTTGCCACCTCTGCCATAAAAATAAATAAAAAAAACCACACCTTTTTGTTAAAATCTGTATATGTCGTCGTGAACAGATCATTATGAATTGGCTAGCCATGTCGTCGAGGAGCTCCGACAAAACAGTTAACGGATCTCCTTTATATGGTAACACACAA
Organism: Coleophora deauratella; assembly: GCA_958295455.1. Classification (NCBI taxonomy): domain Eukaryota; kingdom Metazoa; phylum Arthropoda; class Insecta; order Lepidoptera; family Coleophoridae; genus Coleophora; species Coleophora deauratella. The sequence goes on from OY282415.1 coordinate 6,820,471, forward strand.
ACTAGTGACCGACTAAAGGTTCGGTTTCGGCAAAAAATCAACCTTCGGCCATAATTTCTGTTTCGGAAACTTCGGCTGCGACGAAACTCAGTCGCGCTTCAGTCGTGTCAATTCGTGCTTCATGATCGCCAATAGAGGTGGATCGGAAGTCGTAACATGCCAAATATACAGGGTGTAAAATAATTGGTGTAGGACACGTTAACTGAGGATTCTACTCATCGTACTGAACAACTTTTGTTCTACGACTTTGCGCAAATCGCAAAAATTTTTTTGGACTCTCCATGCAAAAATGGCATAACAGATGAACAATTTGTATGGAGAGTCCGCATTTTTTTTTGCAATTTGAGCAAAGTCATAGAACAAAAGTTGTTCAGTACGATGAGTAGAATCCCCAGTTAACGGGTCCTACACCAATTTTGTTACACCCTGTATACAGGGTGTTAAAAAAGTGCGTTTGAAATTTTACGGGGTTACTCAGAATCAAGTACAGAACCCAGGAAAAACATTGAAAAAATCCACTCTACAATTTTTTTCCAGATTCTCATACTAAATCTGAATAGTGAATCAAGAATTTGTATGAAAAACTGAAAAAAAATGGAAAAGCGGATTTTTTCAATATTTTTCCTGGGTTCTGTACTTGATTCTGAGTAACACCTTAAAATTTCAAACGCACTTTTTTTAACATCCTGTATACATATTAGCTGTTAAAACTGTTACTAAAAGTAACTGTTTCATATACCTATTACTAAACAACAGGTCTCCAGCTTATCACCTCCCACTACACAGTATCAGGACATTACAGTATGGACACTCCCTGCCGCTCTCTGAAGTTTAGTATATAGAGTTTTAGTATACTTCGAGGGCAGTATTTCGCACCTTGAGAACCGTAACGTCATTATACGAAATTTGGCTAATTCTCAAATTTGAATGAATGAATGAATGAATGAAAACACTTTATTGCACAACAAAACAGGAAAATAAAAAAATAAACATTTAAACTTTGAACTTTATAAAAGGCGATAAAAGCTCTGTTGGTGATAGAAATAAGTGGACTGTATTTAGGTAATATTAAGAGATTTAAAGAAAACATGAAAGATGGGTGAAAAGACAGTTTTTAATAATAGTAGACAGGAAAAGAAAAAAGAAACAAAGCATTAGACCATAAAAAAGTATATAAAACCAAGGAGTCTGCGACAAGCTCAATTTTGTGATTTTACCAAATTTCGTATAATGATGTTATGGTTCTCAAGGTGCGAAATACTGCCCTCAAAGTATACTAAAACTCCATATACATACTAAACTTCAGAAGGTCGGACACTTAACACAAACGTAACCCAGGCTTTTCAGTGCTCAACAATATAGCCATTCATTTCAAGATCTGGCCAATTCTAAGTGCTGTTCACGACATAAATTGCCATTAAATAGCAAATTATCAGAGAGAAACAGAGTAAAAATTATTTTGTTCACCTGTTTTGCCTAATGTAAATAAAGTTTTTTTTTAATTTAATCTGTACCTAATGTTTTTCTTTATCTGGTGCTCTAGCATGTACCAATAAGTTTGTTCATCTTAAACGTTTTCCTACTCCTTGACAAATCGTGATACCGTCAACGTCGGCTCCAGCTGACAAAAATGTATCAAAATCTCAAATCTTGGCGCCTGTGGCACGGAAACCGTTTGTCGGCTGTAACCGTCCGTGGCGCTCAAAGGGTTAAGGGTGCGCTCAGCTCAGCTTTTTTAAATAACCGTCTCCGTGGTCTAGTGTTTAGTCTGTTTGCTTCACATCAGGCGGTCGCGGGTTCGATTCTCGGCAGGGTCCAACTTTCTAGAACTTGGATTTTGGTGATAGGGCCATTTTCTGAGCCCGCCTGGTTAGCTACCACCGTCTTATCTAAGTCATGCCGCCAAACATCTGTGTTGATAGCATTCATGTGTTTCGGCATGGATATAAGATAGCCAGTTCCCCAATGCGTTAGGGAATCTTGGTAAGACTTTTCTGTCTGAGCCTTTAGTAAAGAATTCTATGAGCTCACTTCTGTTGCCATTCTGTAGCAAATATTCGATCTTCGTTATTTATTATAGTAAGACATCACGGAAACAATCGTGTCGTTACACGCTACTCGACGTGACGCGACGCCTGACCCGACATCACGCGCATATCAAATCCATACAAATTATATGCGTAAAAAAATACTGCGAACAAACACCCGACAACGCCACGTTTCGTCGTGTCGGTGTGTCGTCACTCGTCAAGTCGTCACATCGTCGGGAGGCGTTTCATCATTATGTTTCCGCCTTAACACAAGATGTTAAAAAAACTGGCAACACAGCTTTTTGTCAATGTCAGATGCCAGTGTTGCATACTCAGACAATTTTTCCTCTGTAGCGGATTTCAAAGTCGAAATATTAAATTGGTTTTTGATTTTTTCTTGAAAAAAGTGTCTCCGTTTCAGACAGAACTAAGAGCACTATACAGGGTGCGATTTCAACAAAGTTGTAAAGTTGTTCAGTTTGATGGGTAAAAGCCAAACTTGAAGTATTATCACACCTTTCTGTTACACCCTGTATAAGTGACTTACACCCTGTATAAGTGACTATAAAAGTCACGCGGGTTTCTGCATGCGCCCGCAACCTATCGTTTCAGTACATTTTTATAGTCATGCGTGTCACACGCATGCGGGTGCCCGCATGCGGGCAGAAACCAGCATGACTTTAAAAGCGCTCTAAAAAAGGGACACTTTCACACTAGCTTTTGCACTCCTGTGTGTGTCCTGTTCAGAAAAGTGTTCGACACTAAGTACCTAATTTACTTTTCTAGGTAGTTTTTACTTTCGAGCGACTGCGGAGCAAGGAACGGGAATTAATTTTTACGACTGGTATTCAAATATTCGGGAAGCTATGTACTCGTATATAATCTATAAAACTTATTTATTATTTATTTATGCATTATAATTTAAATTATAATAAAAAATCTCTCGGCCTGATCACTGATTTAAATAATTAACTGGTGTGGCCGATGCTTGGAACAACCCTATTAAATGAAAGAAAAGGCTGAGCTGAGCTGAACCCTTAAGCGGAACAGACCAGACACTATCAGTAATAACGACAGTATTTTTACATCAGTATATTGACATTCCATCGTTCAGTATGCGTCAGACCATCATTCCAACCACTACACTGTCAGTATAATGTCAGTGGAGCGGCTTGGAGGTTCTGGTAAACCTATAAATTTTGACGAGAGTGGACTGTAAAGGCGCGGTTCTGGAAGCAGGTATGGACCTGCTTCCACGCGGTATGGAGGGATGTGATTATTTTACAAAGTACCGATTTTGGGGATAATTGAAGAAAGCACTGCGTCGTACCTGTTAGGTTCCGTCCTGGATGATCTTGGGAGTCCTCGTGACGGGCTGGTTCGGCAGAGTCTTTCTAATACTGACACAAGAAATCAGTTCACGGCACTTCCAAATACACTTATAAACACACCCGCGGGTCACAAACTTCTGTATTAAAGACAATTTACAGAGTTTTTCACAATAAAAACAGTAATTACAAATTGGCTCAATTGGCTTATTTGCGGTTCGAAAACAAGACTGATGATCTTCATTTTTTTGGGCGCGTGCCAAAAACTGACACGAGGATCTTCTCTCTTCTTCTCTCCAGGTCATTTGGACGCAGTGCGAAAGAGAAGAGGGAAGGGATTCGGTACTTTGATTTTAAAAATGCGGGAAAAGAAATTAAATAGACCGAATCGAAAGTAAAGAGATTTTAATGAGTGGCGCTACCAGTCAGTATATTGTCATTACTTGAAAATACTGTCATTATTACTGATAGTGTCTGGTCCGCTTAAATAAAATTTGCGCATTCAAAAACTATTGCTGGTAACACTGCAACAGACGCTCTGCTAGTGAAATGGCGTACCAGCGTAAGCGTATTTCTGTAAAAATCTCGTTTTATTCGTAGTTAACTCCGTTTTTCACTTAAAATAAGTTAGATTAATATGTTTTGTGATATTAAGTGACGTTAGAATAGTGATTTGTTCAAATGGCTGCGAAAAATTTGGATTGGCAGCCGGGGCCAACGGTGTGTCGTTGCTGCTTGACCGAAGGATGCTACAAAGACATTTCCACCGAATATTTCTGGATGGGCAAACGCGAGGTTTACGCCGAAATGCTATCAGAGACATTTGACGTCACAGTGAGTACCTGTATTTGTATATTTCTTTGTCAATAAACTAGTCTTTTGTGCAGTCAAGTTCGGCGTCCATTTTCTTCACGGATTTCATTCGACCAGATTTAGTAGACCCCTTTGGACTCGCAGGTTGGTAGCAAAAAGGTTTGTTTCATATTTGGTTGCTCTATAAAATCAATATTGGAATCTGGTCTGCTCAGTTTTCTTAGTGTCGGTATGTATGTATAGTGATGTAGGTATCTGTCCTCATTAGAAAAGGCCTCAAAGTATGGAGATTTCGTTTACTTTGCGGCCTTATTTCTTATGAGGACAGGTAAAGTCTGTCAAGAAAATCATGAAAATAAATGAGGGCGCTGTTTGTTCCGACATGACAATGGTTACGGATTGGGTCGTCCACTTCCCAACTCATTCTCTTCCCCGAGCATATTCAACAAATGAAGAATCAGAATTTTGAGGTTGCCATCAGAAATAGGTTCCAACAAAATCCGCTTGCAAGACTTTTTTGACAGACTGTATGAACTCATACATCATCAACACAATCCTTAAAATGATAATAGGTCAGAGAGTAGCCTCTGGGTTGTCCTGGAGGCTAGTCCTTATCAAAAAGTGGCGAACGCAATATCACAGCTTTGCCTGATAAACGCACCACATATAAGGGTTGGAGTAAAGCAAACGGGGCACTGAGGAAAAAGTCTAAGAAAATTTTTGCAAAACCAACGGTCGGGATCAAGGGGGGATCAAGGTAGGGATCAAGGGGATCAAGGGTGGGGTTAAAGGAGATCGAGCGAGGGATCCCTGGGGTCAAGGGAGGGATCGAGCGAGGGATCCCTGAGGACCAAGGGAGGGATCAAGTGAGGGATCCCCAGAGATCAAGAGTGGGATCGAGCGAGGGATACCTTGAGATTGAGGGAGGGATCCTTAGGGATCGAGGGAGGGATTGAATGGAATTCCTGGGGACCAAGGGACGGATTGAAGGAGGGATCTCCCTGGAGATCAGGAGAGGGATCCCTGGGGATCAAGGAAGGGATCTCGGGGCACCAAGGGGGTCGACACGCTATTCAATCTTTTAACTATACTTCATTCCAATCAAAAAAAAAGCAAAACGTAAACAAACTTACTATGGAACTGACACATGTCAATGTCATCTGCATACTATGTTTGTTTACCTTTTGCTTTTTTTTGATTGGAATGAACCATAGGTTGGGTTGGTTAGGTTGTTTTAAAACAGACAACGCGCAAGCCAAGCAAGCAAAGCGAGCGTGCCAGCGGCCAGCAAAGCCCTGTTTCCTTTACAGTGACCCATATAAGTGATAGGAATAACATAATGGAATAAAGAGTATGAAGTATTTTGTGCAATAAAGAGTATTTATCTTATCTTAATGGTGTTTAAACTAACTACAACAACACAGGACGAACAAAAAGCACAATTATAGGTTACAGAAGGAAATAAGGGAGATTCGCAGAGACGGTTACAGTTTTATTTCGAACAATGTTATATATTTAGATAAATATTTTACAAGAGGAGTATTAACTGAGGACAGGATAAACGACATGTTAAGAGGATGCGGGACATCAGGAGGAAGGACATCATAGAGAGAAAAAGAATGTTAATGGGTCCGTTAAATCACTTGAAACTTTATGACTTTGTAGCCTAAATGTCTAGAAATACACCTGTTTTTGTTTTATTTAAATCAAGCGAGTAGTTTTGAAGTTACGATAATTTTAGTTTCCGCCTTTTTCAAATACTTCGCTCGGGCGCGCCAAGCGCGCGTGACGTCATACCGCAACTCGCCGCTCTCACCGTACTGTGTTCTTCATACATTGCTATCGGATGGTCCCTATGTTCGCCCACAATAACATTTCTAACTGGAGTTTTTTTATGTGAATCGGTGTTACAGTAGTGTTACAAGTATAATCAATGACAGTTTTAAAAATTGATTGAAAAATCTAATGATTCCTTAAATAGACGAGTTAAGCTACTATTTCTAGAATAACTCCGATTTCTTTACCGCGGCCGCCGAGACACAATGATAAAAAATGTAAAAGTATTTACAACTTATTTTTTTTCTTTCTTATCACAAATTTGTTGATCCCTATTAGGGCATGGAACCGGTTTTTCCCGGTTCCGAAAAAACCGGGAAAACCCGGTTCTGTCTAATCAAATAAAAACCGGTTCTACAAGTCATAAGAACCGGTTCTTTCGGTTCTTCAAGATTTGAAGCAGCATATGATCATTTTATGATCATTTCTTTCGCCATTTAGTGTGAAACCGGAATATAATGCTTTCAAAATCAGCCGTTCATAAAAGAACATCTCGGATCTTTGACTTCACCAGCAAGCTCATGGAGGAAAGAGGGAGGCTGATTCTGAAATCCTCTGAAGATGCTTCCCAGTATCGACGACTAAACAGATAGATCTCTCCAAGTCTGTGTCTCGCGATATACGCCAATTTAATACTAATCGTATAAAAGAGGATGCTCAGTAAAAGCTCAAAAGAATTAGCAATTGCCAACTGACAAAGCTGAAGACTGAGGATGGCAGAATCGTGTCTTCCAAGCCTGAGCTGTTGGAGGAGGTTGAGAAGTTCTACGGACAATTATACACGACCACACGCTTACCCTTCAGTAATCTGGCTTGAGTCAAATTGACACCGAAGATATCCCGGACATCAGCTTGTATGAAATCAGAATGGCTCTCAAACAGCTTAAGAACAACAAGGCTCCGGGTGAAGATGGAATTACGACAGCTTTTAAAAGCAGGCGGAAAACCGGTACTTCAAGTTCTTCAGAAGCTTTTAAATTACGAGATGCTCGAGGGACGAACGTCTATGGCATGATACAGGAAAGTGGTGGTGCTCTTCGTCAAAAAGCGTGACAAGAACCTGCTGAAGAAATATAGACCCATCTCACTTCTGAACCATGTCTACAACCTGTTTTTGAGAGTCATTACAAATCATCACGCACGCAGGTTTGGCGACTTCTGGCCTCCTGAACAAGCCGGTTTCCAAAAAGGCTTCAGTACCATAGACCACACTCATACGTTGAGACAGTTTTTACAGAAGACCTAAGAGTATAGTTACAGTCTCTCCAACGGTGCCAAATCGACTATCGATATATGGAAGTGCTAAAATGTTTGTATGAAAACGCCACCATGTCGGTCCACCTCCAGGAAAAGAATTCGAAACCAATCTGGTTGCAGCGAGGGTTGAGACAGAGAGACGTTATATCTCCGAAACCATTCACCGCTGGTCTGGAAGATGTTTGGAAGCTTATGGACTGGAGAGGACTCGATATTAACATCAACGGCGATTACATCACCTCGCCTTCGATTCACTGACGATATCATGGTTGTGGCAGAGATCTTGGAAGACCTAGACATAATGCTCGATGGACTCTTCCAACAAGTGGGTCCTAAAATGAACATGGACAAGACTGAAATTATGTCAAATGTCCGTATCACACCCACTCCTCTGAAGGTTGGAGACTCTACACTTGAAGTTGTTGACAAATATATACCTGGGAGAAACAGTCCATCTAGGTAGGTCCAACCTCAAGAAAGAGATCAACCACCGAATCCAACATGGCTGAGTAGCGGCGTTCGGGAAGATCCGCAATATCTTCACATCCAAAATACCGCAGTATCTCAAGATTAAGGTCTTTGACCTCTATGTCTTTTGCCAGTGATGACACACGGAACTGAGACATGGTCACTTACTATGGGCCTTATAACAAAGCTCAAGGTCACCCAAAGTCTAAAGGGTAATGGAGCGTGCTGTGCTTGTAGGTTCCCTACGTGATCGAATCAGAGATGAGGAGATACGTAGGAGAATTAAAGTAACCGACATAGCTCGCAGAATCGGTAAAATGAATTGGCACTGGGTGGGGCACATGGCTCGTAGAGTCGTTGGTGCATTAAAGTTCTCGAGTGGCGACCGCGCACCGGAAGAGGTATAGGGTGGGCAGGCCTCTTACTCGGTGGACCGATAACCTAGTAAAGGTCGCGGGAAAGCGTTGAATGCGGGCATTGCAAGACCGGTCAGCGTGGAAATCCTTGGGGGAAGCCTTGGTTTAACAGTGGACGTAATTTGGCTGATGATGATAATAATAATGAATACTTAAGTTGTTCCAATAAAAAAAAAGGAAATTATACATATTTTGCGTTTTTTAACCTTCTGTCTCTTACGTAAAATCGTGTCAAAAAAATCTTAGAAGAACCGAAAGAACCGGGTACCCGGTTCCAAGTAGCTATCGGAACCGAAGAACCGGTTCTTACTAAAGAGGTCCGGTTCTGCACCCCCTAATCCCTATAAGAACCTACATACCTATTTTTCATTACTAGTATTGAAAAATGTAGGTAATAATGATATTTATGAACTTGATATTTCGGAAATAAGGAGTGAGGGGCATGGTAAAGGTCATGGTGTCAAAATCACTTATGTCATCAACTGTAATATAATAACACAATAACGACACTGAAGCGGTCATGGCTCAGCGCTGCTTACGTCGTCGCGTCGATCACGCAGGTTAACTGACTACAAACACGGTCACAGCTTGGATGGACTTCACTAGCAGTCCATCCAAGCTGCCCATTACGCCTCCGACATAGCTTGACGACTGCCATCTAGTGATAGTTACTGATATTTACTGATACCCATCCCTCACTCCTTATTTCCGAAAACTGGGCATAAAACTTAAACAAATTATACAGAAAATAGATCTTTGCTTATAAATTACCATCAGGTGATCCGTCTGCTCGTTTGCCATCTCTGCCATAAAAAAAAAAAAAAAAAAACAGGAAAATCTCTAAGAAGTTTCTATAAATCTTAAAATAAATTGATAAAATTTAAAATATTGTTTGTTTGTAGGTATGGACAAAGCCCTCTGCGCGAGAGTCAGACTCGCACTTGTCCGGTTTTTATTTTTTATGTGTATAGGTTAACTCATATTTATTTTATTTTAGATTGGCTAGAAATAGCTACGGCGACGACGTTACTGTTTATGCAAAATTTATAAGATAAGAAGAAGGTGATAGACACAACTTTTGGCTTTGGGTCTGGGTGGATCATACTTTCTCGTCCATTTCTTTTGACTTTAAGGTTCAAAAATATAATAGTAAAAAATAACTTTTCGGGTATATTGGTATTTGTATTTAAGCACTTTGACACGAGTAAGATTTTCTAGTTTGTGGATTCGTCATTTTTAAAATTTTCAACGCAAACTTCATACATACAGGTAGGGGGCGGTGCGCGCACTGAGCGACCGTTGTGGAGTGACGTCACAGTAGCCTACGGTGATCCCGCGTCACTTGCCTACCTAAATAATTCAGTATCTCGGAAACTATCAAACGTATAAAAAAATTTTTTTCACCATATATTTTTTTTTAATAGAGTATATTTTAAGATAAAAAACAAAAATTGGTGGTATTCTTCATTAAAGAAAATGTGGTCATTGTTGCCTTCATCCAGGCACACAATATCAGTAACAATATCAGTAAAGCATTATTCTGTTCAGATTCTAAAAGCTGTATAGAGGCTCTTTTGGCCAATCCATTTAGGTGTAAAATCCAGTCTCCTATTATTGTCAAAATTAAAAATCTGTTATATCAGTGTCATTATAGTGGTCTTCAAATTGTTTTGACTTGGTTTCCAGGTCACTCTGGCATTGTAGATAATGAGCGCGCTGATTTCTGGGCTAAAGATGCTATCATTTCTGGGGAACTTAATAATTTTCTAAATTACTCCTATGATATTATCTCTATGGCTAAGACACATCAATAAAGGCTATCCTATAGGAACCATGCATTTTTAGTAGTACTAAATATCATCTAAATCTATTTTTGTCAGTATTTCAAACTGCCCTAAGTCCACTTACAAATATGACTGAAGTTATGCCATAACAATTCGCTGACATAAAAGTCAGGGATAATGTACTTTATGTCAACGACATACTTACTTTTACTAACTTAGGGCAGTTTGAAATTTACTGACACATTTAGTGGTTTAGTCATGAAAGTCTAACAATCAAACATTCACACTTATGCATTTAAAATATTATAGTGAGGTTTCAATTAGAATTCCTTTTCTCCCATAGATCGCGTACGCTCAGACAAGCGTTATGAACAGCAACAGTCGCTTGATCTGTGAGCCGTGCATATCCCGGCTCCGGGACGCTACGGACTTCAAGAGGCAGGTGATGGATTGTGAGAGGACATTCCACCAGTACCTTAACCCTCAGAAATCTTTGGCTGCTGAAGGTATGATTTTGTTTTTTTTTATATCCTAATGTTTTTTTTGTCTTGTGTGGATGAAGGAGGTTGGATCCTCTAGTTTTTTTGTAGATACTTGAATCAGAAGTAAACATATTACAAATTATAGACATGACAGGCTATGGTACTTAGTTGTACTATGTTCTAGTCAGTTCAGGCAGCCATCTAATGATAGCAAATTGTACTAACTTAATGCTTGATGTGCTTTGCAAAGTACAACATATATTTTAAATGTGCTAGATAGAATATTATCAGTCTTACCCATCCTAGTTATTTATGACTGTTTAGCATCAGTTGACTTGAACAAGTCTTGGAGTTCTTGTTTTGTAAAGAAAGTTTTTATCTTAATAAAAAAATTTTTTCATATACAGCCTCAACGGATCAAGAGCAAGATGTCAAAATTTCCGCTGTTAAGGTGGAAGTGTCGTTCAGTGATGACGACATGGATGCTTCTGCGCCATTCCAGGACGATGATGATGATGACCGTGAGTACTTTAGTATTGTTGTTCCTATTTCAACAGGTTTCGTTGTATCAGTATTGGAACAGTTTGCGACCTCTTTCTGGAAGGTCTTCTTTAATGTTAGATTATCCATTTAGAATAACAAATGCACATCTTTGTTCCTCATTGGAGTAGTAACATAGGCCCGTAGTAACGTATGCTGGTTTATTGGAATTTCATAAGGTGATTTTTCAATGGCAGATATGAAAATATAAAAAAAAAGGATTTTAAATGATTACGCACTCAAATTTTTAATAAAAATAAAGATTGGTCTTAGCAGTATGGCAACGTATAACAAGCGGGAGGCGCATCCGATTCGTACTAACGTCTAGCTCAGCTCATGTAACATAAGAGACATCATTGGGGAAAAAAATATCTGGGATAAATCACACACGGTCATCTGGCCCCAAACTAGGATTCCCTGTACTATGGGAACCAGAGACTGAAATACGTACACATATACATTTAAATACATATACAGGGTGGTAAAAAAAGTGCGTTTGAAATTTTAAGGGGTTACTCAGAATCAAGTATAGAATCCAGGAAAAATATTGAAAAAATTCGCTCTTCAATTTTTTTTTGCAGTTCATACAAATTCTCGATTCACTATTTAGATTTAGTATGAGAATCTGAAAAAAATAATTGAAGAGCGGATTTTTTCAATATTTTTCCTGGGTTCTGTATTTGATTCTGAGTAACCCCTTAAAATTTCAAACGCTTATTTCAAATTTTTTAACACCCTGTATAGATATAATACACCCAGACACAGTGCAAACAAATCTGCTCATCACAGAAATGTTTGCCCTGAGTGGGGATCGAACCCACGCGTCTCGGATCAGTAGTCAGGAACGCTAACCACTGAACAACCGAGTCAGTCCTTACAGATTACGAACTGAGCCATTTGTCTGTTTTTTGGCCTTTTTTTCAACCGACTTCAAAAAAAGGAGGAGGTTCTCAATTCGTCTTTTTTTTTTTTTTTATGTATGTTCACCGATTACTCGAAGACGCCTGAACCGATTTCGAAAATTCTTTTTTTGTTTAAAAGGGTATACTTCACAGGTGGTCCCATATAAATTTTATCGAAATCGATTCAGCGGTTTTTGAGAAAATCAACAAAAACATAGCAAAATTGGAGTTGTTGCGGTTGAAGTCGGTTGTTTTTAACATATTATAGCGTGGTCAATTATTTAGGCACAGTAAAATAATGCCAATGTCAGTGTAGAAGAAAAATTATCATGACTAACTGTCTTATCATTTCACTAAAATAATAAATATGTATTGCTGAGCAAGATCCTTGCCATCCTAAAATAATAAATACATATGTATTTCTGAGCTGAAAAAAAAAACTAATATTAACTTTGTTCACAGTTGACGATGAACCCCTAACCAAGTTGGCTTCTAAGATACCCAAAAGGGAATCTGTCGACTACCAAGATCTAGAGGACAATGCTAAGGCTGTTAAAAGGAAATCGACGTCCAAAGTCAAGCCTACCCCGGCTAAAAAGCCTAAGAAGAAGGAGACTGTGAAACAGACCGTTAAAGCTTCAGCGAGCAAATCTACAGCGGCACCCAAGCCGGAGAAGAAGAAGAAAGGTAGGCATCGTTTTATTTTGTTTGCATTCAGAGGTGATGTTGCTATGAATCTTTAGTAGGACTTTACTGTAAATAAACTTGGCAATTTAAAATGTGACTATTTCAAATATATCTTATGAGACTTCGCCATGGTAATCCAAAGTCCGTCCAGCCTTTTCGACTAACATATCATTCAAACAGTCAGCAAAATTTCTGCCATAGCATCGTATGGGTTTTTTTTAGCTATACATATTGGAACTCTCTTGCAATCAAATTAACATTGAAGAGGAATACATAGCAAACTGCACATCTGATCACTAGATGTGTATGTAACACAGTTGTTAATCTAAATGTGATTGCGAGTGGAGCTAAGTTCTTTCATTAATTGTAAAATTGGCCATTTTTTTTTTCATTTTCAATTTAGTATACTTTGTTGCATCATAAGAAAATATAATATTACAAGAACAAGGCAAAAGAAAATTGGTGACAACAATAGGAGACCTTATTGGTAGGTAGCAATTTCTTCCAGGCAATCTTAAGGCACGAAATAAACATTTAATTTGGACAATTGAAAATGTTTGATTCATGGCATCATTGCTTCTTAATGCATTTAATTGACAGATTTTTTGCTGCTAACTTGTTTCTCGAGGGTTTCGCATTTAGAATTACAGACATATATAACATCATATTAAGCCACCAGTGTTGATCATCCATTGTATAGGTAGTGACTCTCCTAGATTGACAGTTTTATTTAATACTAGTTCCGCACGCGACTTTGTCTGCGTGGACTTCAGAATTGTGTGCCAGAGAGAAAGAAAATGTTAATGTGATGAAGTGGAAATTTAGAGTTTTTAAGCATTTCTCTGGGAACCCTTAAGTTTTTCGGGATAAAAAGTAACCTGTGTGTTAGCCGAGTGCTTTATCTATATACCCACAAAATTTCATCTTAATCCGTTCAGTAGTTTCGGCGTGAAAGCGGAACAAACAAAGAAATAAACTCACAAACAAACAAACATCCATACTTTCACATTTATAATGTTAGTGAGAAGTGAGATGAGATGAGATCGTTTGGCAGCAAAAGTATAGGGGTAGATAAATGTCAGTGAATATTTTTAGACCTGCTACAAGTTTCCTATCATAAATAGTTAAATTCCAATCCGTCTAACACTTTTCTAGAAATTCTCAGACAAACATAATGATCGAAAATAGAAGGGACTTTTTTGAAGTCACTAAAAACACTTATTAACGACCACATGTTGGTAAGGATTAGTAATTTCTTAAGACAAAAATGTTTTAAATGGTTTAATTAATATTTTCGATTTTTTAAAGATACTTTTGGAAAATACGGGATAGGTTTACCTAACAGCTATTACAAGCTAGCAAGAAATCTGTCAATCAGTACTAGATACTGTAGAATTTATAGCATGTTACCTTCTAAGTTGTCATATGGATATGTCTTTCAGAGCTGAACTTAGTTATTATTAATATCTAGTTATTTCAAGACTAATGCAGGCGACAGTTTTTGCATCACCATAATATGTGAAACTGTAATTTTTTACATTACATATTTGTCTAACAAAATCTGTCTTTTGTATTGTTTCAATATATTTTCCTGTGTGATTGATCGTTCTGTGTATCTTTTTTGGTCATATAGCTAACAAATGAGAAACCATACCATAAACATGTGTATGGGATCTTGACGAAGGTACTGATTTTATTTAAAATGTCTTCCAAATCCAATATCGAAACTAAACAACGCAACGTTCCCCAAGAAACCTAAGTAACATAAGTAATAATAATAATAATATCTTTCTAAATGGGCCAAAATCTTAGCTTTGGTCCTGAAATGGGACTTAAACCAAATAATACAAAAAAACTTAATACTACGGGAAATACTTTTTACCATTTGCAAAAGCCTTAGTATAAATAATATTCGTATCTTTTAATATTACAAAAAAAGATTAAAATCAGCTTTAAAAATATGGCATTTGTTAGCTATTTGATAGAACATGTGCATTTTACAGCTTAGGTGCGGCGGAGTCTACTATAGATAGGAACATGAAGTAGTAGATTTAACACATTAGGAGGTCCTGGTGTCAGATTAATCACCAAAAATATTGTAGTGAAAGTACTGACCCCGGGTTAAATTGATCACATTTTCCAATGATAGATTTTGAAACTTTATTTGCATTTATGATCCGTTATCAATTATCATGTAAATGTTGCCTAGATGTGGTAGTCGGTGCTATTTTCCCTTTTTCCATCACTAGCAATACATTCAGTAAATACATAAAATTATTTGTTGACCGTTTAGAATAATAAGCACATAATGTGAACATTGGAAATGTGGAAATCGTTGAGGGAGGCCTTTGTCCAGCAGTGGACGTCTTTCGGCTGATGATGTAAACATTAAAAATTAAGCATCAATTTCCAGTCCCCATTTTCAAAGTAAAAATGACACGCAAACAGCTATATCTTTGCATCCAGTAAAATGTCAGAGATACTATTCTTCTTTGGGCGACTAGTGTTTATTCAAAGGTAAGTACTTGTGTAAGTTTTGAATATGATTAGAGCTTGAAACAAAAAAAGTTTTTATTCAACTGCTTCTAAGACAAAAAATAACTTTGGAATTTACTATAGCATCGCCATAGTGTTATTTTTAAGGGTTTGAAGCTCTGGTCGTATTTTTTGAAAATTCTATACAACTCTTACCGAAAGAAAGATAGCAGATTAGTACAAAGTGAAAAAAAAGTATGGAATTGTTCAAAATATTTTGTTATTAATTTGTTCTTGTCTTTTTTATCGAAAGAGTTGCATTATTATTAGTTAAGCTCTGTTAAATTAAAGTGATATAAGATGTTTTTGATAATATAATATAGTCTACTTTTACCATATACAAAATAATTAAAAAAAAAACAAAGACATATCCATGTGAAAAATACCTATATACTTAGGTGTGTGCATGAGAAAGTTGCTTGTATGGAAAATAAAAAGTTTTATTTTTAAAACAGATTGTTAGAGAAAGTTAGTTATTCAGTAAGGTTTTTTACAGAAACTGTTTTCCGACCATACGACTTTTTCATGACTTATACAAATAGCAAAATCTTTCTCTACCTTTTTTAAATAACTTAATAAATGCGTATAAATTACGCAATATTAATTTGCTATTTGTATAAACCAATAATTTTTAAATAAGTACTTATTGCAATAAACATTAAGCTCGCATTGATTCTGTATCAAAATAAACTATTCTGGCGCTTGCGCTCTTCCATCATAAACTTTTAGATCAGTACTTGAACATACTTGCAACATTTTACGTTCTATTATTAACAATATCTTCATATACGCACCTACCTCTTGTGAGAAACTGCTATGTATTTTTTTGAAAGTTCGCCGTAAAACGTTGAAAACGCCCAAAGACAAGAATATCGAAGAACAGCACTGGGTCTTAAAAGTACTTTCTAAATGAAGGAGAAATCAATGAACGATGTCCTGACTGAACAAATGCAAGCATTCGAAAATATCCCCTACGATTCTTTACATGAATCGTTAAAAAAAGGAACTACACTTTATCATTGAAAGAGAATCTTTTCTTTTTTAGCGGAGTGCAACGATCCTTCGCGGGCCAATGCGGAGACCATAATACGTTGCACGACCGCCTACCCCTTCCGAGTCAACGACAAATGCATGCTATGCGTCTATTGTCAGGAGCTGTTCGACGACGCCTGTCTGTTCAGACGACATATGGAACTCGAACACACTAATTTCAACCTAAAAATTGCATTTCACAGTCTACCAAAATCGGAATTCATCAAAGCCGATGTCACTGACTTAAAATGCAGATTATGCTCAGAAAAGTTTGAAGATCTTGACGCCATAGCTAAGCATTTGAAAGACACCCATGACAATGGGATCAATTTTGACGGGAAACTTGGGGTGATGCCGTACGTGCTTCAAAAGGACGTGTACAACTGCGCTGTGTGCGCGAAGAATTTCCCATCGCTCTTTCATCTAAACAGGCACACTATAACACACTTTTTGACTTATGTCTGTCATGTGTGCGGGAGCAGTTATGTCGCGACTACAGGCCTGTTACGGCATGTGAGATCTAAACATCAGGATTACCAAGTGCAGTGCAAGAAGTGCAGAAAGGTTTTCCCAACGATGGAGGCGAAGGAGCGACACAGGCGCGTAGAGAAAACTTGCATGCCGTATTGTTGCCCTAAATGTCCCGAGAGATTCTTGGATTGGAAATCTCGGAGGAGGCACCTGGAAGTGGCACATGGCCACGAGAAGAAAGCACTGAGATGTCCCGATTGTGATATTAATTTTTCCATAGAGAGCGCGTATTACGAACACTTTAGACTGCACCATTCGGCTGATTGCGCGTCTTGTAAGCATTGCGGTTTGAAATTCTTATCGTTGTCGCGATTGAATCGACATTTGAAAAGACACACTTTGTAAAGGAATAACACGATGAGAGTAAACTCTTTTAAACTTTGTCATAAGTCTTAATTTATAAGCAAAATAAGTATGAACTCATTATTTTTCATAAGTTCTTATTTATTTATTTATTAAAAAAAAACAAATTTACCGACGGATTTGTTTTCTTGGATGTTCCGGTGTTTGATATTCTTTTATCTGCACTTTATTACTTGAAAATGTAGAATCTTATCTTCCATTATTACTAGCTTCCGCCCGCGACTTCGTCTGCGTGGACTTCAGGGTTGGGTCCAGAGAGAAATAAAATGTTAAGGCAGCGCCATCTAGTGATGAAGTGGAAATTTTGAGTTTTTAAGCATTCCTCTGGGAACCCTTGAATTTTCGGGATAAAAAGTATCCTATGTGTTCGCCGAGTGCTTTATCTATCTACCTACCAAATTTAATCCAAATCCGTTCAGTAGTTTTGGTGTGAAAGTGGAACAAACAAACAAACAAACATCCATACTTTCGCATTTATAATATTAGTGAGATTTCGGTCAAGCGTCGGTGGCTCAGCGGGTAGTGACTCCGTCCTCCTAATCAGATGTCGTGGGTTCAAATCCTGGCCATTACACTAATGAGTTTTTCAAAACTTATTACGTGCATTTTCATATCGACTGCTTTAACGGTGAAGGAAAACATCGTGAGGAAACCTGCACATCTTATTTCAAGATGTGTATGATGGTCGCGTAATCGCGTTGCACACGTCCGTAGGTGATTTACACCTACGGACGTGTGCAACCCTAAATTCCCTACCAAGGTTCGGAACCGGTTAACAAATACCGCTTAATTTCGTTCGAATTTCGGTTAACGATTCCGTTCAGGTTAAATCCGGTTTCCAGCTTAACCGGTAAATTTGAATAAAATATCGGTTAATCAGGGAGCGGTTTTCTAACCGAAAAAAGAACGAAATTAACCGGTACTCCGAAATCAAACTTAGTTAATGTCAGGCGCGTCGGGCGGTTGCCATTGCCCGAGTCTTCTGCTCACTTTCTCGCACGCGGCAAACATGCCTACAACGTCGCATATTCTTCAAATTCCGTTCGAACGAAAAAAAATCGGTTCTGGTTAAATATACCGGTAACCGAAACCTGAACGAAACCTTAACCGCAACCGCCATCTATACCTTGTGGATAGAAAGGTTAAATGTGCCACACTATAAGAAGAAGAATTATTATTTTATGATTTCGTATTCATTTCCAATTTATTTCAGTATACTTTTTCGTCTCCAATAATTCAGCGTTAACATATGTATAGGCTTACGTTATTCATTAAATATACTTTCTTATGCGTAACTGTATTTCACATTGTGCCCTCTGGAATGAATAAATTCCGGTAATTGTTAAACTTAAGTTACTTGCCGTGATTTTACGTCAAATCTTTATTTCATTCTAGACATAAGCGGCTGCAATGTAGCTGGACATCCTCTCTAAGGTAGACAGTACTTCGCACCTGCACAGCTAGCTTCTTACTTATATTAGGCACAGGTCAGCGTGGAGTACTGTTTACCCTTGAGGGTCGCTATTTGCTGGAAGGGCTAGACTGACGCGCCGGGAGACTATCAAATAAGCTCCAAATCTTGATACTCGCAAATTTCCCCTCTTTATCGGTGTGCCCAGTAACTTACAATCTCATTACCTAAAAAAACAACTTTCGGAGTACCTGCTCCCGGGAATGTTTCCATCCCTTTCAAGTTGACTGGGATTATCTGTCTAAACAGTCTAGGGATCTTCAAGGCGGTGGAACTTACTAATTTTTGGCTGAGCGACCTAGAATGGATCTACACTGGTGGACTAAAAATCGACTCAAGATTTGTTGCTCGACTTTTGAAAAAATAACTCAGTCTACAAAACTGCTAAACACTAAAAGCAAAAAACTAGAAAACCATCAAACTAAAATCATAAACAGTAAACGCACAGTTTTTGAACTTTTGGTTTAGTTTTATTTTGCTAGATTGAGTTAATTTTCCAAAAGTCGTGCATGAAACTTTGAGTCGATTTTTTTGTTCATGAGTATATGTTTCCGACACAACAAGATGCTAAGGCGTGAATAGGCATATTTAAGCTTGCTCGTACCATTCTTCATGACATCGCCAATTCCCATCAGATGACTTGTACTCAAACGCACTTGTCATACTCATGTACCGTATTTCATTACTATTAGGCACTTCTCTCGAAGATTTCAATTAGTCTAGGACCTAGACCTCTAGGTAGAGGGAGATCAACTTAAAGGAGTGATTGGGATTTCAGTGCAAATTATGTTATTGAGTGATTTTTACATTACATAGAGATTTTTTCTTTTTTAGAAGACACAAGCAATCCTGAGCGGAATGGGTTTCCGGTTGTTTTAGAAGAATCACATAATCTGGAGCGAAGTTTTTATCCAGGGAGATATAATGCCAAACTCCTCATAAAGAACACAACAGCTTATCCATTCAGAGTAAATTCCAGTGGGGTAGTCTGCGTTTTCTGTGGAAGATCGCATGAAGATCCCGAAATGTTTCGCCAACATATGAACGAGGAGCATCAGACGTTTGGAGTAGGTCTTGTATTCATGAAACTGGCTAAGTCTCAGCCCGCCAAAGTTGACATTAAGGGACTAAAGTGTCGAATTTGCTTAGAGCAACTAACCAGTTTAGATGATGCCAGCAGTCATTTGGTAAATGAGCATGGCTTACGTGTGTTAGAGGACTTTGAACTGGGTCTAATTCCATATCATCTCAAGAAGGAGGACTGGAGATGCGTGATTTGCGATAGTGCGTTCGCGTCGTTACTTAGTTTGAACAGGCATACGACAGCCCATTACCAAAGCCACATTTGCCAGCAATGCGGCAAAAGCTACTTTGCATCAACAGGTCTAATTCAGCACATAAAAATGATGCATAGCAACGAGGAAGCGTACTGCAAACGCTGCGAAAGGTTGTTCCCCACAATGACGGAGAAATTGCAGCATCATAAAATTGAAAAACGTTGCATGAATTACCATTGTTTGAATTGCAACGAAAGATTTCCGACATGGAATGTGAGGCAACGTCACATGTCCGAAGCTCACAATATTGTCGAGGAAAGCATCACTTGCCCGAGATGTGATGCTCTCTTCCCTAATAAGACCACTTTGTACTCTCATTTAAGAATGAGCCATTTGCAGGAATCTTATGTTCATTTATGCACGTATTGTGGCAAAACGTTTTCATCCGAATTGAAATTAGATCGTCATGTTATGTCTAAACATGACGATTTTTAAGTTTTTCTGAGTTATATGTAATTTATTTTTACCAGTAAACAATAAAAGAATTTGGTTTTTTCAATATTTTTTAAAATAGAGCAATAACTCACAAAGTTGATTTGATGGAAGTCTACTTGTGTTACCATCTAACTTAGTCAAGGTTATATATGCTTCGAAAGAAGAGTTTTACGTTCTACATAGCATTATTAGATAGTTGCGTATAGTTGAAAATAAGGCATTCTTTTTGTTTCTAGATAAAGACGAAGGAATGAAAAAATCCGGAAAACATCAACAGCCTGTGCTCATTAAAAAAAGCGCTGCGATTTTACTGAATAACACAACTGCATACCCTTTTTGTTGCCGAAAATATAATAGTCGTTTTGTAATAGGTTGCAGTTTCTGCACAAACAATTTTGAAGATCCATCCTTATTTAGAAATCACGTTGACGACAAACATCAGAATGAAGATCGTTCAAAACCAATATGGCCAATATACAAGAAGGAAGCAGTACTCCGCGTAGATATCTCTGATTTGCGCTGCGTACATTGTGACGAACAAAAGTTCGATAATCTCGAAGATATAGCGAAACATTTGAATGATAACCACGATCTTAAAATAGATACAAAAGAACATTTGGGTTTGGTGCCCTTCAAATTACAATATGGCCGTTACTCCTGCCATTTGTGTGCAAAGAAATTTAGTGGTTTTGCACAATTGCTAACACATGGGGGTGGTCATTTTCCAATGCATATTTGCGAGAAATGTGGCCAGGGTTTCGAAAGTCTACAAAGAATCCAGAAACATACGGAGGTACAACACTCTGCCACGATTATTTGCCACGTATGCAAAAAGACATTTGACTCTTTAAAAGCTCGGAAGGAGCACAGACGCACTGACTTGAACTGTCGACCAATGAGGTGCAAATATTGCAAAGAGAGGTTTCTGTTTTATGAGCAGATGCTGTCTCACCTTGTTAAAGTTCATGGACTACCTAAAAAGGTGTTTAAATGCACGGAATGCGGTAAAGAATATAAAAGTCGTATTTCACTGTATTCTCATTTCAAAAGGACGCATACTGAAGATAATAAATGTGGAATTTGCGGTAAAGTGCTGCCGACACAGTACGACCTGAAGGTTCATCGTCTCACCCACACGGACACCCGTCCACATAAGTGTGCTCAATGCGACAAGGCGTTCGCTAGACGGCAGTGTCTCCTTAACCACTTAGCGAAACATGATGAGAGCAGAAAGCTGAATTGTCCTGCATGCAACTTAAGTTATGGAGTAAATTCAAAACTTAGAGAACACATAAAACTTCGCCATCCAAAGATTTTTGCAAAACGCTATGGCTCATCAAGTTCATAGAAGTGTTAGTGTTAGTTGTGTAATTTATTTTTTGTAGATTTAAAATAATATATGGGTATGAGACATTAGAGATCATTCAAAACTATTAACAGATTGACAAGAATACACAAATTTAACGATTTTCAATAATAATCTTATTTCTGAATCTTGTTCAGTTTCCACATGGTAGGTATATAAACACTTTTGTGTCGTTAAAAATATACTCTTAACGGTTTTATTAAAAATCTGAATGATAAGGGCATTTTTTTTTGTTCTAGACGACGCATATATGGCCAGGCGGAACGCCGGGTGTGTCTTGAAATATTCGACCGCGTACCCGTTCAGGCTTCCAGAAGAATCCATGGTTTGCGTCTATTGCTGTGACGGTTTTGACGATCCGGCCGAATTCCGGCAGCATATGAAAGATGAACACCTCGAGTTTAATGTGTCGATGGCGTTCGCTCATCTTAGTGAACTACACCTCAAGGTCGATTGCACAGAGCTAATGTGTCGCATATGCAAACAGCCTTTCGATGACATAGAGTCCTGCGTCAAACATTTGAGCCAATCGCACGAAATAAACCTTGACGGTGATATACCGCTTCAACCGTTTAAAGTTAATAAAGATAAATATGCATGCTCGATATGCGGATCAAAATCATACAGTTTGCGTCAGCTGAGTAGACACACACAAACTCATTTTCTCAAATTCACATGCGACTTATGTGGTAAATCTTACTCGTCGTCGACGTCTCTTAAAGCCCACATTAAATTCTCACACGTAGGCAATGCCCGAATATGTAGAAAATGTAAACAGACCTTTAGTTCATTGGAGGCTAAGAGGCTTCACATGGACGAAAGTACGAAATGTTGGCAGCATCTGTGTCACGTTTGTCATGGGAGATTTAAGACGTGGAATTTGAAACAGGCGCATTTGATTGAAGCTCATGATCAGCCCAAGAAGACGATCAACTGTCTAGAATGTTCGGAAGAGTTTGTAGACAAAAGGAAGTATAGGGCGCACTTCAATATGGCGCATACAGACAATAACTACATTTGCACTTGTTGCGGTAAAATATTTGCACAGAAACGCGATTTGAACGATCACCAAGTGATGCATACGAAAGAGAAACTTTTCCCTTGCACTTTTTGTTCAAAATCTTTTTCAAGAAAGAAAAATTTGGACCAGCATATGTGGGTACATAGAGAAGAAAAACGGTTCGGTTGCTCTATGTGTAACAAATTTTTCAACCAGAGAGTCAGCTGGAAGACTCATATGAGATCTTACCATCCTGGCTTAGTCGATTTTGATGAAGAAAAGAAAAACGTTAAAATAACTTTGTCCGTGAAAGGTGCCTAAACTGATAGTTAGGAACCTAAAAAGCAAATAGATGACTGAGGCCTTTTTTTGTTCTAGAAATCTTTGAGCGGGCCCAGGTGCGACGGAATGCTCGACTTATAATAGAATGCTCGACAGCATACCCGTTCAAGCTGCCAGAAGACGCACAAGTTTGTGTCTACTGCTACGATCGTTTAGAAGACCCGGCGATGTTCCGTAAACACATGGATGAAGAACACTCAATTTTCAAGGTGGAAATAGCGTTCGCCCATGTCTGTGAGGGATTCTTGAAAGTAGACATAACAGAATTGCGATGTCGTTTGTGCTTGGAGCAATATATAACTTTAGAAGAAATGACAGAACATTTAAATTCTGTTCACGATTTGGGTATCAAAGTTGAATACGATTTGGGTTTACAGCCCTTTATTTTGGAGAAATCCAAATGGGATTGTGCTATTTGCAATGAAAGATTTACCAATTTGCGCTCACTGAGCAGGCATACCCAGAAACATTTTGTTAGATTTACATGTGACACTTGCGGCAATTCGTATGTTACCATCACTTCTCTGAAACATCATATCGCGAGGAATCACAATGTAGCAAAGTATGTCTGCAGGAAGTGCAAGAAACCCTTCAACCATGTAACAGAACTGAAGGAGCACATGCTTAGCTCGAAGCGTTGTTTGATGCACGTATGTAACGTTTGCAACGACAGGTTCTACACGTGGTCCAACAAACAAGCACACATGAGAGAGGTACACGGCGCGCTTGAAAAGTCTTACGAATGTCAAGAATGCAACGCTGTTTTCACCAAGCGTAGCTCGTATAGAAATCATTTCAAGATAACACACACCGATGAAAACTTCCAATGTTCTTGTTGTGGACGAAGGTTTGAAACTAAATACAAGTTGGCTAGACATATGGTCACACATACGGGGGAGAAGGAGTTCGAATGTGAGGTGTGCTTGAAGCGGTTCCCCAGAAAGTCTACCCTCGACCAACACATGTGGATACATATGGCGATAAAAAAATGGCAATGCGAAACATGCGATAAACAATTCAATCAGAAAGTTAGTTGGAAGACGCATATGAAATCCCATCACCCTGAACTTTGTGACTTTTAGATTCGATTGTAGGAATTGTTACTTTAATTGTCCCCATTTAGTGTCGTATTTTTTAAATAAAAGAGAACATATTTTGTCGAAAACGAATAATGTGCCAACAACAGTGCAAATAATTAAAATGTTTAAAGATAATTCACATAATCACATCATGTTGCTTGAAGGGATTTCTTTTGTTTAAGGTACAAAATAATATGAACTGTAAAGTACACAGACATAGCTGTTAAGTTTGCTAGAAAGCGCTCGAATTTATTGTACCTAGTTAGTCACAGTGAAAATTCTGTTATATGATATTTTGCCAGTACTACCTATCATAAATATCGTATGCGTGAAACTTGTTTTTTTGTTAAAAATATTGTTAAAATTAAGTTTTCAATAAATGGTGCATGATTTTGGAATTTATGCATTTTTATTCACACGGTTGAGTTGGTTATTTAGATTAAATTCAGCAAACTAGCTGATCTATTGACATACGACCAATAAATTAGTCTTATATGCAATCTAGTCTAATATACATTTTTACCCGACTACGGCGAAGCAAAAAGAAGGGTTATGATTTTAACCCGTATATATGTGTGTAGCGATGGGCGTTTTAAAACGTAAATAGTTTCTGTAACTATGTATTGGTGCAATAACCGAAATACGGTATTCGGTATTACGAAAACTATGTATTTCCCGAAACTATTTATTGGGAATAACTGAGAAGCATGTTTCAAATCTCAAGTTATTGGAAGTCATGCATTATTTGACAAGAGTGTCCCTTTCTCACTTACGAGGTTTGCAAAAGACCGTCCTGCTATCAAGGAATAATTTCTCGTGCGGAAGTGTTTCAGAACACGTACGAGCAACGAAAAAACACAGGAGGACGTTCCAAGTCTACGTTCTGAAAGCAACGGTTCGGTCTGACAACAGGACGGACTATCGCAAATCACGCAAGTGTGAAAGGGACAGCAATACCGCACAATACCATGTTTACCACACTAACGCTATAACACCGATAACCACAGATAACTGGTAACGTAGAAATACCAATACCCTCCAATACCAGTATCGTTTTCTCGGTCGCCGATACATAGTTATTAAAATAAATAGTTTCAAAACCCGTTATTGGGTACTGATAACCAGTTACGTTTCGGTATTGGAAAATCACGTACCGACCCACCTCTATATGTGTGTACATCTGTTCCCGCATAACTTCTAAACTACTTATTTTAGCATTATGTTCTGTATTAAATAATGAAGGAAGTTGAAAATACAAGGAAATTTTATCAGGCTTCGACTTCACTCTTCTTATTAGCTCTGAAGCACATCCCACACAAATCGTCCGACTTATTTACCTACTGTAACCTCTTTCTAACAAGTAGGAGTGAGCGAGATAACTGAGTGACGACTGTATGGACCGTCACCTGATCGTACCCGCAAGTTGCGCGTCGCGTCAGGCGTTATTACGGATGCGGCAAGCCTGCGTAGCTATAGGTAGTTTAAAATAATATCATAAGAAAAACCACCATCACATTTTTACACAGACTTCACATATTTTTTTTATCGACAGCTTTGACATAAAAAGAAAAACAAAATAGATTTAAAAAGAGTTCCCAACATCCTCCGGGCGCAGAGCTGCGTACGCGCAGCACAAAAATATAACATAAAACACACTAATAAAAGTAATATAATTCAAAATTTTAACCTATATTTTATAGGGTTCAAGAGATTGTTCGGCGGACAAACATTGATAACTGGCGTCATAATATATCAGGCGAGTTAAATCCCGCCGATTTGCCCTCACGTGGTTGTAACTCAAAAGCGCTAGCCGAGAGTGAATGGTGGAAAGTCCCTGCGTGGTTATATGAGTCAGACTGGCCGAATTCAAAGGATGAGCCTTCGTTTGTTTTAGAGGAAGAGCTAGATACTCATTCAGTATCTGTACGCAAGGAAGATGCCTTTTCAGCACGGCTAGAGTATTTTGGAAATTATAATAAAATTGTAAAAATGTGATGGTGGTTTTTCTTATGATATTATTTTAAACTACCTATAGCTACGCAGGCTTGCCGCATCCGTAATATATATGAGCGCACGTTGACGCTCCTACATGAACGCTCTGCGTCGCGCGGTCTAATCAAACATATGGTAATCTATGAGCGCGCGTTGACGCTTCTACATGAACGCTCTGCGTCGCGCGGTCTAATCAAACATATGGTAATCTATGAGCGCGCGTTGACGCTTCTACATGAACGCTCTGCGTCGCGCGGTCTAATCAAACATATGGTAATCTATGAGCGCGCGTTGACGCTTCTACATGAACGCTCTGCGTCGCGCGGTCTAATCAAACATATGGTAATCTATGAGCGCGCGTTGACGCTTCTACATGAACGCTCTGCGTCGCGCGGTCTAATCAAACATATGGTAATCTATGAGCGCGCGTTGACGCTTCTACATGAACGCTCTGCGTCGCGCGGTCTAATCAAACATATGGTAATCTATGAGCGCGCGTTGACGCTTCTACATGAACGCTCTGCGTCGCGCGGTCTAATCAAACATATGGTAATCTATGAGCGCGCGTTGACGCTTCTACATGAACTCTCATAGATTACCATATGTTTGATTTGACCGCGCCTGACGCGCCTGACGCGCCGCGAAACGTCCCGCGTCTCCCTAAGCGAGGCATTAAAGAGCTGTATGTACAACACTTCTCAGTTTCTTCGCGGCTGTACATACTGTACAATATCTTTGAAACCCTGAATGAATTAATTATTAAAATTTTGTAAAGCAAATTTAATCTTTACGTGCGATGATAAAAAATGGATTTAAAAAATATTGTTGCGATTTCAAAGTTATTAATTTCGAATGCATTTACAAATTATTTGATATTAAATACATAACTTCTATAACACAAAAAAAGAAATTTTGCCGTGAAATTTAATAACATACTTCTAGGAACTTATGTATGTGCTAAATTAGCAAAACATGAGTTTACTATACGAGGTAAGGTTGGCGAATCTTTTGATTAAATTTGTGTAAGAATCTAAAAAAAATTTTGTGAATAGTGCATAGGTTGTATAGAACACCTAAGTACTTCATCGGTAGGTAATAAATGAGTAAACTTTAATATAATGAAATTAAAAAAATAAATAAGGAAAGAGTAAAGCTTACATCAAACCCATAATAGCGTAATAATATTAAGTATTCTGCCAAAACATTAAATCTCGATAGGGTGACAGCTGTTTTTGCATAAGGTTCTTATCCTTGCCACTCTCACCGCGTGCTTTACTTCACTTCTGGTTCCTCTAATATACACTTTCTTAAGGCGCTAAGTATAGCCAAATCGCAATATTCAATTCAAATTCATGAAATAATGGTTAAAGCTATCACCATGGAAAAAATATATAACATACTTCAAACAATGAAAAACAAATTGTATTGAACAGAATCATAAAAATCACAAAAACTGATGAAAAAAATATCCTGTAGACCCTGTATTTTGCATTAATTGCAAATTCTCTCGGAAACACAATATTTGTTTATGTTGAAACCAACACACAAAATCGGCCATTTTAATACCTTCAATTTATCTTGAACGGATTTTTTTTTACTTATTTGAAAGCCAAGAAAAGTAATAAAAACATCGAAATCTCGAGAATTTTGCGTTCGGCCTTGACGTAACCGCCGCGATGGTACCCACACTGATCTGAACTTAAAATGACTAGGGCGTTACGGTCGATATTATATTGTCATGCATCAACCTGCTCAGATTGAGTGTACTTCGCGCCTTAAGAAAAAAACCGTTGACGGGTGGGTGGGTGGCCTGTGGTAGGGAAAGGTTGCTTACTTTTGTGAGTGGATGAGAAGTCACACGGGTTTTTTTAAGGGGTATTTTTAATAACTTACTTATGCCTTAAAATCGTAAGGCAGCTATCTCAGTGGTTTACTGCTAACGGTCTTGCACTGAACTTGACATAAACCCACTTTCTTCACCTGAACTTAGCAGGAAAGAAAAAAGATCAGCTGTCAGTGTTGCGTAACGGTACTATAATCGGTCAGGTAGAATCCACCACATTCCTTGGCTTTGAAATCGACGATAGGCTTACGTGGAATAGTCACATCGACAAACTATGCGGTAAGTTGGGTGGCGCATGTTTTGCCCTGTGGCGCCTCTCACGCACAGTTCCAAGGGATGTGTCCACTCCTTACTGCAGTATGTCGCAGAGCTTTGGGGTTGTGCTGCGGACTGGCTGCGTGCCTTTCGGTTACAAAAAAGGGCAGTTAGAGCGATAGTGCAAGTATCGCAGTTCACGTCAGCTAAACCATACTTTACGTCTCTGGGTATACTCACCTTACCCTCGATAGTCATTATGCAAGTCGCTTCATATGCCAGAGGAAACCTTGACTCATACACGCGACGAGGCGACGGGCACAGGCACGATACGCGGGGCGCGGGTAAGCTGGCGAGCGTGCCGCACCGGCTCGCGAAGACCGCGCGGCTGACGCACGTGCTGGGCGCGCGCGTTAACAACCATCTGCCCCAGTACATTACCGACGCGCCAAATGACAAGATGTTTAGAAACAGGTTAAAGGGCTGGTTAGTCGAAAAGTCATTCTACACAACTGAAGAGTTTTTCGAAATGTAAATTTTTAATTACAATAACTAAACATTTTTAGTGACATCGTAATTTATCAATTTTTGTTTTATTTTTCATTTGAATATTCTTTATTGTTTTCGACATTTATTTACTATATTTAAGACTATTAGGTAATTACTTAATATGTTAATTTTACTATTTTAATGACGTGTAATGGATATTACCATTAAATAATTATGAATTATTTAACACGTCATAGACGATAAAAACACCTATTGCTTTGAGTATTGCAATATTGTTGATACCAATAGAACATTTTGTTTCTTTTTCTTTCTAGAGATAGCCGTAAAGCCAGATCCAAGCTCAGTTGAGATGACAAGAGTGAACGCGCAAATATTATTGAGATGTGCCACAGTTTATCCGTTCAGACTACGAGGGAAGTTGTTGCTTTGCGTATTTTGTGACGAGCAGTTCAGCGATCCTGATGAATTCAGGTTGCACATGGTCAAAAACCACGACAAGTTCAACATGAACACCGCGTTTGCACATTGCAAGAAATCCAATGAAAGGTACTTGAAGGTTGATTGCTCAACTATCACTTGCAAATTCTGCAATGCGCCGTATAATAAACTAGAAGAGGTAGCGTTACATGTCAAACGCGATCACGATTGCAAAAAGCTCAGTTTAGATTACGAAATTGGTCTTCAGCCGTACATACTGTTTAAGGATAAGTTTGATTGTTACTTTTGCGATGAAAAATTGGCATCATTGACAAGCCTGTGCCGTCACACGGCTTTGCACTACCTGAAGTATACTTGTGACACATGTGGAAAAAGTTATACATCCAAGGAATCTTTGAGTTACCACATTAAGTGCTCGCACGGTGGTACAATTTTCTGCAGAAAATGTCAAACAGAATTTCCCAACGCGGAAAAGAAAAGTGAGCATTTGCGAGAGTCTGAACGCTGCCGTCCATGTCTTTGTTTGATCTGTGGAGAGAGATTTTTATCTTGGGAGCTGAAACAGAAGCATCTAGTGAATGAGCACGGGCAACAACCAACAACTTACAACTGCCCTGAATGCAATGAATCTTTTGAAAAGAGAGGTGTTTACTACAGACATTTCAAAGTTAACCACACGGAGAAGAATTTCGTGTGCGCGTGTTGCGGATTAAAGTTCTGCGATAGAAAAAGTCTAGAAGAACATAAAATTCGTCACACAAGAGAAAAAAATTATCGCTGTAATGTGTGTTCTAAATCATTTTCAAGAAAAAAAAGTTTGAAACAACATTTGTGGGTGCATAGTGAAACGAAACGGTTTGTCTGTACCTTATGCAACAAGCAGTTTGCGCAGAATGTCAGCTTGCGAGGTCACATGAGGTCACACCACTCTGATACATTGCAATAATTGTTTTACTTGAACGATTGAATAAATATGACATTAAAACTGTAAAGCTTTTCTATCTTATTTTCAAACCTCTAGATAGTTGCGTAGATAGGTAGAGTTTGGTATGACATATTGACCAATTTCTTTTTGTTTTAGGGTTCACACTGGATATACATGGAAGTAGTGAAAAAAAGAAAATTGTCTTTGTCTACCAGACTCCACAAAGGCGTAACGCCGAGTTGATACTTAATCATTCCACAGCTTACCCCTTCAAATCGCGACATAGTCAAATACTTTGCGCTTATTGTCATGGCGAATACGCTGACCTACCGAAATTAAGACAGCATATGAAACAAGAACATGTTAAAGCTGATTGCAAAAATGTGTTTTATAGGACTCACGATAATCTAATTAATGTTGATATAACTGAATTGAAATGTAGAATTTGCTCACAAGATATGCAGGATATCGATACATTGATGGCACATCTGTCACGTGAACATGAGAAAGCTGTTAAATTTGATGCTCGCTTTGGTGTTATGCCGTACAAGCAAAATTCTGATAATAACTGGCTTTGTGTTTATTGCAAGAAAACATTTATAGAATTCTTGCAATTCAAGAGACATATAGTTTATCACTTTATGAACTTTTCCTGTGATAAATGTGGCTCTACTTTTGTGTCAGATCAAGCCTTGCGAGATCACTGCCGCCAAGTAAAATGTTTCCGAAACTCATATAAACCCAGGAATGGAGAAGTCCTAAAATCAAGATCAAACGCTCAAATTATTCTGCAGTGCTCAACCGCTATGCCTTTTCGTGTCTGGAACAATAATTTCAACTGTATCTTTTGTCGGAATCAGTTTAGTGAGCCTTGTGCACTTAGAAGTCATTTCACGAATATTCACCCTGACTATGATGTCCAATCGGCCTTTTACAAGAATTTAAGAATGGGATTTCTTTTCGTTGACATCACCAATCTTCAGTGTAAAGAGTGCTTTATGTCATTCGAGTCTTTCCAGACGTTGAGCTTTCATTTGAAGAATGATCACCAACAACCGCTCGCTGATGACTGCCAGTTAGGTGTTATACCTTTCCGTCTAAACGACGGCTCTGTATGGAAATGCACGATTTGCCCTAATCAATTTAAAGATTTCGTGTCGCTGAAGAAACACACCACAGAACATTTCCAAAATTATGTTTGTGACACTTGCGGTGAAGGTTTTGTTACAGAATCAGATATGATTGCTCATACAAAAGTTCCACATGAAAACATTTATAACTGCAGTCGCTGCATAGCGACTTTCCCGTCATTAGATCAGAGAAACCATCACATTAGGACTCAACATACCAGTACGCCATATATGTGTGTTTATTGCAAAGAAAAGCCTCGCTTTTCTAACTGGGAGCTGCGTAAAAAGCATTTAATGGAGGTTCATAATTTCAAGACTGGACCCGACAAGTATGAATGTACAGCTTGTCAGAAGTCTTTTTCAACAAGATCTGGAAAGTATAATCATATGGCGAGATTCCATAGGCTTAAAAAAGAGACTGAACTGAATTTTCCATGCAATATTTGTCCTAGAGCATTCACGACTAAGCTGTTTTTGGACAAGCATATGGCAAAGAAGCACTTCGATGCGTAATCATAAGGTTGTTAATTCTATAATAAGTATTCAAAATAATTGGCAGATATTTATGGCCTAGTGTTTATAATATACTTCCCGCAAAACCTAGATCGCAACCTTTACTGGTACATAATAATGATGAAGTTCTTTTCTTTTTTAGGGTCCACAAGGAAACTTAAAGAAAAGAATGAGAAAGAAGTAAAGCCAAAAAAGAAATTATTCGAAAGATCTGTCAATCAGAATCCGCAACGTCAAAACGCAGTACTGATTTTAAAACACTCAACTGCTATACCGTTTAAGACGCGATTCAATAGGATAATATGCTCTTACTGTCACGATGAACTGGAGCCCATGTCGGCACTAAGAGACCACATCAAAGCTGAACACTACAACGCCGATCACAACAGTGCATTTTACAAAGTAGTCGATGATCTAAAAATTGATATCACAGAATTAAAATGCAACATTTGCTCACAAAATATCACAGACATTAACACACTCATGACTCATTTATCTCAAGATCACGATATTCCAGTAAATTTTGATGTGCCATTTGGAGTCCTGCCTTACCGGCAAGGACCTACTGGCCTGTGGATGTGTCTTCACTGCGATAAAAGTTACTCAGATTTCTCGCAAATCAACGGACATTTACGGAGTCATATTAAGATATTTACTTGTGAAAAATGTAGCGCAACATTTTTGTCGGAACACGGACTTAAACAGCACGAACGCAACTTTAAATGTTACAAGGCGACATACAAGCCACGGTTCGGAAAGTCATTGAAGCATCGCAGTAATACTGAAATAATTCTTGAATGTTCCACTGCCCGTCCATTTAGAACCTGGGGCCAGAACTTCAACTGTGTTTTCTGTCGTGTTCAGTCCAATGATCCTGATGGATTGAGAACGCATATGGCCTCGCGTCATGCGAATTACAACATACAACACGTATTTAGTAGAAAATTACGAAAAGAGTTCCTCAAAATTGACATAACTGATCTTCAATGTAAGCTTTGCTTCATGGCTATTGATTCTCTAGACGAGTTGTTAGTGCATTTGAAGAACGATCATAAACAGCCTATCAACTCTGACGTCCAACCGGGAGTGTTGCCTTTCAAACTAAACGATGGCTCTTGCTGGCAATGTGCTATATGCAAAATCCAGTTCACAGATTTCTTATCCTTGAAGAAACACACAGCGGAACATTACCAGAACTACGTTTGCGATACGTGCGGTGAAGGTTTTATTACAGAGACGGCCCTCATAGCGCATACAAGAATACCACACGATAACAAGTACACCTGCACAAGATGCGTAGCCACTTTCTCCACTTTAGAAGAGAGAAATATACACGTTAAAACGCAACACACCACTTTGCCATATCTATGCAATTATTGTAAAGAGAAACCAAGATTTGCAACGTGGGAGCTGAGAAAGAGACATCTGATGGAGTTTCACAACTATAAACCCGGAGCTGAAGTGTACGAGTGTACAACTTGTCATATGACTTTTAAGTCGAGGTCTCAGAAATACCATCACAATGTTAAAGCTCACCGCACGAAAAAGGAGACAGATTGTAATAATTTTCCATGTATGCAGTGTTCTCGTGGGTTCGCTAGCAAACTAGCTTTAGATAAGCATATCGCTAAAAAGCACTTTCTTGTTTGATCTCAGCATATGCATTATCCGGTATTAGACTAGACTGTAGGCATAATAAAAAGTAATCTCAGATCTGTTAAAAACCTCTTGTGCTGTAGCTATAGGAATCCGAGACTGATTTACGTAAGTTGGAAGTTGTCAAAATGTTAACTATGTGGTTAAACAATCAACCGTCTATACTTTAAGGTAGGTGAGCTTATGAAACAATATTTTCTGAAATCGCAAAAACTTTTGGAGTTTTCAGCTGGCTGATTGATCAACTTAGTATGAAGTCCTAATTTTATTTGCAATTTCGGAAAAGTCGTAGAACAAAAGTTACAGTGCCACGTGTAGAAGTTACTCTTATAGCCTACAACTTTTTGTAACACTCTGTTTGCAATATAAATGAAATAAAACTAATAAATATAATAATAAATAAATATATTTATCCTCCATATTAGACTTTTTTACACTTTGTATAATATTTTTAAGATTTTAGAAACTACAAATGTTTTTTTCGGACGTATTAGGCCTTTAGGCTGGCTTTTTAATTTATCTGTTTGCATATGTATGTATATTCATGTAATTAATAATAAAAGTACATTTTAAGGTAAATAAATTATTCTAGATAATAAGAAAACTTTCTCAATTTGTTTTATTCTAAAAGGTTGTAAATACACAGCAATTTATTTCTAAACAAAATTTGACGATATTTCCAAGAATTATCCAGAAACAAGGCGTGCTTACTTTAGTCTGAGGGGATATATTCTTGAAGTCAGCTTTTCATAGAATGAAGAAGTAAATATAAAAGATATCTGACACGAATTTTCTATTTTTAGGACGGTGCAAGCAAACAGAAAATGACAATATAATAATATTAGAGGCTGAAGAAACTGCCTCAGTGGAGATTGGTGTCGAGAAGCGCCGATACCAGCGGAGCGTAAGAGCTGTTGCTCGTCTCAACACCAAGAGAAACGCTAGCTCTATTCTAGAGTGCTGGACGATATGTCCGTTCAGATGGAAAAGAAACAGATTTAAATGCGCATACTGTGAAGCGAACTTTACAGACTGCGAATCTCTTAGAGAGCATGTAAAAATTTGCTCTTCGCATAATAGCGTTACAGAAATCTACAGTAAATTCAAAGAAATGTCCCTAATAAATGTAGATTTGACGGGCGCCTTGTGCCGCCTATGCACCGTTCCTCTTACGGACGTGTCCCAGATGCGTGACCACGTTATTGATCACGGGTACAAGTTCGATTCGAATCACCCTGATGGAGTCATACCATTCTGTTTAGATAAAGAATCTTGGAGGTGCGTCATTTGTCAAGAGAAATTCAATAACTTTCTGAAACTATACGAGCATATGAATGTGCATTATCAGCATTATATTTGCGCAATATGTGGCAAGGGATATATGACAGGACAGAGACTTAGGAAGCATTCGGAAGTGCATGTTACTGGATCGTTTCCTTGCAAGGATTGCGGTAGGATTTTTAACATGCGCGCTGCTAGAGATTATCACAAAGCTCACGCGCACGCCAAAGTGCCGCGGTACGAGTGTCCCCAATGCAATATGCGTTTTGATGGCTACTACGATAGAATGAATCACCTGAATGAGGCTCACAGCGAAAAGGAAGTGATGTACAGTTGCTCGCATTGCGATTTATCCTTCAAAACGAGTGGCAAAAGAGCCATTCATGTTCGCACTGTTCATTTTCCGCCACAACGAGACTTCCAGTGCCGTTATTGCGAATGGCAGTTCAGAACTGCATATGAATTGAAAAGGCACATGGTAAAACATACGGGGGAGAGAAATTTTCACTGTAATGTCTGTGGGAAGTCATATCCGAGAAATAGAGCTTTGAAGACTCATCTGAAGACTCACGAGGACTTAAAACAGAAACAAATGTTTTCGCAAATAAGAGTTAACTTGCCCGATTTAACGGATTTGCTACCGGTGGCGCATGAAAAACTTTAGATAGAACTGTTGGAAACGAAATTATTACTTACGTTTAATAAAGTTTTTGTCGTAGAAATATGGTTTGCTTTATTTTGCAATATTTTAAGGTATTATTATCCAGTGCCTCGTTAAGATTATTAGAATTTGAAGACATTAAAGGAAAGTTAAGTCGTGTCTACGATTCTTATGAAACTAAAAGGTTATCTACCAAAAATGCATGACTGTGTTTTGGGCAAGATTTCATCGAAAATGCATAACACACTGTTATTTTCTTTTTAGGTTCCGCTATAGGAGACGCAAAGGCAAGTGTAGGGGAAAATAGATCTGTTAGGAAGTTAAAGGAAAACGTTAGTGCTCGTCAGATGCGAAGGAGACGGCGAGCCAACAATGAACTTCCGGAAGAATCCGAGAAACGTATTTCAAAAACAATGATGCGGAGAAATGCCATGACTCTTCTAGAATGTTCTACTGCTTGGGCCTTTCGTTGGTTTCACAGCGCATTTTTCTGTTCATACTGTGACAAGAAATTCGTAGACGTTTCACCTCTCAGGGAGCATGTCAAGCATTGCCATATAAATTTACCTCCTACCAATAAAGTTTTCTCTAAATTGACTGAAAATAATATGGTAAAAGTAGACGTTACGGATCTTACTTGTAGATTGTGTAATATCACTTTGGATGGGATTGATGTTTTAAAGATTCATTTGATAAACGTTCACGGGAAAATAATACATCAGGAATACAGTGACGGAATTTTACCGTTCAAGTTGCAACAAGACAGTTATTATTGCCAAAAATGTTTCGCGCATTTTATTACTTTCTCAAAAATGAATGAGCACATTAACACGCATTATCAGAATTATATTTGTGACACATGTGGCAAAGCATTTGTATCTAAGTCTCGGTTTCGTACTCACGTCCAGTCTCACGAAATTGGAAGCTTTCCTTGTGGTGAATGCGATGAAATACTAGAAACGAGAGCTGCTCGAATGTGTCATCGATTGAAAATACATAAAAAGGGCATAAGGTACACCTGTCCTCGGTGTCCAGAAGTATTCACTACTTACTATGCAAGAGCCAAGCATTTAGTAGACGCTCATTCTCAATTACAAAGAGATTATACTTGCTCGACTTGCGGTAAATCTTTTGAGACCAGTTGTAAACGCGCAGCTCATATTAGATTAGCTCATAAACCGGCATCAAAGAGATATCAATGTCCAAATTGCACTTGGAATTTTATCAACAAGTCCAAATTGAAAAGACATTTATTGGCCCATGGAAATAATTATGATCAAACGATATTAACATAAGACATAGGTACACAATGAAGACTTACAAATGTGTATCTCTGTTTTTAGGATTGGCGACCACAGTAACAACAGAAACCGAGACATCAGTGCCTTTTAAGATAAAATGGAAGAGGAAACGTCGTTTAGTGGAGGATAAAGCAAATGCAGCTTTTATACTTGACCATTCAAACGCTGTGCCATTCAGGTTTCATCGAGGGAAGTTTATGTGTGCTTTCTGTCCGCAGACTTGTGTTAACGTAGGTGAAATAAGGAATCATACTGAAAATCACGACGGACAAGATGTGTTCATGACACGTGAAGTTCGTAACGCATTTCCTCTAAGAGTTGACATATCTAACTTATCCTGTAAAATATGCCGAGAAAACGTTGACACGTTAAAGGATCTGAAAATACATTTAACTGCTTCACATGCTATTAAATGCGATCCCGAGCTTGAAGAGTACAGTGACGGTGTAGTGCCATTTATATTAACAGAAGATGAACTAAGGTGTGTAATCTGCAATGAGCTATTTGAAAGTTTTTTGACTTTAGTTTTTCATATGAACAAGCATTATCAAACATATGTCTGCCATATTTGTGGTAAGGGTTTCTCAGCAAAGTATAAGTTGAGTAGTCATAAATTTATTCATGAGGTAGGACACTTTCCTTGTTCTAAATGCACCCAGATATTCCCTAATCGCAAGGAGAAGAATAAACATGTAGCTACATTTCATGGTCCTAAAGTAAGGAATAGGTGCCCGGTATGTGATATGTACTTTGATTCTTACCATTCTCGACAAAAGCATTTGACTACAAACCATGGTCAGAAGTCCGAATATAAATGTAGTTTATGTCCAGCAGTATTTGTTAGTTGCACTCACAGGTATTCACATATGACAAAAGTACACAAAATGAATAAAAACATTTGAGTTGATTTAATTAAGTTTATATATACTAACTATACAGGCGATTTGTTAAGAATACAATAAAGTTTTTTAAAGTACCTAATACAATTTTTTCTTTTGATCAGTTTATCCTTTTAAGGTAAATATACTTGTTAACATCCCAAATCGTCCCCACTGCAGGGGCATAGGTCTCATCCCATACACCGGGAGGTTCGGCCATACTCCCTACACGGGGCCGCTGGCTTAGAGGAGGTTGTGGGGCTAGTGGCCAACCCTAGTGTCAGAACTTACATAAACTTACGCAAAAGAAACCTTTAAAGATTTGCAAAGGGGACATTAATGCCTCACTTATGACACAGTGGCGTCGATTCGGTGTTTACGATTAAACTTATTTTACAGGACTAAACTAAATTTAAGCGTCCTGCCCTTGTCTTTTCGATATAGAAAGAAAAAGACAGAACACTTAAGTTTAATCGTGAAAACCGAATCGACACCAATATAGTTCCTTCATACTAAAAGTTGTAAAACGTCTCACTCGATCAGACATCACCATAAGTATTTTGATGAGAAAGTTACTTTGCCTAAAAATTCACTGAAATTGAGGTGTCGAATCTTATGAAATCGAAGAATCCATGTTATTTTTTTAAAGAATTTATAAATATCAAAAAACTGGACTGTCAAAGTGGAAGTGAAAATAATTATAAGTGTGACCTTTGTGGCAAAAGCAACAGCCGGCAACGTTGCTGTGTTATAGACATCTTCATAAAAAGGACACGTGCTTCGTCAGTGACTTATGGGACTCCCAGTTGTGCGCGGCAATGAGGTCTTAGAAATGACTTATAAAACATCATTCTGATATAGTTTCCAATAGTTTTGCGTCTCGTGTACTCCAATACTCGTTTCACAAATAAATAATGCAAAGAAACCTTTTTAGTTTAGTTTTACACGACACGACATCACTTTAAAATTGTTATGTTTAAACACCTACTCATAATTCGAGGTTGGAGTGATATAATGGTGTCGATTCGGTGTTTACAATTAAACTTATTTGACAGGACTAAATTTAAACAGCCTATCCTTGTCTTTTCGATACAGAGAGAAAAAGACAAAACACTTAAATTAAGTTCTGTCAAATAAGTTTAATCGTGAAAATCGAATCGACACCATTTTAGAATATTTTAGACGTCTACTTACAAAAAGTCCTCAGCAATAGGATATTTTACATCTCAAAGTACTTTGTGTTTCTAAAATTCCTACTGACGTGTCGTATTTGTATTCTTCTGAAGCCTCTTCTTGATTAACAGAATGGCTGAAGATGACTGGCTGAATGGCAAAACTGTTAGTATTAAAACTCATTATTATTTTGACCTACCTATGTTTAATTTTATTTAATACACGTAAAATATCATTACCGAGAATTCTTTCTTTTTCTAGGATCCGAATCCGAATCTGATGCAACGGAAGATCGGACAATCACTCGGAAAGTTAAACGGAAGTGCGATGGTTGGAGGCAAAACGCACGCATTATGCTTGAATCCACTAATATATTTCCATTTAGATGGCAATCTGGACGATTTTTCTGTGCCTTTTGTCGTGACAACTTTGCACAGTTTGAAGAACTCATAGCGCATTCTATCGAACAGACAGAGAAACACAGGAATGTTGAAATGCTTCTTCGGACTTGCCGTGTGCAGTCCCGCGTGAAAGTGGAAGTATCGAACCTTCAATGTGAAATATGTAGTGTAGCCTTAGAAAATGTAGAAGGAGCTCGACAACATTTGACTGATGTCCACAAGAAATGCTTTATTGCGGATCATGATATTGGCGTGATGCCATTTTTGATAAAGGGCCAAGACTTTGGTTGTGCAAATTGTAATGAACGCTTTCCACTATTTCAACGCTTGATTGTCCATATGAACAAGCATTTACCCCACATTGTTTGCCCTCGATGTGGCAAGGGATATTCTACGGACTTGCTGCTATCCCAAATCGTCCCCACTGCAGGGGCATAGGTCTCATCCCATACACCGGGAGGTTCGGCCATACTCCCTACACGGGGCCGCTGGCTTAGAGGAGGTTGTGGGGCTAGTGGCCAACCCTAGTGTCAGAACTTACATAAACTTACGCAAAAGAAACCTTTAAAGATTTGCAAAGGGGACATTAATGCCTCACTTATGACACAGTGGCGTCGATTCGGTGTTTACGATTAAACTTATTTTACAGGACTAAACAAAATTTAAGCGTCCTGCCCTTGTCTTTTCGATATAGAAAGAAAAAGACAGAACACTTAAGTTTAATCGTGAAACCGAATCGACACCAATATAGTTCCTTCATACTAAAAGTTGTAAAACGTCTCACTCGATCAGACATCACCATAAGTATTTTGATGAGAAAGTTACTTTGCCTAAAAATTCACTGAAATTGAGGTGTCGAATCTTATGAAATCGAAGAATCCATGTTATTTTTTTAAAGAATTTATAAATATCAAAAAACTGGACTGTCAAAGTGGAAGTGAAAATAATTATAAGTGTGACCTTTGTGGCAAAAGCAACAGCCGGCAACGTTGCTGTGTTATAGACATCTTCATAAAAAGGACACGTGCTTCGTCAGTGACTTATGGGACTCCCAGTTGTGCGCGGCAATGAGGTCTTAGAAATGACTTATAAAACATCATTCTGATATAGTTTCCAATAGTTTTGCGTCTCGTGTACTCCAATACTCGTTTCACAAATAAATAATGCAAAGAAACCTTTTTAGTTTAGTTTTACACGACACGACATCACTTTAAAATTGTTATGTTTAAACACCTACTCATAATTCGAGGTTGGAGTGATATAATGGTGTCGATTCGGTGTTTACAATTAAACTTATTTGACAGGACTAAATTTAAACAGCCTATCCTTGTCTTTTCGATACAGAGAGAAAAAGACAAAACACTTAAATTAAGTTCTGTCAAATAAGTTTAATCGTGAAAATCGAATCGACACCATTTTAGAATATTTTAGACGTCTACTTACAAAAAGTCCTCAGCAATAGGATATTTTACATCTCAAAGTACTTTGTGTTTCTAAAATTCCTACTGACGTGTCGTATTTGTATTCTTCTGAAGCCTCTTCTTGATTAACAGAATGGCTGAAGATGACTGGCTGAATGGCAAAACTGTTAGTATTAAAACTCATTATTATTTTGACCTACCTATGTTTAATTTTATTTAATACACGTAAAATATCATTACCGAGAATTCTTTCTTTTTCTAGGATCCGAATCCGAATCTGATGCAACGGAAGATCGGACAATCACTTGGAAAGTTAAACGGAAGTGCGATGATTGGAGGCAAAACGCACGCATTATGCTTGAATCCACTAATATATTTCCATTTAGATGGCAATCTGGACGATTTTTCTGTGCCTTTTGTCGTGACAACTTTGCACAGTTTGAAGAACTCATAGCGCATTCTATCGAACAGACAGAGAAACACAGGAATGTTGAAATGCTTCTTCGGACTTGCCGTGTGCAGTCTCGCGTGAAAGTGGAAGTATCGAACCTTCAATGTGAAATATGTAGTGTAGCCTTAGAAAATGTAGAAGGAGCTCGACAACATTTGACTGATGTCCACAAGAAATGCTTTATTGCGGATCATGATATTGGCGTGATGCCATTTTTGATAAAGGGCCAAGACTTTGGTTGTGCAAATTGTAATGAACGCTTTCCACTATTTCAACGCTTGATTGTCCATATGAACAAGCATTTACCCCACATTGTTTGCCCTCGATGTGGCAAGGGATATTCTACGGACTTGCTGCTACAAAGTCATCTAAAGACTCACAGCGAAGTTAAGGCGCCCAAAAATGAGAAAGTTTGGCGTTTGAAATGTCAGCTGTGCAATGAGAGGTTCAAGGAACATTACCAAAAGATGAAACACCTCCGAGAGGTACACAATTTTGTCGTGGAGTACCCGTGCCATTTGTGCCCGGCAAAGTTTTTTGCAATCCACAACAGAAAAGACCACATAAATCGCATTCATATTCGCGAAATGAAGTTCTCGTGTGATCATTGTTCTTATAAATGCGTCGATAAGAGAGCTCTTAGGCTGCACATGGTCCGTCACACCGGGGAAAAAGTACACAAATGTGAAATCTGTGACAAAAGCTTTGCTCGACCAAAAACACTTCAGAGCCACATGCGTATACATAACAAGAATAGCTGGCTCTTCTGTGAAATTTGCGACTATAAGTGTGCGCAAAAATGCAGTCTTAAAAATCATATGAATAAACACCACCCTGAAGTACCTTTGAAATAATTATAATATGTATGTGTTTTTTTATCATTATTGTTTGTATATTCTATCGTATTAAGTATTGTTTTTTTTACAATACTTGATTACGTGACAAATAGCGCGCACATGAAAATGCCAATATCGGGTTACTGTGGCTATTGTTTCAATCCAAAAGTTTTATGCAATCCATAACTTGTTACATAGGTGTACAGATAAAAAAATATCCTAAGGACCCTGTCGGACAATGAAACTTGGTTAGAAGAGAGGAAAGTGCTTCTGTATTTAAAATGATAATAACAATGATTAGATTAATTGATAAGATAAATACTTATTAGAATACTAACAAGTAACATCGAGCATCAGTTGGATTAGATGAGAAAACCGTACATTCCTATCGTGCTTCAATAACACATACCCGACTGGTAACGTTACATACAACTTTATAACCATTTCGTTATACAGGGTGTAACAAAATTGGTGTAGGACCCGTTAACTGGGGATTCTACTCATCGTACTGAACAACTTTTGTTCTACGACTTTGCTCAAATCGCAAAAAAATTGTTGGACTCTCCATACAAATTGATCATCTGTTTTGCCATTTTTGTATGGAGAATCCATAATTTTTTTTGCGATTTGACCAAAGTCGTAGAACAAAAGTTGTTCAGTACGATAACTAGAATCCCCAGTTAACGGATCCTACAACAATTTTGTTACACCTGTATAGGGATGGCACAGGAGGAATATTTGTCTTTTGTTTTAAACTTGTTTTGGGAGACTGAAGGTTTATCTTTGTATGTGACAGTCTGAAGTATACAGGGTGTAAGGGACAGGTTTCCGAAAACTTTAAGGGCTTGCTCAGTAGACGAAACTGAACAACTTTCCACAAGAATTTTTTTCAGGAAACGAAAAAAAAAATCGGCTTCTCCATACAAAATTATAAATTTGATTGGACAGTTTGTATGGAGAAGTCTATTTTTTTCTTCGTTTCCTGAAAAAAATTCTGGAAAGTTGTTCAGTTTCGTCTACTGAGCAAGCCCTTAAAGTTTTCGGAAACCTGTCCCTTACACCACCCTGTATAACCCTGTCTTTGTTTTCGCGCAGTAGTTGGTTAAAAATGGTAAGGACAGGATACAGTGGCGTTAATGTCTGCTTTCATATTATAAAGAATATATGCAAATAAAACGGAAAATTATATGTTAATGTTAATTATTTTATTCAGTTATTTATTGTAATCTCTCATTTATTACATAATGTGTAGAATATTATCGTAAGAAAATATACACGGAAACTGGTGTATACCAGCAAACCTCTGGTGTTAGTAATGTTAATAATGAACACTTATTGATGTCGATTCGGTTTTCACGATTCAACTTAGTTGACAGGACTAAACTAAATTTAAGCATCCTATCCTTGTCGTTTCGATACAGAAAGAAAAAGACAGAACGCTTAAATTAAGTTTAATCCTGTCATATAAGTTTAATCGTGAAAACCGAATCGACACCATTATATTTCTACAATTTCGTTGGTTGTAGGGCGTCTTCTGAGCCCGCCTGGTCCCTGTTACGTCGTCTTAACCAAAGCTGTTTGTCGCGCCCAACGCAACGCGGAAAAAAAGGCTCAGCTTTCTCTTTCAGTAGCTTAGCGTTAGAACGGAACAAACGCTTTTAATACTCGCGTCGCGCTTGAGATGTCGCCATGCTACTAGGGCTGGTATGAAGATAGCCAGTTCCCAATTGCGTTGAGGAATCTTTGTAAGGCCGCTTCCATCTGCGACATCATTATCATTCATTATAGGTGTGACGATGCCGTGGGTTTAAAAAATAAAAATAGAAACAAGAATAGAATCACCACAACAATTAAGGGGTTTATAGAGATATGTACCAGTTTCTGTTGAATTACGAACCCTGTTGGGTACAGAAAGTATTTCGGTTATTGGAAAGACCGGCAATATCTTATTTAAAATAGAGGGTGCAACAAAATGTAGGATGACTTTAAATTAGTTATTGATACGAAAGGCTATGCA
This sequence comes from Coleophora deauratella, assembly GCA_958295455.1. Classification (NCBI taxonomy): domain Eukaryota; kingdom Metazoa; phylum Arthropoda; class Insecta; order Lepidoptera; family Coleophoridae; genus Coleophora; species Coleophora deauratella. The sequence goes on from OY282415.1 coordinate 6,864,187, forward strand.
TGTACTCATGATAACAAACAACTTTTGACTTCTTACTAATTTGGCCGGTCAGTTGATCGATTTGTATGGAGAGTCCAAATATTTTTTTGCGATTTCTTCCTTGGCTTCATTTGAGAAAGTTGTTTGTTATTATGAGTACATACATGCATATCCTCCAGTATTAAGAACTAATTTAAAGTCACCATATAGAGGTAGGAACTGTTTACTAGGACTTCTGTTATTCACAGTGAATAACTTTTGTTAAACTATTTTGTTGAAATCGCAAAGAAAAATGGACTCTCCATACAAAATTGTCCAGTCAGCTGATTAATTTATATGAAGTCCACTTTTTGGTAAAGTAGTAAACGAAGTTATTAGTATGATGATGAATGAACCTCAGAAAACTGGTTCTGCACCTGTATTGTTTACACCATTTACTTAAGAAATTATAACTAGTAAATATTATAAAATATAAGTTTTCTAACATTATAGTAAAACATAAATCAAGGTTCGGAACCGGTTAACAAATACCGGTTAATTTCGTTCGAATTTCGGTTAACGATTCCGTTCAGGTTAAACCCGGTTTCCAGCTTAACCGGTAAATTTGAATAAAATATCGGTTAATCAGGGAGCGGTTTTGTAACCGAAATAAGAACGAAATTAACCGGTTAAAATTAAAACCAAACTTAAGTCAAGTTCAGGCGCGTCGCGCGGGTGCCACTGCCCGAGTTTTCTGCTCACTTTCTCGCATGCTTTCAACTGATCGCACGCGGCAAACATACCTACAACGTCGCATATTCTTCAAATTAACCGGTTAATTCCGTTCGAACGAAAAAATATCGGTTCTGGTTAAACCGGTTATATATACCGGTAACCAAAACCTGAACGAAACCTTAACCACAATTATTTCGATATCGGGGTCAATGACCGAAACCGGTTTTTTCAAAAAACCGGTTTCCGAACCCTGACATAAATATTATCTTCTGTTATATTTTTATTACTCTACTTTTAAAGACAGTCTCTGTCTTAATTATTAAATACAAGTACATAACCAATTTCCACTTTGTCTTTCATTTCACTTCAGATTTCCTCAACAATGTACGTTTCTTGTCTTCTTGAAAACAACACCATTCTTATCATTGTGACCTACAGCCCGACTACGATCTTTTGGCAGGTGGTGAAAGGCTGGAACTAACGCCGCCATCTTGAAAAATGACACTATTTGTATTAAACAAATGTCAGATTTGCGACCAAAGCGCCACCCTGTCAATGTCATCCATCTGCCAAAAGATCAGAATCAAACTGTAAATCTTAGTAAGGTTTATTTTTATCGTGTGGCACATTTACCATCATCACAGTGGCCATCATAAGGAATAGACGGCATTGCCTAGTGTGCACTTAGCATCAGCCGCAGTCACGTGTAGGGCATTTAGATTACTACTATTTTACTTTAAACAGGTCGCTACTCAAACTCTCAGAAACTTCGAAAAAGACTCAAGTATTATTTTCACTTCGTTATATTTGTACCATCTTGTGTTGACCATCATATATCTGGCTCTTCTGCGCTTTAGAAAGCAATAGATTCGTCCCACAACACGTGATCCAGTGATATTTCATCAAATTCATTGTTTATAAAAAGGGTGAATTTACGAATATTTTATTATTAAATGGAGTACTTAGTAATTACTTATGATAAATCTATATTTAATGTCTCAGAACAAAATTACTTAGAAGTCTCTTTCTTTTTCTAGGGCACCAATCAGGTGAAATGGGGATTCGAAAAATCCAATATAAACGGCAATTTGATGACTGGAGACACAACGTTCGCATTATTTTTAACTACACGAATGGTTTACCGTTCAAATGGCGGTCTGGACGATTCATGTGTGCTTTTTGTAGTGTCGCATTCCCGCATATCGATGAACTTAAAGCTCATGCAACAGAGCACAAACAAAATGAGATAGAAATAGAAAAAATAATAACAAAATCGAAGCCAGATATACGATGGAAAGTGGAAATAACTGATATGGAATGCAAACTTTGCTGTACGCCTTTAGAAGATATAGAAAGTGCTCGTAAACATTTAGTCGAAATTCACAAGAAATGTTTTCATAAAGATCATGACAGTGGAGCCATACCCTACAAAATAAAAGGAAACCGTTTCGTTTGCGCAAATTGTGATGAACAGTTTCTGCTTTTCCCTAATCTCGTTGTTCATATGAACACACATTACCCAGTCAGTGTATGCCCTCAATGTGGCAAGGCATTTTCAAATGTCTGGCTTTTGAAACAACACATTTCAAATATACATAGCGGTCTTAAGGCAATCAGAAAAAAAGAAATCAACCTGAAGAAATGTCAGTTTTGCAACGAAATATGTGTAGGATTTTACGGAAAGATGAAGCATCTTCGCGAGGTTCACGGCTTAGGTATGAAGCACGGGTGTGATTTGTGCCTGGCAAGTTTTGCTACGATTTACAGCAAACAAAAACACGTGAACCGTGTTCACGCGCGGGAATTGAACTTCTCGTGCGATAAGTGTCTTTACAAATGCTTCGATGGTAACGCCCTGAAAAGTCACATGATCAGCCACGGTAATATTGATAAAGTACTCAGTTGTGAAATCTGTGGCAAAGGATTTTCACGTCGTAAGAATTTATTAGCCCATGTGCGTATCCATGATAAGGCCAAATGGTTTGCCTGCGAAATATGTGATGATAAGTGTGCGAAACGATGGAATCTTCGAACTCACATGAAGAATCGTCATGCTGATAAATAATAGATTTTAAATAATTTCGTTGTTTCTGATTAACTGTTAACGTGAAAGCATTAAAATATGAAAACAAATCACTTGTTCTTATTGGTTTTCTCTGAGCAATACTTTCATTTATTTCTGTGTCTAGAGAATGTGAAGATTTGTATATGTGGTATTTATCGCTGTTTAAACAGGAAAAGCCATATTATTACAATTATTATCCGGATTATTGAAAAATGCTATCTTCAAATTGAATAAAACCGAGTGGGGCAGAGCTCCGCAGCAGTTCTTTTTTGCAATGCTACCTAATAACTTATCCATTCGTATGTCCTACTCGATTTTGTAAATAGTATTTTGTATCGTTCGGATTTTTGCATTATGTTTTGACACTGATTTTAACTCTTATTTCGTATTTGCAAACGAAATTTTACTCTCCGATATTTAAATAAATATCCGCTACAAATCATAAACTTCATAACAGGCCGTTTTTGCTAATGGCCTTCTTGCTAAAACAAATTCGTAATTAGTTCTGTTGCGGTTAAAAGTAAGTTCGTTTATTTTTTTTAAACTATACGTTTTATTTTCGCCTTGTATGTGTTATACCTCGTGTCGAGCAGATCAGAATTATCTAGCATTGTCTTTCTTTTTCTAGGGCCCCAATCGGTTGAAAAGGAACGCCGAAAAGTCAGTTCAAAACTGAATCGCACGTTCGTTGATTGGAGACACAACGCACGCATTATCGTTGAGTGCACCAATGTTCATCCTTTCAGGTGGCTATTTGGACGATTCATGTGTGCGTTTTGCCGAGCTAATTTCGCACAGTTCGATGACCTTAAAGCTCATTTCGCAGAACATAAAGAAAAGCAGAAACATTTAGAAACGTTACTAATAAACGCTCGTTCGCAGACGCGATTGAAAGTGGAAACAACTGACTTGCAGTGCGAACTTTGCTCTGAATCATTACAGAGTGTTGAGTGTGCTCAGAAGCATTTAACAGAGGTACACAAGAAATGTTTCAATAAGAATGATATTGGTGTTATACCATATAAAATTCAAGGCAATCATTTTGTATGTGCAAACTGCGACGAAAACTTCCAACTTTTCCATTGCTTGGTTATCCATATGAAAAAACACTATGCTATTAATGTTTGTCCTCAATGTGGAAAAGCATTTACAAACATCTGGCTTCTGCAAAAACATTTAAAGATACACAGTGGATTAAAGACACCTCAGAATCAATCGAACAAGAAGAAATGTCAGTTTTGCAATGAAAAATTTGCGGATACTCACAAAAAGAGAAAGCATCTCCGTGACGTACACAATTTCGTTGTGGAGTACGAATGCCATTTGTGTTTTGCGAAGTTTTTTACTATACACAGCAAGAAAGAACACATCAACCGCATACACGTCCGTGAACTGAATTTCTCCTGCGAGATATGTTCTTACAAATGTTTTAACGTATATGCTCTTAAGGAACACATGGTCCGCCACGGTAATAGTGATAAAATTCACAAGTGTGAAGTCTGTGGGAAGGGCTATGCGCGTCGAAAGACATTAGTAGGGCACATGCGTATCCATAACAAGGATACATGGCTCTCGTGTGAAATGTGCGAATATAAATGTGCGCAACGGTGCAGTCTCAGAAACCACATGAAGAAACATCACCCAGAAATGGATTTCAAATGAGTAGTTTTAATTAAACTTTCCTTGATGGCATATATTCGTTTGATATTACAAAACACAAAATACGTTATGTTTAACAACATCTTGTACAAATACGGCCTTTCTCCTATTAATAAATAAATTGAATGCTTAAGGATTCTAGTGTTTTAAATTTCATGGCATAGATTATATGCATAGCGATACATTATCAAGCTGACAAGAGTGGAAAAATGTTCAATATTTGCCACTAATAAATCCGGTCTCTTATACTTGTAGAATTCTCAGCTCAAGTTAAAACTCAACGCAACATTATCTAGAATGTATTTCTTTTTTTCTAGATTCCGAATCAGATGAAAAAGAAGCTCCGATACTAAGGTGGCAACGGCAACGGAAGTTTGATGATTGGAGACACAACGCTCGTATTATTCTTCAGTGCACCAATGCCTTCCCTTTCAAATGGCGACCAGGACGATTCCTCTGTGCCGTTTGCTCAGCTTCCTTCTCACAATTTGAACAAGTTATAAACCATAGTACAGAACATAAAGAAAAGGAAAAGGACATTGCATTTTTACTGCGTGATTGTCGATTGGAAACGCGAATTAAAGTCGAAATTACGAATATGGTATGCGAACTTTGTTGTGAACCATTAAAAGGTATAGATGATGCCCGTCAGCATCTTACTGATGTTCACCAAAAACGATTCATTAAGGACCAAAATGCACATATTGTGCCATTTAAGATAAATGGAAACGATTTTGTCTGCGCATTGTGTGGTGAACGCTTTGCTTTTTTCCCAAGACTAGTGATTCATACGAACAAACATTATCCTAATAACGTTTGCCCTCAGTGTGGAAAGGCTTTTCCGGCGACCGCACTCTTGAAGGCTCATTCGAAAACTCACAGTGGCGTAAAGCAGCCGAAGAGAACCATACGATGGCGTATCAAATGCCAGTTTTGTGAAGAAAAGTTCTTTGAGCATTATCATAAGATGCTGCACCTTCGCGATGTCCATAATTTTGTTGTGGATTACACGTGTCACTTGTGTCCAGCGAAATTTTTGACACATAACGCTAGGACTTCGCATATAAGGCGAGTGCATATCCGCGATTTGAGGTTCTCATGTGATCGGTGTGATTATAAATGCTTCAATATGGAGGCGCTTAAACTGCATAGAATCAGTCACGGTGGTGATAGAATATTCAAGTGTGACGTCTGTGGCAAGGCGTACGCCCGTCGGAAAACTTTGGTGTGTCACATGCGTATTCACAATAAAGATAAATGGCTGTCTTGTGAGCATTGTGATTATAACTGTGCGCAACGATGCAGCCTCAGAAACCACATGAAAAAACTTCACCCTGAAATAGATTTTAAATAAAAAGGTGTTTTTATACAATGAAAATGTGTTGACGTTATTCAATAAAGTATTTTCATTGTAAAATCTCTTGTTTCATTTATTCAGAAACTAAAAACACACAAGTCGGTTGGAGTGGAGGTCGTCAAACAAAGTGGAATAGGATAGATGACTACTTTTTTACTTTATATTTTCTGCAGAAACGATATTTTTTTCTAAAAATGTTTGAAATACCAAGACGTGACGCCATAGTTTTTCGGCGTCATGTTATAACTTTTGTTGATCAATAATTGAAGACGGGGGCGGGGGATGAAAAACAAAACATGGGTTTTCGAAATTTTATTGCGAGATCAATTTAGTAAAGGCTAGTTTATTATTTATTATTCATGCAGTAATTTTCCCAGTTGTTAACTTTGGAGGAAAGTTCGGTGATTGGAGGGACACCGCACATGTATTTCTTGATTGCACAAATGGGTTTCCATTCAGATGGAAATGTGGTCGTTTATTACGTGCCTTTTGCTGAGTCGACTCTCCTCGTGGATTTTAAATGAGTAGTTTTTAACTTTTTTTGATGACGTGTATCATTTTATAGTTAATCACAAAAATTACATTATGTATAACAACATCTTGTACAAATACAGGTTTTCTCCTCATAATTAAATATTCTAATGTAACAAATAAATTGAATGCTTAAGATTTCTTGTGTATTTGATTTCATGGCAAAATTATGCATATTGGTACATAACCAACCTACCAGGAGTGGAAAATTAAATCTCTTGTTCATGTACAAATCAAATTCAAACTAAAAATCTAAATGCCCTACACGTGACTGCGGGTGATGCTAAGTGCAACACCAGGCAAGCGTCGTCTATACTTTGTGGATAGTACGGCTATTATGCCACACGAAAACAGAGACAGAGAAATATAATTTAAACTACACTCAAAATTATGTAGAATGTATTTCTTTTTTTCTAGATTCCGAATCAGATGAAAAAGAAGCTCGAATACTGAGGTGGCAACGGCAACGGAAGTTTGATGATTGGAGACATAACGCTCGTATTATTCTTCAGTGCACCAATGCCTTCCCTTTCAAATGGCGACCAGGACGATTCCTCTGTGCCGTTTGCTCAGCTTCCTTCTCACAATTTGAACAAGTTATAAACCATAGTAAAGAACACAAAGAAAAAGAAAAGGAGATTGCATTTTTACTACGTGATTGTAAATTGGACTCGCGAATTAAAGTTGAAATTACGAATATGGTATGTGAACTTTGTTGTGAACCATTAAAAGGTATAGATGATGCCCGTAAGCATCTTATTGATGTTCACCAAAAACGTTTCATTGAGGACCAAACTGCACATATTATGCCATTTAAGATAAATGGAAACGATTTTGTCTGCGCATTGTGTGGTGAACGCTTTGCTTTTTTCCTAAAACTATTGACTCATACGAACAAACATTATCCTGATAATGTTTGCCCTCAGTGTGGAAAGGCTTTCCCGGCGACCGGACTCTTGAAGGGTCATTTGAAAACACACAGTGGTGTAAAGCCGCCAAAGAGAAAAGTACGACGTAACATGTGCCAGTTTTGTGGAGAAAAGTTTTATGGGCATCATAGCAAGATGCTGCACCTTCGCGACGTCCATAATTTTGTTGTGGATTACACGTGTCACTTGTGTCCAGCAAAATTTTTGACTCATGACGCTAGGACTTCGCATATAAAGCGGGTGCATATCCGCGATTTAAGGTTCTCATGTGATCGGTGTAATTATAAATGCTTTAATAAGGAGGCGCTTAAAATGCATGGAATCAGTCACGGTGGTGATAGAATATTCAAGTGTGACGTCTGTGACAAGGCGTACGCCCGTCGGTGGACTTTGGTGTGTCACATGCGTATTCACTTTAAAGATACATGGCTGTCCTGTGAGCATTGTGATTATAAATGCGCGCAACGATGCAGCCTCAGAAACCACATGAAGAAACTTCATCCTGAAATAGATTTTAAATAAAAACGTCTGTTTTTGTATAATAAAAATGTGTTGAGGTTATTCAATAAAATATTATTATTACCTATATGATCAGTGATCTCTGTTGCATTCGGAAACTGAAAGCACACAAGCCGGTTGGAGTGGAGGTTATAAAATAAAATCGGAATATGGTTCATTTCATTTACTTTTTAACGTCTGTCAGAAACATAAAATACATTCTCTGTAACAACATCTTGTACAAATACACGTTTTCTTCTATTGTAATAATAAATATCTTAATATTATGCCAAATAAATTGAATGCTTAAGATTTATTGTGTTTTTAATTTCATGGCATCCTACTAATTTTCACCAAAAACGATTCATTAAGGACCAAAATGCACATATTGTGCCATTTAAGATAAATGGAAACGATTTTGTCTGCGCATTGTGTGGTGAACGTTTGCTTTTTTCCCAAGACTAGTGATTCATACGAACAAACATTATCCTAATAACGTTTGCCCTCAGTGTGAAAAGGCTTTCCCGGCGACCGCACTCTTGAAGGCTCATTCGAAAACACACGGCGTAAAGCCGCCGAAGAAAACCATACGCTGGCGCGGCTGGCGTATCAAGTGCCAGTTTCGTGAAGAAAAGTTTTTTGAACATTATCATAAGATACTGCACCTTTACGATGTCCATAGTTTTGTCGTGGATTACACGTGTCAAGAGTGTCCGGCGAAATTTTTGCCACATAACGCTAGGACTTCACATATAAGGCGAGTGCATATCCGCGATTTAAGGTTCTCATGGTGACCGCGGAAGTGGGGGGCAGAGGGGGCCAAATGCCCCCCTAAAATCAAATATTTCCTAAGTAAAAGAGCTTCTCCATGGGGTGACCAAAGAAGTTTGCCCCTCCCCCCCCGTGACGGAGTACTTCCGCAGTCCCTGCTGATGTGATCGGTGTGATTATAAATGCTTCAATATGGAGGAGCTTAAACTGCATAGAATCAGTCACGGTGGTGATAAGGTATTCAAGTAAGGCGTATGCCCGTCGGAAAACTTTGGTGTGTCACATGCGTATTCACGATATAGATAAATGGCTGTCTTGTGAGCATTGTGATTATAACTGTGCGCAACGATGCAGCCTCAGAAACCACATGAAAAAACTTCACCCTGAAATAGATTTTTAATAATAAGGTCTGGTTCTGTATAATAAAAATGTGTTGACTTTATTCAATAAAGTATTTTCATTGTAAGATCACTTGCATTTATTCAGAAACTAAAAGCACACAAATCGTTTGGAAAGGAGGTCAAATAAATGCGGAAATTCTCGGCGACAGTGAGGGACTATTTTTATAACTTTTGTTGATATAAAAATGAAGATGTGGTTAAAATCAAAACCCTTTTATTAAAGGGTGTCTGTAGTTAGTTCACGCAGGTTAACTAACTACAGACACGATCATAACTTGGATGGGCTTAAATATCAGTGACTATTGCTAGATGACAGTCGTCATGTCGGAGGCGTTATAGGCAGGTTGGATGGACTGATAGTCAAGCTCATCCAAGTTGTGACCGTGTTTATAGTCAGTTAACCTGCGTGATCGACGCCACCACGTAAGCCGCAGTAAGCCACGACCGCTTCATTGTCATTATTGTGTCATGACATTACGGTTGATAACATAAGTGATTTTGGTTCTAAAGTTATGAAAATCTCATACAGATAACAGGTTTTTATGCATACTTTGTCACCCCATGGCTCCGATTCCCCATTGATTTGGGGGTTATGACTTATGTAGGGTTATTAAGTTCATTCTAAGGTATCTATTGGCATACAGTTTGTTCGTATCGATTCGATTTGGTTGGTTCATACATTGTGGACCTTCTCCTTATAAGGGGTTACTCAGAAATAAGTACAGAATACAGGAAAAATATTGAAAAAAATCCGCTCTCAAAATTTTTTTTTCAGATTCCCATACTAAATCTCAATAGTGAATCAAGAATTGGTATGGAAAATTGAAAAAAGTTGTAGATCGGATTTTTTCTATATTTTTTCTGTATTCTGTAATTGAATTTGAGTAACCCCTTAAAATCTCAAACGCATTTTTTAACACTCTGCTCTGTATATAACAACATCTTGTACAAATACAGGTTTTCTCCATATAATAAATAACTGAATATGAACTTGTCTTTGATATGAACCATATATGAACCAATAAGCGGACCAGACACTATCAGTAATAATGACAGTATTTTCAAGTAATGACAATATACTGAAAACTTGTGTAATGTAAAAGACTCAATCTCAGAAATATCCATATAATTCACCAGCAAAATACACAGTCCAACGATATCAACGGTCGCGCCATGATGAGTGACGTTTTACAACATCCCGCGGTGCCTTCCGAAAATAAGTCAACACAGGTACTCATATTAAAAATTAATAATCACAGTTACTGAGTACAATAAAAATGACAGAAAAATAAACAGACACAATAAGACAATAGTAAATATAGTATTTAAGTAATTTGTTTACAATACTGACATTATACTGACAATGTAGTGGTGGGAATGATGGTCTGACGCATACTAAACCATGGAATACTGTCATTATTACTGATAGTGTCTGGTCCGCTTTAAATTGAATGCTTAAGATTTCTTGTGTATTTAATTTAATGGCATACATTATCAACCTGACAGGCAACTGCTAGCGCCCTGTATTATTTTAGAGAAATCTAGCTTTGATATGAAATAAAATAAGACTGTTGAATCACATAAGTACTGGTTTTAATTATAAAGGTCTTAGATATGCGTTACAAAGGTGGTTTTGATTGCTAGATCATGGCGAGACGAGAGCTAAGAATGAAATAAATGGCCTTATATACAGGTTGCAACAAAATTGGTGTAGGACCCGTTAACTGGGGATTCTACTCATCGTACTGAACAACTTTTGTTCTACGACTAACAAAAAAAAAATTTGGACTCCATACAGAAATGGCAAAACAAATGATCAATTTGTATGAAATGTCCAAAATTTTTTTTGTGATTCGAGCAAAGTCGTAGAACAAAAGTTCTTCAGTACGATGAGTAGAATCCCCAGTTAACGTGTCCTACACCAATTTTGTTACACTCTGTATAAATTTGGAAGAATGAACATAACATAAATAAATGAACTAGACAGTTTTGATACATTGACAAGAAGAATAAGTTTAAAATAAGACAGAGCGCGCCACTATAGCAAGTGGAAAATAAAATCTCTTTCCCTACACGTGGACCGCGGGTGATGCTAATTGCAACACCAAGCAAGGGCCCCATCTATACCTTGTGGATAGCACGGTTAAAATGCCACACGAAGAGAGAGAGAGGGAATTCAAACTCAACTCAAAATTATCTAGAATGTATTTCTTTTTTTCTAGATTCCGAATCAGATGAAAAAGAAGCTCGGATACTAGTGTGGCAATCAACTCGGAAGTTTGATGATTGGAGACACAACGCTCGCATTATTCTTCAGTGCACAAATGCTTTCCCTTTCAAATGGCGATGTGGACGATTTTACTGTGCCCTTTGCTCAGCTTCCTTCCTTCAATTTAAACAAGTTATAAACCATAGTAAAGAACACAAAGAAAAAGAAAAGGGCATTGAATTATTACTTCGCAGTTGTCGATTGGAAACGCGAATTAAAGTTGAAATTACGAATATGGTATGCGAACTTTGTTGTGAAACATTAAAAGGTATAGATGATGCCCGTCAGCATCTTACTGATGTTCACCAAAAACGTTTCATTGAAGACCAAAATGCACATATTGTGCCATTTAAGATAAATGGAAACGATTTTGTCTGCGCGCTGTGTGGTGAACGCTTTGCTTTTTTCCCAAGACTAGTGATTCATACGAACAGTCATTATCCTAGTAGCGTTTGCCCTCAGTGTGGAAAGGCTTTTTCGACGACCGCACTCTTGAAGGCTCATTCGAAAATACACAGTGAAGTAAAGCGGCCGAAGAGAAACAGACAGAGCTGGCGAAATAAGTGCCAGTTTTGTGAAGAAACGTTTATTGAGCATTATCATAAGATGCTACACCTTCGTGATGTCCACAATTTTGTTGTGGATTACACGTGTGACTTTTGTTCAGCAAAATTTTTGACGCATAACTCTAGGACTAAGCATATAAAGCGAGTGCACTTTCGCGACTTGAAGTTCTCATGCGATCGGTGTGCATATAAATGCGTCAATATGGAGGAGCTTAAACTGCATAGAATCAGTCACGGTGGTGATAGAATATTTAAGTGTGACGTCTGTGGCAAGGCGTACGCCCGTCGGAAAACTTTGGTGTGTCACATGCGTATTCACAATAAAGATAAATGGCTGTCCTGTGAGCATTGTGATTATAACTGTGCGCAACGATGCAGCCTCAGAAACCACATGAAAAAACTTCACCCTGAAATAGATTTTAAATAAAAAGGTGTTTTTGTACAATAAAACTGTGTTGACGTTATTCAATAAAGTATTTTCTTTGTAAGATCACTGTTTAATTTATTTAAAAACTAAAAGCACACAAGTCGGTTGGAGGTCGTTAAATAAAACCGGAATATGATGGATGACTACTATAGTAATTTCAGTTACTTTTTGATGGCGTGTATTCATTTAATGTAGTACAAAACACAAAAAAAATAACATTATGTATAACAACATCACTTGCACTTGCATTTATTCGGAAAATAAAGGCATACCATGGTGGCAGTCGGTTGGAGCGGAGTTCATGAAATAATTGCGGAATTGTTAACTTACTGCACACTGGATGCCAAGTCTGTGGTGAAAAATTCGAGGAACTTTAACAAAAAATGAAACATCTCCGCGACGTTGACAGTTCTGTAGTTGAATACGCTAGTCACTAGTGTTCGGCAAAATCACGTTCCGTTGTAGAGTTCTGTTCTATTCTATTTTTATTATATTTGGCATTCCACATGTGATTTTGCCACTGTCTAGTGAAAAATGGGAGAAGCTTCAATAAAAAAATGGCGAAACGCCAATGTCAAGTGAAAGGCACGGCTCTAGGGGTGACGGGCACTTAAAGACTCTCCACGTGGTGGTTTGCTGCTGGAACTCGGAAAGCGGAGCTGTCTCCCGTGTTAATACTCTTCTTAAGACCGCTTATCTCTAAATCGGAATCACAGCTATTTCCCCATCACAAAAATAACGTTGAAACTACTCTTAGACGGAAATAATTGAAAAATTAACTCAGCAGACGTATGCTCGGTACAAAGTCCCGGCAACCAACCCATTGTAGAGTTGTTCACGTAAAACGCGTTGAGTTGTTGACACATGCGATATTAAGTGTGAAATAATAACATTTGAATGCGTTTGGCAATCTGTCTAACACGTAGGAGCGAGCAAAATAACTGATTTACGACTGTCAGGACCATAATTGGGTGAGGTCGGTCGCCCTCAGAGCAGCAGAGTGTCTATACTGTATGTAAACCTATCAATTTGAGGCTTTTGTTTAAAAAAAAATCTCTAAAAAACCTTACTTGCTTACGTATATTAAGTTTCATGTAGGGTTCCTTATAGATCTGAGCTTAAAACCTCTTTCCACCTGACCACCTTGAGCCTTTGTGACTGGACAACATTTACCTAGAATTTTATTTCTTTTTCTAGGGTCCAAATCCCATGAAAAAGAAGATCGAACAGGCGGTTCGGAAACGAAACGCTCGTTCAGTGATTGGAGAAACAACGCACGTATTATTCTTGAGTGCACGAATGGCTTCCCGTTCAGGTGGCAATGTGGTCGATTCTTTTGTGCATTTTGCCGACTCAGTTTTGCACAGTTTGATGAACTTAAAATGCACACCAAAGAACATAAACACAAGCCAAAGAATATTGAAGTACTTCTACGAAGATGCCGCGTGCAGTCACGTGTTAAGGTGGAAATATCTAATTTGCAATGTGAAATTTGTTGTCAACCATTAAAAGATATAGACGATGCACGAAAACATTTGAATGATAACCACATGAAGTATTTTAACGAAGAACATGAAATTGGTCTCATGCCATATTGGATAGTCGGACAAAACTTTGGATGCCCGATGTGTAAAGAGCGTTTTCAGCTTTTCCAACGATTGATTGTACATATGAACAAACATTTTCCTACCAACGTCTGCCCTTACTGCGGCAAGGCGTCTGCGACCAGTTTGCTTTTGCGCAGCCATTTAAAAATACACAACGAAGTCAAAGTATTGAAGAAAGAGAAAAGCAGCGCTCAAAAAATAAGGAAGTGTCAGTTGTGCAATGCACAGTTCAAGGAACACTATCAGAAGATGAATCATCTCCGAGAGGTCCACAATTTTGTGTTAGATTACGTGTGCCATTTGTGTCCGGCGAAGTTTACAACTAACCGATACAGATCTTCGCACATTAAGCGGGTTCACATTCGCGAATTGAAGTTTGGATGCGACCAATGCTCGTATAAATGTATCGGGAAAGAAGCTCTTAAGTTGCACATGGCGTGTCATGGCGGTGAAAGAGTTTTCAAATGCGACGTCTGTGACAAGGGGTTTGCCCGTCGAAAAACACTTGTGGTTCATATGCGTATTCATAATAAAGATAAATGGCTGTCTTGTGAGTTTTGCGAATATAAGTGCGCGCAACGTTGCAGCCTCAGGGGACATATGATAAAACGTCATCCGGAAATTGATTTTAAGTAACGATTTAATAGTAGGTAAAATAAATATTTGTGTGACTTCAAATCAAATAAGAAAGTACTAATCTACATATATTGTTATAACAAACTATTTAATTTATTTGGTTGTAAAAAATATATGTTATTTTGCTGTTTTAGCAAAGTCTCAATTTATTATTATATTACATGAGAAAAGTTCACTTGTATTGCCAAACCATTTTTCATGTTCCCCTGTATATTATTTTAATTTAATTTATTCATTTTAATAACACTACATTACAGTTATACACCTTTACACGGTATTATCATAGAAGGTATACAACAAAAATAAAGTAAATTAGATACATTAAATTAGAAACCGTACTAGGGCACAGTATAAGGAAATTATACAGTATGGACTATGGACACTCCCTGCCGCTCCCTGAAGGCTACCTCACCCCCCTGTGTGACCGATCTGTGACCATTTGTCAAGAGGTTGGCACAGTTCCAAAGCACATTATTATAATTAAAGACAATTTTATTTTTTAAGGAAAGAGCTTAGCCTTCTAAGGCTATACAGCCTTGTCTGGTGTATACAGCATTTACTTTATTTATGAAAGTCTAGCTAATAATAAAGAACAACTCATTGTTAGATAATTGGATCTTGATTCAACCCTAGTACATCACGCACACATTTACATCTGTACAAACATGAATGTCTTTGTAGTAAACAATGGCGCGAATTTGTATGAAGTGTCCGGGGTGTGCAGTACAATCGACTTAAGAACAAATAAAAAAAAATACTAGATAATAGAATTTAAGTTTTATACATTATAACAAAACGTTTCCTAAACAAAAAATAGGTCGCATACACACAGAGCTCACTCTTCCATCATTCTCACAGAATATCAATCACTCCCTAAATAGGCTGGCCCAGTGGTCATTATGTATTTTTATGATGTGTATGTTATTTATATTTAGTTTTATTACTTATTTTATTACCGATAATTAAATGTGACTTACCTTAACACTTCTATTAAGTACTTTGAATCATGAATTCCTCCGTAAAAGTTATTTTCTGCGGGACTTAATCAGTAATGTAATGTTGACCTTCACGCCAAGGGTCGTGGTTTCGATTGCTAAAAAAATCTAATAATAAGGAGGGAAAATCTGTGTCTGGGTCTATATAATAATACCTATATACAGGGTGTAACAGAAAGGTGTGACAATACTTCAAGGTTGGCTTTTACCCATCAAACTGAACAACTTTTGTTCTACAACTTTGTTCAAATAGCAAAATTTTTTTTGGACTTTTCATACAAATCGATCAGCTGGCGAACCAAGTTTGTATGAAAAGTCCAAAATTTTTTTTGCGATTTCTACAAAGTTCTAGAACAAAAGTTGTTCAGTTTGATGGGTAAAAGCCAACCTTGAAGTATTATCACACATTTCTGTTACACCCTGTATAGACAAGGTATTGTTTTCGTTCAGAATCCCCTTTACAGCTGTGCCACTGTGCCTGTGCTATGCAGGGTGTTAAAAAAGTTTTGTATACAAATCCTTGATTCACAATTTTTCCTGTATTATATTCTTGATTCTGTGTACCTCTTAAAATTTCAAACGCACTTTTTTAACACCTGTACACATGATAGATGATACTGTGGCAAAAAAAAACTGATGTGCAATTTTTCCTCAAGAATTGTTTGTTTTGTTATTTCGTTCACCTTTAAAACAATCATTAAGTATTAAAAGTGGGAACTGTTGTTTTTTAAAGTACGTTTATACTTAGGTTTAAAGATAGTTTATTCTCATAAAGACTACAGTCACTTCTATGAGAAAAGAACAATCGTTAATTATACAGGGTGTAACGAAATTGGTGTAGACGAAATTGGTGTAGGACCCACATTAACTGGGGATTCTACTCATCGTACTGAACAACTTTTGTTCTACGAATTTACTCAAATCGCAAAAAAATTTTTGGACTCTCCATACAAAAATGACAACAGATGATCAATTTGTATGAAATGTCCAAAACTTTTTTTGTGATTTGAGCA
Source organism: Coleophora deauratella (assembly GCA_958295455.1). NCBI lineage: Eukaryota > Metazoa > Arthropoda > Insecta > Lepidoptera > Coleophoridae > Coleophora > Coleophora deauratella. The sequence continues at coordinate 6,880,604 of OY282415.1, forward strand.
AAGTCGTAGAACAAAATTTGTTCAGTACGATGAGTAGAATCCCCAGCTAACGGGTCCTACGCCAATTTTGTTACACCCTGTATAAATCAGTACTTACAATACTCGTACCTACTTGATACTTTATTGGTGTGCGTTACCCCAGCCAGAAAATGTCGAATTTCGTCATTCGAGTGTAATAGATAATTAGTTGTCCAGCTTCTGTAATTGTTGCGCATATTTTTGAATTTGTTCTGCTGATAGTTTTTTAGTTATTTGACAAAAACATATCTGGCTGCGGTAACGTTACCCCAGCCAGACTATTTTTGATTTTTTGGGTATATCAAAATAGAAATTAGCTAAATAATTAGTAGTCTAGACGAAGTAAATGTTGCGACTTAATTTGTGCTGATACGTTTAACGGTTGCGAAGTTATTCAAATTCCGGCTGGGGTAACGTTTGCAGGTTTGCTGGATCTCTGAAACGGTTAAGCGCACATTTATAATTTTTCGTATACCACTTCTTATGAATTAGTTCTAATTTGTTCATCAATAAAAAAACAACAATAATGTACCGTTTAAAAGTTATATAAATAAATATAATTTTCCTTTAAAAGGTCTTAGCACGACGAATAAGAGCTCTCAAGACTCACTCAAAACGTTATTTCGTAGCTTAAAGCTGGCTTCAAATGTTTGTGAATTTTTATAAGTATACTGTAAGTAATTAATAAGTTATGATGAAATTTAATTCAGTTGGGGCCACAATACGCAGTGGAGTTGTTTGATCGCCGAGTTGTCACTCGTCAGTCACTGTCAGTTGTTGCTCTGTCGAGCATCTTGTGGTTTTTTGAACTGAATGTTATGTCAACAATTAGTTGCCTAGTTCAATTTCGTAACTTTAAAATTTCAGCGTTCTACATTGAATAATTAACGAGAAAATCGAAAAAGAGACATTGTGAAGTGCATGACCGCGGTAACCCGACCAAGTTAAGATGGTCACAGAAAAGCGGCCGCGCAGTACATTACTCTAGCATTTTGTAATTTATAGGGTAGAGTTACGAGTGTAATACAGATGCGTACACAAGTGTAAATAACAATTATTTTTATTAATGCAAGTCGGTAGTAGGTAACACGGAAGGGTAAAGATGCCGTGTTTGACGGTATCAATATATGTATTATCAACTCGTGACCCGCCCCGGCTCTTATTCGTCGTGCTAGGACCTTTTAAAGGAAAATTCTATTTATTTATATAACTTTTAAACGGTACATTATTGTTGTTTTTTTATTGATGAACAAATTAGAACTAATTGATAAAAAGTGGTATACGAAAAATTATAAATGTGCGCTTAACCATTTCAGAGATCCAGAAAACCTGCAAACGTTACCCCAGCCGGAATTTGAATAACTTCGCAACCGTAAAACGTATCAGCACAAATTAAGTCGCAACATTTACTTCGTCTAGACAACTAATTATTTAGCTAATTTTTATTTTAATAGACCCAAAAAATCAAAAATAGTCTGGCTGGGGTAACGTTACCGCAGCCAGATATGTTTTTGTCAAATAACTAAAAAACTATCATCAGAACAAATTCAAAAATATGCGCAACAATTACAGAAGCTGGACAACTAATTATCTATTACACTCGAATGACGAAATTCGACACTTTCTGTCTTGTTTTATACTATGTAGTGATATACTGTCATCACTTGAAAACATTGTCAGTATTATTGAAAGTGTCTGGTCCGCTTAACAATTAAATACATAAAGAAAAAGAATTAAAATCATAGAATGTTTATTATAGCTCGGGGTAGGAGTTTATTTTTCACTCAAACGATAATGTACGCGTCTGTATCTCATTTCTAAGATTATAATACTACACGTTTTAAAAGGTAAGCATAATGTACTGCGCGGCCGCTTTTCTGTGACCATCTTAACTTGGTCGGGTTACCGCGGTCATGCACTTCACAATGTCTCTTTTTCGATTATGTCGTTAATTATTCATTGTAGAACGCTGAAATTTTAAAGTTACGAAATTGAACTAGGCAACTAATTGTTGACGTAACATTCAGTTTAAAAAACCACAAGAAACTCTGTCAATCGGCGATCAAACAACTCCACTGCATATCGTGGCCCCAACTGAATTAAATTTCATCATAACTTAATTATTACTTACAGTATACTTATAAAAATTCACAAACATTTGAAGCCAGCTTTAAGCTACGAAATAACGTTTTGAGTGAGTCTTGAGAGCTCTTATTCGTCGTGCTAGGACCTTTTAAAGGAAAATTCTATTTATTTATATAACTTTTAAATGGTACATTATTGTTGTTTTTTTATTGATGAACAAATTAGAACTAATTCATAAGAAGTGGTATACGAAAAATTGTAAATGTGCGCTTAACCATTTTAGAGATCCAGAAAACCTGCAAACGTTACCCCAGCCCGAATTTGAATAACTTCGCAACCGTAAAACGTATCGGCACAAATTAAGTCGCAATATTTACTTCGTCTAGACTACTAATTATTTAGCTAATTTTTATTTTGATATACCCAAAAAATCAAAAATAGTCTGGCTGGGGTAACGTTACCGCAGCCATATATGTTTTTGTCTAATAACTAAAAAACTATCAGCAGAACAAATTCAAAAATATGCGCAACAATTACAGAAGCTGGACAACTAATTATCTATTACACTCGAATGACGAAATTCGACATTTTCTGGCTGGGGTAACGGACACACTTTATTGAGAAAACGTCAATAACATAGGAGTATAAATGTACTTTAAAAATAATAGTTTCCACTTTCATGGTTGTTTTAAAATGAACGAAATTGCAAAACAAACTTTTCTTGAGGAATATTCATGTACCTACAAGGTAATTATTTAATGGCGGATCCAGTCTATTGGCGTCGATTCGGTTTTCGGTCGATTCGGTTTTATATAGGGTGACTTTAAATTAGTTCTTGATACCAAAGCATATGCGTGTGCTCATGATAACAAACAACTTTCCCTAAGGAACCCATAGTCAAATCTCAAAAAAAGTTTTGGACCCTCCATACAAATCGGTCAATGTACCGGCTAAATTAGTATGAAAAGTCCAATTTTTTTTTGAGGTTTGAGAGAGAATAACCTTTTGGTATTAATTTCCTTAAACTTATCCTCAGCGACTCGCGGGATCGCATCTGATAGATTGCGCGGATTGCACTTTTTTGTAAAACGAAAATAGTTTCGATATCAGCTGAATGTCCCCAAAGTAAAATTCCGTAAGACATAATACTATGGAAATAACTAAAATGCACTAGCCGTGCAGTATGTACATCTGTTAACTGCCAAATTTTTTTGACGGCATAAGCAGCTGAACTAAGTTTTCCCGCTAAAGTTTCTATATGTGGACCCCATTGCAATGTAGCATCTAAAGTTATACCGAGGAAAACAGTACTATTAACAAATTCCAATTCATTACTATCTATGATTACACTAGCTTCAATATTTCTAACGTTTGGTAATGTGAATTTAATACATTTGTTTTTTTTTTTGCATTTAAAAGTAGATTGTTTACAGTGAACAAGTTGAATATCTTTGAAAGAGTGTTGTTTAATTCATCAGTTTTGTTTAATTTTCTATCAACTTTAAAAATAAGAGAAGTATCCTCTGCAAACAACACAATATTTGCGAAATTTTAAACCATAAACGGTAAATCATTAATATACGCAAGAAAAAGGAAAGGACCTAATATTGACCCCTGGGGCACCCCCATTATCGCTTTAGAGCCGGAAGAATTGATGCCATTTATTTGAACTTTTTGTATTTTTGTGTGAAGCTAGTAAGTACGAAGATCAGTCTTTTTGACAAGTTATGTTATTTCAGTCAGTGCGTTTCATAAGATGAATCTCGTTTTGAAAAATACCCTTATGTACATCTTATGTACCGATATTGGTTACTTGTGTGCATGTAATCTTTTGCGTTAACCACCTATTGGGGCACGAATCTCTTACCCTTACCACACATCGGGAATCCCTAAGCAGAAATAAAAACAGGATATTTAATTTTTTTCAAAGAACAGTATTAGTAACCGTATAAGTGTCGAATGTTATTTTGTTCGCATTACACATTTACTTTGCGCTTGTACGATTAGAACCGTAAAACTGATACAAATGTGTTGTATGGCATACCAACGGAGAAGAATATATCCGATATTTTTTTATTTTTAGGCCAACATGACGAAGATGTTCAGATTAAGAGCGAGACGGAATATGAGATGCTGACAGAGTCCGACGACAGAGAGCTTGCGAAGGAGAGGCGAGCCGCATTTAGGAATAACATAGCCATTATCCTAGAGACCTGCACCGCTTACCCATTTAAGTATCGAAAGGGCATTTACCTCTGCTACTTTTGCAAAAGCACTTTCGTTGAACCGGAGAAGTTGAGAGAACACAATAAAAGGCAACATCCCGATCTAAAACACCAGTTCGTCAGACCGAGAAAATATGAACCTCTCAAAATGGATTTTGCAACGACAACATGCAAAATATGTGGTGTTAACATTACAGATTTCGCATCGCTGAAAGTCCATTTAAAAGATCACGGTAAAGTAATAAATTCCGAATATGGTGAAAGTGTGCTACCTTACAAATTAAGCAAAGACGACTATTGCTGTCAGGTATGCGGGAAGCGGTATGAGATGTTTCTTAGTCTCCACAAACATATGAACGATCATTACGAGCATTATATATGTGAAACATGTGGTAAAAGATTTGCGACGTCACAAAGAATGGTCAACCACACGCGCACTCATGAAAAGGGGGAATTCCCGTGCAAGAAGTGTGTCGACACGTTCCCGACGTACGCTGCTTTATATGCTCACGTTGCTAAAGTCCACAGATCAAACAAGAGATACAAATGTCCCATTTGCGATGAGAAGTTCGTTTCGTACAAGCAGAGGTTGAAACATTTAAACAACATTCATGGACAGAACACGGCTGTGTTTCCCTGTCCGTCTTGCCCGAAGGTGTTTGATCTTTGCAGCAGACGAACAGCTCATATTAGGTTCCAACATCTCCAAGAGAGAAATCATGTGTGTGCTGTGTGCGGTATGAAGTTCTTCACAAACTACGAGCTTCAAGAGCATTCAATAAAACATGGAGGGGAACGAATATATCAGTGTGATGTCTGTAAAAAATCCTATGCCAGGTTAAAAACTTTACGCGAACATATGCGTATACATAACAATGATAGACGGTTTGTTTGTCCAGTGTGTGGACAGTCGTTTGTACAGAATTGTAGCCTTAAACAACATATGCGAGTTCACCATCCTGAACCAGTAAAATCTAACGGGTTTTAGTCAGATACAATAATCTCTTAAATATTCCAAACTTATGTAAGTAATACTAACGTGTCTTGTAAAAACTGTTCAACAATAAATCATTATCAAATGAGTTTACTCGTGTCTGATTAATTCATTATCTATAACGATATGCGGTGTTGTGAATAAAGTAGGAATTAATGTGGTGGCGACTGACTCGGTAGCTCAGTGGTTAGCGCTCCTGATTACTGATCCGAGAGTCGTGGGTTCCAGGGTCAGGGGCGCCGGGTTTCAGAAAGCCTCGTGGGTGCCCGAAATATTTATAGGCGGTGCGAGATCTAATGGTGGCGCCCCCTCCATATACAGAGGTTATGCTCCTTCCATACATTTATTTATTTGCTCTTTATTATGCTCTTGTACAAACGTTACATTTAGATACAACCGTGCATACCTAGATATATTTTTTTTACTTCGAAGAAACGAATTAAGTATTGTCATGCCAAAAAGTGGACCTTGAAATTTTGATTGGGATCATGCGCTGCTGGGTTGCGACTTGAGAGTATTGGATGCCCTAAGAAATCCACGTCTGTGGGCCCTTTATCCACTAGTAAAGTCAACTATAGACTGGGCGCAGAAGAAGGAGAAATAGTGAATTAACAAGCCGTACTTAAGAATAGACGCGACGTATCCGTGATATGCTGAAAGTGTAGTCTCCACTGTTGATACATTTCTAAGTCTGCTTAATACATACACATAGCGACTAAGTTTGTCTCTAAGAGTCTCTGTATGTTTTTTCCAACTAAAATTGTCATCCAATAAAATACCGAGAAATTTTATACTAGTGAGCTCTTGTATATTTGTTCCATTGTTATGTATATTAAGTTTCAGTTTGTTGTGTCTGTTTGTGCCAAATTGTATATAACTTGTTTTATTTAAATTTGCTGTTAAATTGTTTTTATTCGTCCAGTCTATTATATTCTTAATTGTATTATTTATTTCCATCTCATAGTCATGCAGATTTTTTTTGTAAGGTACTGTGACAGAAACATCATCTGCAAATAAAATACTTTTGTGGTGTGTTATCTCAGGAAGTTCATTTATGTATAGCAAAAACAACAATGGACCAAGTATACTACCCTGAGGCACAGCACATTCATTCAGTTTATATTTAGATTTCGTGGAAATAACGCAAAATCTGTTATGCATATGACTTATTTCAACCGCCTGTGTTCTTTTTTTTAAATAGGATGTAAACCAATCAAGGGCTAAACCTCTTATACCTAAATTATTCAGTTTTCAATCAATAGCTTGTTTGATACAAAATCAAAGGCACGGGTCGTGTCGAAGAGCACAGTTGTAGTAGGAATTTTGGCGTTGATATTTTCTGCTATTTCACGCACTAAATGGAACATTGTCAAAGTAGTGGACTTTTTTGCTTGGAATCCATACTGTTCATTACTTATAATGTTACTCTTGTGACAAAAATCTATTAATCTTCATAGCTTTTTCAAAAATCTTGGAGAGCACTGGAACTAGTGTGATAGGTCTGTAATTTTCCATGGAAGTTCTAACTCCTTTTTTAAACAAGGGTTTCACTATAGATTTTTTTAATAGTTCAGGGAACACTCCATTTTGGAATGACAAAATCAAATATACTAGTGGTGCATTAAGTTCCTTTGCCCAAAATTTGATCACTTTAGTGGATATTGCATCGAATCCAGTTGCATTCGTATTATTTAGAGAATGATTATGTTTCCTAATTCTTCTGACATTAAAGGTTTAATAAATAAGCTATTCGTTAGGCTAAATTTGTTTGTGTTTCTATTTTTATGAGAATTCGTTAAATTTATTAAGTAATCATTAAATCCATTAGCTATCGTTTCTGGGTCTACTATTTCTTTTCCCTCCATTATTATTTTATTTATACTGATGACAATGAAGGTTGTTTGTTTCGTTTTTAATTATTCGCCAGGACGTTTTACACTTATTTTTAGCATTTCTTATAAGTTTGTCATTGTGATTTTCATGTCGATTCTCATAAGTTTGTCATTGTGATATCACTGATCAGTTTTATGTCTCTTCTCGTGGGTGCGCACCCACTGTTTGAGTCTCGTGAGTGCCGCCGCCGTCCAAGACGCCGAGCACCCACGTAGTTGGCGCCCCTGGTCTGGGTGAATTATATATGTGTGTATATCAGTCTCTGGTTTCTATAGTACAGGGAATCCTTGTTAGGGCCCAGATGACCGTGTGTGGTTTGTCCCAGTTATTATTATAAATTAATATAAAAAATTTGTCGTCCACGTCTCCATACGTGTCGATAGGCATGTGTCGTTCAGTGCAATAAAAAAACAAAAGATAAACAAACCAAGGAATTTATATGTAAACAAACTTAGTAGGTGAATAATTTATTTATTTATTTAACCATAAGGACGTTGACGTTGACATCTGTCAGTTCTATAGTAAGTTGTTTACCTTTTGCTTTTTTCTTGATTGGAATAATGGCATTCACGTGAATAGTATTCTATTCGTACCAGCGCAAAGTACCTTAATGTGAAATGCGAACAAAAGAACATTGCGCAAATGTTCTTTTGTTCGCATTTCACATTTACTTTGCGCTGGTACGAATAGAACCGTAAAACTGATACAGATGTGTTGTATGGCATACCAACGGAGAAGAATATATCATTTTTTTATTTTTAGGCCATCATGACGAAGATGTTCAGCTTAAGAGCGAGACGGAATATGAGATGCTGACAGAGTCCGACGACAGAGAGCTTGCGGAGGAGAGGCGAGCCGCATTTAGAAATAACATAGCCATTATCCTAGAGACCTGCACCGCTTACCCATTTAAGTATCGAAAGGGCATTTACCTCTGCTACTTTTGCAAAAGCACTTTCGTTGAACCGGAGAAGTTGAGAGAACACAATAAAACGCAACATCCCGATCGGAAAAACCTGTTTGTCAGACCGAGAAATTATGAACCTCTCAAAATGGATTTTGCAACGACAACATGCAAAATATGTGGTGTTAACATTACAGATTTCGCATCGCTGAAAGTCCATTTAAAAGATCACGGTAAAGTAATAAATTCCGAATATGGTGAAAGTGTGCTACCTTACAAATTGAGCAAAGACGACTATTGCTGTCAGGTATGCGGGAAGCGGTATGAGATGTTTCTTAGTCTCCACAAACATATGAACGATCATTACGAGCATTATATATGTGAAACATGTGGTAAAACATTTGCAACGAAACAAAGAATGGTCAACCACACGCGCACTCATAAAAAGGGGGAATTCCCGTGCAAGAAGTGTGTCGACACGTTCCCGACGTATGCTGCTTTACATGCTCACGTTGCCAAAGTCCACAGATCAAACAAGAGACACAAATGTCCCATTTGCGATGAGAAGTTCGTTTCGTACAAGCAAAGGTTGAAACATTTAAACAACATTCATGGACAGAACACGGCTGTGTTTCCTTGTCCGTCTTGCCCGAAGGTGTTTGATCTTTGCAGCATACGAACAGCTCATATTAGGTTCCAACATCTCCAAGAGAGAAATCATGTGTGTGCTGTGTGCGGAATGGAGTTCTTCTCAAACTACATGCTTCAGGAGCATTCAATAAAACATGGAGGGGAACGAAAATATCAGTGTGATATCTGTAAAAAGTTCTATGCTAGGTTAAAAAGTTTACGCGAACATATGCGTATACATAACAATGATAGACGGTTTGTTTGTCCAGTGTGTGAACAGTCGTTTATACAGAATTGTAGCCTTAAACAACATATGCGAGTTCACCATCCTGAACCAATCAAATCTAACGTGTTTTAGTCAAATACAAGAATCTCTTAAATATTCCAAACGTATTTAAGTAATACTGACGTGCCTTGTATAAGAAAAGTTCAACAATAAATAATTATCAAATGAGTTTACTCGTGTCTTATTATTTAAAAAGATATGTGGTGGTTTGAATAAATCTCGTAGTGCATCGTAATCAATAATCACATATTATTCTTAGTTTACATCGACTATAAAAAAGTGATTGAGTTTAATCGCACTCCACTGCGTCAGTTAACTCCCAAGTGCCGGTGAAGACTAGTCAGTTAGCCCACAATATTACTATTTATAGTCAGTTTGAATGCATGGTTATAAAATAATCTAAAGTTGAATTAGCAACGCAATGATGACGCAAATATTTTATCATTTCTAGGTCAGGATGAGAAAGCAAGCAAGGAATCGGCCCAGCGAATTGTGGACATAAATAAGATTTCACGGAATATGTTTTTGGAATTAGAAGAAAGAAGGCAGATGAAAAATAATGCAGCGATATTATTAGAAAGCTCAAAAATATGCCCGTTTAAGTGGTTGAAAAACATGTATGTATGTTTATTTTGCGATGAAGGGTATTGTGATCCAGCTGATCTCAGACAACATTACACATCGAGTCATGTGCAAATGTCGAAACTAATAAGAAAGGCTTTAGGAGCACTCAAGAAATTTGAATTATTGAAAGTTGATATAACAGATTCCGGATGCAAATTATGCGAAGAAGATTGTGCGGATTTAGAAAAACTCAAATCTCACTTAATAGCAGTCCACAATAAAAGTTTAGAACCCGATTACAGTGACGGAATGCTACCGTTCAGACTCACTAAAACAAATTTCAAGTGTGTTCTGTGTGAAGAGAGATATGAAGATTATAAAACAATGAACCATCATATGAACGTACATTTTAAAAACTTCATTTGTGAACAATGCGGTGCAGGTTTCATAACTCCTGAGCGGTTGCGCCGTCACACAGCTTCCCATGAAACAGGATCTTTCAATTGCGAAATCTGTAACAAGGTGTTCCGCTCTCAACTTTCGAAGAATCAACACTACGCTAACGTCCACGTTCAAGTCAAAAGATATAGATGTCCACAATGTCCTGAAACATTTAGAAACTACTTTCAGCGCAGCAAACACGTATCCGCTATCCACGGGCTCAAACTAAAAGAATTCAAATGTAGCATGTGTCCAAGAGTCTTTAATGTAAGTGGAAAATTAGGAGTTCACGTACGCTCGGTACATCTTAAAGAAAAACGCCACGCTTGTAGTATGTGTGAATGGAAATTCTATTCGAAATCCGAGCTAAGGGACCACATGATTAAGCATAGTGGAGAAAGAAAATTCCAGTGTAGCGTTTGTAAGAAGTCATATGCTAGAAAGTATACACTTACTGAGCATATGAGGATACATGAAAACGACAGGCGGTTTATATGCGCTATCTGCGGAAGAGGATTTATTCAGAAGTGTAGTTTAAAGCACCACTTAAAAGTCCATCATCCTTTGATGTCAGCGGGCAAAATATCCGATTCAGTTCTTAGTTGATGCAAAAGGATTAATTATCTTGTGGATGTAAACGTTTATTAAAATAAAGTTAATGTTTATTTACAGCTGTATATTTTATTTAGTACATTAGGTTACTCTACTTGACACTTTATTTTTTTAAGTTTTGTGTTATCGAAGTGTTGCTGACATTGTAAATAGTGGGAGATGGAAAACTATGATACATCTAATATGCATGATTATTATAAAATAAAATAGACAGAAAAAGAATACAACAAAATTTATTTTTGTTTTCTAGGATCGGATCCCTCTGAAATAGCAACGGAAACGCAACCACACCCACAAAGGATCGTCCCGTTATTTCAAGTGGCATACGATAGAACTCTGTGTAGACCTCTTGGGACAGTAATGGACTTCAGTTTATCAGGGATAAACAGAAACATTCCTAGCAGTAGTGAGATAGAGACATTCTCTCCGTCGCGTAGTGTTTCACCAAATTTAGTGGTCGCCTATACTCCAGAAAGTAAAGATCTAAATCCGCCTGTAGGAATTTTACGACCGAAAGCTCCCAAGAAGAAAGTCGACACTCGACTAAATGCGCTTATTGTTTTTGAGTTTTCAACAGTTTATCCATTTATTTATGGCAATAACAAATTCAAATGTTTCGTTTGCTCGCAACCATTTTTAGAAATGTCTGTTTTAAGACAACACATGAAGGAGAACCACAATTTCGCCCCTTTGAAAAGATTGGTCAACAATCGCAGAGAAAACATATTGAAAGTAGATGTTAGCGAAATTATGTGTAAAATATGTTCATTTAGACCCAACAGTTTATCTGAATTGAAATATCATTTAAAAGAAGATCATAATAAAGCAATACAAGTTGAGTTACAGGACAATTTGATACCGTTCAAATTAGATGGAGCCGAGGGATCTTACAAATGTGTCATTTGCGATGAGACTTTTATAAAAGTCCGGATATTGGTTATACATATGAGCGTTCATTTTAATAATTATAGCTGTGAAGTATGCGGCTCAGGTTTCATGACTCTACGTCTCCTGAAGAAACATTTGGAGGTACACGAAAATGGGAATTTTCCGTGCGACAAATGCAGTAAAGTATTCAGTACGCCTCAGAAGCGTTCGCTTCACAATAGATGTGTGCATCTGAAGCAGTTCCCCCGTCGATGCCCGATGTGCCCGGAGAGGTTCAACTCGAATTATCGTCGGACGATACATTTGCAGGACGTTCACAATATCTCGACTAGGGTGCATAAGTGCGAGACATGCGGTCGAGCGTTTAATTTAAAGTATCATCTTATTTGCCACACGCGGTCGGTTCATCTCCAAGAACGGAATCAGCAGTGCGACGTTTGTCATCAGAGATTCTGCAACAAAGAAACACTGAAACGGCACATGATTGTGCACACTGGGGAAAAGAACTACAAGTGCGAAGTCTGTGGAATGGCGTTCCTGAGAAGGAAAAATTTGAAAGACCATTTGAGATTGCATGAGATAGTGCAGTAGATGTAATATGGAATACAAATGATAAGAATATTATTCCTTTCCGGCTTGCTCGTTATCAGTCAAAGTTTAATTATTTTTTTCCAATGCTGTTAGCTGCTGACTTTTGAATTTTAATTATTTATTAGGTATGTAAATAACTAAGTAACACACGCACTTTGTTTTTCATAATCTATTCTGGTTTAGTATTTATGAAATGTAATTATTATGGTTATTATTAATTAAATAATGGTTTATATTTCTAAAATAATCATATGATTTTATGTTTAAAAAGTAACGCTCTTCATTTTCTCTCTTTTTAGGAGTTATAGAAGATAATGAAAATGAGACTGACATCAAAGTATCTTCCGATTGTTTAATAGTCTACAAAGAAGATTTAGGAACAGAGCATGAAAAATTTAAAAAGGCAGTTGTTGATGGTAATGGTATTAAGAAGAATCTCGTATCAGTAAAATCGAAAGTTGATACAAAAAACAATATGAAAGGAAACCTAAATCTAACCAATACAAAAACGAAACCAGCCTCTAAAATTAGAAATAAAGTGAACACTGCCAATCAAAAGGGGGGACAACTCACTATAAACAGGAAACGAACTAAAACAAGACCTTTACAAGCTTGGAAAATCAATGCATGGACTATATTTGAAAACTCATACGTGTACCCATTTTATCACACAGGCAACACATACAAATGTTTTATTTGTGCCATGAATTTTCACCAAGCTTCAGACTTACGAGATCATTTTGGAAATAAACATAATGTTCAGGATATTAAACAAACATTGTCTTCCCAAAGAATACGCAGTGAAAACATAAAAGTAGACGTAACGATTCTAAAGTGTCGAATCTGTTCGAAATCGCTTCCTTGTTTGAACTCTTTGAAAACACATCTCAAAAATCACGGGAAAGAAATAGATACAGATTTACAGGACAACATTATACCGTTTAAACTAGGAGATGATAATTTCATTTGTCAAATGTGTCAGCAAGTATTTTCAAAGTTCAGGCTTTTAGTTATTCATATGAGTCAACATTATAGTAATTACACATGCGAAAGCTGCGGTAGCACGTTTATTTCAGAGACGCTGTTGAAACACCACATTCGCACGCACAAATCTGGAGCTTTCTCTTGCGATAGCTGCGAAAAAGTATTCAGTAGCATTGGGAAGAGGAACTCTCATATCAAAGGAGTACATTTGAGACGTATGACGCGGAAATGTCCAATGTGTCCCGAAAGGTTTAACTCTGAACATCAAAAGAGTAAACATTTGCGATTGATTCACAATAAGCGTGGCAGCTTGCAGAAGTGCGGTGTCTGTGGTAGAGAATTCGAGTTGAAATGTCAGCTTATGCTCCATAATAGGAAGGTGCATTTGCGGGAGCGTAACCACACTTGCTCTGTGTGTCACATGGGATTCTTCACCAAATACGGTCTAGCTAATCACATGATTGGTCACTCGGGTGAGAAGAACTTCAAATGCGATCTCTGTGCTAAAGCATACGCCAGGAAAAAGTCTCTAGTAAAACACATGTTAACACACTATGAAAATTGAAAAATGATGATTTGTACGACTATCTCTTTAAAACAAACCAATGTAGAGGAAACACATTTACTGTCAGACATGAGCAAGCATACAGATATTTGTATTTAAATTAAGAAAAATTTGCTAAAGACATCAAATAGACATTCTAAATCACTATTAACTTATCTGATTGTACGATAAATTATGGCTTATTCATAAAATTAAGACTATTATCCTACACTTAACGTTAAGTTTTATTGTACAGCAAAGCAAGTATGATTTGTAAAATGTAAGTAGATAGGTGTAAGATAACTAAGATAATAAATATTTTGGCAAGCAGATAATGTTTTATTTTCTTTCTCTTTCTAGGCCTGTCGCAAGAATCCGAAACATCAATAGCAGTCAAGAATGGAGATCATAAAAATGAAGTAGTAATGAAGTCGTTAAAGCATAAAATGTTCTTCGACGATCATAGAAGTCAAGATATTAATTTTAAAAGCAACAGAATTATAAAACCGAGACCTATAAAATATGTGTATAAACGACGCTTATTTTCAACTGAGGTTAAGCTAAACATGTCAAGAGAACCGTCGTTAGTAGAAAATCAGAAAATCATGAATGTGAATTTGCAAAGCAATGCAGAAAATAATAGGAAGCCTATTATAAACCGATCATCTAGTTTAGTAACGAACAATATGTTAACCAATCGCCCTAAACCGCAACGAAGAACCCAAAGAAAAAAATCTTTTGAAGGTTGGAAACAAAATGCTTGGGCCGTATTCGAAAATTCGGAAGTTTACCCTTTTATACACGCGGGTAATAAATACAAATGTTTTTTGTGTTCTAAGATTTTTCATGAAGCTCTTGCCCTGAAATGTCATACTGAAAACGACCATACCATTCTAGATCTTAAGCGGAAACTCAAAATTAGGATACGCTATGAAAATTTAAAAGTGGACGTATCTTCTTTGCGATGTAAACTCTGCTTGCAGACTCTACCGGACTTGAAAACTTTAAAAATTCATTTAAAAGATCACGGGAAAGATATAAACCTAGAATTACAAGATAATCTTATCCCGTACAAACTTAATGATGCGGGCTTTAACTGTCAGATTTGCGGTGAAAGCCATTATCGTTTCCGGCTTCTTGTCATACACATGAGCATGCATTTTAATAACTTCAGTTGCGAAAAATGTGGTGCCGTGTTCATTTCGGCTCTTTTACTGAAAAGTCATCAGCGTAGCCACGAGTCTGGTGTATTTCCATGCGATAAATGTGATAAAACCTTCGCTAGCCTCGAAAAGAAAATTAAGCACGTAAAAGCAGTACATCTGAAGCAGTACCCGAGAAAATGTCCGATGTGTCCAGAGCGATTTAACTCGGATTACGCGAGGACCAAACATCTGAGGTTGGTTCACAATGAAAGTGATGGACTGCATAAATGCGAGACTTGTGGAAGAGAATACGATTTGAGACATCACCTTATTACTCACATAAGAAAGGTACACCTGCAAGAAAAGAATCAAGAATGTCCGATATGTCACTTTAGATTTTTCTCCAAGTATTGTCTCACTAGACATATGGTGACACATACGGGGGAGAAGAACTTTAAATGTGACTTGTGTGGTAAAACTTATGCAAGGAGGAAAACGTTAATGGAGCATATGAAGTCGCACCAAGGAGATAAACAGCTTTCATAATAATCTTCGAAGAAATGCTGCTCCTTCGGCATATAATTAATCTGTTCACGCGTTGTTATATTTCTTAATATTCTTAGAAATAATTATCTGAAATAAAATAAATGCATTACCTATTACTCAAATAGTTTTGACACTTTTTACTATAAGGCATTAAGTAATTTGTATTAACTCAAAAACTTACAGTGCTATATGGCGGTTTTCATTGGTGAGTTTTACTCTTCAAAATATATTTAAATAATCAAAGAGATATGAAATATTAAAATTCAAAAACGTTATTGTTGAGTGATGACGCTGTAGCCCAGAATGGACGCTTTGTATATTAATTTTTATAATTGGCAAGATCAAGGACTTAAAGACAAATTTTATTTTCCCAGGAATACCGGCAAATCAGCAGCCTGGCTCCAGATCCAGTATATGGCAAATGACCGTATCAGAGAGGCAAAACGCTGCTACCTTCCTAGAATACACAACGGTTAAACCTTTCTTTTATCAGCAGGCGAATTTCAAATGTTTCTACTGCAACGAAGTTTTTCCTGAAATCCATTCAGTGTTACAACATACCGCTTTCCACGTTACCCCAGAACGATGCTCTTTATTGAAACAGCACTTGAGGAAAGGGAAGAGAGTCATCAAAGTTGATATATCGTGTTTAAAGTGTAAAATCTGCGAGCAGGTCTATACAGATTTGGACGAAATTAGAAAACATTTGATAACGACTCATCAAAAAGAGTTCAATTCGTCTGGAAATGGTCTTATGGCGTATAATTTAAGCGTAAACAATGGAATGCTCGCTTGCCATAAATGTGAAAATAAATTCAATTCTTTCTTTTTACTGAACAGGCATATGAACGTACATTTCAGTGTTGTTTGCGAAACGTGTGGTTTAGGATTCATGTCTCATCAGCGGTTAATAAATCATAGGATCGTCCATCAAAACGGTGTTCACAAATGCGATAAATGCGATGCAGTCTTCGTAACTAAATTAAAACTTCGCTACCACATATTCAAAAGACACGAGAAGGCGAGTTCTAAGAAGACAAAGCCTCTAAAATGTCCGCATTGTCTAGAAAGGTTTGCAGAACATTACAGAAAGATGATACATCTGAAGGATGCTCACGGAATCACCTTTACTTTCGAGTGTCCAACGTGCAAAGCTGTCTTCCCGACACGCAGAGCATTGACAGAGCACACCACAAAGATACATACGCAGAAAATACAGTGTAGAATTTGTGGAAAATGTTTCGGAACTCGATCGCTGCTCAAGATGCATTCTAGAGGACACACCGGCGAAAGAAATTTCCAGTGTTCGATTTGTCAAAAAGCGTACATGCATGAAAGAACTTTACGCCAGCATATGAGAGTTCATGGACCAGTGTGGAAGTTCACCTGCTCGGAATGCGGAAGCGGCTTCCATAATCGTAATGATTTCAATAAACATATGAAACAGTGGCACCCACAATGGCAGTTTAAGACAATTGTGAAAAATTTTGGATCAATGTAAATTAGGATTTCAGCTTAAATTATTCTCTGTGTCTTACATTTTAAAAAATGTAGTGCAATGAAGTGGTCGTCGCTCAGTGCAGCTTGAGTGGTTTAGGTCTATCACGTAGGTTGATTGACGACATTCAAAGTCATAGCCTGGATTGGTTTGGCTGTTAATAGCAATTATCTTGGTCTCGATCATTCGCAAAGTACGTTAATGTCCTGTTATCCGGACTTAGCTCCCATGTGTCGAGTATGGCTCAAGCTGCCCGAGAAAGGGACCGTAGTTGGGATGATATGGTTTGTTAGTTGAGTAATAATAGAGTAACGTATATAGAATAAGTCGAGGTCACCAGAGCACTGGTCCGAGATCAAGTCCGCGCTGGGAGTTTCTCTAAACTAATGAAGCAGGAGAGCTGCTGTGCGAGAGGAGTGGCGACGTGTTGTTCGACGGGTCACTAAAACTACGACTTGATGACTAAGACCACTCTGCCAAGAGTGAACCGACAAAGAAGAAGAATAACGTTTAAATGTTACTACAAACAACTGATTACTAGTAGTTAGTTGTACTGCTTTTTTAGTTTGTAACATGCTAATGCAATAGTCACGTCATAGGACATTCGCGGTCTCCTGTTGTTTAAATAATATAAAATACAATCACAAAGATGCTTTGTCAGATGATACTTTAAATACCTACAATACTATTTATTAATTAGATAAAATTAACCATTGACTGATCTCGTCTATTTGTAGACTGTTTGAAAAATACAAGCATTTATTTTTTGAAACATTTTTTTATCTTATATGCTGACCCAGTCATTCCCTACAGTTCTTTCATAAGACTATAAATACCTACTACAAAAAATGTAAAGAGTTTTTACTATTTTGTTGACTCCCTCTTGGAACTGAGTAAAACCAGCAGGGGAGTGTTCTTAAAATTATACAGTGTTTTTTTAATAGCGGATATACTCGTATACATATCCAGACCTTGTCAGATAAATGTTATGCTTGAAAATGTAAGGCAGACAGACAAATGTTTGCTTTACCTTTTGCTTTACCACCTTATGAGTAACTCATCCAAATATGTTCATTAGTTTCGGCGTGAAAGTGGAACAAACAAACATCCATATTTTCACATTTATAATATTATTGTGCCACACGATAAGAAGAAGAAGAATATTAGTGAGTTGACAAAATTTTTTGGACTCCAAGAATGGTCAATCTGAAGAAGGATTTTGGGTTGCTGAACCAGCGTAGGGGTCTTACAATGATGGTCTAATGCAGTGTTTGTCAACCTTTTTTAATACCCGACTTCTTTATAAGTTAAAAAATTCTTGCGACCCCCAGAGCCATAAACATACAAAATGTTATTGATTTGAAAGACTACGTTTATATTGGCGCATAATTTTCTTCGATTAGAAAATGATTTAGTTATTATATTAATGTCCCCGGGGGGTCGCGACCCCCAGGTTGAAAAACACTGGTCCAATGATATAACAAAAAACCTGGTGGCCCTTATTTTCCTCCCGAGCGCCTAATATAAATAGCTTTTTATTTATTTTTGATTGAAAAATGAATTTTTTTTTCGGATAAATTGAAAAATTTATGATGTTCTTGATAAGCTCTAAAAAAACGATGTCTTAAGAGGTTGCTCAGAATCAAATAAAGAGTACAGAAAAATATTAGAAAACCTAATTTTGTGCTTGATTCTGAGTAACCTATTAGCAAACGCACTTTTTTAACATCCTCTATAGGGAGCCCTGTGTACGTTCAGCAGTATGCAGTGGAGGTTTTCCGTCCATTTATACATACATATAGAAAATTGGCCATACATTAAACAACCATACATTAAAAAGTTGTAGATCGTATTTTTTAAATATCTTTCCTATATTTTGTGCTTGATTCTGAGTAACCTCTTAGCAAACGCACTTTTTTAACACCTGTATTTTTTTTATGTGATTGGTGGCAAACGAGCAGACGGATCACCTGATGGTAAGCGATTACACGGTATAGGAGGCCCTGTGTATATTCAGCAGTAGGCAGTGGAGACCTCCGTCCATTTACACAGTAAACTACCATACATTCAAGACATGGTGGTTAAGTCGTTAGCGATCCTGACTACTGATTGTCCGGTTCGATTTGTACTTCGTGTGTTTAAGACGAAGATTTTGTGACAACTCACGAGCCAATACGTTTGCTCTATGTCTGGGGGTTAGAGATGGGTTTTTGCCCGGGCAGTTTTGAGTAAATTCCCAATAAACGTCCATTTATGCCCAATAAATGCCCAATTTGTATGGCGCATATGGACGTTTATTGGGCATTTATTCAAAATGCCCAAAAATGCCCGGGAAAAAACCCATCTATACTGGGGGTATAAAATGCCCGAAAAAAAACCACGGCTTTTACTCATGATCATGAAACTGAACAACTTTCCCTAAAGAACCTAAACTCAATTCGCAAAAAAAAGTACTCGTAGGTACTAATTGGACGTAGTTTAGTAGAAAGGACTCAATCCACAAACACGTAGTTTAGTAGAAAGGACTCAATCCACAAACACGTAGTTTAGCAGAAAGGACTCAATCCACAAACACGTAGTTTAGCAGAAAGAAGCCTATCCACAAACCTATAATCTACTAACAAAGGTTTGTGGATTGAGTCCTTTCTGCTAAACTACGTCCAATTGAGCAGCTGATCCGCCAATTTTGAATGGGAGGTCCAAACATTTTTTGAAAATCGAGTAAGGTTCTTAGGGAAAGCCGTTCAGGTGATATTGATGCCGACGATGGAAGCAGGGTTACCAATATTCTCCTACGCAATAGCAATAGGTTTATCTTATTTCCATGGAACACTTATATCCTATGAAAATTGATGTTTGGTGGCAAGATTTAGATAAGATGGTGATACCTAGCCACGCGGACTCAAAATGTCTTACTACCAACCAAACTAATTGTAAGTCCTAAAAACTTATTAGCCACAGGGTCACGGAGGAGCTAATCACTGACCTACAGTGTCAGTCACCGAGTGAAATAGCAGCTAAAAGGCCTTTGTATGACGAGAAAATTTTGTTGAGACCCGTGCCCCTGCAGTGGGGACGATAAGGGTCGTTAACAAACCACAGATTCCACGGGAAATGTTGAACAGAACCAGGAGCAGACGCACTGACTAAACTATCGAGCTAGTGACTTATACAGGGTGTAACAAAATTGGTGTAGGACCCGTTAACTGGGGATTCTACTCATCGTATTGAACAACTTTTGTTCTACGACTTTACTCAAATTGCAATAAAATTTGGACTCTCCATACAAATTGATCATCTGTTTTGGCATTTTTGTAGTGAGAGACCAACATTTTTTTGCGATTTGAGCAAAGTTCAGTAAGATGAGTAGAATCTCCAGTTAACGGGTCCTACACCAATTTTGTTACAACCTGTATAAGTTAAGTTAGCGTTTCTTATTATCTTTATCTCGAAATTATTGTATTTACTCAAATATTGTTTGTTTTCGGTACAACTTCAATTCAATAATTTTTATGTTTGACATCTTATAGTTTCTATATTTTCTTATTCTTAAGGAGTTTGCATCAGTTTAATATTATTAAGGGAGTAATTAAGAACTACGGACTTTTTGGTTTAACACCTATTTTTTCCTGGCGAGTGAGAAAATCAAAGATTGATGACGAAGAATGTCAAATTTGAAATTCAAATAAATAATATCATTCTCGATAAATTTCTTTATGGGAGCAGCGGGCGGATACTTGAGTCTATCGCCGGACTTCGACGAAGGAAGATTAAACGGAAGCCCGGGACCTCTCTCCTTCAAGTGTTCTTTCTTAGTCCCGGGCCCTCGTGCTGCCGTCTCACCGGACTTAAGGGTCTGGCTGCTGCTGCTCCAGCCGCCCTATCTGTCGCCGTCGTCGGGGCGCGCCGCTCCAGCCGCCCGACGTGCCGAGCCTTCTTGGAGTGCTGCGTGCCGCTCTACCGGCCGCCGTCGTCGGAGCGAGCCCCTCCAGCAGCCCGACGTATCGAGCCGCCCGCCGCCGCCTTACGTGACGTTTTTCTTTTCCCTCTTTATTTATAAATAGTGCAGTGCTACTCTTTAGTGATCACAGAACTGTGGACTCGGGGTCGAATTTAGAACGATAAGTTGTGTATAGTTTCCTTTTTATTTTATTATTTTATTAAATATTGTAATCCCCCATAACCCCCTCTTTCCTTTTGTAATATAACAACAGGTTGTTCTTAAAATATCTGCCAAGGGTCAAACTGGGGTTTCCACTCAGGAATTCACACATTTCACTAAGAAATACCTAGTCAACTCAGTGTAAGTAACGTTTTTATTTTGATTTAAAAACACACATACGCATTACAGATTTTGAGGTTAGCGAAAAAAGTATCGATTCTCCCGCATTTTCACCTTTGACGCCGAAATCTACAAAACACAAAACCTGAAAAGAAGAGCTTACATAAAGGTTAGCACATAAATAAATTGTAATGTTTTTTTTTGCACCGGTTGTTACCTGCTATTATTAGGTATAACTAAACAGGTCAGGAAATCGATGAGCGGAGCATCACACCTTCTATGTCTACGGTTTAAAGTTTTTCATTGTATCTGCAACCTGTAAATAAATAAAAAAATTAAACCCATACTGAATTCGTTAAATAATTGTTGAACTTTCCATTAAAATTGTCTTTTCAGCTGGATCGATTTTATCGACTTAATATGCGTTTCTTGAAAACAGTTGTTGAATTATCGTGTGGTATACCTACACGATGTACAATGGTGTCGATTCTGTTTTCACGATTAAAGTAATTTGAAATGATTTAACTTAATTTAAGTGTTCTGTCTGAATATCTGCACTGCACAGACATAACCAAGCAGCCAGGATCCTGCATCAAGAGATCGCTCTAAAGTATGGCTTCATAGCTCGGTGGTTGCCATATTACAAGTACACGCCGGAGTCGGTTCTCGAAAGCGACCACGCCAAGCTCTACTGGAACCGAGACATCATCACGGACAGGTCTATTGATTTCACGCTGAAACTACTGAACGGACTGGGATGAAATTTGGTAGGTAGATAGATAAAGTACTCGGTTAACACATAGGATAGGTACTTTTTATCCCGGAAAACTTGAAGGTTCCCTAAGGTATGGCTAAAAAGTGAAATAAAAGTCACGCTGAAACTACTGAACTGAGCCATAGGTTATGAGCCAACTTGGTTATGTCTGTGCAGATACACTGTGTTACTAAGAGCCGAACAACCGGAGGTTATATGGCTTTAAGAATTTTTAACTACCTATTGATTTCTTGATTTAAAATTTTGTAACCTTTTTAGTTTCAATATTTTATGAACGTTATCTCCTCGGGCCCATAGCTCAAAGAGGCTTCAGACCTGAAAAAACCCTTTGTACCTGAAAAATGATTTCTTATTTTGACACTCACAACATTTGTACCGCTGTCTGTGAGGAATGATTGACAAAAGAGTTTGAGCCATACGGCGCCATCTTGAAAATTTGTTTTTCCATTTTTTTGATAATTTGGCTTTTCTCCGACCAGATTTGAAGGCCTAACACGCGTTACATATCATTTGTAACGGGGCTGGTGTACTCAGTTTGTTTCTAGATTGTCTAGATTTTCTGTAATTAACCTCCAAAAAAAAGCCCGACGGGCTTTTTTTCCCATGCTAATTACAGAAAAACTAGGAACTCTACATACCAGTTTATTACATCAGCCCCGTTACATATGATATGTAACGCTAGTTAGCCCTTCAAATCTGCTCGGAAAAAGGCCTAATAATAAAAAAAAGGGAATAACATTTTTCAAGCGTTACTCCGTCGGGCCCATAAACTTTCATCGATAACTCCATAACGAGTGCGGTACAAATGATAAGAATGAAGTATTACTGAAATATTTTGCTGGTACAAAGGTTCTATGAACTTATTTTGTTAATATCTGCAGTAATTATGGAGAAATTCAAAGCGAAAGTTTGTATGTAGCTCACGAAATAGGGTGACAATGATTGTTAATGTTATTGGAATAGTACTGGTTAGTACTAAAATGTTAGGTAGGTAAAAATTATAACGAAATAATCACAGATAAATCAATCTAGGTACCTGCAGTAACCTTATTACCAAAAAAAATGAAATATTGTATTATAAATAAAATATTATCAAAAAATATGCATCCATCGAAATTCTTGTTAAGAATTATTGGTTGTTCGACCCAATGGTCATAAAAAAAGTTAGATAACGCTTGTTAACATAATAATACATAAATAATACGGTCATTATGTTAACAAAATAATAGAAAAAAAAATAAGTTATTTAGGTAACAAAATAAAATGAATGAGCGAAGGATTTGTTAGGTGGGGAACAATTTTAGGTTTTTATTTGAAATTTTTCATAAATGTCCTAGTTTGCAACTATAAATTTTAATGCATTTAATTAAGTTCCTGAGAGATGAAGAGAAATTGGGATTTTTGAAATTGTATTAGGTATTAGTTCACCATTTGTAAAATTAATTTATAAAATAGATGCCTTTACCAACTTATCACAGACTACTGAAAATGCTTGCCTAACTTATTTTTACTCTGGAGTGATTGCTATGGCTATGAATAATCGAAATTATGGTTCAATTTAGTAATAAGGGTCGGAACAGATACTTAACTATTAGTGTAATAAATACCTACTCCGAATTGGAACATCATAAGGTTACCATAGCCAAAATGCCTTAGGATAAACGGGATTATAAGTTTTATGTTTACATAAAACAATATTAAAACTGTACAGAATCTATTTGATGAGAGTCTTTTACTTAAAGTATTTTAAATGGTTTTATTATAAATAAAGTTAAACATAGTGGGGTTTTATACGTAATCCAATGTGTATGGGGAGGTAAAATTTGATGATTAAAGGAAATCACTTGGCACACGTGTATGTTAAGTAAATAGAAGCTGATTTAGCCCAGTAGCCACCCCTCACCCCCTGGCAGGTGATGAGGGAGGGCGTACAAAGTTTCACTTTGGCGTGCTTTAGAAAAAAAATTATCTATGTCCTATCATCTTGAACTTGGTGTCGTTTTCGAATAAACCGAGAATGTAGCTTTCATTTTTGGCATATTTTTTGTTTAATTTACTATATTTATTGTGAAAAAAAAATAAGAAAATGAAAAAACTCTCCAAAAAATCTACTAGATTTTGCTTTAATATGCTATCGTTTAAAAAATATGCACTAGTGGCATAAATAAAAAATATTGGTAACACAAGATATTACAAGACGAAAAAAGAATTAATGTTGTCCATATTCTATGCTCTAACAGGAGTACAGGAGGTGATACCATTTCAGCCTCTAATGGAGGAGGAAAGAAAACCGCGTCGTAAGCCTGGAATGTTTCTCCTCCAGCAACTCTCGGTTTTAAAACGATGGGTTGTGGAGACATTGAAAGCGCCAAAAAAAAATTTGGAAAAATTTATTATAACCATGTGCGACTATGACAAGACAGTTTGAATAAAACGATATTTTTGTATTGTACATAGATTTCTCTGTTTGGGTATAAAATTATTTTAAATTGATTTGTTTTTAATATGTTTAAGATCCAGCTACTGCACCAGCTTAACCCATTGCAGGCGAGAATCGTACTCTAAAAGATAAGGACAAATTAAAAAAAATCCATCATCGGAAGACAGTTTTCAACAATATCTTCTGAGAGCAGTATACCAGGGTGTCCACGTATGGGATCAGACATTAGTGCCCGTTCAAAATCTCTCACGTCCGGCTCAGTGAAAGTGGGAAATAGCTACAAATAATCAGTAGATGGACTACTGCTGTGGCTGCTAGCGCTTGTTTAGAGCTAATTCGATGCAAATGCAATTCAAACCACATTGTGGCGTTAAATACAACTGTCAAAAAAGACAAATAAACTGCCCCGAATTATGCCTTTGCAGTTAAAAATGTCGTTCTGAGGAATGAGCACTCAGCTAGAACAAAGGTATACTCGTTATTCATTAGTGATGGGGTTTCCGGCCTAATAAAATAGAAGCTTCCCTATTCTCAACTAGTTGTTGTGCAAGTGAGGTACTTATACATCTGAATTCTGGACAAAGGGATCGCCCACCCTTTAGGATACGGAGCAAAATATTTATGAGGGAACAGGAAAAGGACTGCAATATTTTTTTGAAACAAAAATAGCAGGTTCGATTTTTGATATTTTTATTTTTTTTGTCTGACATATGTAACTAAAAATTTTTGGTTTTTGGACTTTTCACTTTTTTGTGCTATAAGCTTTGCTTGTTGCCACATTTCATGATTCTAGGTATACGGAAAGTACCTTATAGGTTTTGATTCCCATGCGAGAGTCCAAATATGATTGACTCGGCACAGACGTTTGATTTTTTCACATCTTCAAGGGATTGCAGGCCTGAGTATTTGATATAAATTTCAACTTGATACGTCTACGCGTTTCTGAGAAAAAGGGTCTTGTCAGACAGGCAGACAGACAGATAGACAGACCGACGGACAGACGGACGGACGGGCAACGAAGTTGTCCTATAAGGGTTCCTTTTTACCTTTTGAGGTATGTAACCCTAAAAATTAAAGATGCTATCAGAAATACATCGAAATAAAACTTTAGAAAATATCTGATAATGAATGAAACTTTAAACATCGGCGACGTAAAAAACAAATACTGAATGGTTTTGTCTCATATGCTTTAAAAAAAACTTGTTTCATGCCCATTTTAGAAATGTACAATACTTGTACATTTTCCTAGCAAACATTGAGTGAATTACTATTTTTGACTTAATGGTGCTGATTAAAAAAAAACATTATATTCGAGCTTTTTGACACAAAATTATTTAGAATGACTAAGAATAGAAAGGATATCATGTGAGTGTTCTATAAGGTTACCGTGACCTGAGATAAAAAAAAGAAAATAAAACCGGCCAAGTGCGAATCGGACTCGCGCGTAAAGGGTTCCGTACCATCGAACAAGAAACTCCAAAAAACACGTCTTTTGTATGGGGACCCCCTTTGATTTTTAAATATAATTTCATTTTATTATATTTTATTAGTGACTATAGCAAAACAAACTCTGTGAGCATTTCAAGCGTCTACCTGTTGCCATTATTAAGATCGAGCAAAAAACGCCAAAAATACACGTTTCTAGTAGGGGAGCCCCTTTAACTTTTAATTTATCTGGGGGCACGGAAGTACCCCCGCCAAGACGAGCCAAGCGAAGCGCAAGGGCACTAGCTACCTTTTCTCGAAACGCTTCGTCGTTTTTTTAAACTCTCATAACTTTGCTTTGGACGAGCCAGGCGAAGCCCAAGGGCACTACCTACCTTTTCTCGAAACGCTTCGTCGTTTTTTTGAACTCTTATAACTTTGCTTTGGATGATGCTAAATATTTAAATTTTTCAAGATAGAATGTCATCAGTACAATCATTAAACATACAAAGTTTGAATGTCGTAGCTATTATACTTAAGATTTTATTAATGTCTCAAAACTCACGATTTCATCACTGACTCACTGGACTGACTCACCAAGTGGCTCACCAATTATTTATTAATGGCAAACCAAATCACCAACTCAACAAAATCCCCAAAGCTACTTTCCCACCATCACAGGAATCCATATGTTACGCTTTCAGTATTAGTGATATTGTAACAGAAATTAAATCACTCAAACTCGGGAAGGCTTCAGGTTTTGATAAAATATCTATTGAGCAAATTAAACATGTTGGCCCTGTGGGTATCTCGTGGTTACTTCAACTATTCAACGAGTGTCTTGAGACTGCAAAAATATCCAAATTCTGGAGAAAGTCAAAAGTAATCGCTATCCCAAAACCTTGGAAATTCTGTGATTACCCTAAAAATTACCGACCAATTTCCCTCCTTTTTCACATCTACAAGCTGTTCGAAAGTATGCTGCTGAATCGGCTATCTGGTGTTCATCATCGTCATCATCATCGTCAGCCTGCATTAGTCCACTGTTGGACATAGGCCTCCCCTAAGGCACGCCACTTATAGCTATCTTCGGCCACGCGCATCCAGCTGTTACCAGCAACCTTGCGCAGATCATCGCTCCACCTAGCCGGGGGCGTCCCATGCTACGTTTGCCCAAACGCGGTCTCCACTGTAGCACTCTGTTTGTCCACCGGTTGTCAGTTCTTCGACATATATGTCCGGCCCATTGCCACTTCAGTGTGCTAATTCTCTGAGCAATGTCGATTACTTTGGTTCTCTGGCGAATAACCTCATTTCGGATTCGGTCGCGCAGAGAAACTCCGAGCATGGCTCTCTCCATGGCACGCTGTGTGACTTTGAGCTTGTGGACTAACTGCACTGTTAGTGTCCACGATTCGGCGCCATATGTCATCACGGGTAGGACGCACTGGTTGAAGACTTTTGTCTTCAGGCATTGTGGTATTGGCGACGTGAATATGTGACGAAGCTTGCCGAATGCTGCCCAGCTTAGCTGTATTCTTCTACTGGCCTCCCTCTCGAAGTTGTTTCTACCTAACTGCATGATTTGCCCGAGGTAGACATATTCTTGAACAGCTTCGAGAGGTTTACCCTCGACTATAACCGGACTCGGGACGATGTGTTTATTGAACACGACTTTAGTCTTGTCCAAGTTCATCCCGAGACCAATCAGTCGGGAAGCAGCATTAAGGCTATCCAGCATATCCTTTCTTTCCGATTCTGCCATTATGACGATATCATCAGCAAAGCGAAGGTGTGAGATGTGTTCGCCATTGACATTTATGCCTCGTCCTTTCCAGTCTATAGTCTTGAAAACGTCTTCCAACGCATTTGTGAACAGTTTTGGGGATATGACATCCCCCTGTCTCACTCCTCGATGCAATTGGATGGGTTTTGATTGACTATTCTGTATTTGGACGGCCATAGTGGCGGCGTCGTAAAGACATCTCAGCACTTCGATGTAACGCCAGTCAACTTGGCATCTCTGCAAGGACTCCATTACAGCCCAGGTCTCGATGGAGTCAAAGGCCTTCTCATGGTCCACAAATGCAAGACACAAGGGCTGATTATAATCCTCTGTCTTCTGTGTAATCTGCCTCACTGTGTGTATGTGGTCTAGAGCACAAACCTTAGTTCATTAAAATGTCAATAGATGGCACGACAAGTATCGATTTGTAATCGAAGTTGAAAAAACCCATAAAGTTGCTAAAAATAAGTGTTTTGATTATTGTAATAACCAAAAAGTATGACAAAGGCCGATAATGCACTTTATTATCAATTACTACAAATTATCTGATCACGGCGATGCATATCAAAACTACTTTCGTCTTAACTTGTCAGAGTTGAGGAATGACACGTACTAGTTCAGTACCAGTTTATAGCGTGAATTAATAGATGGCGCTGATACAATACAATTAAAAAACGTAATGGGTGGTTTACGTTTTGTTTTTCATATTTCAAATTATGTATTTTTATTTAGTTATAACACAGATAATATAATACTAGTAGGTTATGTGCAAAAAAAATCAACAAAAGCAAATGAAGTTACAGGTAAGCAACCAGAATGTCTTCATTTATAGCCCGCGCCCTAGATGTCGCTAGTAACGGTAGTTCTTAATGAGTGAAAAAAATAGCCCGAAGAATAGCCCGAGTTACGGCAGTCGCATTTCGTTGTATGACATGAGGTATCCGTACGTTAGTATTATAAAATCTGTGTCTAGAGTGCCAAAACCTCCTCGAAACCCAGCTTGCTCTGGTGTTTGGAATTCATCAAGCCTACGTGCGAGTCGGTTTGTGATGACCCTCGAGAACAGCTTGTAGACATGGCTTAAAAGCGATATCGGTCGGTATACTCCTCTGTCTTCTGTGTAATCTGCCTCACTGTGTGTATGTGGTCTAGAGTGCCAAAACCTCCTCGAAACCCAGCTTGCTCTGGTGTTTGGAATTCATCAAGCCTACGTGCGAGTCGGTTTGTGATGACCCTCGAGAACAACTTGTAGACATGGCTTAAAAGCGATATCGGTCTATAGTCTTTTAGAAGAGTTTTGTCACCTTTCTTAAAGAACAGGACCACGATGCTTCTGTTCCACGCCTTTGGAGTTCTCCCGTTTTGTAAAGCAACATTGAATATATTCTGAAGCCCACTGATTACAGGCTTACCACCTGCTTTCAGTAGCTCAGAAGTTATTCCATCCTCTCCAGGGGCTTTTCCATTTTTAAGCTGTCTGAGGGCTAACTCGATCTCGTCGTGACTGATATCGGGAAGCTCGTCAGTGAAGTGGCAAGTCAACGTGGCTCGGGCTTCCGTGTTATGGGGATCTGGTCTGGAAGCTTTTGAAGCATATAACCGACTATAGAAATCTTCGATCTCGGACAAGATCTCGGGCTTAGAGGTAGCGACTCTGCCGTCGAATGTTGTAAGTTTTGTCAGATGACTTCTCCCAAGCTGCTGAACGAAAACTTTAGTTCCTCGATTCTTCTCTATAGCTTCATCGATATGAAGAGCATTGAAACGACGAAGATCTCATTGAATCAGGTTACGTATCCGCTTTGAGAGAGTTTTGTCATCTCCCGAAGTGGCTGTCGTGTTTTCTCGCCTTTTCCTCATAAGCTCCAAAGTCTCATCCGAGAGTTTTAATTTCCTGTCCTTATGCTTGACTCTACAGAACTTTTCTCCCACAGCCCTCATGGTATTTACCACGTTGTTGAGGTCCTCGTCTAAGCCAACTTATGGGGTAAGAGCATCGAAGCTATTTTTCAGCTCCAGTTGGAATCGCTCGGAACCAAGTAGGACCTAAGACTGATCAGGACGAAGAGAAGATTTCATCAGACGACTTCTTTCTAGCTTGTAATCGATATTCAGACTCGGAGAAGTCGGTGATCGCTGCCGGTATTAAACCTGTTGATCACGGAGACATCTCTGAAGATGTGCTTCTTGTCAGTCAAGATGAAATCTATTTCGTTTTTGGTCACAGTATCAGGGCTTTTCCAGGTCCATCTTCTTTGGGGCTTTTTCTTATAGAAAGAGTTCATTAAGAAAAGCCCCTGCAGATTTAGATTTAGATTTATTTTATTATAAAATTTAAAATGTCAGAGTATAATATGATCGTCAGAAACATAATAGTTAAAATACAAATACAAAGAGGTTAAAACATATTTTTTATTAGTTTTAAGTATTTTTATTTATTTACATAATATTTACATAAGTTCACAGAAAATAAAAAGACAAAAGACTATAAAGATTCATGGGTGAGATTCGAATCCGGACCTAAAAGCAGCAAAACGTAAGTGGCTCGCACCAAAACCGCTGATCTACCAAAGTACTTATAAGTAATGGTTAAAAATTTGCATCATATTTTTATTTTTTTATTTTTTTTATTTATTAAATGACCAAAATACAAAACAATTTACATGTGTTTAACTAGTCACCTGACGTAAGCCGGAGGGGCTTTTGTGTCATGTGATGATTTCTCTTTTACATATCACTTATATAGATTATTTTAGAAGGACTTATGCTAATTATATAGGGTATATAAATTCGTTACTTTCCATTTCCAACAGATATTTTTTAATACATCTAATTGAGTTTGCATTGTGCTGAGAATATTTTTCTTGCAGTTCCCTAGGTAAACTATTTATTATTTTTGGCAGTATGTATGCAAAATTTCTCATTCCGTAGAAAATATTAGTTTTAGGAAGTAGATACATTTTACAATTGTCAAGATGTCTCAAGTTTACTTTCCTATTATATGTTTTTAAGTTAATTACATTAAAGTGTTCTTCTTTCAAAATTGCTAGTTTTATTTTATTCTGAATTGGAAGTACATGACAGAACTTAAACAACTCACTGTAATCTTCTTTATATTTTAGTTTTATATGGTAAGGAACTATAGTTTTTAATAGTCTAATCTGTAGCTGATATATCTGATTTAGGTGAGTTTTAAAAGTTCTGCCATAGCTACTTATGCCATAGTCAATAATGGAGTCTGCCATAGCCAGATATAATACTCTTAGGACGAAAACACAACAGAGCGGCGCGGCGCCGCAAAGCTGAAATCGGCGGCGCGCGTTGCGCCGCACCGCCGAACGCAGCGTTGCGCGGCACGCGCGCCGCGCCGCTCGTATCCGCGGCGCGCACCGCTCCTAGCCGCGGCGCGCAACGCTCATATCTGCGGCGCACACCGCTCGTATCTGCGACGCGGCGGCTCATTTGATGTCCACAGTTTCTGTAGGTCGGAAGCTTGTTTTTTTTTTTTTTATGGCAGAGGTGGCAAACGAGCAGACGGATCACCTGATGGTAAGCGATTACCGCCGCCCATAGACACCCGCAACACCAGAGGAGTCACAAGTGCAAAAAAGTTGTTTTTAGGGTTCCGTAGCCAAATGGCAAAAACGGAACCCTTATGGATTTGTCATGTATGTGTGTCTGTCTGTCTATCCGTCCGTATGTCACAGCCACTTTTTTCCGAAACTATAAGAACTATACTGTTGAAACTTGGTAAGTAGATGTATTTTGGGAACCGCATTAAGATTTTCACACAAAAATAGAAAAAACAACCAATAAATTTTGGGGGTTCCCCATACTTAGAACATTAAGAACTTAGGACTCGCCCATGAAGGGTTCCGTAGCAGCAAGTAACATAATATAAAAGATCTTGTAGTTCGTTGTAGGTAAATTGCGGTTTACGATTTATGACGTTTTAAAAAAAACTACTTACTAGATCTCATTCAAACCAATTTTCGGTAGAAGTTTGCATGGTAATGTATATCATATATATTTTTTTGTTTTATCATTCTCTTATTTTAGAAGTTACAGGGGGGACACACATTTTCCACTTTGGAAGTGTCTCACGCGCAAACTATTCAGTTTAGAAAAAAATGATGTTAGAAATTTTTTTTGAGTTTCAGTTCTAAGTATGGGGAACCCCCAAAATTTATTGATTTTTTTTCTATTTCTGTGTGAAGTAAAATCTTAATGCGGTTCACAGAATACATCTACTTACCAAGTTTCAACAGTATAGATCTTATAGTTTCGGAAAAAAGTGGCTGTGACATACGGACGAACAGACAGACACACATACATGACAAATCCATAAGGGTTCCGTTTCTGCCATTTGGCTACGGAACCCTAAAAACAAGCTTCCGACCTACAGAAACTGTGGACATCAAATGAGCCGCCGCGCCGCCGCCGCAGATACGAGCGGTGTGCGCCGCAGATATGAGCGGCGCATGCCGCGGCTACGAGCGTTGTGCGCCGCGGGTACGAGCGTTGCGCGCCGCGGCTAGGAGCGGTGCGCGCCGCGGATACGAGCGGCGCGACGCGCGTGCCGCGCAACGCTGCGTTCGGCGGTGCGGCGCAACGCGCGCCGCCGATTTCAGCGTTGCGGCGCCGCGCCGCTCTGTTGTGTTTTCGTCCTTAATGTTTGATAAGGAATTTTAAACTTAAGAATGTAGAATTTGCTTAACAAGGCTCTTAGTTTATTACAAATGTGTTCTATATGGAATTTCCAACTTAGCTTATTATCTATTATTACACCAATGTATGTGAACTTTTCAACAAATTCAATTTTTTGACAATTACATTTATATGCTTTCTCCTTTTATGTAATTTCACTTATATCTCTCTTAAATGAATTTTTTCGAAGATAATTCCCTCATAGATCGATTTCTGGTGACTTTTAACCCCTAATCCTAGATTTTCGTCAAAAGGTTTCAAGCCGTTTTCCAAATCGTCGGGATACTTAACTCGTTTAATAGTATAGGATATAAGATATATTTTCTATGAAACATTTTGCAGGGTGTTGTTTGAGTCGGTAGTGGCCTTCTAAGGGACGAAAGGACAAGCAATATTTGTTTTGAAAATATCTATATTATTTTTTTATAATATGATTCTATTGAAAAAAATTCATGCAAATTATCCTTTTTTTTTTTGATAAAAAAAACAGAAAAATATTCAATGTTACGTAATATTAGAAAGTTATTCATCGTTTATTATGATATTAGTCAGTAATATCAATTAGTTTTGGCGACTTTTGAGAAATTTTCTTATTGCAAATGTTATCAGCGCCATCTAGTTGAGTTTAGAGAAAGCCGTGAAAAATTCCCTATTGTCAAACAAGGGGCAAGACTTATAGCTTATAAGGGGCTTATAGCACAAAAAAGTGAAAAGTCCAAAAACCAAAAATTTTTAGTTACATATGTCAGACAAAAAAAAAAATATATCAAAAATCGAACCTGCTATTTTTGTTTCAAAAAAATATTGCAGTCCTTTTCCTGTTCCCTCATAAATATTTTGCTCCGTATCCTAAAGGGTGGGCGATCCATTTGTCCAGAATTCAGATGTATAAGTACCTCACTTGCACAACAACTAGTTGAGAATAGGGAAGCTTCTATTTTATTAGGCCGGAAACCCCATCACTAATGAATAACGAGTATACCTTTGTTCTAGCTGAGTGCTCATTCCTCAGAACGACATTTTTCACTGCAAAGGCATAATTCGGGGCAATTTATTTGTCTTTTTTGACAGTTGTATTTAACGCCACAATGTGGTTTGAATTGCATTTGCACCGAATTAGCTCTAAACAAGCGGTAGCAGCCACAGCAGTAGTCCATCTACTGATTATTTGTAGCTATTTCCCACTTTCACTGAGCCGGACGTGAGAGATTTTGAACGGGCACTAATGTCTGATCCCATACGTGGACACCCTGGTATACTGCTCTCAGAAGATATTGTTGAAAACTGTCTTCCGATGATGGATTTTTTTTAATTTGTC
Source organism: Coleophora deauratella (assembly GCA_958295455.1). Classification (NCBI taxonomy): domain Eukaryota; kingdom Metazoa; phylum Arthropoda; class Insecta; order Lepidoptera; family Coleophoridae; genus Coleophora; species Coleophora deauratella. The sequence continues at coordinate 6,914,185 of OY282415.1, forward strand.
CTTATCTTTTAGAGTACGATTCTCGCCTGCAATGGGTTAAGCTGGTGCAGTAGCTGGATCTTAAACATATTAAAAACAAATCAATTTAAAATAATTTTATACCCAAACAGAGAAATCTATGTACAATACAAAAATATCGTTTTATTCAAACTGTCTTGTCATAGGCGCACATGGTTATAATAAATTTTTTAAAATTTTTTTTTGCGCTTTCAATATCTCCACAACCCATCGTTTTAAAACCGAGAGTTGCTGGAGGAGAAACATTCCAGGCTTACGACGCGGTTTTCTTTCCTCCTCCATTAGAGGCTGAAATGGTATCACCTCCTGTACTCCTGTTAGAGCATAGAATATGGACAACATTAATTCTTTTTTCGTCTTGTAATATCTTGTGTTACCAATATTTTTTATTTATGCCACTAGTGCATATTTTTTAAACGATAGCATATTAAAGCAAAATCTAGTAGATTTTTTGGAGAGTTTTTTCATTTTCTTATTTTTTTTTTCACAATAAATGTAGTAAATTGAACAAAAATTATGCCAAAAATGAAAGCTACATTCTCGGTTTATTCGAAAACGACACCAAGTTCAAGATGATAGGTCAAATAGATCGTTTTTTTTCTAAAGCACGCCAAAGTGAGACTTTGTACGACCTCCCTCATCACCTGCCAGGGGGTGAGGGGTGGCTACTGGGCTAAATCAGCTTCTATTTACTTAACATACACGTGTGCCAAGTGATTTCCTTTAATCATCAAATTTTACCTCCCCATACACATTGGATTACGTATAAAACCCCACTATGTTTAACTTTATTTATAATAAAACCATTTAAAATACTTTAAGTAAAAGACTCTCATCAAATAGATTCTGTATAGTTTTAATATTGTTTTATGTAAACATAAAACTTATAATCCCGTTTATCCTAAGGCATTTTGGCTATGGTAACCTTATGATGTTCCGATTCGGAGTAGGTATTTATTACACTAATAGTTAAGTATCTGTTCCGACCCTTATTACTAAATTGAACCATAATTTCGATTATTCATAGCCATAGCAATCACTCCAGAGTAAAAATAAGTTAGGCAAGCATTTTCAGTAGTCTGTGATAAGTTGGTAAAGGCATCTATTTTATAAATTAATTTTACAAATGGTGAACTAATACCTAATACAATTTCAAAAATCCCAATTTCTCTTCATCTCTCAGGAACTTAATTAAATGCATTAAAATTTATAGTTGCAAACTAGGACATTTATGAAAAATTTCAAATAAAAACCTAAAATTGTTCCCCACCAAACAAATCCTTCGCTCATTCATTTTATTTTGTTACCTAAATAACTTTTTTTTTTCTATTATTTTGTTAACATAATGACCGTATTATTTATGTATTATTATGTTAACAAGCGTTATCTAACTTTTGTTATGACCATTGGGTCGAACAACCAATAATTCTTAACAAGAATTTCGATGGATGCATATTTTTTTGATAATATTTTATTTATAATACAATATTTCTTTTTTTTTTGGTAATAAGGTTACTGCAGGTACCTAGATTGATTTATCTGTGATTATTTCGTTATAATTTTTACCTACCTAACATTTTAGTACTAACCAGTACTATTCCAATAATATTAACAATCATTGTCACCCTATTTCGTGAGCTACATACAAACTTTCGCTTTGAATTTCTCCATAATTACTGCAGATATTAACAAAATAAGTTCATAGAACCTTTGTACCAGCAAAATATTTCAGTAATACTTCATTCTTATCATTTGTACCACACTCGTTATGGAGTTATCGATGAAAGTTTATGGGCCCGACGGAGTAACGCTTGAAAAATGTTATTCCCTTTTTTTTATTATTAGGCCTTTTTCCGAGCAGATTTGAAGGGCTAACTAGCGTTACATATCATATGTAACGGGGCTGATGTAATAAACTGGTATGTAGAGTTCCTAGTTTTTCTGTAATTAGCATGGGAAAAAAAGCCCGTCGGGCTTTTTTTTGGAGGTTAATTACAGAAAATCTAGACAATCTAGAAACAAACTGAGTACACCAGCCCCGTTACAAATGATATGTAACGCGTGTTAGGCCTTCAAATCTGGTCGGAGAAAAGCCAAATTATCAAAAAAATGGAAAAACAAATTTTCAAGATGGCGCCGTATGGCCCAAACTCTTTTGTCAATCATTCCTCACAGACAGCGGTACAAATGTTGTGAGTGTCAAAATAAGAAATCATTTTTCAGGTACAAAGGGTTTTTTCAGGTCTGAAGCCTCTTTGAGCTATGGGCCCGAGGAGATAACGTTAATAATATTTTATCTTTGATAAATAATAATGATTATTCATTAAAATCATCGACGTACGTCGATGATTAAAATGATTTTTTTTTAATACGAGCTTTCTATAATAAATGAAATGTATTTCCCTAAGACATCAACTACTGGCTAGTTATTTTTTCTTTTTTTATCGGTACAATTTCTATTCGGGACGACAGACTTTAGTCATTATTATAATAGTTTTCATTAAGAGTGAGCCTAATAAATAAGTTATAATGTATGATAGATAAGTTAAACAGATATACTGTATTGTAATAGTTAAGTGCGAAATAAAAATAGAGATAGCCGCTTTCACTTTGTCAATAGCCTTCATAAGAACAATAAACCATAAAACCGTTGCGCATTTCATTCAACCCGCCATCCCAAGTAAGTGTACAGCAGATGTTGCGTTGGAGGCGCAAGACAAAGAACCGAAGCGACGCCGTCTCGGTATCCCGCCAAAAATTGGTAAACCAATCGGCCGAGCACGCGCGCCAAATTAGCCGCCGAAAGTTAATTAACCAATCAGGACAACGCGCGCGCTCGACCGCATCCCCATGCCTGGTCAAGCCAAGCGCACCAACGCAGCATCCCAAGCAAAGGCGGGAAATGTCGCATAGTGCCTAACTGAATATTTAGCGCACCTAAAGTCATGTATCAACTTTACGAACCTAGTAAACATTAGACATAGTTTAGATGCAGTAATTAGTCATTAGTGGTATTGTAATTTAGTATAGAAAATCACAGAATAATAAATGACGCTTAGTGCGGGGGCGACGGAAGGAGGCCACGCCCCCTAACCCTTAAATAGACCCGGGGCTCGCGGGATCCGGCAGTCAGCAGTCACAGTCACTTGCCCATTCTACTGAAGCGCCGAACTCAAACAGCCGTGTTATTCTTCCGCCGAGTATCTCAACTCCAGCAATAGCGTGTGCGTGACCCCGCATTGCCTACGATACAGTCCACTCAGTGCCTTGGGTGTCCCGCACATCGTGGTCCTTCGAGCCGGATTTTAAGATACCATATGAAGAATCGCCAAACAACATGGTTGTGACGAGATCAACTTCGGAACGTTCGTAGTCAGTGCCAATGCCGAGCACCGCCACAACGAGCAACGCCACAACTACTAGCACAGCCGCCGTAAACACGACAGTGAGTGTGATCGAAGTCGACGCATCGACTATGTCTGGTTGTTCTGTCAACCAGCAAGCCCCTACGCTTACTGTCACAGCCCAGGTACATTCCAAACTTACGGACGGCACTGCGAAGAAGACGCCTACCGCGAGTCGCAGGAGTAAAAAATCAGAACGAGTGCGCCTAGCCCGAGCAAAACACGAGTTAGCTCTCGCTCATGTACATCTCCTGATGATGGAAGCCACCTTCGAAGACGATCGAGACGCTGACTCAAAAAGAACCTACGTGACGAACAGCCAACGCCAACATGACAGAATCCTGCCGACGTCAAAGCCAGACGCGCAGCCAGCCATTAGCGCACCCACGACCATCACTGACTCTGCTCGGCCCACGCCAGATGCACAGCCCATCGCTAGCGCCGCCGCCGTGACGCGCACGAAGTTCGCGCACTTTTACCGTGGGAGAGCCATGCTTCGGCACGTATGGGCCGGCTCGACCGGAGTGATACCACGGCCTCACAGGAAACCGGCGTGAAGCAACGCTTGCGTTGTGTTTCGCCGAGTTAGTGAGGATACCGGAGGCCCAACCCCTTCCCCCCCCCCCCCAATGATAGCGCAGTTCCCAAATTCGCTACCCCAGGAGGGTACCAGCTGCGCGAGCGCTGGAGAATCCCTCCCTGGACGTCCAGGCTCAGAACACAACGTCCCTGAGCCTGGATGTCCAGGCCGCCCCTCGTCGTACTCTGGGGGGGGCAAAACCGCGCTTTCAACTGCACGAGGCAAGGGCAAAGACACTGTGGCACCCCCTGCCACGCTGACTGTGGACTTCTGCAACATCAGGGGCTTACATTCCAACCTAAATGCTGTACACCACCACCTTGAGACAGCAAAGCCGGCCTTGCTTTTTTTGACCGAGACACAGATATCGTCTCCAGCGGACACATCGTACCTCTCCTACCCTGGGTACGGTCTGGAACACTCCTTTGTGCCTAGGGCTGGAGTGTGCGTGTACGTCAGAGACGATATCAGTTCTCGCCGCCTCAGCAACCTTGAAGGTAGGGACCTCTCCACCATATGGCTACGTGTAGACGGCGATGACCATCCCCGCGTCTATTCGTGCCTATATAGGTCCCATACCGGTGATGGCGAAACTGACCGACTCATTGAGCACGTCCAAATGGCTGCAGATACTGTGCAGCAGCAGATCCCATCCGCTGAGATCGTGGTACTCGGCGATTTTAACGCCCACCACGCCGAATGGCTCGGTTCTAGCAAAACCGATCATGCGGGGAGATCTGTTCACGACTTCGCCCTGGCATATGGTTTGACACAACTGGTTACTACGCCCACGCGAATCCCAGATGTGGAGAACCATGAACCTTCACTGTTGGACCTTCTGCTGACTTCTCATCCGGACGGCTACCAAGTATCCGTTGACGCTTCACTCGGCTCTTCGGATCACTGCCTGATCCGGAGTACGGTGCCACTCACGTGCCCGCCGCGACCGCGAGTTGCTTGTCGCCGTCGTGTGTGGCACTACAAGTCAGCAGATTGGGATGGGATGCGGTCTTTCTTTGCGTCCTACCCTTGGGGGCAGATTTGCTTCACGCCGGATGATCCTAACTTCGCTGCTGATTCTGTCGCTGATGTGGTGCTGCAGGGTATGGAGCTTTTTATCCCATCCTCGGTGGTCCCCATTGGCGGCAAATCACAGCCTTGGTTTGGTCGGTCCTGCAAAAAGGCTTCTCGCCGGAAGCAGGAATGTTACCAAGCCTGGGCAAATGCAGCGAAGGTACGGGATGAAAAGACCAGCGCATTGAAAAAGGAGTTTAACTTTGCCTCCAGGTCCTTCAAAAGAGACATTGCCAGGGAGAAGTCGGCGCACATAGGCAGAATTGGCGAGAGACTAGAGCGTCTTCCTTCGGGAACTCGTGCGTTCTGGTCTCTGGCCAAAGCTGTCCAGGGGAATTTCTGCACGCCATCATTTCCACCACTGCACATGGGAAATGATTCATTGGCCCACGACGCAAAGGAGAAAGCCGATCTTCTAGGCAAACTCTTTGCGTCCAATTCGAAATTGGATGACGGGGGAAACGAGCCGCCGACCATACCGCGGTGCAAGAGCTGTATGCCGGATATCCGGTTCCACCAACGCTCAGTGCGTAAAGCACTTTTTTCCCTCGACATTCATAAGTCGAGTGGGCCCGATGGAATCCCTCCCATCGTGTTGAAGGTGTGTGCTCCAGAGTTGGCTCCAGTTTTAACGCGCCTTTTTCGGCTTTCCTACTCTTCTGGCGTAGTCCCGAAGTCATGGAAAACAGCTTTGGTGCACCCGATCCCTAAAAAAGGTGACCGCTCGAATCCGTCCAACTACAGGCCGATAGCCATAACCCCCTTATTCTCAAAGATAATGGAGTCCATTATCAATAGCCAGCTCCTTCGGTATCTAGAGGACCGCCAGCTGCTTAGCGACCGACAGTACGGTTTCCGTAAGGGCCGGTCCGCTGGTGATCTTCTTGTCTACCTGACACATCGTTGGGCACAGGCGATCGAGACTAAGGGGGAAGCATTGGCGGTTAGTTTGGACATAGCGAAGGCCTTCGATCGGGTTTGGCACAAAGCACTTCTTGCGAAGCTTCCTTCTTATGGGCTTCCCGAGGAATTATGCAAATGGGTCACTAGTTTTCTTGCAGACAGAAGCATAAAGGTCGTAGTCGACGGTGCATGCTCAGATTCTATGTCTGTGAATGCTGGTGTCCCTCAAGGCTGTGTGCTTTCGCCTACACTGTTCCTTCTGCATATCAATGATATGCTGCAAATCAGCAGCACTCATTGTTATGCGGATGACAGCACAGGTGATGCCTTTTATACCGGCCGTGCTAACATTTCTCGGGAAAACGTCATCGAGAGCCGAAACAAACTTGTGTCAGAAATTGAGGACTCTTTAAAGAAAGTCTCAGAATGGGGTCGGATTAACTTGGTCCAATTTAACCCCACTAAGACACAGGTTTGCGCGTTCACTGCCAAGAAAATGCCATTTGTCGTATCACCTCGTTTTGAGGACACTCCCCTTAATGCCTCAGCTAGTATCGGAATCCTTGGTGTCGACATATCGAGTGAAGTCCAGTTCCGTGGTCATCTAGAGGGTAAGGCTAAATTAGCCTCGAAGAAGCTTGGTGTGCTCAATAGATCGAGACGGTATTTCACTGCGGCCCATCGCCTGCAACTTTATAAGGCGCAGGTTCGGCCTCACATGGAATACTGTTCTCATCTCTGGGCAGGGGCACCCCAGTACCAGCTTCTCCCTCTGGACCGTATTCAACGGAGAGCAACTCGAATCGTCGGCTGCCAGGATATCTCAGATCGGCTTGATTCCTTGGCGCTGCGTAGAGATGTAGCCTCGCTCTGCATTCTCTATCGCATGTACAATGGGGAGTGCTCCGAGGAATTGTTCGGATTGATCCCTGCCGCCTCTTTTCGCCATCGTTCTACGCGACAATATATTCATCCCCATCACATAGATGGTTGGCAGTCCACAACTGTGCGTTTCACTAGAAACTTTCTGCCTCGCACAACCAAACTATGGAATGAATTGTCGCCTGCGGTATTTCCGGACCGATACGACATTCAAACCTTCAAGAGCGTACTCCCATATCAAAGGCCGGCAACGCACTTGTGACTCCTCTGGTGTTGCGGGTGTCTATGGGCGGCGGTAATCGCTTACCATCAGGTGATCCGTCTGCTCGTTTGCCACCTATGCCATAAAAAAAAAAAAAAAAAAAAAAAACTCGCTAGCTAGCACCGCCGCCGCGATCGTGCCGGCGTCCACAGCGTGTCCTGCCATACACGCCGCCGCCAGGACGCCCACGACATTCGCGCACCCGCTAGCTTGCAACGCCGCCGCGATCGTGCCAGCGTCTACAGCGTGTCCTGCCATACACGCCGCCGCCGCGATGCCTGCGCCATTCGCGCACCCGCTAGCTAGCACTGCCGCCGCGATCGCGCCGGCGTCCACAGCGTGTCCTGCCATACACGCCGCCGCCAGGACGCCCACGACATTCGCGCAGCCGCTAGTTTGCACTGCCGCCGCTATCGTGCCAGCGTCCACAGCGTGCCCCGTTAAACACGCCGCGGCCGCGACGCCCACGACATTCGCGCTCCCGCTATCTAGCAGCACGGCCGCCGCGATCGTTCCTGTGTCCACGACGTGTCCGGCTACACACGTCGCAGCCGTGACGCCCATGCAATTCGCCCAGCTCGTAGCTAACACCGCTATCGAGACGTCTGCGCACTTCACGCAGCGCGTTGCTAGCGCCGCCGCCACCGCCGCCGAGATCGTGCCCGCGCCTGCGGCATGTTCTGCCACACACACCCCCGAGACGCCTTCGCCACACATACAGCCACCTGATAGCGCCGCCGCCGTGACGTCCGCGCCATTCGCGCAGCCCGTAGCTAGCGCCGCCGCCGCGGCGATTGTTCCCGCGTCCACAGCGTGTCCCGCCGCACACGCCGCCGCCATGACGCCCATGCCATTTGCGCAGCCCGTAGCTAGCGCCGCCGCTGCCGTGATCGTTCCCGCGTCCACAGCGGGCTCCGCCGCACACGCCGCCGCCGTGACGCCCGTGCCATTTGCGCAGCCCGTAGCTAGCGCCGCCGCCGCCGCGATCGTTCCCGCGTCGACAGAGTGTCCCGCCGCACACGCCGCCATGTCGACATATCGAGTGAAGTCCAGTTCCGTGGTCATCTAGAGGGTAAGGCTAAATTAGCCTCGAAGAAGCTTGGTGTGCTCAATAGATCGAGACGGTATTTCACTGCGGCCCATCGCCTGCAACTTTATAAGGCGCAGGTTCGGCCTCACATGGAATACTGTTCTCATCTCTGGGCAGGGGCACCCCAGTACCAGCTTCTCCCTCTGGACCGTATTCAACGGAGAGCAACTCGAATCGTCGGCTGCCAGGATATCTCAGATCGGCTTGATTCCTTGGCGCTGCGTAGAGATGTAGCCTCGCTCTGCATTCTCTATCGCATGTACAATGGGGAGTGCTCCGAGGAATTGTTCGGATTGATCCCTGCCGCCTCTTTTCGCCATCGTTCTACGCGACAATATATTCATCCCCATCACATAGATGGTTGGCAGTCCACAACTGTGCGTTTCACTAGAAACTTTCTGCCTCGCACAACCAAACTATGGAATGAATTGTCGCCTGCGGTATTTCCGGACCGATACGACATTCAAACCTTCAAGAGCGTACTCCCATATCAAAGGCCGGCAACGCACTTGTGACTCCTCTGGTGTTGCGGGTGTCTATGGGCGGCGGTAATCGCTTACCATCAGGTGATCCGTCTGCTCGTTTGCCACCTATGCCATAAAAAAAAAAAAAAAAAAAAAAAACTCGCTAGCTAGCACCGCCGCCGCGATCGTGCCGGCGTCCACAGCGTGTCCTGCCATACACGCCGCCGCCAGGACGCCCACGACATTCGCGCACCCGCTAGCTTGCAACGCCGCCGCGATCGTGCCAGCGTCTACAGCGTGTCCTGCCATACACGCCGCCGCCGCGATGCCTGCGCCATTCGCGCACCCGCTAGCTAGCACTGCCGCCGCGATCGCGCCGGCGTCCACAGCGTGTCCTGCCATACACGCCGCCGCCAGGACGCCCACGACATTCGCGCAGCCGCTAGTTTGCACTGCCGCCGCTATCGTGCCAGCGTCCACAGCGTGCCCCGTTAAACACGCCGCGGCCGCGACGCCCACGACATTCGCGCTCCCGCTATCTAGCAGCACGGCCGCCGCGATCGTTCCTGTGTCCACGACGTGTCCGGCTACACACGTCGCAGCCGTGACGCCCATGCAATTCGCCCAGCTCGTAGCTAACACCGCTATCGAGACGTCTGCGCACTTCACGCAGCGCGTTGCTAGCGCCGCCGCCACCGCCGCCGAGATCGTGCCCGCGCCTGCGGCATGTTCTGCCACACACACCCCCGAGACGCCTTCGCCACACATACAGCCACCTGATAGCGCCGCCGCCGTGACGTCCGCGCCATTCGCGCAGCCCGTAGCTAGCGCCGCCGCCGCGGCGATTGTTCCCGCGTCCACAGCGTGTCCCGCCGCACACGCCGCCGCCATGACGCCCATGCCATTTGCGCAGCCCGTAGCTAGCGCCGCCGCTGCCGTGATCGTTCCCGCGTCCACAGCGGGCTCCGCCGCACACGCCGCCGCCGTGACGCCCGTGCCATTTGCGCAGCCCGTAGCTAGCGCCGCCGCCGCCGCGATCGTTCCCGCGTCGACAGAGTGTCCCGCCGCACACGCCGCCGCCGTGACGCCCGCGCCATTCGCGCAGCCCGCTGCTAGCGTAACGGCGACTGTCCCCGCGCACCACGCGTACCCTGTTTCCCACGCCACTGGGACGCCTATGCTATATGCGCAGCCCGTTGCCAGCGCTGCGACAAACGTTCCCGCATTCGAAGTTTGCCCAACACAATACGCCGTCGCGACGCCGACGCTCACCCCACCACTCGCAGCTGCCAGCACCGCCTCTCTCACGTGGAACGGCCTATACCCAGCTTCAATGGCCGCCGCGATCGCCACCACTAACACCTTTACGATATTACCTGCGAGTTCTGCAATAGATAACGCACCGAGAACTACCGCTACTCTCCCCGCCGTCACCGCTGCCGCAATGCTACCTGCGCCTCACAGCCCCGCCTCCACCGGACAACAGATGGACCTCCGTGAATTAGCATCGGCGATAATTGCCATGCGAGCGGGACAGCAACAACATGCGCCCCGCTATTGTTCCGAGTTGTCTCCCTTTTATGGCGCTCATCAAGAATGGCTCGCTATTAAAGCTGCGTATGTTGAAACCTCGCCGAGTTTCTCCGAAGCTGATAACATGACCAGACTGAGGAAAGGCCTCCGAGGACGAGCGAAAGAAAGAAAATATAACAGAAAGCCAAAGAAAAAGAAAACATGGCCAACTGAAATAAAAACAACAAAGAAAACGAAAAGTGAGCCCCTCTCTCCTCGCGGTGGTTTAGCACGCATGCCGCTGCCAGGCCCGTTCGACGACAAAAACATTGCCGGGCGCCCCCGCTGGCGCGCCTCACAACGTCTCGCTGAGCTCCTTTGGGCCCGCTCGGTCCGGAAGTACCTTCCCGAGTTTCAATATCGGCGGGAGCCACGCAGCCGAGGACCAGCCGTCAAAACTGGTAAGGTCATCTTCATCGCCGACGCAACGCTGCCCCGTAACACATGGCCAAGTGGAGTAGTTGTCAACACCTACCCAGGGCACCGAGGACTCCTGAGAAGATGTATGAAGAAGTTAGTCGTCCTGCCAACATAACTAGAGACAGTCGTCCCTACAGCGGAAGATGCAGCGCCAGCTACAAAGAGCGACGCTGCACGGCGGGAGTGATATTCGGGACGACAGACTTTAGTCATTATTATAATAGTTTTCATTAAGAGTGTGCCTAATAAATAAGTTATAATGTATGATAGATAAGTTAAACAGATATACTGTATTGTAATAGTTAAGTGCGAAATAAAAATAGAGATAGCCGCTTTCACTTTGTCAATAGCCTTCATAAGAACAATAAACCATAAAACCGTTGCGCATTTCATTCAACCCGCCATCCCAAGTAAGTGTACAGCAGATGTTGCGTTGGAGGCGCAAGACAAAGAACGTGTCCGTTACCCCAGCCAGAAAATGTCGAATTTCGTCATTCGAGTGTAATAGATAATTAGTTGTCCAGCTTCTGTAATTGTTGCGCATATTTTTGAATTTGTTCTGCTGATAGTTTTTTAGTTATTTGACAAAAACATATCTGGCTGCGGTAACGTTACCCCAGCCAGACTATTTTTGATTTTTTGGGTATATCAAAATAAAAATTAGCTAAATAATTAGTAGTCTAGACGAAGTAAATGTTGCGACTTAATTTGTGCCGATACGTTTTACGGTTGCGAAGTTATTCAAATTCCGGCTGGGGTAACGTTTGCAGGTTTGCTGGATCTCTGAAATGGTTAAGCGCACATTTATAATTTTTCGTAAACCACTTCTTATGAATTAGTTCTAATTTGTTCATCAATAAAAAAACAACTATAATGTACCGTTTAAAGTTATATAAATAAATATAATTTTCCTTTAAAAGGTCCTAGCACTCAAAACGTTATTTCGTAGCTTAAAGCTGGCTTCAAATGTTTGTGAATTTTTATAAGTATACTGTAAGTAATTAATAAGTTATGATGAAATATAATTCAGTTAAGGCCACGATATGCAGTGGAGTTGTTTGATCGCCGATTGACAGAGTTTCTTGTGGTTTTTTAAACTGAATGTTACGTCAACAATTAGTTGCCTAGTTCAATTTCGTAACTTTAAAATTTCAGCGTTCTTCATTGAATAATTAACGAGATAATCGAAAAGAGACATTGTGAAGTGCATGACCGCGGTAACCCGACCAAGTTAAGATGGTCACAGAAAAGCGGCCGCGCAGTACATTACTCTAGCATTTTGTAATTTACGAGTTCTATACAGATGCGTACACAAGTGTAAATAAAAATTATTTTTATTAATGCAAGTCGGTAGTAGGTAAAGATGACATGGAAGGGTAAAGATGCCGTGTTTGACGGTATCAATATATGTATTGTCAACTCGTGACCCGCCCCGGCTTCGCACGGGTGAATGCTAATATTATGCATGTATTATACAGGGTGTAACAGAAAGGTGTGATAATACTTCAAGGTGGGCTTTTACCCATCAAACTGAACAACTTTTGTTCTACAACTTTGTTCAAATCGCAATTTTTTTTTTGACTTTTCATATAAACTTGGTTTACCAGCTGATCTGTTTGTATGAAAAGTCCAAAAAAAAATTGCGACTTGAACAAAGTTGTAGAACAAAAGTTGTTCAGTTTGGTGGGTAAAAGCCCACCTTGAAGTATTATCACACCTTTCTGTTACACCCTGTATACATATAAACCTTCCTCTTGAATCACTCTATCTATTAAAAAAAACAGCATCAAAATCCGTTGCGTAGTTTTAAAGATCTAAGCATACATAGGGACAGACAGACAGCGGGAAGCGACTTTGTTTTATACTATGTAGTGATATACTGTCATCACTTGAAAACATTGTCAGTATTATTGAAAGTGTCTGGTCCGCTTAACAATAAGATACATAAAGAAAAAGAATTAAAATCATAGAATGTTTATTATAGCTCGGGGTAGGAGTTTATTTTTCACTCAAACGGTAATATTGTACGCGTCTGTATCTCATTTCTAAGATTATTATACTACACATTTTAAAAGGTAAGCATAATGTACTGCGCGGCCGCTTTTCTGTGACCATCTTAACTTGGTCGGGTTACCACGGTCATGCACTTCACAATGTCTCTTTTTCGATTATCTCGTTAATTATTCAATGAAGAACGCTGAAATTTTAAAGTAACGAAATTAAACTAGGCAACTAATTGTTGACATAACATTCAGTTCAAAAAACCACAAGAAACTCTGTCAATCGGCGATCAAACAACTCCACTGCGTATCGTGGCCCCAACTGAATTAAATTTCATCATAACTTATTAATTACTTACAGTATACTTATAAAAATTCACAAACATTTGAAGCCAGCTTTAAGCAACGAAATAACGTTTTGGGTGAGTCTTGAGAGCTCTTATTCGTCGTGCTTGGACCTTTTAAAGGAAAATTCTATTTATTTATATAACTTTTAAACTGTACATTATTGTTGTTTTTTTATTGATGAACAAATTAGAACTAATTCATAAGAAGTGGTATACGAAAAAATATAAATGTGCGCTTAACCGTTTCAGAGATCCAGCAAACCTGCAAACGTTACCCCAGCCGGAATTTGAATAACTTCGCAACCGTTAAACGTATCAGCACAAATTAAGTCGCAACATTTACTTCGTCTAGACTACTAATTATTTAGCTAATTTTTATTTTAATATACCCAAAAAATCAAAAATAGTCTGGCTGGGGTAACGTTACCGCAGCCAGATATGTTTTTGTCAAATAACTAAAAAACTATCAGCAGAACAAATTCAAAAATATGCGCAACAATTACAGAAGCTGGACAACTAATTATCTATTACACTCGAATGACGAAATTCGACATTTTCTGGCTGGGGTAACGCACACACAAAGAACCGAAGCGACGCCGTCTCGGTATCCCGCCAAAAATTGGTAAACTAATCGGCCGAGCACGCGCGCCAAATTAGCCGCCGAAAGTTAATTAACCAATCAGGACAACGCGCGCGCTCGACCGCATCCCCATGCCTGGTCAAGCCAAGCGCACCAACGCAGCATCCCAAGCAAAGGCGGGAAATGTCGCATAGTGCCTAACTGAATATTTAGCGCACCTAAAGTCATGTATCAACTTTACGAACCTAGTAAACATTAGACATAGTTTAGATGCAGTAATTAGTCATTAGTGGTATTGTAATTTAGTATAGAAAATCACAGAATAATAAAGGCGGAAGGAGGCCACGCCCCCTAACCCTTAAATAGACCCGGGGCTCGCGGGATCCGGCAGTCAGCAGTCACTCACAGTCACTTGCCCATTCGTCACCGAACTACAGACATCAATCGCCATTGTCTCGCAGCCCCTAGCCATTGTATAGCTAGTCTCGCTCGCCGTCGCCCCCGAACTACTGAAGCGCCGAACTCAAACAGCCGTGTTATTCTTCCGCCGAGTATCTCAACTCCAGCAATAGCGTGTGCGTGACCCCGCATTGCCTACGATACAGTCCACTCAGTGCCTTGGGTGTCCCGCACAATTTCAGTTCTGTAACATTTTTTTTCAGCAAAATAAGATTTTACTATACATATAGTCGCTAACTAACTCAGTTGGCAACTGACGATGACACGTGTCAGTTCCACAGTTTGTTTACCTTTTGCTTTTTCTTGATGGGGAAGAAAACGCAAAGCTTGACCTTGACTCATAACAACTTTCAATTAGTTCCGCGTTTTTTATTATCGAGGTGTTATAAATTAGTTTTTTTGCTGTAAAATTATTAAATGGAAAATGTATGCGACTTGGACTGTTCGTCAATTAAAGGCGAAGTTGAAAAGTACATAATTGTAAACGTAACTTTTCCCAAGTCTTCTTTATCCGAGAATCTTTAGGAAATTAATGATTTCCATTATTATTGCAACCAATCGCCACACAACGCGGCATTTTTAAATAATTTTTTAGTAAACAATTTTTTCTATACGTTTTGACAGTTAGTATGAGTCAAGCTATATCAGCGCCTCTATCGGCGAGCTTTGTCAGTTTTCTTCCCCATAGGTATAATAGCGTAGGCATCGATAATCGATGTACCTATTTACAGACAAAAACTATTTTATGAAAAAAAACCGATATGACCACACCGCGAGCTCTAATCAGTGTGACCATTAATGACAGATTTCTGCCATTTGGGCAGATTTGGCTTCTAAATAACTTTCACAGAATAAGCTGAGGATTTGAAAAAGTGACAGAATTTGGCAGATTTCAAGGAAATCCTTTTATTTTTGAAATACCAATAGAAAACTTATAATTTTGTATGTCCTAATATTAACTTTATTTTTTTATGACTTATTTGGTAGAAAATAATTTTAAGTACTTACTGAGATATCAACCTTTTGTCTCACGCCAGATTACAGGAATTTCCCGTTTATAAAATTTTTATGTAGGTACACCCATGTTACACCATATAATTATGAACGTTGGAAAAACAATAATAAGGTTAATTTTCTTATTAACTTATTGCTGGGGCCAGATATGCGCGCAAATATTCGTGTCGTGTTATCGCGATAAAACTTCGTTTTCACGCTACGACGAAGTACAATGCCCACATCATCGGGCGACAGTACTGCCCTACAAATTAAGAACACAAGTAAGTGACGTCATGCTCCCTGGCAGCACATGTAACGATTTTTTAATTTTTAGTCACAAGGAATAATTGTACTCAATTGGTACTCAATTAGTACTTGTTTGAAAAAAATAGTGCCTCTGTAGTTTAAGAGTACAATTAGATTAAAAGTTGTGCTGCTGTAGAGCATGCTTCCCAGCAGCACATATGAATATCTACGATTCTACGCCTAGTAGGTACAAATTAATAGTATCAAAAAAATGTACTCGACAAAAGTAGTTGATTTTATGACAAATTATTTAAATATAACCATGAAATATGTAGATATAAGCAGTTTAAATTAAAGTACGTAAAAGCGCTTACGCAATATATTTTCTAACGATTTTTTTTATTTTCATTTGTAAGGAATAATTGTATTCAAACTGTACTCAATTAGTACTTTTTTGAGAAAAAAATATCTCTGTAGTTTAAGAGTGCAATTAGATTGAAAGGAGTACACAACTTTTAATCTAATTGTACTCTTAAACTACAGAGGTACTATTTTTTCAAACAAGTACTAATTGAGTACCAATTGAGTACAATTATTCCTTATGACTAGAAATTAAAAAATCGTTACATGTGCTGCCGGGGAGCATGACAGATTTCAAAATCATTCGCGCCAAATCTGTCACTTACTGTGTTCTTAATTTGTACGGCAGAGTAGCGCGAACCCATTCGTCTTCGCGCGAATGATTCGCGGTACAACGTAGTGCATGGCTAGACCTATCGCGATAACACGAATATTCGCCGAAGCCCGCAGATGTAGCCCCAGCATTACTTATCAAAGTTCCACAGTGTGGCAGATTTTTTGTCAGTGTCGTGTCGGGCAGATTCGCCGGTTTTGAGATGGTCACCCTGCCCTGCCTGTATGTTTGTTATCGCTACACTGAACGCTGCCGTACGATACGCTGCTGTGTTCGTTTAGTATAAAATTATTTATTTTTAACTTTCTGTTTAGATACCAAACTAATGTTTAATCTTGAGATAACTGTAATTATCGTGTGAAATATATTTTTAAATACTCTGTTTACAAAGTTCTGTCATAAAGTATTCATGAAGGAAATCCTATCTATAAACCACGTAGCTCTACATTAAGGTAAGTAATATCATTAATTACCTATAACAATAATTATTTTACCAAAAACTATAGTATATCGACTTAATTACAGTAAATAGGTTATGTGTTTCTCAGAAATAAATATAAATTGACGGGGAATACCCGAAGCTCGACGACATAATGACATCGTTCCGAAATGTGCTAATTTTGCGTACTTGTAAACGTGAGTTCCATTTACGTTCCAAAGAGAATTTGCTGCTTTTTGCTTTTTAGAAAGGTATTATAAAATACATACATAATAAGTTTAATTAGGTATCATATGAGCTTTTATGACTGATTATGTATGTAATTTAGGTAACTTGTTTTTTTAATTTTTTAGAGTAAATAAGTGACAATCTTCAAGCAGTATGGCATCGGTTCAAAATAGGCAGCAGCCGCAACGTCAAAGAGTTCGAAACAGAAACAGGCAACAGCAGCGCCGCAAAACATCAAACGTTAACTTCCCGAGCGCGGGTTCTATCGCTGTCACTGTACCGGTAAGATTTTTATATTGTTGTAAAAACACGATAAAGAGCAAACAAAATGTTGCCCGATGGCCGTGCAACAGCGAGTTTCGCAAAGATGTGCCCGAACGGTTCCGTACATAAATATACCAGCCATGAAATTAGAATTATTGGAAATGAATCTTATAAAAATAGTTACTGTAGAAGATTTAAAAAAGATTTAGTTAGATATACTTTAAAAATATATTTTAACTGAACTTTTTGGGCATAGACGTTTTGAAACATTGAACTAACTGACACTGGTAATATGGATGCTTTATAAAATCTAGGTCTAAGTATGTTATTTAAATTTTTCCCCAGGCAAAGCCATGTGGCTGTGCAACATGCACCTTTAATATCAGACTAATTCTGCTCCGACCTGATGGCAGTCTGGGGAAGAGGGAGTACAACATTGTCGTCAACGAAATGAATACTACGATACGGCAACACAGTTTGCAAGAGCGCGGAGGCGGGCGATTCACCAGCTATTTTATTGTATCGGTACGAAATATCTCTAGAACTTCATTATTATACAGGTTATAACAAAAATAATGTCTTGAGCTTGGCGTCGTCGACGTCTACCCATGAACTTAAACAACTTTCATTTTTAACGACTGTGCTGATATAAAAAAAATACGGCGATGTGCGAGTCGGACTCGCGCACCGAGGCCAGGGTTCGGTATAAATTCATAATAACCCATGTAAGTATATCAAATTCTCAGGCTTGCAATCTCTTGAAGCGGTGAAAAATCAAACTTCAATGCCAACGCAATCAAGAGATACGGCCTGGATACGGCGGTTTAAGTCGCATATTTGGATGCTTGCAAGGGAATCAAAACCTATAGGATAGGGTACTTTGATGAAATTTAGCAACGCGCAATGCTTATGGCACAAGTAAATGAAAAAGTCTGTCAACTATAAATTTTTTGTTACATCACAAAAAAAAGTGATTTAACTACAAAATGATTTACCTGAGTATGGGCCTGAGTATTTGATATAAATTCCAACTTGATACGTCTACGCGTTCCTGAGAAAAAGGGTCTTGACAGACAGACTGACAGATGGACAGAAGGTGATCCTATAAGGGTTCCTTTTTTCCTTTTGAGGTACGGAACACTAAAAATGAACTTTCCGTACAAATACGTCAGCGGTCAGATGTTAGTCCATTCTTGTATGGAGGGAGAGTTTAAAGTATTTGATTGTTGTTCCGGTGTTAGGAAAAAAGTAGTGTAAGCTCATTTGAAAAAAAAACAAATGATAGTAGACAATTTGAATCAAAATTCAAAATCATTTATTTCTTTACGTAGGTACAATTAGCACTCTTATAAACGTCATATCATTTTGCTGGAGGAATATTCCAAATGTCATTATCATTAAAATAATCTACAGTCTTATAGTATCCTCTTGAACAAATACAGCGTTTTATATGTTTCTTAAATTTACATTCTGGTAGTTCACACACGTCATTCGGAATTTTGTTATAAAAGCGTACACACTGCCCCACAAATGATTTTTTCACCTTACTTAAAGCTATGTCAAGATTATTTTTACTTCTCAAATTACGGTTATGTCTGTCACTATTTTTGAAGAACAAGTTTAGATTTTTACGAACGTACATGATATTTTCGTAAATAAACTGACCGGCAACTGTTAGAATATTTATTTCCTTAAATCTATCGCGAAGTGATTCTTGGGATCGTTAAGTTGGTATATAGCACGGACTGCTCTTTTTTGTAGAATGAAAATGGTTTCGATGTCTGCTGCGTTTCCCCACAGTAAAATGCCATAAGACATTATACTGTGAAAGTAACTGAAATATACTAATCTGGCAGTTGTTACATCCGTCAATTGCCTTATTTTCTTGACGGGGCGTAGGCAGCCGAGCTAAGCCTCCCCGCTAGAGTTGCAATATGTGGGCCCCACTGTAACGTGCTATCTATAGTTATGCCGAGAAAAACTGTACTAGGAACAAAATCTAATTCGTTACCATTTAATATAACTTTATTATGAGTCTGTTTAACATTTGGCAAAGAAAACTTGATGCATTTTGTTTTTTTCGCAATAAGAAACAGATTATTAGCAGTAAACCAGTCTAGTAACTTAGAAAGAGTGTTGTTCACTTCGTCAATTTCAATTGTCTTTCTACTCACCTTAAAAAGAAGGGAAGTATCATCAGCAAACAACACAATATTTGAAAGGTTTTGCACCATGAATGGCAAGTCATTGATGTATGTCAGAAAAAGGAAAGGGCCTAAAATAGATCCTTGTGGCACGCCCATTTTCACAGTGGACCCAGAAGAGTTAACGTCCTTGATTTGTACAATTTGCATTCTATTATCAAGAAAAGATTTAAGGAGACCGAGTGCCCTATCCCTAACGCCGTAATGCTCCAATTTTATGAGTAAGGTTTGATGTTCTACGCAGTCAAAAGCCTTAGATAGATCACAAAATACCCCTATTGCATTTTGTGATTCCTCAAATGCCTCATAAATATTGCGTACTAAAGCAACTCCTGCATCTGTTGTTGAACGCCCTTTGACAAAACCAAATTGTTGATTATGCAGGAGATTGTTCATGTTGAAATGCTGAACCAATTGATTTAACATAATTTTTTCGAAAACTTTACTAAGTACAGGAAGCACTGAGACAGGCCTGTAGTTTCCTGGTTCAGTTTTTTTGCCAGATTTATATAAAGGTAATACTTTACTGTATTTCATAAGATCGGGGAATACACCACTATTAACGCTGGTATTATACAGGCAAGCCAAATATTGTGCCAAAATATGTATTACATTACTGATTAAACTAACTGATAATCCCCAGAGGTCTTCTGTATTTTTAATTTTAAAGTTAAGTATTACCAATACTATTTTAGATCTATGTATTTCATTTACATATTTTAGAGTAAATTTTTAGTAACGTTATTATTTATCGTAGTTATTATATTTATTTATGTTATCGCTGTAAAATTACAAGAAATCGCAAAAACTTGGAGGAGAATTGGCCATAAAGGTTACAACACTTTTTCTCCCAGCAGCGCGAGCGCCTCAATTGTGAATATCTAATACGATCATTTAGGAGAATTTAAGAGGGCAAACATCCAAAACTGGATTGGATGAATATATGTTTTCATGGCATTTACGAGCGCGTTGGAATGTGTTTCCAGGTACACAAAGTTCAGAACAATTGTCTCTGGCAGAGGTTCAGGGAGAAAGAGAAGGAGATAGGCAGACAGGCTGGATACGTGAACGAGAAGATGCTGTTCCACGGTACCACGGCGACGGCTGTCGACACCATTGTGAAGACTGGCTTCGACAAGCAGTACGCCAAGCCTAGTAAGTGGGGCACTGGGAACCTGCGTTTGGGGATTTTCCCTTAGGTGTTAATCTTGTGCCGCAATTCTCCAGCCCTTTGGTTTTTGGCCTTCACTTGTTGTGGTAACTCATCTGTAGGAACCCGCCCTGTCGAAGGTTAGATTTCCACATTCAAAATCAACAATCAAAATCAAAATGATTTTTATTTAAGTAGATACAGTACACATTCTTTTAAATCGCCATTCTTTATATAAATTAAATACCTAGTATTTTTTTTCTACCCATTACAAATACAAGGTTTCTACTACTCGTTACTTGTTCACTCAATTTTTTGGGATGTATGTGTTTGCGAAGTGAGAAATGACAAGTCCAAAAAACCGCACGCCCGCACTTTTTATAAAAAAAAAAAAACATTTTTTCTATCATCACTACAATAGAATCAAGAGCTGGAGGATCTGTTATACTCTGAGACTTATTCTTCAAGGTGGCATGTTCGGAACCGGAATCTACTTCGCTGAGGATTCTTCTAAAAGTAACCAGTACACCTATGGTCCGCTCGGTGGCAACGGATGTCGAAATCACAGAGACAAAAACTGCTACAGCTGTGTCAGGTAAAAATATCGAGATAATAAACCTTTTTCATTTGAATTTTCATCATCAGCAAAAAGACGTCCAATTCTCTACAGAGGCCTCCATCAAGTTGACCGCTCCTGTGCTGCCCGCATTCCGCGGCTTCCCGCGACTCGCGACTCGGTCCGCCTGGCTTGCCTACGCTACATCTTATTATGATGTGCGCTCGAGTTCCGGTGCGCTGTCGCCACTCGAGAAAATTCTATAACGGTTAACTGTTCTACGAGGATATAAGTCTTATATAAGAAATGATTGACATATGGATTAAACTCAATAATTTTTAACTTAGAATAGTCGTATAAACCGTAAAAAAATATTCATTCCCCAGTTCACGGGAACCACGCCTATTAATAACAAGGATGCACAGACCGCGGCTCGCTGTTAGAATAGTCGTATAAGCCGTAAAAAAATATTCATTCCCCAGTTCACGGGAACCACGCCTATTAATAACAAGGATGCACAGACCGCGGCTCGCTGTTAGAATAGTCGTATAAGCCGTAAAAAAATATTCATTCCCCAGTTCACGGGAACCACGCCTATTAATAACAAGGATGCACAGACCGCGGCTCGCTGTTGGTAGATGTGCGTGAGGCCCACCAGTAGTGACCTAATAGAAATAGCGGAATCATGAATTTTGAATGCGCTGCGATGTGAGAATTCGCGATCGGATCCAAATTCAAACTCAAATCTTTTATTCAATGTAGGCATTAGCAGTGAACCGCTGAGATAGAAATAAATCGAAACTGGTAGCAAACGACAATTTGGAATGAGTTTTACGTGTTAAATTACTAGGATGATGCGATGCCATGCATCTAACAGTTAGATTCAATCTAAAAAAATAATGTCACTCTTCGATGCTTTATTAAATAAATAAAATATTCAGTTGTTTTTCAGATTGTCTTTAACTCATAATCTGTTCGAGTGGCCCCTGGTCCCAATAAGTCTGTACATCTCTGCTGTATATTAACGGCTTTAATACTCCAACAATCCTCAGAACTCGGACGCACCGTAACTATGCCTCAGAAATGTTTTTTTTTTGTTTTTTAATGTGATAGGTGGCAAACGAGCAGACGGATCACCTGATGGTAAGCTATTTCCGCCGCCCATAGACACCCGCAGCACCAGAGGAGTCACAAGTGCGTTGCCGACCTTTGAAATAGGATGGGAGGGAGGTTGGCCTCCGGTACTCACTCACTCGGCGAAACACAACGCAAGCGTTGCTTCACGGCGGTTTTCTATGAGGCCGTGATATCACTCCGGTCGAGCCGGCCCATTCGTGCCGAAGCATGGCTCTCCCCACGGTTGTTATCTATTTTATTTACTCGAAGTATCTTGTTTCGCCAGGAAGATCCTGCTTTGTCGAGTTGCTCTAGGGAAGATGTATAAGTTGAAAACCGGGACATCTTTGCAAGAGCCTCCAACTGGGTACCACTCGGTGTATGGGGTACCTAGCCCCAGCACCCCAGGAGGCTTGCAGTACGCCGAATACACTGTTTACAATGTTGCCCAGGTATTTCAACTGTTTGGCGTTAACAACCCATATCGCCCCACTGCAGGAGCATGGGTCTCCCACGAGTTCGAGAAAGTTTGGTTTGGGTACCTCGAGAAGGTTAGGCCATACTCCACACACGGGGGCCAAGTCCCGATTGGTGGAGGTTGTAGGGCTAGTGGCCAACCCTAGTATCAGACCGCCTGTAAAGCCTCCGATACGGCTTAACGACTGCCATTTAGTGATAGCAGCCGGCACCAACGGCTCAACGTGAATTGTGAAGCAAGGAAACGGCCGACATAAATGCCACTAACAGTCAAACCCGTCCAGGTTATAACCATGTCTAAAGTAAGTCAACTTGCGTGATCGACGACACCACGCAAGCCGCACCGAGCCACTACCGCTCCGATCCATAGAATCTAATCCTATTCTCTTTTGACGGACTTTCACCTTTTGGATCTCTTTTATATTATTATTATTATTATTATATTAATCTTAACCAGTGAACTTATTTGTTTCAGGTTTATCCAGAATATGTGATAGAATACAAAATAGTCAGATAAGAATAGTATTGTACGTACCAAATACTATTGTATTTTCTTATACTTAGAATAAGTACAGATTATTACTCCATTAGAGAGAGTCATGACTGGATAATATTGTATTCTTTAAAAATAAATCACAAATTGTGCCTTAATGCACATATTTTTAAAATAAAAGTTTAAAGAATAAATCATTTTATATGCTTAGTTTAATTAAAAAATATTATAATTATGTAAGTAATAAGCATTAAATATCTACTTACTGTAATAAATAATGACAATAAATACCTTTTTTTACAGCTTTTAAATAATACTTTTATTTATATTAAACCTATCTAATCCGACATGAAACGAACCAAAACGTTTGCAATAAATATGAGTAGAGAATTATGGATGCAAACGCAAAACTAGTTTGTTTGTTTTGCGGGAGGAGTCAGGGGCAAAAGTAAGTAGGAAATAGTGTAATAATAGTATAACTACGGATATAGCTCGTCCTGCTACGTGGCCAGATACACACTTAGTTGTTTTATTTTTAAGTACCTCCCTTTATATACGAGGTGATTTGAAATGGTGTATGAAATTCACCAGGCTATTCTGGCAAAATGTGCCAACTATTGCTCTACCACTTTTTAAATAAACGTAAAACATTTTTGGACTCCATACAAATCGGTCATCGGTTTGATTATTTTAGCATTTTTTTGGCGTTTTATTTAAAATAAAATTTAGTAGAACAAAACACTACGGTAACAACCAGTAACCTAACCTAGAATTTTTCAGAACATAAAATAATTATAAAGAAATTACTGAATTCAGAAAACTTAAAACATCACGTCGTCGTAAACTGTGCAAAACCAATGAGTTTTGTAATTAAAACTAGGTATTTTGTGTTCCCCGGTAAAGGACAAAGTATTAACAAATACGGCAACGTGTGGTTATTTTGGAACGCAGCTCATATCTTCGTTATCTTGGGGAGGGGAATTCCCTTTCTTCAGCATATATCGTATTTGACAATGTCAAATACGATATATGTCAAATTGTGTCAAATTGACATTTCCTTTCCTTTTTATTATTGAAAAGATTATGGGTAGTTTACACGTATTAAGTAGCGAAGTAGTTAACTTAATTTTAACTAAATTTTAAGTAAATTTCTGCGTGTAAACAGTCACTTATCAGCTATTAAGTCATAAGTGGTAAGTTAACGATTTAGTAGACAAGTGCACAAGTAGAATAGAATCGAATCTATTTTTCGAATAAGTTGCCGCGCCCCCCGCACCGCGCGCTCTCCCCGGTGGGCGTGGCCTGCTACTAAATGGCAAGCAAGTGTAGACTTTTAACGTGTAAACGCTACACACAAGTTAAAATTAAGTTACTACTTATCTACTTACTACTTATTACGTGTAAACGCTTGACCACTTAAAATTAACTTACTTTTAAGTTAAAATTAACTTGATTACTTCGCTACTTAATACGTGTAAACTACCCATTAGTCGTGAAGAGATTTTTTGTATAAGATACTCAAATGTATTATTATATTTCGTGATTTTGTTGTAATGTGTTGCTAAAAAAGAAATATTCCTTGGTTTTCTTTCCTGTGTATGTTTTGTTTATTCAATAAAGGTATGTCAAAGATTAAGTTTAGTTTTTAAACTATATTTTTTATTAATTTTAATTTTTAGATAGATACATAGATAAGTATAAAAAATCGGTCTATTTCAGTAGTAGAAGTAGAAATAGAACCTAAAGACCAATTCACAGTTGACCAATTAACCAGATGGAGTTATCCGATCGCACGTCACGCATTCTGCTGAAATATGTAAGTTTCTACATATATTGTAAATAACAATTTGGAGTGCAATTAAGTCCTCTAAGGTGCATACCGACCAAAAATTTACAACGTTCATTAAAATCGCTACTAATGAAACTATGTGCATGGTTGCAAATCTATCTATAATAATATTTTGGTGTCATTGCGAATTTATAAAGATACATAAAATTTAAAATATCTATAGATAAGTATTTTTCGTAATTTCTTTTCATATGCAAGTATTTCAGTAAGATTTGCAACCATGCACCCGCCATCCTGATGCACACCTTTGTTCTTTGTTATGTAACTGCGTTTTTTTTAAAGAACAATAAGAGTTTACAATTAAACAGGTTTTTATTGGGTTCGCCGCAAATTTATATGTTTATAATGCCTAATTTTAGTGTGCAAAACCTGAAAATAAACATACTCAAATGGGACCATTCGAATCAAATGGAAACAAAATATGTGGCCCGTTCTATGAGGATGAGTATGATGCTCCGAGACTATCCCTATCGAATGTGGCTATGCCGTCCGGAATACACATCTCTATAAATGCTCCAGTAAGTTATAGTCCTTATAATATGATTTAATATTAATTTGTTTACCTGTAATTGTATTTTTTGTTATTTATTTATTTGCAGATAAGTTGGAAACTGGACAAGTGGTACGACAGCATTTTTGATATTCAGAAGAATGGGAAAGGTTCTAGAGTTCAAGTATGTGTATTTGTAGTGTTTCGAATTTGAATGTAGGTACATACATAGGTTATGCGGTTACCCGGTAAATTTTTTCTACTAATTTCTACATTTTTATATTTTATTGAATTTATTTATATTTTTTATATTTGTCTTAAAATATTTACCAGAACTTAAATTGGGATTTCTTTATACACATGTATCTGAAAAAGGAACATGATATACTTAGGTTTCAAAATAAATATTTGAAAAAAAAATATGTTAGGTAATAATAATTATTAATTAGTAAATATTTATTAATTACTAATAATTGTACGAAACAAATTGATTAGCTAATCGTAAATCGGTAATCGGCCTACTTTTGATGAAGAGACGTAAAAAGTTTTTGCGAAATGGTTTTGTATTTTTTGGAGAACGACATTTCAGAATAACGTGTAGAAACACCAGTTAAGCCCTGGGTCATATTTTACCTTCGCTTGACAGACAGAGCAGTAATCAACCTCTTCAATCTTAATAATAATCATTATAATTAATAAATATTTATTAATTAATTATTATTATTAGCCAACATAATTATTATTTTTTAAAATTTTCAGTTAAACTCAACATGCATGTGCCCTGAGAACAAAATAGGAGAAAACCTAAAGAAGATCCCAGTGGAGCTTGGTTCCCAGGGGGGCAGGGAGAGAGATCTCATCGCGAACGAGATGCACAGGACCCTGGGCGCACATAGTGTTAAGAGTTACAGGATTGCCAAGGTATATGTGACTTATTCGTGTCTTCTTTTTCTTATTGTATGGCACAATTACACGGCACAGAGCACATAGAGCAGATGGTAGTTAGGATACAAAATACCCGTTAGGGTAGGGAAGTTTTTGAGTGGCGACCGCGCACCAGAAGACGTAACGTACGCCTCCGACTACGCGCCGATGACCTTTTGAAACTTAGTCCCATAACAATAACCATAACCAAAGAGCTCTCTTTTTCCATGTGGCACAATTTAATCGTGCTATCGACAAAGTATAGACAGTGGTTGCCTGGTGTTGCACTTATCAAACCAAAACCAAAGATGGAAAGAAGAAAGAGGAAAGAAATATCGTCATTCGAAGGTCTCGGGGACCACGGGGCAGACAGAAGACGTGTTGAATGGTTCCCTGCAAGCTGGACTGATAGTCTAGTCTCAAAAATACTCCTGTAAGAGGACTGTGTTCTGCAGTCGACATCTTGAAGCTGGATAATAATGGTCAACGTCATCTTCTTCTTATCGTGTGGCACATTTAACCTTTCTATCCACAAGGTAGAGACGACGGTTGTCTGACGTCATTAGATTCTATAATTCATTATTATCAGGTGGAAAAAATAGTGAACTGCTGCCTGTGGGAGAGGTACCGTGAGAAAGTGCGACAGATCGACTCGGAGTGCGGGGTCATTAACGAACGGATACTGTTCCACGGGACCAGCGCTGCCGAGGATATCGTCAAGACTGGATTTGATGTCCAGCGCGCAAACCCTAGTATGTACAGTAATAATAATAATAATATCCGGGACAAATCACACACGGTCACCTGGCCCCAAACTAGGATTCCCTGTAACTTGGGAACCAGAGACTGATATACATACACATATACATTTAAATACATACATATATAGATATAATACACCCAGCCAGACTCAGTTACCTGTATAGATAGATCTAGTAGTCTAAAAACACAGATCACCCCTTATAGATACAGCATATTAAACATTTTGTTCCTGTGTTGATGTAGTACCTAAGGGGTCGTCCATTAATCACGTGAGGCTCAAAAGGGGGGGGGGGGAGGGGGCTCGAAAAAAATCACGAAATATCACAATGGGGGAGGAGGGGTGTACTGAGATATCACGTGTATTTATTTTTTCGTTGAACGCGCGACTTCTATAGTAATTTCCAAACGTCGGACTGTTGTTATGTTGTTTTTAACTCCTCCCAAGGTTCGAAACGGCTTCAGGCAGTCAGAAACAACCTGCAACCTTAATCTCTGTCTGGATTTTTTTATTACGATCCTTAATTTTCCAGAATTAAATTACATTATACCTGTATTTAAAAATAATATTTTGTACCAAAAAAATACACGTGATTTTGGGTAGGGGGTGGAGGGGTAGTCTAAAACCTCACCACGTATCACCAGGGGGGTGGGAGGTCTAAAAAGTTGCTAAAAAACATCACGTGATTAATGGACGGCCCCTTGGTCGTAAGACACAGATCACCCCGGATAGATACCGCATATTAAACATTTTGTTCCTGTGTTGATGTAGTACCTAAATGATGTTCGCTCACAATCAGGATAGGCCAGTTATTATACAGGGTGTTAAAAAAAAGTGCGTTTGAAATTTTAAATTTTAATTTTCATACAAATTATTGATTCATTATCTGGGTGGTTACCCAGAATCAAGTATAGAATCCAAGAAAAATATTGAAAAAATCCGCTCTTTAATTTTTTTTTCAGATTCTCATACTAACTCTGAATAATGAATCAATAATTTGTATGAAAATCTGAAAAAAAATTGAATAGCGGATTTTTTCAATATTTTTCCTGGATTCCATACTTGATTCTGAGTAACCCCTTAAAATTTCAAACGCACTTTTTTAACATCTGTATATTATGGCGAACACAACCACTACCATGTTTAACATATTATTTTTTTACCCTCGATTGGTAAGCCCTTGGCATCATCTCACCTGATTGTAAGTGATAATGATGCCGAAGATGGAAACGGGCTTACCAAGATCCCCCAACGCAATGGGGAACTGGTTATCTTCATGCCGGAACACATCAATGCTGTTAACATTGATGTTTGGCGGCAAGACTTATAATTAAGATGGTGGTAGCTAGCCAGGCGGGATCAGAAAATGCCCCACCACCAACCAAACTGAGTCCTACAAAGTTAGACCCCGCCAGGAATCGAACCCTCGACCTCCTGATGTGAAGCGAGCGGATAAGCCCCTGGGCTACGGAGGCGTTTAAATTGCAACCTTCTTAATTACGAATAAAGCTACTTATTGTACTATGGTTATTTTTGCAGATGGCATGTTCGGCCCAGGTATATACTTCGCGCAACATTCCTCGAAAAGTAACCAGTACGCGGCCGGGTACCTTGGCGGAGTAGGCCACAAGTGCGTCACTATTTATCTTAATTATGACTGTGTTATACAGTTTACAGTATACTTCATTCCAATCAAAAAAAAGCAAAACGTAAACAAACTTACTAAGGAACTGACACATGTCAATGTCATCTGCATACTACGTTTGTTTACCTTTTGCTTTTTTTGATTGGAATGAACTATACATGTTTTGCCTAAATAGAAAACTTCACGACAGCGATACTATTTCGATGATTAACATAGACCTTAAATAGACCTGAAGCGGTCGTAGCTCAGTGTGGGCTGCGTGATCGCGTCGTTTACGTAGGTTAACTAACTGCAGACACGGTCAGAACCTGGGTTTGACTGTAAGTGACATTTATCTCGAACGTCACACACAAAACAAATTGACTATTCTAATCTATGCTCGCCGTAGATAGGGACGAATGGCGCAAGTTCGTGGGAGATGGTCGCAAGCCGTGTAACGATGCCTTGTTAAAGCTTCTGTCCGAGCGGAGGTACCGTAGACATCTAGCTGCTTCTAATTCATCTGTTGGCAACTTTCCCTGTTGGTCCTGCGGCCCACTGTGCCGGCCTTGTATTGGGCTGTACGGTCACCAAAAAACGTACCCCCGGCACTGACTGAAGGTCAATGATGATGATGATAAATCTAAGCCCTATGCATCCAGCGGCTTCCTGCTGGCCTCACTGTCATTAATCTACGCGTATCTCGAGCGCACCCTCCAACATTACTGCAACAAAGCATATTCTGCCCTTAGTTTGCGGCCTTCTTTCGTATGACAGCAGATTATCCAGCCCGTAGTTGCTACTCGAAAACCTATTGTGGAGTCCGAGGGTCGCCTGCCTAAGCCAGGCGCGGAGACAGAGGGGGGGGGGGGGAGGGTGTATGGGTGCAATCGCCTCACGTTCACGAATTTTTATATCAATGGTCTAATACTATCGACCCTGAACGAAACCCTGGATCCGCGCCTGTTGCATTACGGGGCTAGGTGGAACACCAAATAAAAGAACTTGGAATAATTTTACACCTTTATTTGGCCCTTACAGGCAACAGACTGACATACAAACACAACTATGTATGAAAAACATACAAACTTACAAAAATATTGCGTCCTTGGCTGCCAGCGACACCTATCTTCAACAGCGATTATCGTGTTCGACATTAGATACTAACCTTGTTTCAATAATATTTTGCAGAAAGATGCTTCTCTGCCGCGTGGCGTTAGGCAAGACTTATCGCTTGACTGAATCGGAGAAGATGACGAAGCCTCCCCCAGGGCACCACTCTGTTACCGGTGTACCCACGGTTGACGGGTTGCGGTACCCCGAATTCATCATTTACACCGATCATCAGGTACCTAGACTTATTTCTCTCGTGATAAGCTTAAACCCATTGAGTGCTTAACTATTCTCTGACAAATCGTGCCCCCATCGTCAACGACGGCTACTGCCGACAAAAATGTGTGAAAATGACAAATCCTGGCACCTGTGGCACGGAAACCGGTTGTCGGCCCTTAGCCGACTGTGGCGCTCAAAGACTTAAATCTAATTGTAGCCACCAATCACGACCATTTTCCTGCAATGCAAGTCTCGTTAAGCCAGTTGCTGTCACTACCCAGTGGTGATGGATGATGACATGTCGTCAGAAGCCTTTGTATGTTAACAACTTATATCGTCCCCAAAAGGCGGCTTTAAATCTTCTACACTGGGGTTTGAAATGCAGCCGCCAGTCATGACTTATATATGATCGAAGGTCATGACCACTTTTCTAGATTCGTAAGCAAGGAATATACTTCGTAAGTCTCGTTGAGCCGATTGCTGTCACTAGCCGGTAGTGGTGAAGACATGTCTGAAGCGTTTAGGCGGCTTGAAAACTTCTGACGCTGGGGTTCACTACTGAGTCTCTACCATCCGAACTTGGCCCCCGTGTGTGGAGTATGGCTTAACCTTCCCACAAAATAGACAGAGAAGGGCCGCTCAATACAAACCACTAAAATCGTAAGCATATACATGCTTATAGAAATATACGGTCGTTCGAGGCAAGGTCACGCGGCAAAGTGTCACAACAGTGTCGTGACCTTGCCTACAACGACCGTATATGTCTATAAGTGAGCGTATTGAGCGGACCTTCTGTATGTTTATTTTGTGACCTTCCCGAGATATGGGAAGAGAACCGCGCTCTAGCAGTGAGGACGATAGGAGCTGAAAATAATTATGACCACAGCAATCCACCGCGTTTTCCTCTTTTCTACAGGGTAAAATTGAAATCGAGAACCAAATTTTAACTGTTGTTTCTGCTTATGAAACTGAACAACTTTCTCTATGGAACCAATTTTATCGGAGCAAAAAAATTTGTACTCTTCATACAAATCGATGAGCTGAGTAGCAATTTGAGTTACAATTTTGTATGGAACGTCCAAATTTTTTTTGCTCCGATTGAATTGGTTTCTTAGAGAAAGTTGTTCAGTGTCATGACTAGAAGCGACAGTTAAAATTTGGTCCGCGATTTCAATTTCACTCTGTGTGATTTTCCTTTCAAAATATGATATGACTCCTCGGTCTACACGTTTCATCTTAAGATCGTTCGGGTTTTCGTTCAAAATTTAATGCGTTATTTTTTTTGTTGCAGGCATATCCAGAATATTTAGTTTCATATGACGTGCAAGAATAATTTAATTTCGCATCTGTTTTTAAATGACATAACTTTCTAATAAATGTATTCCTATTTTCTTACGACTTTCATTTTTTCCATCGTACAATTTTCCACAGAGTGAATTAAATTATAATATAATAATTTAAAAAAAAAAATCTTCAAAATCATTTTTTATTTTATACAAACGTATAATACCTATTTGCATTTTTTTCAAAGCCAATGCAAGAAGCCGCGTTTGGATTGTACAGTCAATTGCAGAAGTGACTAAAATAACTTTAGTAAACTCAAACTTAATGCCGGGCATAGATAACCCCTAATAGAAACCGCATTCAAGACTTCGCATGGTCAACATGCGTGTATTTCTCGAATGTTTTCGTTCTAAATTCCTAAAACGTTGAGTGTACAAGTTCCGCGTGGGACTTTGTACTAGGTAGAGAAAAAATTACGATTTAAAAGCATCTACTTAAATAAAAAACATTTTGAGTTTGAGAATATCGACTAAAGTATCACCTAGATCTTGTCTGTAAGGTACCAGCTGTGCAGTTTTTTTTTATAAATCATACTTTAATTTAGAATTAGATATCAATAAAAAATAACAGCTTAACAATGATGCGTGATTATCCGTGGTTGTTTCGAGCGTGGTAGGTATCTATTGGGGGTTATCTGTGATGCCATGGTTACAGAACTGGGCAGTGGGCATGGCATATCACATCCTGAATTTTGATTCTTTCAATACGTGGGATTTTTGGTATTTGCAACTTATATGAAACGATATAAAATCGTCTCTGGGTGCAGTAGTTTTTTCACGAAAGCCGCCGCTGGCCGAAAGAGTAATTTGATAACATTTGTCTTGTACTTATCGTGAAAGGTCCAGACTTGACGTAGTAAGAGCAGATATGAGAGCGAACGGTCTTCTAAGAAGGATGTTGAAGATCCAGCAAAAAAGGGAAAGATTATGCCGAAATCAGACCCTTGCTCGCACAAATCAGGATACCGCCAGTACAAGAATTTATTTAAACGATATAAAAATTGATTGAGAAGTAAAATAAAGAAAATGAACGAGACCTATCTCTCTTTTGCAGTTCTGAAATCGGCTGACAATGTTTATTTTTGAAATATTTATTTATTTATTTATATTTTGAAATATTATTTTAATGATAATGACATTTGGAATATTCCTCCAGAAAAATGATATGACGTTTATAAGTGTGCTTAATGTACCTACGTAAAGAAATAAATGATTTTGAATTTTTTTTTTGAATAAATTATTTATAATATCACTTTTGAAGTTGACTGTACAAAGAATTTCAACAGCGGCGCTGACAGATACACTTGTATATTTCTTAACGCATATTCAGGTGTTACATAATATATTATACTATAATAATATTTATAACAAAAAAGCAATGTATATTTACAAAGAAAGACGCATATTTTGCTAAAACATTTTGCGCTAACAATTGTACATATTGCATTTATATCTTTGCTAAATACAATTTTCATTTGAGACAGTCGGATGCAAGAGATCTTATTTGAAATGCTTTCAAAACACATTTGAGTCATCTCAAATGAAAACAAAAATGAGTAAAACCGAGAAACGCATACCATCATTTACAAATATTTAGGGTCCTTCTGAAATGTCTGAAAAAAATTATTTTCTTCTCAAAACTGAACAACTTTCCCCGATGAACCTATAACAGACCAGCTGATTGGCCTTTGTATAAGAAGCAATTTTTTGGGAATTGAGTATAGGTTTATTATACAGATGTTAAAAAAGTGCGTTTGAAATTTTAAGGGGTTACTCAGAATCAAGTATAGAATATGTACAGGAAATATATTTGAAAAATCCGCTATTCAATTTTTTTTTTCAGTTTCCCATACTAAATCTAAATAGTGAATCAAGAATTTGTAAAGAACTGGAAAAAAAACATTTTTTTAAATATTTTTCTCGTAATTTGAAAAATCCGCTATTCAATTTTTTTTTTCAGTTTCCCATACTAAATCTAAATAGTGAATCAAGAATTTGTAAAGAACTGGAAAAAAAACATTTTTTTAAATATTTTTCTCGTATTGTATACTTGAGTCTGGGTAACCCCTCAAAAGCTCAACGCACTTTTTAACACTCCTGTATGAGTAGAAAGCACAGTAATTTTTTTTTAGGTATTCCAGAGGACTCTATATTCTGGTGTTTTTCCATGACGGGTTTGGTAAATTAATAAGGTTCATAGTTAAACATCATCAACATTTTTAAAATTCATAACAATCCATGTGAAACTGCATTTTATTGCTTTGTATACAGGGTGTAACAAAATTGGTGTAGGACTCGTTAACTGGGGATTCTACTCATCGTACTGAACAACTTTTTTTCTACGACTGCTTAAATCACAAAAAACATTTTGGACATTTCGTACAAATCGGTCAATCTGTTTTGCCATTTTTGTATGGAGAGTCCAAAAACTTTTTTGCGATTTGAGCAAAGTCGTAGAACAAAAGTTGTTCAGTACGATGAGTATAGTTCATTCCAATCAAAAAAAAGCAAAAGGTTAACAAACTTACTATGGAACTGACACATGTCAATGTCATCTGCGTACTACGTTTGTTTACCTTTTGCATTTTTTTTTTATTGGAATGAACTATAGAATCCCCAGTTAACGGGTACTACACCAATTTTGTTACACCTGTATAGGGTGCTACTTTATTAGTGGCTACTATTTATATTTAGAAAATTAAAGCTAAAAACCGGTAAAATCATCTCCCTTCATATCGCCGAAGCATTCTATACCAATCCTTTTAGAGAAATAATTGTCTCCGGAGTTCCTGGTTTCGATCTCCCTCCGTCTTGGTTCCAATTAAAATGGCTATGCAACTATTTTATTATGCTTAGTTAATTAATTAAATTTTTACTTCGACACAGTTGAAAAAATCCCATCTCCTCGACCTACAAAAGGGGGGGGGGGGTCAATCTATCACCATTCGCATACCTAAAATGGTGGATACTAATAAAGTAGCACGCTATATTTACGTATAGTTCATTCCAATAAAAAAAGCAAAAGGTAAACAAACTTAGTAGGCAACTGACGATGACACGTGTCAGTTCCACAGTTTGTTTACCTTTTGCTTTTTCTTGATTGGACAAGGTTAGGGCGGCATCGATTAAGCAGGGTATACAGGGTTATTTTTGGACCCCCCCACCAAAACGTCACAGTGGCTTCTACTTATGAAACTGAGCAACTTTCCCCAAGTAACCAATGGTCAATTCGCAAAAAATTTTTGGCCATCTTCATACAAAATAGGCCGATCACGTGATCAAATTAGTACGAAAGTTCCAAAATTTTTTTTGCGAATTGACCATTGGTTTCTTGGGGAAAGTTGCTCAGTCGCAAAAAGAACCCTGTACTTGGCTGTGTAAATAATAAAATTTACTCTTTGTAGCTACTTATGAGAAAAAGTATGGGTGCCAAGTGAATCTTATACAGCTATCTCAAATCCAAACATCCATCTTGTCGCAGGTTTTTTTTTATTAAGAGGGCGCGATCGTCCAATAGCGCCTTATTTCTATTATATTATAAATTTAAACATCCGTAGTTTCCGAGTGTTCTTTTAACATCCTGTATAATTTAACATGTTACTGCAGGCTTTAATCACATCAACATAAGATTCACTTTGGCATAGAAAAATAATTAGAAAACGAATCACAAAATTTATTTGCATTAAGGTTGCCAGTTTAAAAACTAGGAACCATTATAAAATACTTCAGACATTCATTTTATCGTCACAAGAAAGAAGGCCGCAAAATATATGGAAATTCCGTGCACTTTGCGGCGTTCTTCCTTATGAGAACAGCGTTTTAAGTAAGGTCCGACTGAAATCTCGGTTTCGGTCTCGGCATCAGTGATTGTCGGCTAAAATCGGGCCGAGATTCTCGGTCTCGGTGTCGGCTACGAAACGTCGAGATTCTCAGCCAGGCCGAGACAGTACGATTCCGTAATCAGAATTTTACGCGGCGCGGCGCGTCGTTTGATCGGGATTGGTTTGATTTGACCATTCGCCCGCGTTGTCGATACTTGATATGTTGTGATTGGCTAATAGGTACCTATGGCGGCACGTGCTCGAAAACGCTGAAAAACTCCTTTTTCTGAATTATAATAAAAGTTTATTTAATTTCGGTTATTAATAAACATTTTATTATTAAATATACATTTTTATTTATTTATTATTATATAGGAAGGCAAAAGGCTGACGGCCCACCTGATGGAAAGTGGTTACCACCGCCTATGGGCATTTGCAGCACCAGAGGTGCTATCAATTATTATTTCTCATATTTTTGATTATTAATCAAGTCTCGGTCTTGGTTTCGGTCGAGATTTTTTTTCTCGGTCTCGGTCTCGGCCGTGACTGAAAATCCTGGTTCGGTCGGACCTTAATTATAAGTCTTATCTCACCGTTGACTCATTCGACGTCACTGTACGTAAAATGTACAGAATTTTCGAGTCGTTATATAATAACTTTTCGTGTTTGGACACAATTTTTTAGGGGTTCACACTGAACAAGTCTGGCAACACTGGACAGTGTTGCTATATTAGAGGTTTTCGTGCAAAAAGTGCAGTAGCGTGGCTTCGTAGTGCTTCGCTGCGTGCATAGCTCGGAGTGAATGCCTCTCGCCCGGGTACACCTGTCAGAGATGAAACAATTTTGCATACACTTATACAAGATGTTAAGGGGTTACTTAGAATCAAGTAAAGAGAATACAGGAAAAATATCGAAAAAATCAATTTTTTATACCCCCTTAAAATCTCAAACGTACTTTTTTAAACACTCTGTATGTATAAGGTCGAACAAAATTAGCTAAAACTATTTAAACTGCGACTTCTACTCATGAAACTGAGCAACTTTCCCCAAGTAACCAATATGGTCGAATCGCAAAACAATTTTTGGACCTTTCATATTAATTTTGTTTGTTTGTTTGTAAACTCTTTATTGCACTAATATGACAAAAATACATAAGCATAAGTAACAAAACATGTACAAAGGCGGACTTATCCCATAAAGGGATCTCTTCCAGCCAACCTTTTTTAATTTTATATTTTGTATGGAGATGCCCTAAGTTGTTTTGCGATTTGACCATTGGTTATTTGAGGAAAGTTGCTCAGTTTCATGAGTAGTAAATTAGACCACTGTGAAGTTTTGGTGTGGGGGGGGGGGTCCGAAAATAACCCTGTACGACATAAAAGTTAAGATAATGGCAACTATTGTCTATCCTTTATGATAGCATGGTTAAATAGGGCCACACGATAAGGGTGCGTTTCCATTGAAGAGGAGCGGAGCGGAAACGTGCAAAAAAGACCAATCAGATTACTCAAAATCTCCGCCCCACTTCATTTCGAGCAATATCATTGGTTAATACGGCGCCAGGGTTCGTAATTGTCATGATAATTATCGGATAATTATCTGCGCTAATTTATTAATTTTATGACTTTGATTTTTGACTCCCAGATTATAATTTCATCACATTATAAAAGTAAATTAGAAACAAAACTGAACACAAATACAAATTTTACTAAGTATTGTATGTGTTGAACACAATTTTTGTGACTACTTTTTGAAGTTTTTTAAATTTGATATTTTTCTCATTAAAATATGCGCGGAAGTGGAAAATCACATTTAGATACAAGTAAACTTAAGTAAAGCAACATAGTAGGCTTATCAATTTATTAAATTGTATTCTTTTTACTATCAAAATAATTATCAAGGAATATTTGAGTCTATTAGTTTCAAAAACCGCAATGTCCACAATGAAAAATATTTAGGAAATTATTTTTTTCTTACATAGTTATGTTCAGAGCAAGGTTCGGAACCGGTTAACAAATACCGGTTAATTTCGTTCGAATTTCGGTTAACGATTCCGTTCAGGTTAAACCCGGTTTCCAGCTTAACCGGTAAATTTGAATAAAATATCGGTTAATCAGGGAGCGGTTTTGTAACCGAAATAAGAACGAAATTAACCGGTTAAAATTAAAACCAAACTTAAGTCAAGTTCAGGCGCGTCGCGCGGGTGCCACTGCCCGAGTTTTCTGCTCACTTTCTCGCACGCTTTCAACTGATCGCACGCGGCAAACATACCTACAACGTCGCATATTCTTCAAATTAACCGGTTAATTCCGTTCGAACGAAAAAATATCGGTTCTGGTAAAACCGGTTATATATACCGGTAACCAAAACCTGAACGAAACCTTAACCACAATTATTTCGATATCGGGGTCAATGACCGAAACCGGTTTTTTCAAAAAACCGGTTTCCGAACCCTGGTTTTTCCGAATCCTCATCCTTAGGGATAAACAAACCCTAAATTACATACTTAGCAAACTACCACGGCTATCCTATGAACATGTAAGTAAGAAAAAAATATTAAAAATAGTTTCCTAAATATTTTTCATTGTGGACATTGCGGTTTTTGAAACCAATAGACTCATTTAACAAGATAATTATCGTGATAATTACCTATCACTTCGAACCCTGTTCGGCACGTCACCTCTCCCCTCTCTCCTCCTGGAAACGCAACATAAGAAGAAGAATAACGACTTACCTGCACTCGGTGCGGTTTCCCCAAACGCACCAGTTCGGACAGCAGCGCGGCCGTGTGGCAGAAATGAACGTTCTCGTCGGCGAGACCGTGGATTATGAGCAGTCTGCCTTCCCTGGGTAAAGGAAGACATTGATATTGGATTTAATCCATATGTTGTGACTATGCTACATGGCGTATCAAAATATAATACTTTCATGTTTTATTTTATTTTGGCATCATCTCACCTGGTGGTAAGTGATGATGACGCCGAAGATGGAAGCGGGCTTACCGAGATTCCCCAACGCAATGGGGAACTGGCTATCTTATCTCCATGCCGGAACAATGCTATGGACATTGATGTTTGGCGGCAATACCCACATGGTGGTATATAGCTAGCCAGGCGGGCTCAGAAAATGCCCTACCACCAAATCGAGTCCCACAAAGTATTCGTTTTTTTTTCAATGGATTCCTGTTTCCGTATTAGGACTCCTTTTTATTTTAATTATAATAATTTCATTTTTCAATGTTACTCGCGTTGTGCCTATGCTTCTTGCCTTTTATCCGGACTACGGGTTGTCTGGAAGAAATCGCTTTTAGCGATAAGACCGCCCAGATTGTCGATTTGTTTATTTTTATTGTGTTATTATATGTTTCTTGTATGACAATAAAGAGTATTTGATTTATTGTATACAGGGTGTAACAAAATTGGTATAGGACCCGTTAACTGGGCACTCTACTCATCGTACTTACTGAACAACTTTCGCTCTACGACTTTGCTCAAATCGCAAAAAAATGTTGGACTCTCCATACAAATCGATAATCTGTTTTGCCATTTTTGTATGGAGAGTCCAAATATTTTTTTGCGATTTGCGCAAAGTCGTAGAACAAAAGTTGTTCAGTTGGATGAGTAGAGTGCCCAGTTAACGGGTCCTACGCGAATTTTGTTACACCCTGTATAATTTCAGTGGTTTATTTATATTGAGCGGCTTCTGTGTATATTGACTTTGTATTGCAACTCTTTGTCCCCACTCACTGGGCAGGGAAGAACGGAGCAAGAGCTAAGACATTAGCCCTAATATACTCATGGACAAAAAAATCGACTCAAGGTTTGTTGCACGACTTCTGGAAAATTAACTCACTCTAGCAAAAAAATACTAAATCGAAAATTCCAAAAACTGTGTTTACTGTTTATGATCTTAGTACGGTGGTTTTCTAGTTTTTTGTTTTTAGTGTTTACCAGTTTTGTAGACTGTTATTTTTTCAAAAGTCGAGCAACAAATCTTGAGTCGATTTTTTAGTCCACCAGTGTATAATGATTAGGGATCGGAAATTCGGATGCAATTATACCGGAGCTAGCATAATATGGACACGCCGTTTTGAATAGAATTGGAAACTATTGGCCATACACATACATACATATGTATAGTTAAATGTTTCACATTTTAGCCCCCCTGTCACCTCCTACAAGGATTACCGGTAACCCTGTGTATATAAAATAAGTTGTGGATATAAATACATAATAGCATACATAAAATTTTCAATAACATTCACTACAATCAGATCATTAAAATTAAGAATCCCAACGCTTTTTACGATCCCGGTATCCCGGGATTTTTTTTAATGAAAATCTATAAATTTATTGGGAAAGGCATACCCATACTATTCTTTCTAAAAACGAAATTGCATCCGAATTTCCGATCACTAATAATAATGCAGCGATCTCGCAAGCAAGCCCATGTTGCGCTCCGTGTACAATTTCAGTCGTTTATATCGACCGGCCTCTGTGTATATTGACTGTGATATTGCTCATATAAGAGAGATTCCGTATACTTTGCGGCCTTCTCCCTTATGAGGGCAGGATAGAACTCTGCTCCCATAATTACTGGCCAGGGAAGAATGGCGCATGCACCAACACACTGGCCCTAGTATAGTGCTCCGCTTTCTAGCTTTTAGCTTTTTATTACCTTTTTGATTTCTATGAGATCATTAGAAAACGAGTTGCCTCCCTGATGCATCGAGTTCGCGGCAGCTCCAACAGTCTCATTTCTAGTGAGAGACAGGTTAGATAGTCCCATAATCAAACATCGGGTAAAAAATGTTCAACTTGCCCCATATCGAAAACTGTCTGTCTTTATATATTTGAATATTATATTGTATTCTTAATTTAATTTTGTTTTGTGTTTATTTTTGTGTGTAAGCAATGTATATGAATTTATTGTGATTCGAAATAAAATTATTATTATTTATTATGTAGTTTCTGAATCTGCAATAAATGATTATTATTCTCATACTCACTGGTCAGGGAAGAAAGGCGCATGAGCTAGCACACTGGCCCTGGTGTAGTGATGTGGCGCCCTCGCGGGCAGCCCCATGTAGCGCTCCGTGTAGGCCGTGTCGTAGAGCCGCCAGCACGTGACCGGCGCCCCCGCCACGCACACCTTGAATATGTTGGGGCGAGTGGCCAGACCCAGTAGGGAGAGGTAGCCTCCTGTGTGGCGCCAAGGAAAGAATATTAAATAAATAAATATCCGGGACCACCGCACCGCACACCACAGGACGCAGTGTAGGCAGGCTCAAGACTGACGACGACGAAGCCGCTGGTTGCGAGCAGCACAAGACCAGTCGGTGTGGAAATCCTTGGGGGAGGCCTTTGTCCAGCAGTGGACGTCTTTCGGCTGATGACGATGATGAAATATCCGGGACAAATCACACACGGGCTCCCGCCACACAATCCTTTAATATGTTGGGACGAGTGGCCAGACCTAGTAGGGAGAGCTAGCCTCCTGTGTGGGGTGACGTAAGGAATATTATTATTATGTTGTCTCATCGTCATCATCAGGCAAAAGACGTCCACTGCTGGACAAAGGCCTCCCCCAAGGATTTCTCTGGATCTCTCAAGGAAGGTCTCTCAAGGAGTCATCCTTGTCATCTGTCCACCGTGTGAAATGTTTTTTATTTAAGTAGATGCCGTGGATAGCTCACAGAATCGCTAAACTGAAGTGGCAGTGGGCAAGGCACATAGCTCGAAGAACAGATGGCCGCTTGGACTCTAGAACTTTAAAGTTCTCCAGTGGCAACCGCGCACCGGAAGAGGCAGGTTTCCCACTCGGTGGACCGATGACCTGGTGAAGGTTGCGGGAAGCCGCTGGATGCGGGCAACGCAGGACCGGTCGGTGTGGAAATTCTTGGGGGAGGCCCTTGTTCAGCAGTGAACCTCCTTTGGCTGATGTTGATGAATGTTCAAAAAAAGGTTTATAGTGCTTAAAGTTAGCACTCACCATAGCTCCAGCCGTGTATCGCTATTCGCTCCATGTCTATACAGCCGGTCTCTTTCGCGAGCCACTGGAGCACTTCTACCTGTGGACAAACATTCAGTCAATTTATTATAGCTAATGCCCACAGAATCATTAAACAGAAGTGGCATTGGGCGGGGCACACAGTTCCTAGAACAGACGGCCGTTGGGGCATTTAGGGGCTGACCTGGTCGTCCAGCTCCACCTGGCCCATCTTGCCCTTGATGGCCGCCTCCCAGGCGCGGCCGCGGTGCTTGGAGCCGCGGGAGTCCACAGCGACCACGTTGAAGCCGCGTGCGGCGAGCATGTGCATGCGGAGTTGTCTGATGCCCTGGAAACGACAATATAAATTGTGCTAATATGCAATTTTTAGAGCACAATTTGCGACACTTTTAGGACAAAATTGAAAACAAAAGTTCAGAATGACTAGTAGAATCCTCTACACAAATGTTAGAACTTATATTAAAGAGTGCAACTGATTTGCAAAATATAAAAAAGTGTCGCTGTAACGGTGAAATAAATGAATGAATAAGAAAGTGTTACTGTAATGGTGGAATGAATAAGAGAAAGTGACGCTGTAATCGTGGAATGAATGAGAGAAAGTGACGCTGTAATGGTGGAATGAATGAGAGAAAGTGACGCTGTAATCGTGGAATGAATGAGAGAAAGTGACGCTGTAATGGTGGAATGAATGAGAGAAAGTGACGCTGTAATCGTGGAATGAATGAGAGAAAGTGACGCTGTAATGGTGGGATGAATAAGAGAAAGTGACGCTGTAATGGTGGGATGAATAAGAGAAAGTGACGCTGTAATGGTGGGATGAATAAGAGAAAGTGACGCTGTAATGGTGGAATGAATAAGAGAAAGTGACGCTGTAATGGTGGGATGAATAAGAGAAAGTGACGCTGTAATGGTGGAATGAATAAGAGAAAGTGACGCTGTAATGGTGGGATGAATAAGAGAAAGTGACGCTGTAATGGTGGAATGAATAAGAGAAAGTGACGCTGTAATGGTGGGATGAATAAGAGAAAGTGACGCTGTAATAGTGGGATGAATAAGAGAAAGTGACGCTGTAATAGTGGAATGAATAAGAGAAAGTGACGCTGTAATGGTGGAAGGAATGAATGATAGAAAACTGTGTCACAGTAGTATGGACATTACACATCACTCTTGTACACACCCACCTTGTACGTGTTGGTCACGGTCTGCACCTCGGGCCCGCCGTACACGTGCAGCACAGTGGGACTGCGCGGCCGGCCGCAGCGCCACAGAGCGCAGTAGGCGAGAGCGCCGCAAGACAGCCGACACGAGTAGATCTGTGGCGGCGGCACGCCCACTGTGCCCGGTGAGGACAGCGACCGCTCTGGGTAACATAAAGTCTCAATCAGAGATGAAACGGGTAGCTGTTTGCCCGGATACCAGATATCCGGTCAACCTAAAAGCCGGATAACAGCCGGCATGAGTAGATCTGTGGCGCCGGCACGCCCACTGTGCCCGGCGAGGACAGCGCCCGCTCTGTTAACATCAACTTCTCAATCAGAGATGAAACGGATAGCTGTTTGCCCGGATACCAGATATCCGGTCAACCTAAAAGCCGGATAACAGCCGGCATGAGTAGATCTGTGGCGGCGGCACGCCCAGTGTGCCCAGTGAGGACAGCGACCGCTCTGGTAACATCAACTTCTGAATCAAAGATGAAACAGATAGCTGTTACAGTATACGTACAGTAGAAGCCGAATACAGTATTACACAAAAAAATAAGGCGCGTCGGTAATCATCGTTCGCGCAGACAAGAACAAAACTATCGACGGAAACACCCGAAACAATCAACGCACAGTGACAGCTTGCTGACAGCTGACGATTTCATTGAATAAGCGCGAAATCAATCGACCAATAGCGGCAGATATTTTAGGTGCGTGTAATGGCGGGTGAAGAATTGTGGGAAGGTTTGAAGAGAAACCACGTCTTCACAAAGGTAGGTTAATGTATTTCAGATGTGTTCCAGACCGATGCAGCGGGAAAATGAACGAGAAAAATCAGTGCAAATTCTTATAAGTACTTTGATACAGCGCCATCTATGAGAATCTTAAGGAATTACAGCATTACGTTATCTAGTACTTAACTAAGTAGATAGTCTTCACAAGAGCAAGTTAATCTGACAAAATAGTTAAGACAAAGGACGCTAGATGGCGCTGAAGGTAACAGCGGGGAACAGTGAAGCTATGTACTTGATTGTGTCTACTGCGCAGGTAAATACGTAAGCTTTATTAAATGTGTATTACTGTAACAGCCGGCACGAGTAGACATATAGGACATATAGTAGTATCTATGCCCGGTGAGGACAGCGACCGCTCTGGGTAACAAAACGTCTCAAATCAAACTTAACGTAACCATTCCCTCCATTTCTTACAATTTCACGTACTCGTTTCAGTGAAATTGTAACTCTACTAGACTTATAAGGTGATATTGGTGTCGATTCAGTTTTTATGATTATGTTTTTATGATTTCACTAGAGAAATTACAGGGTGTAACATTCAAGGTGTGCAATATTTGTTGAGGAGATGTATGAGCATTTATTTATTACGAATAATTTATCAAATTCATAATTAAAATTATATTGAATTAATTAAACTATTTTTAACCGACTTCAAAAAAAAGGAGGAGGTTCTCAATTCGTCGGAATCTTTTTTTTTTTTTTTTTTAATGTATGTTCACCGATTACTCGAAGACGCCTGAACCGATTTGGAAAATTCTTTTTTTGTTTAAAAGGGTATACTTCACAGGTGGTCCCATATAAATTTTATCGAAATCGATTCAGCGGTTTTTGAGAAAATCAACAAAAACATATCAAAATTGGAGTTGTTGCGATTGAAGTCGGTTGTTTTTAACGTATTCGGCGTGGTCAATTATATCTGTACCAGTTTAACTATTCTGTGGCATTAGAATACTGATCGTGTCTGCTCTGTGATGCCACGGGCCATTGCGCAGTCGCGCGACCTTGTCGGAGCCGCGCCGTTGGGGGATTATTATAGAAAGTCGATAGAAAAAAGTTACCTATTCTGAAAATTATTCGAGAAATTATTTTTTTTAAGATGCCTACTTTTTTAGTGATTTGTAATCAGTATGAGAACCTTAATCACCTCCGTAAATATTGCACACCTTGAATG
The DNA here is from genome assembly GCA_958295455.1 of Coleophora deauratella. Classification (NCBI taxonomy): domain Eukaryota; kingdom Metazoa; phylum Arthropoda; class Insecta; order Lepidoptera; family Coleophoridae; genus Coleophora; species Coleophora deauratella. The sequence continues at coordinate 6,958,419 of OY282415.1, forward strand.
TTACACCCTATATAATAATAATAATAATAATATCACGAGCCTGAAAATATCCCTGCGACATATACGTATATACGCTCGTTTACAAAAACTAGCTTTTCAGTTTAGGAACAGGGTTCGAATTTTTCTAGATTATTATTTTCTTTCATTGATTTGTTGGCCGTTCTGATTCATAACTTGTATATCTTTAATTTTTGAGTTACAAATGATAATTTCAATACATAATAATAGTGAACTGAACTGAACATAATAATAAAACTGAACACGAATACTAAACGTAAAGCGGCATGATAGCGTTCGCATTTCAATAATTGTAGTATTTTATGATTTTTATTATTATCAAGATAATTATCAGATTATAAGTAATAATTATCAGATTATCATTTCAGTGAGTGACAATAACACTTTCTGTAATTAAGGTGTGTAATAATCACTGTTATCTCACCTCTGACTAGTAAGGTGGTGTCACCGTCGGTTTCGTCGCCGTCCCCGGACCGACTGTCCCAGGAGCCGTTAAAACTTCGAGTGTCGGAGGTTTCTGTTCGACAAAAAAAGACAAGTTTCATCGAGGCACAGGTTCATGTTTGACAAAAAATACAAGTTTCATCTAAGCACAAACCTGTGCTTAGATGAAACTTGTATTTTTTGTTTGTTTTTTTTTAACAGAACCCTGTTCGACAAAAAAAATACAAGTTTCATCTAAGCACAGGTTCATGTTTGACAAAAATTACAAGTTTAAAAAGTACAAGTTTAATCTAAGCACAGGTTCATGTTCGGCAAAAAATACAAGGTTCATCTAAGCACAGGTTCATGATTGACAAAAAATACAAGTTTTATCTAAGCACAAGTTCCTATTCGACAAAAAAATACTAGTTTCAAGCACAGATGACCCGCAGATAAAAGGTTTCTGCTAGAAAAGTTCATAACGCTCCGATAAAATGATTCTGTTCATAAACAATGAAGTTTCACTACGCCCAGGTAAAATGTATCTGTTTAATAAAAAAAAAAGGTTCAGATAAACACAGATTACTCTCAGATAAGATAGTTATGTTTAACAGAAAAGTATCAGCTAAGCATAGGTGATCTCAGATAGATAGTTCTGCTCGACAGAAATGATTCAGCTAAGCACAGAAGACCCCCAGCTAAGATGATTCTGCTCGATAGAAAAGAAACGGTTCAGATAAACATAGATGACCCCCAAATGTCACTGCTCGTCTGCTGTAGGGGGTGATCTAAGGTGCTATTTTATTATTGCCCGATATTTTAGTCAGTGCTTCTACTCTTGATTCTGATGAACTTTCTCCAAGGAACCCATAGACAAATCGCAAAAAAGTTTTTTGGACTCTTCATATAATACTAATCGATCAGCCGAGCGGCCAAATTAGTATGAAGGGTCCAAAATTTTTTTGCGATTTGACTATGGTTTCCTTGGGGAAAGTTGGTCAGAATCGGGAGTAGAAGCACTGTCTAAAATATCAGGCACTAATAAAGTAGGACCATATATTATCGTTTGTAAAAGGGGTCATTTCGATGTTTAATATGCGCTATCTATCTGATCTGTGATCCGTATTTAAACTATTTTAATTACCTGAAGGAGATCGTTCCATGAGCGTGCCTTGCGCCAGTAAGGCCGTGTGCGGGGTGTGCGTGACGCGGTACACCCGTGTGCACGGCACGGAGCTGATGTTGGACGTCGTTATCACTGCTGTCGTGCATTCCTGTCGACAATACATAATAATAATCTTTATTTAGAACCACAAACGTAAGGTAGATTAGTAAATGTATAGACAGACACAAAGATATCTGAACCTCTCCGTAATACCGGCAACTCACTTGAGACTCCTCTGGTGTTGCGGGTGTCTATGGGCGGCGGTAATCGCTTACCATCAGGTGATCCGTCTGCTCGTTTGCCACCTCTGCCTAAAAACAAATACACCATGTACCTATCACGTTCCCTATCTTTAGTGAGGGTTCAGATATCTCTATGGGCCAGTGTACGATAAAGCCAAATTAATAATAAAAAAACTGTGTCGTTGCTGTTACAATATACAATAAGTTATCATTGTTTTATTATCCACATTTGGTAAGCCCTTGGCATCATCTCACCTGGTGGTAAGTGATGATGACGCCGAAGATGGAAGCGGACTTACCAAGGTTCCCCAACGTAATGGGGAACTGGCTATCTTATCTCCTTGCCGGAACACATCAATGCTTTTAAAATTTATGTTTAGCAGCAAGACAGCGTGCGCGCGAATTTCAGCTCTTACTTAAAAGAAAATCACTTTGTTCATATCAACACTACAGGAATCGCATGTTTAAACTTATTTTCTTATTTTCTTTGTTTCTTTTGTTCTTTATTTCTAGCTGATTAAATTCAATTCAAATCAAATTATTCACTTGAAATATGATTGCTCTAGCGGGTCTCTCGCAGCCCCACGAAGTAGACCAGCACGGGTAGCATGAGGCGTAGACAAAGCAGTTTGTCGCGCCGAACGCGAGAAAACAGCTCAGCTGTCTCTTTCATTGGCTTAGCGTTAGAACGGAACAAATGCTTTTAAAACTCGCGTCGCGCGCGAGATATGTTGCCATGCTACTAAACTAGGGTAGTTGCCGTTTATCTATCTGCGAGGTTAACTCACCCTGTCCATGTCGACGGTGCAGGAGTGGCCGCCGGCGGTGAGCAGCGCGACCGCGTGGGGCCGCGGCGGCGACAGCGGGGCCACGTACAGGTGCCTCTCGAGGGGAGTCTCTCGGAGCCCCACGAAGTAGACAAGCTGACGTTCTTCGTCTACCTGTGGGGAGGGGAACACTGTTTATTTATTTATTTACACTTTTTTGTACGTAAAAACACTAAATATAATTATAACTAGAGTACATAATTATGGGACTGTACAGGTAGGCGGTCTTATTGCTATAAGCGATCTCTTCCAGACAACCTTGTCTGGAATTAGCGTAACATTTTTTTTTCTATTTTGAAATAGTACCGACATCTTGTCCTAAATATATTCTTTTATTTTATAAATCCGGGACAAATCACACACGGTCATCTGGCCCCAAACTAGGATGCCCTGTATCTTGTGAACCAGACTGATATACATACACATATACATTTAAATACGTACATAATAATATATAAATATAATACACCCAGACTCAGAGCAAACAATTCTGCTCATCACAGAAAAGTTTGCCCTGTGTGGGGATCGAACCCGACTCTTGGATCAGAGGTCAGGATCGCTAACCACTTAGCTACCGAGTTAGTCTTTAAATTAAAATCTTTATTGCAAAAAATCTCAACATCAGGCAGATAACTTAAGCATTTTGTATTAAGAATTTATGAAAAAAGGGTGGTGGCACATGCGACCCATGATGGTCACGTCCATCAGACATGAGGAAACGGCGAAGAAGGAGAAGTTTACCTGAATTATGTAATAGCATATAAGAATTTTATTTTAAAAAATGTGTTGGAGGGAGTTTCTTTAGGGCCCGACGTTTCTTCTCTTTCCGCAAACACTTCCCGAAGCGTTGGGTATACGAGTTCCGAGTGGTAGGAACTTCGTATTAGGTAGAAAAATATGACGTTCGAAAAGTGTACAGAGATACCTACTTCGAATAAATATTATTTCATTTCATTTCATTTCATTTCAAGTAGGGTGAAATAGAAATCGCGGACCAAATTTTAATTGTGGCTTCTAGTCACGACAATGAATAACTTTCTTTAAGCAACCAATACAATCGGAGCAAAACAAATTTGGACTCTTCATACAAATCAATGAGCTGTTTTTAATAAAAAATTATACATAATTACTTGTGTCTACGCCGCCACCGTCTGTTAGCCGCTTTTGACAATAACTTGCTCTATTAATAGAAAACGCAGTTATCTATGTAATATTTTCAATGTGGCCTTCTTTCACATGTTATTTAAGGTCCTATTTACTTTAACCAGCTAGCTATGTAAACTGGTTTAGTTGCCCCCACTCTGGTGGACCATTGTATGTACGCCGCACCGGCGTCATTGCGTACTTACTCTCGCTACCAACGGCCACTACTTGCCTGTAACATATTTTAATATTTTAAAGAAAATTATAAGGAGTATTTTATTTGGCCTAAAAGAGCATTTTCATTATTTTACCTTTTGTTCCGTCGTGAACAACTTGCATACATTTTAAACATAAATATTATAGCTCTACAAATGCAAAATTTAAAAGTGTAAATGTAATTGCCCTACACGTGTCCGCGGGTGATGCTAAGTGCAACACCAGGCAACCGCCGTCTATACCGTGTGATAGTATGGTTAAATTATGCCACACGATGACCACGCTGAATACGTTAAAAACAACCGACTTCAATCGCAACAACTCCAATTTTGCTATGTTTTTGTTGATTTTCTCAAAAACCGCCGAATCGATTTCGATAAAATTTATATGGGACCCCCTGTGAAGTATACCCTTTTAAACAAAAAAAGAATTTTCCAAATCGGTTCAGGCGTCTTACGAGTAATCGGTGAACATACATTTAACAAAAAAAAAGATTCCGACGAATTGAGAACCTCCTCCTTTTTTTGAAGTTGCTTAAAAAGAGAGATTCATTTAAAAGTTCTTGACTTATTTTCGATTCAGTCATGTAATGGCTGATACTGATGAGCAACTCACCCAGATCTTCCGCCCCATGATCTCCCACTCGCCAGCCGTGATGGGCTCCTTGCTGACTATGTTCGGCCCCACAGCATCCGACTCCTCTTCCATCACCAGGTCTAGTACTTCCGCTGCGGACAATACTTAAAGTTAATTATACAGGATGTTAAAAAAGTGCATTTGAAATTTTAAGGGGATACTGAGGAGCAAGTATAGAATACAGGAAAAGTATTGAAAAAATCCGATCTACAATTATTTTTTTCAGTTTGTTTTACAATTGTTTTTGCAGTTTTTTTTTTGTTTCCCATACTAAATCTGAATAGTGAGTGAATCGATAATTTGTATGGCAATGGGAAACTGAAAAAAGTTGTTGCAGATCGGATTTTTTTCAATGTTTTTCCTGTATTCTATACTAAATTCTGATCTCAATCGAACTTTTTTAACCTCGTATGGCGCAAGCTAAAGAATTATGGCAAGATCATACCTGACTTTTTAAAACGTATAAAATAATGACGAAAACAAAAATAAGTTAAATATTTACTCTTGATTTTTAAATAAGTCAGTATGGTTATTGCAACCGGAGGAAATTAATTAATTATTTTTGGAAGTTTAGTTGACTGGAAGTGTAGTTACTGGACCCGTAGCGCGTTCCGAGGGTACGTTCAGACAGCACCCGTTCACTTTGACAGCAGGATAGCCTAATATAAATCTCGTAAGTGCGAAAGGGAAAGTACATAACAACAACAGTTGCTCTCAGGGTGTACCCATTGAACGCGGCCCTGAGCAAAATGTCATTGTTGTCCTTTTAGTGTTGCCATTCGCTAGATACTTCACAATTGTAGAAAATTATTTTTTATTTCACTTTTAGTGTAAGGAAATTATTCTCTTTATCTGTTTTCTCTGGTTCAGAGAGTCTTCATTCTTGAAGGAATACGTTATGGAGTAACACCTGAATAGTTGTTTGTGTTTTTTATTTTTATATCTATCTATCTATCTATCTATCAGCCGAAAGACGTCCACTGCTGGACAAAGGCCTCCCCCAAGGATTTCCACACCATTTTTTTCCATTTTTTTTATTTTTATACTTTAACAAAAATCCAGGTAAATTAATGTATGTCAGTTTGCCATTATTGTTTAGGCAGGTAGGCATTGTGGCCCAACGACCTAAAAAAATTACCCTATCGCTTGAACTCAAATGTGATTCAGTCAGAAATGGAGCCAATATTCAAATCGTAATACGAGTTCGAAAATCAGTTCAAATTTTAGGTAGTTGTAACTGAATTACTACTAAACCTATGTCGTAAAAATACCCTGTCCCTATACAGGGAAATGTAACAAAATAAATGTAGGATTTCTACTCATCAACAAACAACCATCTCCGTGGTCTAGTGACTTGCTTGCTTCACATCAGGGTGTCGCGTTCGATTCCCGGCGGGGTCCAACTTTGTAGGGCCCGGTTTGGTTGGTGGTAGGGCATTTTCTGAGCCCGCCTGGCTAGCTACCACCATCTTATCTAAGTCTTGACGCCAAACATCAATGTTAATAGCATTGACGTGTTCCGGCAAGGAGATAAGATAGCCAGGTCCCCATTGCGTTGGGAAATCTTGGCAAGCCCGCTTCCATCTTCGGCATCATCATCACTTACCAACAGGTGAGATGATGCCAAGGGCTTACCAATTGTGGGTAAAAATATCTTTTACTAGAAGAGAGCTATTCAAGGAGTGAAAGAGACAAAACACTCACTATGCGATCTCTCCTGCGCGTTGCCCAATGCACACGTAACTTTATACAGGTGCAAGTGACCGCTCTCCTCCGAGGCCCAGATGAAGGTGAGTTTCCCGTCTTCACTGGGCAAGAAGTGGAGTATATCGTGTATGTTGATCCAGGCTTCTGGCGCCGATTCTGCTATTAGGATTTGGATTTTCTGAAATTGAAAATTTTTGGTTTTTATTTTGAGATTTAAAAATATAAATCAAGCGTAGAGAATCTTTATTAAGGGAAGGGGGGGGGGTTGTTCCACTCATAAAACAAAAAAAAAACCAACGTTCGTTCGTTCGTTCCCATAGTGATTCCTACAAAAAAAAGGACTCCATACAAATTTGGCTGATTGGCCGATAATTAATTTGTATAAAAAATCCATTTTTTTTTTTTTGGGAAATCTGTACCTATATTTTGTATGGAAAAAGTTGTTCAGTTTACCAGTAAAACACACTGTAAAATTTTCCGGGAATCGTGCACTATAGAGTGACAGAGGAGCACTATCTATTTATTAATCAATATACAGATTATGAAAATACCGTTCCGGGACATGGCTGTTCTCATGACTTAACGTCCAAATGGTTTGATTACCTATGTGCTAAATGATACGAGAGTCAAAATGTATTACAGACATATGATACGATTGTTATATGCATTACTAGTCATATAGTTCAATTTTCAGAACGAGCTAGTATCAAAATGTACTAATTGTTAAAGAGTGCAAATTTTAGAACGATCGAGTGTCATAATGTATAAAATTCATTTATTTTGTTTTATCGGGTTGGCAACTAAGTTCTGACACATTTTGCACAAAAAGTAAGTTTTTTCTCTCAAAGAAAGTTCTAGAAATTTCTTATGTTGGGTAACGTGTAGAACCTTCTGGAAGCTTTCTGATAGAGTATATAAATAGCGGAGAGCGCGAGCCGCGCGTAGTATAATTGCAACAATGGATGAACGCGCACTTCGAGCTATCATCTTCTATGAGTTCCAACAGGACAAAATGGTGCCACATCCACCGTATAGTCCAGACTTCGCCCCGTCAGACTTTCATTTGTTTTTGGCTCTCAAAAAATTTCTACGCGGGAAAACTTTTTCCAACTTTCTGGATATCGAAAACGCAGTACAGAACTTCGAGCATCAGGACCCTGAGTTCTGGAGACGCGGAATTGAATATTTGCTAACTAGATGAGCACAAGTCATAGAGTCGTCTGGTGCATATATTGAAAATTAATGTATTACAATAACAAAATAAAAAAATAAATTATACAAAAATGTAAAGTGTAACAGAACTTAGTTGCGAACCAAATAAGTAAGAATGTATGAAAATAAGATTAGTGATAATAATAAGAATAAATTAATGTAACATTTAAATATTTAATCACTGATATGAATTGACAAAAACACATAGTATTATTGTAAAATTCTGACACAAGCACCATTTAACATAAATACAATGTGAAATTTTGTCATTTTGTCACTGCAACATCTTAACCATTAAACTTGTACATTTTGACACTTACACAATCGAACCATTTAGACGTTCAGTCATGTTAACAGCCATGTCCCGAAACGGAAAATACCTCTCTCAAAACCTTTAAGGGGTCATTCTACTTATCATACTGATCTATCCCAAGAAACCAATAATGAGTTGTCAAATTGAGATATTTTATACAAATCCTTCAGTTGGCCTATTTGTAAATGGGAAGTCGATATTTTTTTGAAAATTAAGTATAAGTACACTCACGACAACCCACACATCTTTGGCCGATCCGTTGATCCAGATTTGTATAAAATGTCCAAAGAAATTTAAATTCTGTATGGTTACCTTTCTAACGAAAGCTGTTCATCTATCTGCTAGAAATAGTTAAAGGATGAGAAGAAAATCATCAAAGACTCACATTATCTCTAGCAAACTGATCCGCTGTAGCGCTAGAATACTTCTGCAGCTGACTTTACAGCTACAGAGGACTACAGCTACAGCTGAAGAGGGCGCGCAGAACTCTTGCAGCGGAATCCAGCTACTGTATCCAAGGACCCTATATTTAAAGAATAAAGAATAAGAAAAATACTCACATTATCTCTCGAAAACTGATCCGCTGTAGCGCTGGAATACTTCTGCAGCTGACTCGGCGCGTATTCATATGAGGACGGCGCGCAGAACTCTTGCAGCGGAATCCAGCATCTGTATCCAAGGACCCTGTATTTAAAGAATGAGAAAAATACTCACATTATCTCTTAAGAACTGATCCGCTGTAGCGCTGGAATATTTCTGCAGCTGACTCGGTGCGTATTCGTATGAGGACGGCGCGCAGAACTCTTGCAGCGGAATGAGCGCTAGTTCTAACCGCTGCTGCTTCCTATCCAGCATCTGTATCCATACGCTGGGAGAGAAAATCTGTATTTATTTTACAAATTTTATAATTTATTGTGTCCAATCCGGACTTGGCCCCCGTGTGTGGAGTATGGCCTAAACCTTCCCGAGTTATAGGAAGAGACCCGTGCCCCTGCAGTGGGGACGTAATGGGTTGTTAACAATAATTTCTTGTGTACAAAACAGTTATAAATACAAGCTTACATAAAATATACCCAAAGGTTAAGGCTTGTTTCTAATAGAAATTTCTTCCAGCACATCCAGGAGAATTGTAACTAAGATGGCAGCACAGCATGTACACAAATATACATGTAAGTTGATTGATTAGGTTTAGGAGTATTATTCAGTCTGTTTGTGTTTCGAGCAGTTTGTATACTTCGAGTAATGATTTTGATTAAGTCGTCGTAGCAATTCTGTATAGGTGTATTTTCTTTTATGTCCAATTGGCCTTCTGATGCGTAGGAAATTAGACATTCTTTGAATTTCGAGATTTCCTCTTCATTCTTTAAAGAAGTATTTTGCTGTTTTTTGTAATTATTTCTACTCTTCTTTGATTTTGCTAATATGATTGTTGCTCTTACTGGCCTGTGGTCTGACGGATAGTTTATGTTTAGTACTTCTATATTTTGGAACATACGTGGCCGGTTAGATAATATGAAATCGATTCTATAGAGTAAAATACCCTTTTATGCCATAACGATCCAACTGACATAAAGTAAGTTAGGATTTTATGTCAGTGACATAAAGTACAGTATCCCTAATTTACTTTATATCAGATGGCTCGCTATGGCATAACTACGGCCAAATAAGGAAACTTACTATTTCCCGCACGGCGTCCATCCAACCCGGGCCAAGTATTCGAACCAGGGGAACACCTCTTTCAGCGGTTGTCGCAATTCGCACCACCGGATGTCAGTCACCTCCATCGAGTTGGTGGTATCTGATACTGGGAGCAACGAGCTGTTCAGGTATTGCATTTGAAGAAAGCACATCAAAGTATTTTAATTAGAACATCTTTATTGAGTTCTAATGATAACCACACAAAAACAAGATGCCAGAGAGGAAGTGTCTCCGTACAACCAACCAACGACTAGCACGGGTAGCATGAGGCGTAGACAAAGCTGTGTGTCGCGCCAAACGCGAGAAAACAGCTCAGCTGTCTCTTTCATTAGCTTAGCGTTAGAACGGAACAAATGCTTTTAAAACTCGCGTCGCGCGCGACATAAGTCGCCATGCTACCCGTGCAGAGATAACTAGTGTTACCCTATATAACTTAAAAAGAAGCATAGATTATAACAACACAAGCTGATTAATTAAAAGAATAATTAAATTTAAAAATTAAGCTCCATTTAAATTTAAATATTAAGATCCTTCTAAAGGAGACTTTCAGCCTGGTCCTGCACCGGTAGCATGGCGACTTATGTCGCGCGCGACGCGAGTTTTAAAAGCATTTGTTCCGTTCTAACGCTAAGCTAATGAAAGAGACAGCTGAGCTGTTTTCTCGCGTTTGGCGCGACAAACTGCTTTGTCTACGCCTCATGCTACCCGTGCTGGACATTGTACAGTACTTGAAAAAACTAGAATATTTCAGCCATCCTAGGAAAAATATGCAAAAAATATTCGGCAAAGAGTTTGTCATACAAGCCGTTGTCATTTTTGACCGTGGGAGAGCCATGCTTCGGCACGAATGGGCCGGCTCGACCGGAGTGATACCACGGCCTCGCAGGAAACCGGCGTGAAGCAACGCTTGCGTGAGTGAGGGTACCGGAGGCCCAGCCTCCCCCCCCCCCCAATTCCCCCATGCCATTTGAAAGCAACGCATTTGTGACTCCTCTGGTGTTGCGGGTGTCTATGGGCGGCGGTAATCGCTTACCATCAGGTGATTTGTCTGCTCGTTTGCCACCTATTACATAAAAATGATGAGACGTGCAGAGCCTGTGGTGAGGATACAGAATCAATGGAGCACCTATTGTGTCACTGCGATGTACTGGCTAACAAGCGTATGTGCCTCCTTGGCAATGCCTACCCAACGCCGGAGGAATACAGGCACCTACCCCTCAGCGGAATCACTGCATTAATGCAACATATTTTTGACTAGGGATAGGTACGAAGGTCTTAGGAGTTGACACAAAAGATCCCTTTGGGTCGAAGTGTCGCTGTTCGGACAGCACCCACCAACAAGATGATAATAATAATAATAATAATCAATGCGTAGGGATGTGACGACCCCATCGCCACTGATGTAGAGGCTGCAGTGACAGCGCAGCCTCTTCATCAGTGTAATTAGTCAGTACCCCCTGGACTCGGTGTTGACCGTGCCGAATTCCAATTTGACCCCGGGTACAAAAATAAAGGGGTCCATAACGGTCAAGCGTAAAAAGATGATGGAAAGCAACAATAATGAAGGTCGCATAGGGTCGCTGCCCGGGGGCCGCCGGGGCGCGTCTGGTCGCGCTAATGCCAGGCGCGGCAGCATGCGAGTTGGCGCATCACGACCGGCCCGAACACCTGGCCGGTCACTTCCATCATCGCCACCAGTGGGCTTGGCGTCGGCAGGGTCTCCACAGGCCCAGCAAGCGGCGCCCGCCGCTGGTGGAGTACGCCGCATGAGATGGTCTAGGTCGCAAAATGAGAACCTCATGCGAGCGTACTACAGTGCGACGGGGGGAGAAACTCGTCGGACGGGGTATCAAGTGAGGATGCATCAAGAGTTTTTGCGCTTGGAGCCCGCATTGTCTGTCTCGGAGCAAAACCTCTCGGACCGAGTTCGGTATATTTTGCGCTCAAACATCTTTAGCGCGGCCGATCTCGAAGGATTACGACGCGAAGTCGTTCCGGTCTCAAGATCCTCATTAAATGGGTCGCGGCGTTTATCGGCGCATGTGCCGCAAGTGGTTGAACCACCTAATAACCCTTCACAATTACCAGGTGAGGATGTTGAGACTGAAACGATTTCCCAGGAATTAGAGCAAATCAGGAGCACACTTGAGGAGGCGATTCAGGAATTCCGCACTTTGCTTCTTGAGGAGAGGCCGCGGCTTCCGCGATTGCCCCTTAGCATCCGGAATCGGGATGTCATTGAGGCCGTAAATCGCATGCTGCCAGAATATTTGGCGTGTAGCAGCGACCTTGGTGATACAAATTCAATCCTTTTTGGCGCTGCAGTGGCGGTCTGCCGATTTGTTGGTGCTAAAATGCCAGAACTGGCTCGCACCTCCGCTCCGCGGGGAAAACCGGCTTGGCAAAAAAGGATTGAGCGTCGTATCACCAAGGCAAGGGTCCTCATTGGCAAACTGATTGCTTTCAGGTCGGGCAATACCAGGCCCCGAGTGATGCGCTTTGTTAGGCTCGCATTTGCTGGATCAGACTTTGATCCTGCAGGACGCCACGCAATGCGATTAGTTACAGAGCGCATCGATGACCTGAAGCAACGGATAGCTGCGTGGGCAAATCGAATTCGGCGATACTCGGAGCGAGTAGGCCGGTTTCGCCAGAATCGCCTCTTCATGAGTGATCAGAAGAAGTTCTATAGATCGTTGGACCAACCTGCTGTGTTGAACAATGGCGAAAGCCCAGATCATGAGGGAATGGTGGCCTTTTGGCGTAACCTGTGGTCTGGGCCCGTTCAACACAACGAGGAGCGGTGGATGGCTGAGCTGGAGGAGGCGTGTGATAGCATCGAACCTATGAACCCCGTGACCATTAGTGCCGATGATGTGTCGCAAGCGGTCCGTAAAGCTCCGAACTGGAAAACCCCAGGAAGCGACGGACTGCACCACTATTAGCTCAAGGGGTTCAATGCTAGTCACGAGACCTTAGCCAGCCAATTCCAGCAAGCACTCGAGCAGTGTCAGGTTCCAAACTTCTTGACAACTGGGATCACTCATTTAGCTCCTAAGTCGAGCAATACCGCTGACCCTAGTCAGTACCGCCCCATTACGTGTCTTTCTACAACATATAAGACACTAACATCCATTCTGAAGGCCAAGATAGACGCCTTCATAGAGGCAAATAACATCATGGCGGTAACTCAGAATGGATGTAGGGGCGGGAGTCGCGGTACGAAGGAGCTGCTCCTGATTGACACGGTCGTGGGCAAATTGGTGAACCGCAATCGACGCAATTTCTCCGCTGCCTGGATTGATTACAAGAAGGCTTTTGACTCGGTTCCCCATTCATGGTTAATGAGAGTTCTCGAGCTGTACAAGATTGATAGTACAGTTAGAGACTTCCTCGGTACATGTATGGGGCAATGGAGTACGATCCTTAGTCTCCATGGTCAGCGGTTGTCGAATGCGGAAGACCGGATTTGGATAAAGAGGGGTATATTCCAGGGCGACTGTCTGAGTCCACTTTGGTTTTGCCTGTCTCTGAATCCACTCCGCTTTTTGCTCGAGAAATCAGGGACGGGATTTCAGTTTCAGAGAGGGGCCTTACGCATGACCCACCTTTTGTACATGGATGATCTCAAGCTGTTCGCCCCAAATGCAACACGGTTGGAGGAGCTGTTGAGAATTACTTGCAATTTCAGCAGCTCCATCAACATGGAGCTAGGGGTGGATAAGTGTGCGATCCTTCATGTGGAGAGAGGTAGGGTGGTGCATTCGAATGGAGTCAATAGTGACTCCATGAACATTCGTACCCTCTCTGAGACTGAGACATACCGGTATCTGGGTATGTTGCAGAGCATTGGTGTGAACGAAACGGAGGTAAAACAGGCAGTATGTGACGTGTTTTGGGAGCGCCTGACAAAAGTTTTTAATAGCTATTTGTCGGGCGTTAACAAGATACGTGCAATCAATGCTTGGGTCATCCCCGTTCTTCTGTACACCTTCGGCATACTCAGATGGACACAGACTGAATTGGATGCCCTGGATCGGAAGGTCCGCACTACTATGACACTCCACAGGATGCATCATCCGAGGTCGTCAGTGATGAGGTTGTATATTCCGCGGAAGAATGGCGGTCGTGGCCTTCTATGTGCAAAACAAATGCACAACCGTGAAATATGCAGCCTCCGAAGCTATTTCCTGGCGAAAGTCGACAGTGATTTGCATAGAGTTGTCATAGTATGTGATAAAGGACTAACCCCTTTATCCATGGCCCAAGAGAACTGGCAAGCGCCGGCTGTACTTAGCACTGTTGAGCGAGAAGCCATTTGGAAAGAGAAAGAGCTGCACGGAAGGTTCTTTAAGGCTTTCTACAAGTCCTTCGTAGATCAGAAGGCTTCCGTGCACTGGTTGCGCTTCGGAGACCTCTTTGCGGAGACCGAGGGTTTTGTCTGTGCAATACAGGATCAGGTTATAAAGACGAACAACTACAGGAGGTTCATAATGAAAGACGGTACCTTGGACGTATGTCGGTTGTGCCGTGAGCCAGGTGAAACCCTGCGCCATATAACCTCCGGTTGTTCGATTCTTTGTAACACTGAGTATTTGCACAGACATAACCAAGCAGCCAGGATCCTGCATCAAGAGATCGCTCTAAAGTATGGCTTCATAGCTCGGCGGTTGCCATATTACAAGTATACGCCGGAGTCGGTTCTCGAAAACGACCGCGCCAAGCTCTACTGGGACCGAGACATTATCACGGATAGGTCTGTTGATCATAACAGACCTGATATCGTGTTGATGGATCGGGCGCAGTCTAGGGTGTTTTTGGTGGATATCACTATTCCACACGACGAAAACCTCGTACAAGCCGATGCCGACAAGAGGTTACGATACCTTAACCTGGCGCACGAGGTTACGGATGTGTGGCAAGTGCAATCCACTGAAATCATTCCTGTAGTCCTGTCCGTTAATGGTTTGATCCCCACTGACCTGGATCGTAACCTTAGGCGGTTGGGACTTCGAGGCAGACCGATAATAGCGGCTATGCAAAAGGCAGTCCTCCTCGACAATGCCCGGATTGTCCGACGCTTTCTCTCCTCGTCGCACTGACTTCCAGCCGACTGTGCTTCTGCTGGAGTAGCTCCTGCCACTTCGCCGAGCGCGAAGTGGTCAGAGTAGCCCAAATTCATATTTCAAAATAATAATCACATAAAAAAGAAACAAGCTAAGCGCTCTTTCGTCTGTTTTCTGCCATAAACTTATAAGTAGTATAACTCACTATAGCAAGAATCGGCTGGCCCGCCCTGGTAGTAGTCTAGAACTGTGGTGGGAGAAGACTTCTGCAGGCGGAACGTCACCATTTTGAGTATCGACTTAGCGTTTGGAGTGCCCGCTCGGGGGAACCTGCAAGAAAAGTTTATGAATGTTTATGGTCACAGATAAACCCCTATAGATACCGCATCATATGAAATGAGTCTATCTATTTATCAGGGGCGCCGGGTTTCAGAAAGCCTCGTGGGTGCCCAAAAATTTTTAGGCGGTGCGAGATCTAATGGTGGCGCCCCCTCCATATACAGAAGTTATGTTCCTTCGATACATTTATTTATTTGCTCGTAATTATGCTCTTGTACAAAGGTTACATTTAGACATAACCGTGCATACCTACATATATTTTTTTTTACTTTGAAGAAACGAATTAAGTAGTGTCATGCCAAAAAATGGAACTTGAGATTTTGATTGGGATCATGCGGCGCAGGGTTACGACTTGAGAGTATTTGATGCCCTAAGAAATCTCTTTATCCACTAGTAAAGTCCACTATAGACTGGGCGCAGAAGAAAGAGAAATGGCGGGTTAAGTTTGAAAACGGGTGGCTCGAGTAATAGATATGTTACGAAGTTCAGTTGCGTACCCAGATTTCAAAACAAAGAGACAGGGACCTTAAAAAATTTAAGAATTTTTTATGGAATTTGTTTTCGGCTAATCGTGTACAGCCAGGTTATATACTCATGCATATATGTATAAAAGTTTTCCAATTTATCTTTGTAAGATAAATTGATAGAACTTTTGAACAGCTTTAGCTGTACTTTGCAGGTCTGGTAACTGTTTTATAACGTTTCATCCAAAACCATCAGAGCCTTTTTTGAGATAAAAACAGACCTTTACAAATTGTGTTATGAAAAAATATCTAAAATAACGCTCCTTTACAATAAGTATTTCTTTCTTCACGAGGCAACATGATTGATTGTCGTGTACATACAAACTTACGCGAGCGAAGCGAGCGCGAAAAGTTTTGTGTTCCGGGCGCAGATACAGTAACCTCTGATCAGTTTTGTGTCTCTTCTGCACCCACTGTTTGAGTCTCATGGGTGCCCAAGCACCCGAGCACCCACGTAGTCGGCGCCCCTGCTATTTATCCATCATAGATAACGATTCCGAAACACAGATAAACCCCTATAGATTCCGCATCACACATAACCCCCTGTAGATTCCACAACTCAGACAGCTCCTATAGATTCCGCATCACACCGCCACTTAGGAACTACACAACTTCAGTATCGATCAAACGTCGGACCCTTGTGGATCGTACTAATTGTTCGAATTATAATAGCGACACAGAGTTCAAGTTATAATGGTTATGACTGATAAAAATTGACAGTTGCTGCATCGTAGCGTAGCGTGGACCGATCACCTGGTGAAGGTCGCGGGAAGCTGAATGCGGGCAGCGCAGGACCGGTCGGTGTGGGAATCCTTGGGGGAGGCCTTTGTCCAGCAGTGGACGTCTTTTGGTTGATGATGAAAGAATATTTTTTGAATTACCTGAACTCCTCAACCTCCCCGCTGCTGGTCTGCGAGGAGGGGAAGCTGAATATCTTCACCTCGCTCTCGTCGACTTCCTCGTATACTATCCTGAACACGTCATCTGCAAGACATTGGGAAAATGTTAAAAAATCTATTTCCACCACACTGACAGTTACTTATTTTATATCTATTTACCTAAAAAATTAAGAAAAATGTACTGATTTTGTTATCATATCAAAATTCGAAAACCATAATAACTTGGACTGATTTAATAATAGCTTAGGAAAGAAAATTTTTATGTAGTTTTTATGTTTGTTTTGTAGTTAATAGCTTAGGAAAGAAAATTTTTATGTAGTTTTTTAATAAAAGACAAAGCGACACCAATAGGACTCCGTTTGGCCCTTTGAGTAGGAATTCCTCAATATAAGAGCACTCACCATCAGACTTAGGCTGCCACCAGAAACCAGTATACCTTGAGAACTCTTCTTGTGTCACGTAGCAAGGCACTCCGGCCTGCTTTGGATCGTCTGCTAACCTGCAATAACCGCGTAGCTATGCAATTAGATATATTTAAAAGAGAATTGTACAACTTGAGAACTTATACTTAATTGCCTCCATGTCTAGTGCAGTGTTTTTCAACCTTTTTTAATACCCGACCCGTTTACAAGTTAAAAAAAAATTGCGACCCCCCTAGGGCCATAAACATACAAAATTTTTGTGATTTGAAAGACTATATTTATAATTTTCTTCAAAAAATTGATTTACTTATAAAAGTCTCCAAAATAGAACCACGTTTTGACAAATTGTTAAAAAATAAACAGGACCAGCCTACTCACTAAAATCGTATTTTTTCATTGCAATGTAGGACCTATAACCATACTTACTTTTTCTTTTCCCGCGACCCCTTTTGAATGCCTTCGCGACCCCCCTTTACGTCCTACTCTAACGCCGTTTTCGCGTGAATTCTCGCTGTCGCAACAATTGTGTTTATCTTCCCTCTCACTCACCGGTCAGGCTCGTGTCCCTTGCAAGCGTACGTCAACCGCGTCGGCCGCCGCAGCCCCCCTCCCGCGAGCCAGATGTCCCCCCTCGCAGCGTGGGCCACTAACTCCGGGGCCCGCGGGCACATGGCTGGCGTGAGAGGGGCACCGCCCCCCGTGTTGAGGGAGCGGGGGATTAGTGGTGGTGGCTGTAATGAATAAAGATAAGACATAGGACATAGACACGTATTTATTTTTGACAAAAATAAAGTAGGAAATAATTGACATAATAACAATACTAGACTAAGAAAATACATATTAACTACAAATAGTTTAAAACATAGAGGGTTAATTTGTGCCAAAAAGTGATCCTCGTCTCAGCACGAGCTGCGACTGTGGTGACACAGTGCAGTGCTGGTTTTCAGCGAGGTCCATTTATAAACACTTGCACGTATTCTGCGATTAATATGTAGATAAGATTTTTCTCTACAGTAAAGCCGGAGACCTTTCTGTGCTGTTGATCAGTTAACGGTACCTGCGTTGGAGTTTCCTCAGCCACAAACAGCGCTGAGGCACACGGGAACAGCACTCGGCCAGTGGGTGCGTGCAACTCATACGAGGCTATACCCCACGCAGCCACCCTCTGTCGCTCCCAGAGCAACTGCTCCTCACGTGACCACTTCCCAGAGGTAACTCCAAGCGCCACGTTGGATTCTATCAGCGGTTTCCATTCTAACCTGAAAAATTGTTTTGTGAGTTAGGGATAAGCTTGAAATGTATTGCAAAAGCCTTAAGTTTTTAGTTTGTTTTTGTCTGTAATTTTAAATGACATGTTGGTGTTTTGGAGTAATCTGTTAACCAATTATGACTGAATAAAATATTATTATTATTATTAATATTATTATATAAGGTGCTACTTTATTAGTGCCAGATATTTTATTCAGTGCTTTAATCCTGATTCTGATCAACTTTCCCCAGGAAACCCATAGTCAAATAAAAAAAAAATTTTGGACTCTTCATACAAATCGATCAGCCGAGCGGCCAAATTAGTATGAAGAGCAAAAAAATTTTTTTGCGATTTGACTATGGGTTCCTTGAGGAAAGTTGATCAGAATCAGGAGTAGGAGCACTGACTAAAATATCGGGCACTAATAAAGTAGCACCTTATATTATTATTAAGCGGCGTTTTACTTGGCTTAACAGAGAGTTAAATTTTAAAAAGAGTTTTTGAACATAACTATAAAAATTGTAAGATATGTTCATCAACGCTAATGTAAATATCCGTTTAAGAATATTTGCATGTTACAGTATTTGGATGATAGGAGTGCTTATTTAATTATGGTACATCTTTATTACCCTATTCCAGTGTTTTTCAACCTTTTTTAATACACGACCCCTTTATAGGTAAAAAAATCCTTGCGACCCCCCTAGGGCCATAAACATACAAAATGTTAGTGATTTCAAAGACTACGTTTATAATTTTCTTCCGTTAGAAAATGATTTAGTTATTAATATCTCCAAAATAGAAACACCCATACAACCATTTCGGTCGCAGTGTAGACATTGCTACTTGCGTCGTAATAGAAGCAAGTAGCATTGTCTACACTGCGACCGAAATGGTTGTATGGGCACGTTTTGACAAATTCTTAAAAAATAAACAGGTCCAGCCTTCTCACTGAAATCGTATTTTTTCATTGCAGTGTAGGACTTACAAATACTGACTTTTTCTTTTACTCGCGACCCCTTGAGAAAGGCTTGGGTCGCGACCCCCCGAGAAAGGCTTCGCGACCCCCGGGGGGTCGCGACCCACAGGTTGAAAACCGCTGCCCTATTCAATGAAATGAAATGAAATAATATTAATTCGAAGTAGGTATCTCTGTACACTTTTCGAACGTCATATGGCAAATAAAATGTTAAAAAAGTAAAAAAAAAATTAAACTAACCCTGACACTTTTTTCTGAAACCTACCCTACTGACTGCATTCTAGTTAATATTTCAAACTCTTCACAAAAAAATGATTTTCATGAAGATCTTGCCCTAAACATTAACCTAAAAATGATAATGAACGCCCCTCGGTTTACACAAAATCAAGAAGTGCATGAGTATCTTGAAATGCCCACTGTAAAAAAGGAAATTGAAAAATTCTGTGAAAAATACAGAAAACGGCTCCAAAATCATCAAAATATACTGGCGAAAAAATTGACAGACACATCTGAGTCGCTTTACAGGCTCAAAAGACCTCGACTCGCTTCACTATGAAGTCTCCAATAGGGTGACACATCAATGGCTGTGAGCCCTCCAAAAGATTTCCCCCCACAAAAAATCTTATAAAAGCCAAGAAGGCTGATGGCAGATGGTCAAAAAAATAAATTAAGATCTTGCACATAAGGGTCCGAAGTATTAAAAAACTTTTCACACTCTTTCTTGGTTAATCTGGCACTAGCAAAATAGTAATAAGTTTATTTACGCAAATAAATATATTAGCAGATCTAAACATTAGAACTTGAGTTACATAAGTCAAATACAAAATGTGTGATAAGAATATTAGTAAATAGACTGAATAATATGTATATTTATTTATTTACTGTAGACAGGCAAGATAAATATGCTAAAGAGGTTATTGTTAACTCACACATTTATCTAATTATAAAAGATACATAATAATATGTCAAACCGACACTTATACAGGCTGAGATCTTATTTTTTTGTTTTATTTCCGTTAACCATAATTTTTACCACAGATGGTATAATGGAGTCAATTTGGTGTTTACGATTAAACTTATTTGATAGGATCAACCTTAATTTAAGCATCCTGTCCTTGTCTTTTCGATATAGAAAGAAAAAGACAGCACCTAAATTAAGTTTACTCCTGTCAAATAAGTTTAATCATAAAAACCGAATCGACACCATTAGTTACTCTACGAAGCTTCCATTTATTATTATTTATTTAACAACTTCCCCCAATGAACCTTTACAATTATAGTAAAAAAAAATTGAGAGTTCTCAAAATTGTTTAGCTTTGATGTTCTTTGCGGAAATTTGTAATTTTTTGTAGAAGCTCAAACTCAATTTTTTTTTTATTGAAGTAGATGTTTTACACATGCTTTTAAATCGTCAATTTTTTTACCTAGTACAAAGTCCCTACCACGCTGCAAATAACAGAAATAAATAATTTTGTATTTGTAATATGAATAAAATGTAATTCTATTACCTTAATGGTAAAAAGTAGTCATTTTATCACAAAATTTTATCTACTTATCACTTATTAGATACATATTTATTTCAATCCCAATTAGATTTCATGGTTCAAAGATGTCATTGACCCATAGATAAGACACATTACACAGGCAAGGAACTTGTATTTTTTAAATATATTTTTACTAATAAAACAGCTGACACATTTTTTTTAAACACCTTTTTACCTAGTAGGTAAAATCTGGTGCCAGTTACTTAACGATTACTTTTATATAGGCAATTATAACACCAAAAAAGAGATAGTCAGACAACATCATAACTATAGCTGGGAGAGACTGGATGGCCACTGGCCGAGATAGAGAGGCTTGGAAGATGCTGAAGGAGGCTTTTACCCAGAAGTGGTCCATACTCAATAGTTAACTAACCAATACTCATATTTAGAACTTAATACTAACAAAAGTAACAAAACTTATTGAAATGTAATAGTCATTTTTGCTCAGTATGGAAATAAAACAACTTTATTATTATTTATTAGACGGACTCGGTGGCCCAGTGGTTAGCGATCCTGACCACTGATCCGAGAGTCGTGGGTTTGATCCCCACCCGGGGCAAACATTTCTGTGATGAGCAGAATTGTTTGCTCTGTGTCTAGGTGTATTATATCTATATATGTATATATTTAAATGTAAATGTGTATGTATATCAGTCTCTAGTTCCCATAATATAGGGAATCCTAGTTTGGGGCCAGATGACCGTGTGTGATTTGTCCCAAATATTTATTTATTATTATTTCCAAAGTTTTTGCTACACTGCTCACTTTGCGCTCATTATTATTATAACACCACAGTTTGTCGGAATGACCGTGTGTGTGTGTGTGTGTGACTAAGCACAACTCAAAGCTATATACAAACCCTTACAAACAGTTCTTAGACCTTCGTTAACAAACCACCCATATCGTCCCCACTGCACGGGCACAGGTCTCTACCTATACCTCGGGAAGGTTAAGCCATAGGTTCTTGGACCATAGGAAGGATGCAGGTCTCTTCAAATGATACCACTCTGACCCAAACTTATAGTCAATATTGACATATAAACTTATATACGAACCTCATATTATTAGGTTGTTGCGTTGAAGTTATATCTGCATAAAGCAGCGTTATCTCCCATCCATTATGTGGGGTCCTTAGAAAGTAGACTCTGGTCTTCCCATTAGCAAGTTTCCTGAACGATATAGCCATAGGGACCATAGTTGAGAGGGAAGATAACTCCTTCCGCAGATCGTGAACCGCCTGCCGGACTTCAGCCCAAGTATACTTTTTTGGCGGCACCTTGACGATCTCTCCAGAAGCAGCACCATCTCCAGCCTCCCGCACCTCCATCTTAACAGCCTCCACACGATTTTTATAAAAAAAAATACACTATTTTCCTACACGTTTCATTGTTACAAAAGAAATTATCGGACGTAAGAATACTGACTCTGCAAATATATTTGTGCGAGTTTTATAAGTATTTATGTAGAGAGGGACTCATTGTAGAACTGGATTACGTGATGAAATGAATATTTTACGTAAATTATAGCACACACACAGGTTCTTTTTTACTTTCTTTCGTGTCTTTGACAAGGAGAAGGAGCAATCGGCTGGCTGATGGCTAGTTCAGCGACCGACATATCGCGTTCGGATTTATCTTGCGTTACTGTTAGATTTTAAATAAATTAAGATAATTGTATTGTTATTTATTGCACATTTGATGATTTTTGTAATTTTTTAGGTATTTTTATGAAATTTTGAATAAAATAAAATTATAGAATCAGTGTATAGTATAGTATAATTGGCAGTTTTGAATATCGATTGTTGAGTTAATGCAGTGTATCCGAACAAAAGCAGTTCAGCCAACATTCAAGAGTTTGCTGTGGTTTGACAGTTGACAGATTCTTCCGGATTTCCGGATGGACATCTTTTAAACGGCACTAAAGCCTCGTATACTCAAAAACTCTCTAGGAGCTTGGATCATACGTAGAAATGGATACGGATATATAGCATAGGCTTCGTTTCAAAATACGTCCGAAAATTTATACTAACTAACAATAAGAAGAAATTGTCTGACTGACTGTTTGTCAAGTTCCGTCTAGAAACTAAAAATTTTGCATAAGGGTTATCTATAGGCATTTAATTTTATTAATTATGAATAGAAGCATCGATGAAGGAGAGGTTTTGATTAGATTAGATTAGATTAGATAATTTATTTCATGTCACCAAATTCATATTTACATTACAATAAATATAATAATAAAATGTCAAAGTGTGACATGATTGTCAGAAAGTAAATTAGATTCAAATATTAAATAAAAATGTTACATATCAGAATTCATAATATAAATTGTCAAAGTAAAATATTAATATTAAATTAATAATATAATGTAAAATGTCAAAGTAAAATAGTAAAATTAAATTAATAATATAATATACATTTCAAAGTAAAATATTGAAATTAAGTTAATAATAAAAATTACAAAGATTGCCAATAAAAAATTACAAATAAATGGAGTCATCATAATGATGAAATAAAAATTCAATATACAGAATTTGAATTTCTTTTGTAGGAATTCGTCAACACTGTAAAATTCATTTTCCAACAAAGTGTCTAAGCTAATTCTAAAACTGGTCTAATTATTATCTAATCACACATTTTTTTTAATCGGCTCAGTTATTTTTGTTATTAATCCTAGATGAACAAACAAACTTTACTATTTAAATGTTACGTATATTGATTATAATAGAATAGTCTATGTACTTTTGTTATTCTACGCCCGCCATAGACTAATATATGCATTTTTCCCTAAATAAAAATGCTTATTATGCGTCTATCCCGTCCGGAGCCCAGGAAACATACGGTGAGATAGGCATTTGACTTTCGTAGTGCGGATATGCGAAAAGTAGTCACTAGATGGCAGCACGTGTCCCGAAGCCGCCTGCTGTGTGTCGATAACGTCGGTGCCAGTTTTTAAATATGGCGCATCGACACTGTTTCGTTCAGTTGTGAATCACCATGCAGAAATGATTTCCTGGGCTCCGGACGGGATAGACGCATAATAAGCATTTTTATTTAGGAAAAAATGCATATATTATGCGGTCTGAAATCCCGTCCGGAGCCCAGGAAACGGTTTGATATATCTTTATTTCTTATAAGAAAAAATCACTTACATGAGAAACTTAATTAAATATACAAATAAAAAGTAATGTGGGCTTATCGAACAGATCAAACGTAATTCTACGAAACAAAACATGTACAAAAGTAAAAACAAATATAAAACTTGAGGGTAGACAACATTGGCTATGTGCCTACGTCTCGCCTATGTTGACTTGTTTCGCTAGAGAGCGTTCTACGCAGAACAAGTGAAACTGGAAGGGCCATTCAGTACTAAAAGTTTTTGTTGATGGGTTTATATGTATGTTGTGTTTATTTAAATTATTGAAGTTGTGTTTTTATAGTGTGGTTTTTAAGTAAGTTTTTAAAAATATTGAAGGATTTTTCTTCTTTTATGTTTTTTGGTAATTTATTATATAATTGAGCACCTTCATACATAGTACATCTTTTCCCAAAATTTGTCCGGGGTGCACGTAATTTTATATCATTTGCATTTCTTAGTTTAATTTTCTGTGTCTGTTGTTTTTTAGTAAAAGTTATTTCTGAGTGAATGTTTTCATCAAGTATTTTTCTTATCAGTATGCAAGTGTTATAACTGTATGTTTGAGCAATGTTCATAAGGTTTGTGTCTTTATATATTATTTTAGTGGGTGAGAGGTAGTCATAGTGAAATAATACTTTAATTAATTTATTCTGACTAATCTGTAGACATTGCAAATTAGTTTTATACGTGTTTATTATCGCATGGTGAGGGACACAGCCAACTGTGACTACTTATAGTGATATTGTTCAAGACAATAAAAATTATAGTTTATGTAAGAATACTCGTTTTGTATGTTACCGTAAGTATACAGTTACGTAAAATACCCATAAAAGTAGTAAGTGTACGAAAAAAAGTGAACTTAGTGAACATCTAGTGAACATAATCATTACCTAAGTATATAGGTTCTTTTTACTTCTTTTATTGAAAGTAAACTTGATAGAAAGCAATTCTGAAAAAACTTTTACATATATGTAGTAAGTATCTATCTAAGCAAGTGAAAGTAAGAATATTGTGTATGAGGGTAAGTTAAGACTGTTATTTGTCATAAGCAATAGAGAAAATAGTATTTAAAAATATTTATTTCAAAAAATAAATCACACGCTATAGTATAAAATAAAACATTTCAAGTTTAATGAACATGAACAGGGCAAAATGAACATTAACATGGCAAAATCAGCTAAGTATGTAAGAGTATAATTTGGAGATCAAAATTATAAATCAGTAATCGATAGCCTTAATCAAAATGCCTTAGACTGGTCTGAATAAGGAGGCTACCGAAGAAACATTCGTTAGAGGTTGGGCCAGAGGTCTTCTGTAAAATCTGGCAAGCGTGTTCTGAGATGACCAGTTACCTCTAGCGAGTATTTCTTCGACAGGAACCTCTTGAACTCAATTGAGTGATGCGACCGCAGAGCGCACAGAGCCAGGAGAATCGTTGATGCCAGCATCTTGTAAAATGGTTCGAATCCACCCACCGATGATCGTACGGCTAGCTGGCCTGGGCCTGCCCAGAGGGGCCACAAAGAGGCTGGTGATGGACTCCTGAGCTCGATGCGACGCAGATACTTCTAACAGCTTCTTGATCCAAAAGACTGGGTCAATGTTAGGGTGCGCGCCGGTGGTGAGCAACCAGCCCGACTGCCTTCGCTTAAGTGAATCAGTCTTGGATCCATAGACCGGCCACAAGGTGATTTGATTCGGTTGAACGTCGATGCTTCCCTCTGCCACAGAGAGCAGTGTCAGGTCGTGAACTCGCCGGCCAGACGCAAGAAGAAGAAGAATGGCACACCTTCTGGAAACATCAAATAAACTGTCCGATCGTGGACTGTTATTTATGAGCCAGTCTACAACCAACTGTGGGTTCCAGACTGGTGGTTTAGGAGTAGGATACAAACACGATATATTTGCAATACCTTTAAGCGTCTGCTTAATTAAACTGTGTGAAGCGATTTGGGATGCCTCTTGTGGGTTACAAAAATTTGTTATGACAGACTTGTGCACAAGAATAGTAGTATACTTTAGACCCAGATCTTTATGCAAGTAAGTTAAGTATTTAGCGACAGCATTAACGCCGGGGTTTTTATGGTTAACGTTTGTAGACTTGCACCATGTTACCCACTTAGACCAGGCTTGACTATATGTTTTTAACGTTGACGGTCGCCAGCTAGCTTCCACTACAGATTTCTGTTCCGACGACCAACCTTCGAGAAGTTCATTCCACCCCGTATCAGCCATGCCTCCAATACTAACCTGTCTACTTGTGGAGGGGGGAGGGCTGTTCTCGTGTCCAGCAATACTTGACGTAGGTATCGAATTGTGAATGGTGGGCTCAGCGCACGGGGTTTCAGGTCGGCTCTCCACGCTACGTTCGTCCACCGTGGGCAAATTAGGATGTACTTGCCTTGTGCATGATTTAATGCCATTAGAACCTGCTGCATCAGACAAGGTGGAGGAAAAATCCACGCTAGGCTGTAGTTCCAGTTCTGGCTGAAAGCGTCGTAGAAGACAGCATTCGGGTCGCGCAGGTCTCTGGTCACGTATGAGTGAACTACATGAGCCGTCTGTGAGGCAAACAGGTCGATGACTGGTATGCCCCACTTTCTGAAAATCACATGACAAGCCTTTGGAAGAAGGTGCCACTCTGGGAGGATCTCGAACCTCGATAAGCTGTCGGCTACTGCGTTCAACGGGCCGGGAATGTAACTCACCACCAGGTTGATGTGATGTGACATTACGTATTCGTAAATCAAGCGGGTAAGCCTCATGAGGTTCGGCGATCGCGTTCCACCTTGATTGCGGAGGTACGACAATGCTGTGCGATTGTCGCTTTGGGCTAAAATAGTCTCCCCGGGGCAGCGGGGAACCAGATCTTGAAGAATGAAGTGGACGGCCAGCAATTCCTTCATATTCGCTGGCAGAGACTTTTCTCTCACCGTCCAAGGCCCCTGCATATGAACTCCGTCCACATAAGCTCCCCAGCCTTTGTCCGATGCGTCTGTGACCACGAAGTGTGTGGCTGGAGCAGACCAGATTTCGCTCACCTTTATTAGGTTGTTCTGCCACCAAATCAGCTCGTCGATGGCATATTCCGTGGGTGTCATCGAAGACTCCTCCCGAACCGACTGTCGCATTAGGTTCAGAAGGTTGCGAAAGTGAAACCGGCCGTAGGGCACAATGAAACTCGCGAAATTTAGCCAACCTACTACGGTTTGTAGGTCGCGCGTTGACCACGTGGAACGCATGATCATTCGGTGAAGACAGCTTTTCAGTTTCGCAAGCTTCTTTGTAGGTAACGCCTTGTAATTCTC
This sequence comes from Coleophora deauratella, assembly GCA_958295455.1. Lineage (NCBI taxonomy): Eukaryota > Metazoa > Arthropoda > Insecta > Lepidoptera > Coleophoridae > Coleophora > Coleophora deauratella. The sequence goes on from OY282415.1 coordinate 6,985,484, forward strand.
CTTCGCATTCCACTCTATACCTAGAAACTCTAGAACCTGTGAAGGTACTTTGGACGACTTCTTGTCGTTTATTACCCAGCCGAGACGGTGAAGGAGGGCCCTTGTTAGACGTGCATGAGCTTGTAGCTTGTGCGGGCACTGATTTACCAGCAGGAAGTCGTCCAAGTACACTAGAAGTCGTACTCCCTGTGCTCGCAGTTGTTGTGCGACCCAGTTGGTTAGAGTCGCAAATGTTTTTGGGGCCGTGGCAAGGCCGAATGGTAGGCAGGTCATTTGCCACATAACCGGCGGAGAGTCTTGTACTGCATTCGGAGAGATGGCAGCGAAGCGCAGGAACCGTCGGTGAGATTTGGACACTGGTATATGAAAATAAGCTTGGCTCAAGTCTATTTTCATTAACCGGCTGAAGGAATGCCGGAACTTTGAACATATTTACCAATCTGAACTTGCCTGGCTTCAGATATTTGTTGAGCGCCTTCAAGTTCAGAACTGGGCGGTTTGTACCGTCCTGTTTCTTGACCAGGAACAGGTGAGATTTGAACCCTGGATTTTCGGGAGCGTGCTCGATGACTCCTTGAGCTGCCATCTTCTGGATTTCCAGTTGCATCGCCAGCGAGCGATCGACTGGGTAATAAGCCTGTAATGTTCTCCTCAGCGGAGGTTTCTTTACAAAAGGGATACGATATCCCTTTATTATCCGGAGGATATGCGTTGGGGCGTGCTTCGTGCGCCACATAGCTCTGAAGCGGCGCAAGCGCCCCGCACAGAAGTCAGTATCGTCGGGGGCGGTTATCCTCGCGTCGACGCTGGGGACGTGGACGCGACGTTTCACGCTTGCCCTCGCCCTTTGTTTTGTAGCCCGGCGCGGAGGCGTGCGGGCGTGCGGGTGCGGGGCCGCTGGGGACACGAAATGTTGCTGGTGGCGCTGGCAATGGAGCAGTAGTTCGCCGCGTGTTGCCGTAACGGCCCTCAGCGGGCTCAAACGGTATTCGGAATACCTTGGATGGTCCGCCCATCTTTGTAACCGCATCCGCAAATGCCACTTTTTCGAAAAGACACTCACGGCTCGGAGGAATACGTCGCAGAGACGCCCTGTTATATTTATCATTCACGCCACCGTTAAGGATATAGTCCCTTCTTTGCTCGAGGATACTAGCCCGTCTGCCGCACACTACCTGCAATAAATCTTTCGAGATATCTGAATAAGTGCTACCAGAACCAAAGGAAGCAGAGAGTTTTGTGTGTAACTCTGCCGGAGCACCGGGTAGGGCTAGGATATCTTTAATTCCACTCTGCATTGCTTCTCTTTGGGCCAGTAACATATTAGTTAAAACGCCGAATGTTTGATCAAGGGACCTCAACTGGTACGGTTTGTTTTCAAACGGAATTAGCTCGTCATTTATTTCTAGTGAAGTAAAAGCGGGGGTAGCCTGATATTTTTTCTGGGTATCGGCATACCGGATATTTGCCCATTCCGGATTATTAAAATGCTGAAGTCCGGCAACTACGGCCAAACGGGTAGCGTCGGCCTTCTTAGTGGTTTCGGCAATAACAGTAGCAGGCACATCAAGCTCCGGCGCAGATGGCGGCGGGACGGGCGGTACGAGATCGCCGAGGACCTCGACTGCAGGACCCGGCCGCTCCGTGGGCGGAGACCCATTGCTTGTCGGAACTTGATTAGTACACATAACAGATTTAATTTGTGCAATCTCACGTGCCAATAGATGAAGTTGATTCTCCAACGCAGTGTTCGGTGCCGCCGCTGTATCTGTAGCAGATTCGTCGTTTCTCGTTACTCGTTCCACCACCGAACGAATTACCACGTGAGGTTCGACTGGGGGCTGACGCCCCGGATTTTCTTCAACGCGTGGAACTTTTGACGGTGGTGGAGCGAATGAAGAGTCCTCTTCATCGCTGGAAGAGGAGCTTGAAGAAGAGAAGCCGAGACGCCGTGACGAATGGCTTCGTGACATGCTTGTTCTTGTTGATCCGCACTGTAGAAATTCAAAACGCCAACTGAACGAAACAGTGTCGATGCGCCATGTTTAAAAACTGGCACCGACGTTATCGACACAAAGCAGGCGGCTTCGGGACACGTGCTGCCATCTAGTGAATACTTTTCGCATATCCGCACTACGAAAGTCAAATGCCTATCTCACCGTATGTTTCCTGGGCTCCGGACGGGATTTCAGACCGCATAATATTGTATAGTCTACGCGGGCGAAGCCGCGGGTAAAAGCTAGATAAAAACGCTTTTGTAAGTGTGAAAGAGATTGCATGTGCTGTGCGTTGTGTCTAGTGGATTTGGAACAAGGCCGAGCTTATATGTAACAAATCGTAAAATCAGATTGTACAAAAAATACTTTATTGAAAAGTCTAGATTTTTCCAAGATCTGTAAATTCAATTCATTACCCGTACCTAATTTACTGAATCAAATACAACGTTGCAGTTTTGGTTTTCTTAGTCAGAGTTTTTTCATATTTTTGAAACCGGAAGTGGCAATTTTTTTTTTTCAAAAATCCGCAGTTCCGGCAACAAATGCCGCTGAATCTGTCAATCGGAGAAAAACACGGAGAAAACATGTCGTTATAGCTGTACGGGTAGTGTTTACTTTCTTGTCTTGTTTTCGTCGCGTCGTAGATCTATTTACATTATCCAAAATGTTTCGGACTTGTGGTGTAATCTTATTATTTGTTGTAAACGTTTATTGTGAACAGGAAAACCGTTCAGAACCTTGGATAACATCGTTGAAAGTCAGTGAAAAAAATTGTGTCGAAAATAATTGTAAATACTTATTGAGTGTGCGCGGTGGCGAGTTCCTCGGTCATTATTCATGGAGTTTGACCCCCAAGGAGGGTGTTAGGGGCAGTCTCTGCGAACTGTTGCAATCTAATTACGAATTACGCGAAATAAAAACAGAGGAATTTGTGACAGAGTTTGAACTATCTGTGCCCGAAGTAGATGGTAAAATCTACTTCTGTCTTCGGCATCATGACAAGAAGAACACTCCCTTCGGTGGGCAGTGGGTGCACCAGGGCCCTAAGCTGTTTTTGGACCCCAAAAATGACTTCACACACCTGGAACTTTCCAGTGGCACTGTGTAAGTACTAGACAAGTAATTGAATTATGTCTTTAAATCAGTGCGAAAAATTGGTTGGGGTGCACATAGGAGGGCTGTCTTAAGTGCACTCCAACTGTATTGGTTGTTAAATATATTTATGGCCTTTCTTTATACATAGATATCAATGGCGTAGATTCGGTTTTCACAATTAACATATTTGACAGGATTAAATTTGGTTTAAGTGGTCTGTCTTTTTCTTTCTATATCGAAAAGACAAGGATGATTAAATTTAGTTTAGCCCTGTCAAATAAGTTTAATTGTAAACACTGAATTGACACAAATGTATAGAAACAATATTTTTTAAATTCTAAGTGTGAGAAACATTGTTAACACAGATTAAAAGTTATTCAGTTTAGTTATGAGAATACCTTTTTAGAAGGTCGTATTAACGGGGAAGAAAACGCAAAGCTATTTGCAGATGGCGCTACGGACGCTTGACTCATAACAACTTTCAATTAGTTCCGGTTATTTATTATTGAGGTGTTATAAATTAGTTTTTTTTCTCTAAAATTGTTAAATGGAAAATTTATGCGACTTGGACTGTTCCTCAATTAAAGGAGAAGTTGAAAAGTACATAATTGAAATCGTAACTTTTCCCTCGTCTTCTTCTTCTCTTCTTCTCTATCTTAAGAGCTAGGATCTTGTCGGTGGAGTAACCGCCATTCTTTTCTACTCCTTGCCAACTCCTTGACTTCCTGGTACGACACGACATTGACTTTGGCCTTCACTTGATCGATGTTACTTATTCTTGGCCTCCCTCTGCCTCTTTCCTTCTATCTTTCCTTTCATGATGTTCGTTATGAAGTCGTCGTGTCGTAACAAATGTCCAATCATATTTCCTCTTCTGTTCTCAATAGTGTCTATGATGTTTCTTTTATCTTTCACTCTATCCAACACTTCTTCGTTTGTGACTTTTTCTTTCCAGCTTATACCTTCCATTCGTCTCCAGCACCACATTTCAAATGCTTGCAATCTTTCCTTATCTCTTTTTGTCATTGTCCAGCTTTCACTGCCATATAATGCTACGCTCCAAATATAACATTTTATTAAACGTTTCCTTAATTTTATAGATATTTTCTTTGATTTCAGTATGGACTTTTTACTATTAAATGATGTTTTAGCTATTGCGATTCTTGTAATTATGTCCTGAGTACATCTAGAGTCTTGGTTAATGATGCTACCTAAATACTTGAAATACTTTACTTGTTCTAGTGTATGGCCATTTAGTGTAATCGGTATAATATGTGGGGTTGTTTTAGCGGTACTGAGTATTTTAGTTTTGTTAATATTGATTCTGAGGTTATATTCTCTAAAGATTTCATCCATGGATGTAACTAGGTTATTCAGTTGGTTAGAAGTTTCTGCTAAAGCTGCAATGTCATCTGCAAATAGAATAAAATGTATTCTACTTCCATTTAATTTAACTCCTCCATGTTCATTTTCTTTAATTTTTACCATAGCAGTTTCTATAAAAAGGTTAAAAATAAGGGGTGAAAGTGGACAACCTTGTCTAACTCCTTGTCTTAGTACCGCAAAATCCTTTTCTTCTCCCATTTCTACTAGTGTTTTTTGCTCTCTATATAATTCATAAATTATTCTTCTGTCTCTGTAATCTATTCCGGCGTTTCTCAAGACATTCATCATTAATTTCCAGTTTACTTTATCAAATGCTTTCTCCAAATCGATAAAAGCTATATGTGTTTCAAGTCCTAAATCCATGCGTCTGTCAACAATCGTTCTCAAAGCTAAAATAGCCTCTCTAGTGCCTCTATTTTTTCTAAATCCATACTGATCATATCCTATTTTTCCCTCTATCTTATTTCTTAATCTGTTCTGAATAATTGTAAGAAGAATTTTGGATGCTTGAGAGATAAGACATAAGGTTCTATGTTCTTCGCATTTAACAGTATTAAGTCTTCTTCATCCGAGAATATTTAGGAAATTAATGATTTCCATTATTATTGCAACTAATCGCCACACAATGCGGTATTTTTTTTAATTATCTTATGTTTAGTTCACGTAAACAATTTTTTCTATACGTTTTGACAGTTAGTATGAGTCAAGCGATATCAGCGCCTCTATCGGCGAGCTTTGTCAGTTTTCTTCCCCATTGAAATGAACACTGTATTAATTTATTCTTATTTTATATTTGAATCATGTATTTCATAATGCTCACCATATGTAAAGGAGTTATGTTTGCGTTTCTTGTAGTGTATGTTAAATTTATCAGAGTTCAAAATAATCATGATAATTATTAGTGCTGATTTGTAATTTTATCTCTATAACTTTTGACTTACAAAATGATGATTTCATTACAGTGTAATAGTGATAAAATTTTTACAAAGTTTTGTAAATTGTATAATTTTACGATGCTGCCTTGTATCAAACATGCAACTCTTAATAATGTAACATAGCTTAAGAATTGAAGATTCCTAAATTATTTAATTAACCCTTTGACCGCCACAGTCGGCTATAGCCGACAACGCCTTTTGTACCACACAAAAAAGAATTGGAGATTTTCATACATTTTAGTTGCACGATTTCTCATAGCGTAGTGTGGCGAAAATGGAAACAGATGTACCTTACTCTTCCCCAATCTACAGTTCTCACTGACTTGACCTCATGATGATGTTGATCCTCAAAACTTAGGCTTACGACATGAAAGAGGAAGATGTGTGGCGGTCAAAGGGTTAAGGAACAAAGAGCTCCTCTTCCTGGCTTTGCATATATTTATCTTGGATTGTGCTGTTGGTAATTTTTTTCCCTACCAAGTGGACTGGTGATCTACTCAGGCTTGCAGGAAGCAGCCGGATGCAGGTAGCTCAGAACCATGCTAAGTGGAAGTCCATGGGGGAGGCCTGTGTTCAGCACTGGAAGTTTTCCTGCTGACGAGCTGATGACTTTTTTATCATGATCAGCCGAAAGATGTCTGCTGGACCAACATAGACCAGTCCCGTGCTGCCTGCATGTAGCGGCTACCCGGCTTTTCAAAATACAGTATCCTCTCGCTAGTCCGCCGCTTGATAATCCGACAACTACTATAATCCGCCCATTTTTTGCAAGTCGATGTTAGCTGTAGACTCTGTAATCCGCCGTTATTGAACAAGTTCGGTTCGGTAATCCGCTGCCATTCGGTAATTCGGTAAACCTGAGTAATCAGTTAATGTGTCAGTTTATTTTTAACATATGTACATATGTATTTACCTTCATAAGTACTAATACAAAATTACTATGTTTTTTGTTTTCCTCAATTTGATGTTCCTGTACATTATAATCCGCTGTTTTCGGTAATCCGCCGGTAGTCCGGAGTTTTTGGTGGCGGATTAGCAGGAGGGTACTGTAATAATATGTAAATGGGATTTGAGAAGTTCTTGATGTCACCTCACCTTATTAGTTAGTTTTTATTTCAGTTTTAGTCCTATAGTCTGTACTGTAATAGAGATTAAAGTGTCCTATACTCCACTCTTAGTAATTTTTTGAGGAAAATCGTAATCAAGTACATTAGACTATACAAAAAATCAAATTAATAACTCAACATGTGTACTTTTATAAGGATTCAGAGAATTGATACAATTTTTTTTTATCATGTAATTGTATTTCTCAGAATGTCCCCTGACTCCTGACCTCTAAATATATATCAAGTTTAATGTTGTGTTACAATATGATAAATTGTATTTACTATGGTGAAAACGGAGTCAATGTCAACATTATTTGATAAAACTTTTTACTTGTTACAAATGCTTATACAGGAGGCATATTGTTTAAATTTTTATCTCTTTTCAATCCTTTCTTTTTTATTCTTTTTATTTTTATTTACAGACATGACATTATATTGTATAAATCATCTCTTGACCTAGCGTTAAGATGTAATAGAATATATAAGATGTTTTCAAAAAGCATGTTGGAGGAAACTTCTTTGGACCCGTCATTTCTTCTCACTCCGCAAACACTTCCCGAAACGGCGGGTATACGAGTTCCGAGTGGTAGGAACCTCGTATTAGGTAGATAAAAGAATGGCGTTCGAAAAGTGTACACTGCTACCTACTTCGAATAAAATATTGTCATTTCATTTCGATTTAGTTTTTAAAGTGCTATTGACTCAGTTGATATCTTTTTCTAAATTATTAATTTGATAAATGAGATAGAGCTAACTCTTTTAGTTTATGTGTGCCTTCTGACTTCTGATATATCTAAAAAAAAACTTGTATTTTTGTGGCCACTCATGAAGCTGTACAACAGCTTTCCTCAAGGAACCCATACACATTTTGAAATTTTTTTTTTTTTTTAAGTTTTCTCATACTGATCAACTGATTCTGATATACAAATTTTGTATGGCAAATATTCTTTTTTACAAATTAAGTGTTGACACCTTGGAAAAAGTTGTTCAGTTTCATGAGTAGAAACTGTAGTATTGCTTAAAAATGTATAAATTAGAACTCCATACGTATATCTGGATTAACTCAACGGCACTGGACTCAATCAATTTTTAACTTTTTTTTGCCACACCTGTAAACTAACAATACTTCATTTATCGACAACCTGCATCCGGCCTGTAGATTGTCATAGTCATCACATATTTGGATCAGTTTTCACACCTTCGCTCTATAATAGACAGTAATGTAGTGAATTAACTTCATCAATAATTAATTATGAGATATTTTTCACTAAATACGCCATTTTTTTTATTATGACATATTTTTCACTAAATAGAAGAAAAACTTACTAGCTTGAAATTCATTATGAATTTTTTTTAATCAAAAAATATCGTAAAATAAGAGTTTGGAACGAAATGAAAACATTTTTTATTCGAAGTAGGTAGCAGTGTACACTTTTCGAACGTCATTCTTTTATCTACCTAGAAGTCGTTCCATAACCAAGTTAAGATTCACCTGACAAGAGTTTGTCCCTTTCACACTTCAAAAAAATATAATATGCTATCCTGCTGTCAGAGTGAAAATTACTCTAACGAAACTAATTTGGAACGCTTTCTAGGAAAGCGTTCCAAATTAGTTTCGTTTTCGGGAAGTGTTTTCGGGAAGTGTTTGCGGAGTGAGAAGAAAAGACGGGTCCAAAGAAACTCGCTCCAACACATTTTATAAAAACATCTTATAATAATTATGTAAATTTACTCAATTTCAATCATTTTTTAAACTGTATCAAATTTCGCAATATCGAATATGGAACGAAACTTTGGCCCATCCCTAGAAGAAAAATTACAAACAGACTAATATTTAGATATTTTATGTAAATACGAACAGTTTACGCTTTGCAGTAGTAGAGTACACTTAACCCTGAAAATGCCGTGTTTTTTTAGCTATGACAGCGTTTCACACTTGGCCGTGCGCCAACTCGAACATTAGGGTGTTGACTCAGACTGAAACAAGGATAGAGAAGTCTAACTTTTCACTTTTTAAAAAGTTTTTCCTGTGAAAATAAATACGCACAGAAAGTATAATACTAAGATTGTTTGTTTTTAACCGACTTCAAAAAAAAGGAGGAGGTTCTCAATTCGTCGGAATCTTTTTTTTTTTTTTTTTAATGTATGTTCACCGATTACTCGAAGACGCCTGAACCGATTTGGAAAATTCTTTGTTTGTTTAAAAGGGTATACTTCACAGGTGGTCCCATATAAATTTTATCGAAATCGATTCAGCGGTTTTTGAGAAAATCAACAAAAATATAGCAAAATTGGAGTTGTTGCGATTGAAGTCGGTTGTTTTTAACGTATTCAGCGTGGTCATTAATCCACAATGAGGTATAAACGATCGCTAGTTACTTTTTTTATAAAATAAGATAATTTGCTTTTAAAATTCTTTTAAATAGTGAGCTAGCTATGACGTCATCATTACTATACTCATTACATTTTTTTTGTATAAGTAAATTAAAAATTTAACACAATAATATTCACAATATGTTTTATGAGAGTTACCACACTCATCATATACCTTTTCATTTATTTTTTTTGTATATGTAAATAAAAAATTTAACTCGGTAATATTCACCATATCTTTTATTAAAAGTATTGAGGGTCAATATTTTTCCTCACGACGCTCAGGCTGCGGCCTGGACGCAAGCGACGCACGGCGACAGCGACAGCGACAGCGACGGCGACAGCGACACGAGCGACTTGATCATTTCCATACATTTGTATGGAGCTGTTTTGGACGACAGCGACACGCGCGGCGACACACGAGCGACGAGCGACATTTCAAGGACGTCGCGCGTTTAGGGACGTTCTTCTTTAATCGATAAACCAGTTTAAACTATCGATAGTTTAAGAAGAAAAAATAGTTTCAGATAATAAAATGATAAAGTTTGATACTAGCTGGAGTGCCCGGCTTCGCTCAGGGAGTTGATATCCCCCCGCACCCTGCGTCTCACCCCCTCACCCCTCACATCACCCTCCAACTCACCCTCCCCCGCACCCCGCACCTCGCCTTTCCGCACCCTGCGACTCACCCTCCCTCGCACCCTGCTCCTCCCCCTCCCGCACCCCGAGCCTCCCCGCACCCCGCTCCCCCCCGCACCCCGCTCCTCTCCCCACCCCGCTCCTTTCCCCCGCAAACTCGCTGTCGCTGTCGTCGTCGCTTTCGCTGTCGCCGTCGCTTTCGCTGTCGCTGTCGCCGTCGCTTGCGTCCAGGCCGCAGCCTCAGTCTTATCAGTTTTGTTTAGTCTAGTCTAGACTAGACACTGTCCGAGACGATATAGCTGGTGAAAACCGGATTTTCTCGTTTACGTGTTGTCTTACGTCGGTATAAATTATCATCTCAATTTATTTTCGACTTCAGTTTCATAGTATTTTTTTTTATGGAACGTCTCCGAACGAACACGGAAGAAAGTTTTTCCGTGGTCTCCAACAAAAGCAAATCTTCCAATTTTGTCTGAAATAGTTATCAGGTTTATAAGTAAAATACCCTCCAACGCCCGCAACAGGACAAACAACCATGTCAACAAGTCCGTCAATAGGAATCCAGCTTTATACAGGGTGTAAGGGATAGGTTTCCGAAAACTTTAAGGGCTTGCTCTGTAGACGAAACTGATCAACTTTCCACAAGAATTTTTTTCAGGAAACGAAAAAAAAATCGCCTTCTCCATACAAAATAACCTTGATTGGACAGTTTGTATGGAGAAGCCGTTTTTTTTTTTCGTATACTCAGCAAGCCCTTAAAGTTTTCGGAAACCTGTCCCTTACATCCTGTATACCTAATATAAAACACTAATAAAGTTTTCGGGAACGATCTTTTTTCACCCGATTTTCTGAAATAGCTTTAAAAGTACTGAAATAGCTTTAAAAGTAACACAAATAAATAGTAGTACTAAAGCATATTGCTCTATTTCCAATACAACAATGACGCACAAATCATGTTTTGACCACCACGTGTTGTCCCGTCCAAGGTTTTTATCAGCCATCAACAATTGGCCTTCAGTCAGATAAAGCGATCCGTAATACTAAAATGTGTAATAATAAAATAAAAGTACAAAAATAAAACTGCTTGCGAATATTGTGTGTGGAGTGGAGAGATAAACTCGTAAATAAATATATATCGAGGGTTCACGGGCGACTTGTATTAAGCGACATTTTTAGAAATGTTCAGGAGACTGATTTAAAAAAATATTTCTTAGAAAATAATCATTAAAACTTAACTTCTTAGTATTATATAGATTCTCGATATTCTTAATATTTTAAATATTATTCAGATGTTATTTTTTGTGAGGTATTTTGTAAGAAATAAATTTTTAAAGTAGAGGTTACCTGTGTTTCCAAAAATGTCGCTTAATACAAGTCGCCCGTGAACCCTCGATATAATACTTCATTCCAATCAAAAAAAAGGAAAACGTAAACAAACTTACTATGGAACTGACACATGTCAATGTCATCTGCATACTATGTTTGTTTACCTTTTGCTTTTTTTTATTGGAATGAACCATAAAACGTATATCGGTCAAGAATACCCCGTATAAAGGAGCGGATAGACGACACGTCGTAACGCGAAACGCGTCGCCATTGTAGTCTCACTACTAAAAGAAGAAGAACAGCAGGATCACGAGACCCGCCAAGTCGGCGCGTCTGATTCTGTATAATAGTTACGAATATCTACGTTACGAGTGTTGTGACGTGAGCCTACCACGATGGCGCGGTTCGCACTTGCACACATCGCGTCGTCTATCCACTGTCAACAACTCGTTTCATCTCCACTGCAGGAGCACGGGTCTCTTCCCATACTTTGGGAAGGTTAGGCCATACTCCACACACGGGGGCCAAATCCGGATTGGTGGAGATTGTGGGGCTATCCATAGTAATCTGCGCCTTAAGATAATGCATTTCAAATAATTTGTTACTGCTCAAAGTTACCAAAGCTAGTGGCATACGCGAAAATGCGGCTCTTGATTGGGTTTGCTAAGAGCGGGGGAGAGGGACTCATACTAACTTTACTTATTTTGTTCACAGGTCAACAGCGAAGGGTCAGAAAGAAGGGAGAAGTAATTTAGAAGATCTGAACCCCGAATGGTCAGATCTCTCACACGATACAGATGTTAATAACCTTCCTAATGCAGCTCGACCCACCAGAGATGAAAAGAAAGATATAGAAGTCCGTGTCAACGATAAATACGTGCCCCTTAATGATTTGGAAGCGTATAACAGTAAAAGATCCAATAGAAAAGATGTAGGAACCAAAATTGTTAATAATGAAAACAGATTTAAAGATCTGGAAAACAATTTCAAATATAACATTTTAAATGTTAACGATAAGTCTAATGATGCAAACACAGATCTCCTTTCTAATGAATTAAGTAGAAAGAAAAGATTAATAAACGATATAGCAAATGTAAATTATGTTGATGATTTGTTTCGAAACAAAAGAGAAACGCGAAACAGAACTGATGATCTTATTACTAAAGAAGATATTTTGAATGCTAAAGTTGATTTAGAAAATTCAGTAAGACGGAAACCTAACGATGAAAATCACGAAGATGCGTTGATAAAAATACGCAAGCAACGACAGGCTACAGAGTTTTTGCCGCAAGATGGCGTTATACGTGTAAAAGGAGATACCTTTCCAATAATAGTAGAAGGTCTAAGAGTCGAAGATTCAGATAAGGAACCCAAGATCATAGAGGAGAGTATTCCGAGTGTACTTGCTCATTCGAAAGTGACACTCAGGTAAGCATTTTCGAAATTATCGACAGACTCGGTGGCTCAGTGCTTAGTGCTGCTGACTACTGATCCGAGAGTCGTGGGTTCAGATCTGATTTGTCTTAACGACTGCCATCTAGTGATAGAAACCAACTCTAGCGACTGAACTTTGCTTGATAAGTACGCAAACTGTCGAGGTTAGTTTCACTAATAGTCAGATCCATCCAGGTTCTGTCTGGGTCTGAAGTCAGGTAGTCTGCTAAATTGAGACAAGCCGACATGTCGCGACATGCACAGCGTATAAATGACGTATCGCGCGCTTTGCACCTTAGGCCTCGTTTAGCGAGACGCGGTGCGTTGCGTGGCGCGTCAGGCGTCGCGATGCGCGGCGCGTTTTTCAGTACAAACAAAACGCGCGTGTTGACTATTTTACATGAACGCTCTTATAAATTACCATATTATGTTTGATTTGACCGCGCGACGCGAAGCCTGATGCGCCGCGCAACGTCCCGCGTCTCCCGAGGCCTTATAGTGTCTGACGACATACGTTTATTGAGCGGCGTATCATAGAAAGAAAATTTATTCAGCAAACATAAACATACGTTACCTTAAATTACCAAGAAACGAAGACGACTGAGGCCAGACAAAGAGGGCCAGGCTCTCTCCATGATGGTGATAAAACAGACCTCAATCGAATAATGTATTCTCAATAGTAGAATTTTTACAGACTATTTGGACAAGGGTTCACGACGAGCTCCGTGATTGCTTTCACCTACGATCCATTGCCAGCCGGACAGCCGTGCAAGTTTCTCGTCAAGGGAGAGTACTTGGTGAGGTTTTATATATTTTTTTTCTTTTTAAGCTAACAACAGGCAATGCATCTGATGATTAGTGAAGTCGCTTATAAATATAACTTAATGTACTGGCTCTAGGGTCCAAAAACATTGTGGTTTCCGTTACTTTTTGGCGCCAAGCGTCCCAATCCTGCGACGCTACTTGTCAGGTGTTCAGATCTTTGAGGAGTTTGTCTTTCCAGCAGTTATTGGGTCGTCTAGTTCAGTGTTTTTCAACCTTTTTTAATACCCGACACCTGTATAAGATAAAACATTCTTGCGACCCCCCTAGAGCCACAAACATGCAAAATGTTAGTGATTTGAAAGACTATGTTTATATTGGCGCATAATTTTCTTCAATTAGAAAATGATTTAGTTATTATATTAATGTCCCCGGGGGGTCGCGACCCCCAGGTTGAAAAACACTGGTCTAGTTTATTATCGAGACTGTGTTATCGATGCACATCTGATCACTCAGTGATAATAAAAATCCAACCAGTGGATTGCAATGGATGAATGGACTTTTTCGGAGAATGTTCCGAAAAAACACCGAGAAGTAACATCTCTTAAGGATAGGTCTTTGGGTGAAACCGGCTTAGATGTTTGGCGCTTTCAGAATCTTTAGAAGACAATAAACATTTCCATTTTTTTTTATCATCATTTGGGAGCGTTTGACTCCAACTCCAACTCCGACTCCACCTGATGGTAATAATAAAAGAAATGTGTCAAAAAATGTCCATCAATTTCCGTATCACATGGCCATTGCTTGCAGCCCAGTATTTTTGAATAACTATGAAATCTCGATCTGCAACTCACATGAAACTCGCTTACAGGTCATACCGGAATCCGTCACACCGAGAACAGCCGTATTTCAGGTGCGCGCGCCGCCTGTCATTGCCGATGAATCAAAATTCTATATTTGCGCCAAAAATCTACAAGCTGGCGTTTCTGATCCTTTCAACGACGAAGGAAAATATATTCACCAAGGAGTTGAAAGCTACAAAATACTGGCCAGCCACGACAAACTGATGCCTCTTTGGGTGGCGATTATACTCATTCTTGTATGTCTAACGTTTTCTGCGCTTTTCTCCGGGTTAAACCTGGGATTAATGTCGTTGGACAGAACAGAATTGAAGATCATTTCTAATACAGGAACAGAGCAAGAAAGAAAATATGCTCGAGCAATTATGCCAGTTCGAGATCACGGGAACTATCTCCTGTGCAGTATTTTGCTTGGAAACGTGGCGGTCAATTCTACGTTTACGATTTTGTTGGACGATTTGACGTCTGGATTGTTCGCCGTCATTTTCTCGACGCTGGCGATCGTGCTTTTGGGTGAGATTACGCCGCAGGCGATTTGCTCGAGACACGGACTTATGGTAGGGGCGAAGAGTATTATGGTAACTAAGGTGAGTTTCGTAATTTTCTTTTGCTTACTTTTCATGTTTGTGGTAGTAGTAAAAGCGCGGCAGCCCCTTTTTATAAGTACCTTGTTCCTATCAAGAAAAAGCAAAAGGTAAACAAATTTACTAGGGAACTGACAAATGTCAACGTCAGTTGCCCACTAAGTTTGTTTACCTTCTGCTTTTTTTGATTGAAATGAACTATAAAGTGGATATGGGTATCTGTAACAACAGAACCATAGTGTACTGGAATCAGTATGACCACTCCCTGACACTCTCTAATGGCGACCTCACCCTCTGCGAGTAAGCCATGCAACACACATTTACGTGTGTAGAACGTCATATTTCAGGTAACAAATGCTAACAGTTTGTTGAAATATCTGAGGGGACTAGAATGGTGTGAGAATGGAAGCCTCGCTTGTCTTTGAGGACTAACTGTTAGAAGGAAAACAATCGATTATACGATACAAGCGGCCTGACCCTACGAATATGGGGCTCAATTTGGAAACTCATACGTACTGTGTAAAGATACGTACGGGCCATAATTCACTAATAATGACATAATTCCACTCGGACCTATTCCCAGTTGTGGACTTCACGTGCTCCCAGAACATAACCATCTGGCAACGCACTTGTGACTCCTCTGGTGTTGCGAGTCTCTATATGCGGCGGTAATCGCTTACCATCAGGTGATCCGTCTGCTCGTTTGCCACCTCTGTCATAAAAGAAAAAACATCAACTCTTTATAAGAGTCCATTTTTTTCCGAATTGATATTGATATGTGTACCTTGGAAAAAGTGCAGATTCATTCATTTAGAAACACCAGTTTTTGCTCTAGCAGATATTTCAAGAGCTATATTTACCTATATTTTTTCTTTGACGCAGGCTGTGATGGCGATAACGGCCCCCCTGGCTTACCCAGTCAGCAAGATACTGGACTACCTCCTTGGTGAAGAGATAGGCTCGGTTTACAACAGGGAGCGTCTTAAGGAGCTTGTTAAGGTGCGTTAATACATAAACCTATGTGTTTTGTTTGTAGCTGTGATTACCATATTTTATTTGTTGTTTTTTTTTTAATGATTGATTATTTTAATGATTGATTGTTTTAATGATTACCATTTATACTGAGTATCGATGTGGAAAAACAAAATATCGGATTTGTCATATTAAAGCATTGTCTTTTTATTCTTGTTGTTTGTCACAGTTTGATCGCGTCAAAAAGCGATGTGAAATAAGGTTGAATTCGGTTCATTTTCATGTAAATATAGTGCACGAATAATGTCAGTTTTTTGTGTTTCATATCGATGAAGTTAGGATTAACATGTTTTAACCCTTTGATGGCCACAGTCGGCTAGGGCCGACAACGGTTTTTCGTGCCACACACGCCAGGGTTTGAGATTTTCTTACATATTCGTCGCACGATTTCTCATAAAGCGTAGGAAATAGAAGTACCTAACTCGGCCCTAACCTACAGTTCTCACTTACTTATCCTCATGATGGTCACGATCATGGGGTTATGACATGCGTGGCGGTCAATGGGTTAACGATTGATTGTGTTAATGATTTTTTTTTAACACTCGAATGACAAAAAGCAGACATAACGATAAAATACGATAATTTTGAATCTCACTCCGTATCAGTCAACGCACTATGATGAAGTGAAGCTTAAAATGGTTGAATTTAATTTAATAATTGATCACTTTAATGATATGTTATTTTCTAATGATTGATTGAGTGTTTTTAAACTATATGTGTTTTACATCTCTTTTGTGATTTAGTTTCTTAGGTATGTAAGTCTAGCTTTGACCTTTTACCCTATGCGCCCGAATGACTGTTTGTTAATCGACTTCAAAAAAAGGAGGAGGTTCTCAATTCGTCGGAATCTTTTTTTTTATGCATGTTCACCGATTACTCGAAGACGCCTGAACCGATTTGGAAAAATCTTTTTTTGTTAATTTTATCGAAATTGATTCAGCGGTTTTTGAGAAAATCAACAAAAACATAGCAAAATTGGAGTTGTTGCGATTGAAGTCGGTTGTTTGTAACGTATTCAGCGTGGTCAATTATTATTAACACGTTCAGTCCCAACATAAAATAATTTGACAGTTTCATATGACTGTCGTAGCAGTTTTTTTAAATCCACAATTATCTCCTCTCAAATTATAATTTTTATACTACACCTACTTAGAAAGTACCTTAATACTTCATCGAATTTGAGGCAGAATGTACGTCATTACTATCGTGCAAATATGCGGGAAGAAAACGCGCTGAGCGGGAGGGAAAAGTGTATGAAAATTAATTACTAACGTGTTTTTTTTATATTTTGGGTAAGACTATGTCGGTAAACTAAATGTAAAATGCCAAAAAGTTTTTATCTCCAAGTTCGCAAAATGATACTAGCGTTCCGGGAGCGGTATTTTTGTAATGTTCGGATTACTATTACCCTTCACACCAAAACCGGGCGGGCGCTCTAAGTTCGCTTCCCGCAGGTCCGCCTTTCGGAACGCTACCGCCTCGCGGCCTCCTCTGTGCGCGTTGCGCTTTATTCCGAGTTTTTAACACAGGTTTTTGGAACACTCCAGGAAAATTAAACGGTCGGTTCCACTTAAGAAACTGAACAACTTTTCTCGAAGAAACCTTTTTTTTTAAATGGGCTTCCATTCAATATTGGCTGATCGGTCAGATCACCTTGTCTGCCGTACAAATTAAGAACACAATAAGTGACAGATTTGGCGGGAATTGAAGTAGACCGTATCGCGTTTCTAATAAGGTTCGAAATCAATCGCACCAAATCTGTCACTTACTGTGCTCATAATTTGTACGGCAGTTGTAGTAAAACTGTAGTAAATGTATACTCATGGACAAAAAAATCGACTCAAGGTTTGTTGCACAACTTTTGAAAAAAATAACTCGATCTAGCAAAATAACACCAAACCAAAAGTTCAAAAACTGTGTGTTTACTCTTTATGATTTTAGTTTGGTGGTTTTCGAGTTTTTTTGTTTTTAGTATTTAGTAGTTTTGTAGACTGAGTTATTTTTTCAAAAGTCGGGAAACAAACCTCGAGTCGATTTTTTAGTCCACCAGTGTAGTTTATCAGGCGCTCATTGGTGCACTGGCCAGGATTTGAATCCGAGAACTCTGGTTAGGAACCTCTGAGGTTTTTTTTATTGCCAAATGATATTTTATGTAAGTAACGAAATAATAATTTTCATTTAATTATATCTATTGTATGTACTTGGCGTTGAAATCGTAAGTAAAGAGTGACTATTTAAACGCGATTGCTCTTTCCATTTATTAATGCATATGCTTTTGAATTTTAGCCTAAACATAACCTCGCAATCATATTGAATAACGACCAAATTGTTTTGTATCTTCGTCATCATATTAGCCAAAGACGTCCATTGCTGGACATGACTGTCTCCCCCTTAGAAAAGTTATATAGGGTCCTACTAAAATCCCTTGAAAAGGTGTTGAACGGCCTCCACCAGATTTTATGAAATATTTCCTTCCCAATTCCCTCCATCCCCCATCCCATTTCAAAGGCCGGCAACGCACTTGTGACTCCTCTGGTGTTGCGGGTGTCTATGGGCGGCGGTAATCGCTTGCCATCAGGTGATCCGTCTGCTCGTTTGCCACCTATTACATAAAAAAAAATAACTTCACTAGTAAGCCAGAGAAAGGAAAACCTAAATGAAAGCCTAATGCGAAGTTTTTCGCTAACAGTTGTCGAAACGTTGAGTGTACAATTCCGTGTGGTAGATAGAAAACCTTTTTAGTACATAGAATAATAATTTGCAAAGCATCTAAGTACACTTATATTCAAAACATTTTAATTTTAATGTATGTTCAGGTTTTGTCGTAATATTTATTTCGGTAAGATAAAAAAAAACATGTAAAATTAAATGGCGGACCAAAATTTTAACTGTGGCTTTCAGTCATTATACTGCACAACTTTCTCTAAGGAACCAATTTAGTCGGAGCAAAAAAATTTTGGACCCTCCATACAAAGTTGGCTTTGTGCAAGGTCATCGATTTGTATGAAGAGTCCTAATTTTTTTTTGCTCCGATTGAATTGGTTTCAAAGAGAAAGTTGTTCAGTTCCATGAGCAGAAACCACAGTTAAAATTTGTTCCGTGATTCCAATTTCACCCTGTATAAAAAAAAAAACATTTCGATTTTAAGTTTTAACGTATGTTCAGCAGTAGACGTCTTCTGATGACGATGTGACCTTCTTATCATCAACCCCCATATCACAGCCAAATCATGCATATACTACTTTGAAATCCCTTTGTACTTAAGTACAGTACCTACAGGTGACGACAGATGTCAATGACCTTGACAAGGACGAGGTGAACATCATCTCTGGGGCCCTCGAGCTGAGGAAGAAGACTGTAGCCGACGTGATGACGAAGCTCGAAGACGTTTTCATGCTGCCCATAACGTCCATTTTGGATTTTGAGACCATGTCGGAGATTATTAAGTCTGGTGAGTTCGCTTTTGTATTTGGTTTTAAATTTTTTTAATTATTGATTCTAGTGCGTTTGACTATTTACATGTCACCTGATGGAAAGTGATGTTATTGTCGAGGATTGTACATGCAAACTTAAATGATGCCTATTCACTCTCGTCTCGCCTTGAAGAAATCACAGTAATGAATAGTGATGACAGATTTCAATAATGCCTTGCCAATTTTTGATTAAAAAAAGAGTTTTCCAAACTTACGTACGTTATTTAACTCGTTATTTTGGTGAGTCATCGTTTCGGCGCGATCTAACAAAATTATAAATAAAGTTATGCCAACGACGTGACGTACAGTCTACGTCAAATATTAGTGTGTGACGTCAAGCGTAAAGATGGGAACTGGAACGTCACATCAGCACCGGTAGCATGGCGACTTATGTCGCGCGCGACGCGAGTTTTAAAAGCATTTGTTCCGTTCTAACGCTAAGCTAATGAAAGAGACAGCTGAGCTATTTTCTCGCGTTTGGTGCGACAAACAGCTTTGTCTATGCTTCATGCTACCTGTGCTGGTGTGTTGATGCCAAAGAAGTGGCATGATTCATCACACCAGCCGGGCGACGACGTATATACCTTATCTATAGTAGCTAAACACGTGTATTGATCTATGGTTCATTCCAATCAAAAAAAAGCAAAACGTAAACAAACTTACTATGGAACTGACACATGTCAATGTCATCTGCATACTATGTTTGTTTACCTTTTGCTTTTTTTTGATTGGAATGAAGTATAAATGTCAGCGCTATAGAGTCTCATGCATCCAGCGGCGGGTACGGGTGTTTTTTTTTCAGACTTCAAAAAAAAGGAGGAGGTTCTCAATTCGTCGGAATCTTTTTTTTTTATGTATGTACCGATTACTCGAAGACGCCTGAACCGATTTGGAAAATTCTTTTTTTGTTTAAAAGGGTATACTTCACAGATGGTCCCATATCAATTTTATCGAAATCGATTCAGCGGTTTTTGAGAAAATCAACAAAAACATAGCAAAATTTGAGTTGTTGCGATTGAAGTCGGTTGTTTTTAACGTATTCAGCGTGGTCAATTATTGACGCTGAGAAATGCTTTACGCATACCCTCCCTGTCGCGGGACAGTGAGGGTTATGTGTGACTTCTACCGATATATATTGCCGACAGTACACCCACTAAAACTCAGCGGTGCTTCTGCATCACCTGAGTGGGAGGGTCATGGGAATCCGGATCAATCCTTAAGCTTCCACAACGCCTCAACATGCTCAATGCTTCACCATTCTTCACTCTGACCGGCTCCGTGTTTAGCTGCCATCAAATGCAAACGTTTCTGTGATAAGCTGATTTGTTTGCTCTGTGTCTGGTGTATTGCATAAGAATCCACAAAAGTATAATAATAAAAAAGTGTACAAAAGAAGATGCAGTCGCTAATAATAACATGTGAAATAAATGTATATACAGGTGTAATAAAATGTATATACAGGTGTAATAAAATTGCTGTAGGACCCGTTAACTGGGGATTCTAGTCATCACTCTGAACAACTTTTGTTGTAAGACTTTGCTCAAATCACAAAAAAAAAAATTGACTCTTCATACATGGCAATGAATCGAACGATATGTGGACTCTATTAAACGAAATTAATAATGGAAATATGGGTTCAAAACGTATTTACAACTCAAGCTCTACAAGACAACTAAAATATAAAAACATAACGGTCAAAACACTGACAATACTAAAAAGGTAAAACACTAAAAAACATATACATCAAACAAAAAGAGTCCCTAACATCCTCCCCCTCGTGCAGCGATGCACCAAAACGTATGTCAAAAATGGCAAAACAGATGATAAATTTTTTTGTGATTTGAGCAAAGCCGTAGAACAAAAGTTGTTCAGTGTAATGAGTAGAATCGCCAGTTAACGGGTCCTACACCAATTTTGTTACATCCTGTATACACAACACAATTTAAATCTCCTTACATAATGAAAGACCAAAAGGCCGGCAACGCACTTGTGACTCCTCTGGTGTTGCGGGTGTCTATGGGCGGCGGTAATCGCTTACCATCAGGTGATCCGTCTGCTCGTTTGCCACCTCTGCCATAAAAAAAAGTATTTTAAGGTGACCGAGAAATGTCCAAAAAGATACCATGTCTCCGTCTCTTTTTCCTATGGTTCTTATGAGACAGACTTGCATCCCGCCACAAAAACGATTAGTCATTAAATCAACCCCAAGTATAATCACTCCATAAACCGCTCCCTATTTGAAACTGAGTCGATCCCTTACAAAATTAGACTTATTTGCCTCGCTCTTACCTGTCAACTGACTTGGTGGGCTCAGTGGTTAGCGTTAAATCCGGGGGTTGTTGGTTCGATTCCTATCCAGGACAAACATTTCTGTGATTAGCAGATTTGTTTACTCATCTGTTTGTCTGTATCATACCGATACTGTTTTTCCCCATTTTAATTAAGAATTCAGTGCGGGGTCTTTGAGGATTGTTTTTTAGTAGGACGAGTAGAAGTCCTCTTTTAAGATTCCCTATTTTTACACCCTGTATATGTAGGTTCGGAATCGGAAGAGACATTCTGACATGCGTTCCCCGTTGTCTCTTGTTTTGACTGTCACTTTTGATGTTAATGACATAACTACATATACTTATTGAATCGTAGCTCGTAAGCATTTTTTAATCGACCTCAAAAAAAGGAGGAGGTTCACAATTCGTCGGAATCTTTTTTTTTGTCTGTTCACCGATTACTCGAAGACGCCTGAACCGATTTGGAAAATTCTTTTTTTGTTTAAAAGGGTATACTTCACAGGTGGTCTCATATAAATTTTATCGAATTGATTCAGCGGTTTTTAAGAAAATAAAAAAAAAAACATAGCAAAATTGGAGTTGTTGCGATTGAAGTCGGTTGTTTTTAACGTATTCAGCGTGGTCAATTATTTAACAGGCTTCTTTACGATTCTCATATGATATGCATCTGCTCCAGTCTACAAAATGCCTAGACGCGACGCGTGATTCTTGGCAACCGTCCAAAGTCATAACGCTATGCATTCGTACTGTTGAGTTGTGCGATGCATTTTGATATCGAAACCGATACCGAATAAATGTTAATTGTGTGCATTGAAGTGTCCCCACATGGTGATGTGTTCTGGCATGAAGATAAGATAGCCAGTTTCCCATTACGTTGGGGAGTCTTGGTAAGCCCGCTTCCATCTTCGGCATCATCATCACTTACCACCAGGTGAGATGATGCCAAGTGTTAACCAAGTGATTATACAGGGTGACTTTAAATTAGTTCTTGATACGAAAGGGTATGCATGTGCTCATGATAACAAACAACTTTCCCTAAGGAACCCATAGTTAAATATTTTGGAGTCTCCATACAAATCGAGCAACTGACCGGCCAAATTAGTATGAAGAGTCCAAAATTTTTTTTGCGATTTGACTATGGGTTTCTTAGGGAAAGTTGTTTGTTATCATGAGCACATGCATACCCTTTCGTATCAAGAACTAATTTAAAGTCACCCTATATACAGGGTGTAAGGGACAGGTTTCCGAAAACTTTAAGGGCTTACTCAGTTGGCGAAACTGAACAACTTTCCACAAGAATTTTTTTCAGGAAACGAAAAAATTTTTTGGCTTCTTCATACAAAATTATAAACTTGATTGGACAGTTTGTATGGAAAAACCGGTTTTTTTTCGTTTCCTGAAAAAAATCCTTGTGGTAAGTTGTTCAGTTTCGTCTACTGAGCAAGCCCTTAAAATTTTCGGAAACCTGTCCCTTACACCCTGTATTATATTTACTAACATCACTCTTTATGTATCTGCCTTGTTTGAAATATAACATTTACTTCCTCATGGATTAGTTTCGATGTAACCAGTGTACTTTTATGTCAAAGAGGGAAACATCGCGAGCGAAGATCGACCTTCAGCTTGTCGTTTCACGTCCAAAAATAGATGGCATTATGAAGGAAGTCCATTATGACGAGCCCTTAGGCGTTAAAATGTGTGTCTTAAGCTTAAGTGATCGAAGTGAAAAAATCTAGAAGAGAAAAATGAAAAAACAATAGGTATATCTGTATCATGATATTGTTGATATTGATGTTATATACCTTGTTGCAATCAAGAAAAAGCGGCCAAGTGCGAGTCGGACTCGCCCATGAAGGGTTCCGTAGCACCATGTAACATAATATAAAAGTTCTTGTAGTTCGTTGTAACTTGAATGAAAGGTAAATTGCGGTTTACGATTTATGACGTATTAAAAAAAACTACTTACTAGATATCGTTCAAACCAATTTTCGGTGGAAGTTTGCATGGTAATGTACATCATATATTTTTTTTAGTTTTATCATTCTCTTATTTTAGAAGTTACGGGGGGGGGGACACACATTTTACAACTTTGGGGTTGTCTCTCGCGCAAACTATTCAGTTTAGAAGAAAATGATATTAGAAACCTCAATATCATTTTTGAAGGCCTATCCATAGACACGCATGGGTTTGATGAAAAAAAATTTTTTGAGTTTCAGTTCTAAGTATGGGGAGCCCCCAAAATGTATTGTTTTTTTTCTATTTTTGTGTAAAAATCTTAATGCGGTTCACAAAATACATCTACTTACCAAGTTTCAACAGTATAGTTCTTATAGTTTCGGAAAAAAAGTGGCTGTGACATACGGACAGACAGACAGACAGACAGACAGACAGACATGACGAATTCATAAGGGTTCAGTTTTTTGCCATTTGGCTACGGAACCCTAAAAAGCAAATGGTAAATAAACTTACTGTGGAAGTGACACATGTCAACGTCAGTTTTCACTATGTTTGTTTACCTTTTGCTTTTTTAACCGACTTCAAAAAAAGGAGGAGGTTCTCAATTCGTCGGAATCTTTTTTTTTAATGTATGTTCACCGATTACTCGAAGACGCCTGAACCGATTTGGAAAATTCTTTTTTTGTTTAAAAGGGTATACTTCACAGGTGGTCCAATATCAATTTTATCGAAATCGATTCAGCGGTTTTTGAGAAAATCAACAAAAACATAGCAAAATAGGAGTTGTTGCGATTGAAGTCGGTTGTTTTTAACGTATTCAGCGTGGTCAGTTATTTATTGGAATGAACTATACATACTGTGTGGAAACTCCCTGTCGCTCACTGAAGCTGACCTCACCCCTCTGGGTAAAATCTGCTGACAGTCCATACAGTCGTCACTCAGTACTCAGATACTTCTTACGTGATGGAAAGGGAAATCGTAGTAGGTAAACTCGGGACTATTTGTATGAAGCGTCCGAGTTGTGGCACCGTAATAAACGGAGACCATAATATGTATAATAAAATGTTCGGTGCGTCACTACTTGTTCGGTTTATTTATAATCAAATACTGTTTTTATTTAAAACTCCCACTTAAGGAGGTTACGAAATGTTATTTTATTTTATGAATGACTGCGTTCGCTTTGCACGCGATATTTAGCGGTCTTTGAATGTAACTTTTAATTTGTTTAATTTGAAACTTTTCATAAACAAAGTGCGCTCGAATCCAAAATAAATTAATTATGTAATAATTTTAAAGTAGCTACTTAACTATAACTCCCTTATATAAGGTGCTACTTTATTAGTACCCGATATTAAAATATCAGTGCTTCTACTCCTGATTCTGATCAACTTTCCCCAAGGAACTCATAGTCAAATCGTAAAAAATTTTTTGGACTCTTCATACTAATTTGGCCGCTCGGCTGATAGATTTGTATGAAGAGTCACCTTATTTGTTTCGTTCCCTTTTCCTTCTACTCATGTCACTGATCAACTTTCCCCAAAGCCTACAATCGCAAACAAAATGATTTGACTCTCTATACCAAACCAAGTTGGTTAAGCGACGTGATCAATTTGATCAATAGATTACATCCGTGCCGTTATGTACACGAAAGTACTCGAAAATCAAATCAAATCAAAATGTTTTTTATTTAAGTAGATGTTTGGCACATACTTTTAAATCGTCTTTTTTTTCTCTGTCTTTAATGTCAATAATGTCAAAACTTTATATGTCTGTGTCGTTGCCTTCCAAATTGTTAAATAAAACACTTTACTTCAAGTTATTATGTCCGTTTAAGGCGTTAAGTATCGCCAAATCGCACTATTCAATTAAAATTCTTGAAACAATGGGTAAAGCTATCACCATAGAAAAAAATTATAACATACTTGAAACAATAAAAAACAAATTGACTTGAACAGAATCATGAAAATCACAAAAACTTTGATGAAAAAAAATATCCTGTAAACCCTGTATTTTGCATTAATTGCAAATTCTCTCGGAAACACAATATTTGTTTATGTTGAAACCAACACACAAAAATCAGCCATTTAAATACCTTCAATTTACCTTGAACGGTTTTTTTTAACTTATTTGAAAGCCAAGAAAAGTAATAAAAACATCGAAATCTCGAGAATTTTGCGTTCGGCCTTGACGTAACCGCCGCGATGGTACCCACACTGATATGAACTTAAAATGAGTGGCGTTGCGGTCGATATTATATTTTGTCATGCATCAACCTGCTCAGATTGAGTGTACGTCGCGCCTTAACCGTCAATTCTCGTTAAAAATAATACGCATATTACGAAGAGAAAAGTAGTGCTTCTTTCAAAAGCTGGCTAAATAATGGTGTCGAATAGTGTCGATTCGATTTTCACGGTTAAACTTATTTGACAGGATTAAACTTAATTTAAGTGCTCTGTTTTTTTCTTTCTATATCGAAAAGACAGAGACAGGACGCTAGAATTAAGTTTAGTCCTGTCAAATAAGTTTAATCGTAAACACCGAATCGACACCATTAAAATACGTTTTTTATGACAATTATAATGTGACTGGTTATTGTAAATGGGCGCGAAGGCACAAAACTCCCCGAATTCTCCGACACTATGATATGTGTCATTGGCTATCAAATGGTTAAACAAAACGCTTGTCATTCTGTCAACTAAAATGACATGACTGTTTTATTGTCAATCTTTGTAAAATAAAACACGATAAGAAGAGACAAATAGCCCTTTATTTTAAAAAACAATGTTTTTTAATTAGACATAGACATAGACATATATTTATTGGTAATTAATATTACAAGTCGCATTCAAATACACTTTTACACATTTTATAACATTTAAATAATAAAAATAGAAAATAAGATATACAATTTTTACAAAAATGATTAAGATATTAATATTAAAATGTTATCATTATACATGTCATGAAGATAAATTTAATATTCAAAATAAGAATTATATATAATGTCAGGGTTCTTGAAAAAACTATGAAATTACATTAATTAAGTCTTAAATTTAAGAAATTCGTCAAAGGTATAGAAGGAACGCTCGACAAGCCATTTCTGCAATTTACTTTTAAAGGAGTTAAAATTTGATGAGTTTCTTATATCACTTGGGAGTCTGTTGTAAACTATTGGACCCATAACAAAAATAGACCTCGCAGATTTCTCCAACCTATGCGTCACAGTTGTGAGCAAGCCAGCACTGCGGAGATTCTGTCTGTTACGGTCACCTCGCACCGTATATTTATCCATGTTATTCCACACAAATGACGCTACCTGCCATATGAGTAAACAGGGTAGCGTCATAATACCTAGGGACGAAAAATAAGGCCTTGCTGATATATCGGAACTTATTCGTGCAATCACTCTTACGGCGCGCTTCTGCATTCTGAAGACGCGCTCCCAGTCGGCAGCTCGCCCCCAGAACTCAATACCGTATTGTAGCAGTGATTGCACGGTCGCAAAGTAGCAGTTTCTTACGACTTCGGAGGGTAATGTAGAGGCGAGTCGACTCAGCGCGAAGCAGGCACCTCCCAGTCTACCACACAGGTGCTCCACATGTGTCGCCCAGGTTAGAGCTTGATCAATGTGGAATCCTAGAAGTGCAGTATTACATGTTTGCTTAACTGTCACGCTACCAACTTTAACTGAAAGAGGTCGACGGGACCTTCCTGACAAATCGAAGTGTACGAATTGGGTTTTCGAGATATTCAAAACCAATCCGTTCAAGGAAAACCAGTTAAATAGTTGCTCCGCTACTTCATTCAAACGATGCTCGAGAGCGTTGCTGCTAGAGCAAGTTACAACCGCCGCAACATCATCAGCGTACATAAAAATTTCCGCTCCGTTAATGACGTCGGGCAAATCATTTAAAAGAACACTAAAAACCAAGTTCGAAAGCGAGGATCCTTGAGGGACTCCCCTGTCTGCTGTAGCTCCTTCAGATTTGACAGCGCCACTCTCGCCAACGACATGCTGTACCCTGTTCTTCAAGAACTCAATTATGAGTGCGAGGGCTTTATGCTCCACTCCGTGATGTTTCAGTTTCATGGCTAATACCGAATGGTCTGCCACATCGAAAGCCTTCGAAAGGTCACAGCACAGCACTGCTATCTCTCTTCTTTCCTCACGTGCACTGAGAATCCGACTGATAACCTCACGAACTAACATGGTAGTGGATCGTTGTGAGCGGTATGCGTACTGGCGCTCTGACAGGCCCTGAGACATCTGAAGAAAGTGTGTGAGGCGGGCTGTTAAGCCATTTTCGAATATTTTAGCAATTGTTGGTATAATGGAAATGGGTCTGTAGCAATCGGGGTTTGACTTTTTACCCTTTCCTTTATATAATGGACATACTTTCACCAATTTAAATGGGACCGGATATACACCATTTCTCAAACACCGATTAAAGAGCACAGCTAACGGGTACATTATTATATGCGCAACGGAGATCAGCAATTCAACGGACATATTGTAAATATCTTGGGTTGGTTTCTTGGCTACTTGTTTGGTCAGTATTTTGTATATTTCCTGCGGGGAAAACTGCTCTAACCTCATGGAGCGGTCTGCGCCTGGGCGCGCAAGTTCGAGGGCGGCGTGCGCACCTTCAATAGACGCTTTTGGGGCGCCGCATTGTTCAGCTGCGGATGTAAAGTTTCTGTTAAGACAGTTCACCAAATCGTATTTTGTGGGAAATTCTTTACCATCCGGTTGCCTAACCACGTCAGTAAAGTCAATTCTTGTTCTCTTTTTTTTGCCTATTTCATTGTTAACAATGCGCCACATTGTTTTGACTTTGTTATCGCTATCAATTATCTTTTTTGAAAAATATCTAGTCCTTTCTCTTTTAATGAGGTTATTATATCGGGTTTCAATCTCCTGAATTTTTTGTGTCAGTGTATTATTTTGTGAAAATTTTTTTGACATGTCCAGTAAATCGAAGAGAAGACACTTTAAGTTGTGTATGTCAATATTGACCCAACATTGATTACTACTAAAACTTTTTTTCTTAAAAGGAAAACAGATTTCGAATTTATTCGTCAGGATGTTTATAACCGATTGTGCCAGTTCATGCACTGAGACTGGACGGCGACATATCTCTTCCCAGTCCACACTATCTACAGCTGCGATGTAAGCAGCCCTTGTCGATTTAGTGTAGTTTCGAGATAGGATAAGCTCAGGCTGCGTTGTTGAGGCTAGATAAATTTCACCACGCACTCCCAAGTGATCACTTAGGTTAGAATTTACACTCTGTAAGGAATGTAAAATGAATGGTACATTAGTGTAAAAGTGGTCGATGCAAGTAGAGGAGCTGTCACTGACGCGTGTGGGGAAATCCACACAACTGCTGAAGCCATTAAATGACAAAGTATCGAGCAGTCCCTTACGCCCAGAACTCGTCAATAGAAGGTCGATATTTGCATCCCCTACGATAATACATTTAAGGCCAATTTCATTAATTATATCGAGCATTTTCTCTACAATTTCTATAAAATCAGAGACTTTCACTGTGTGGTGATTTGACCTATAAAAACAAATAACAAGCAGCTGATAGTCTATCAATTCAATTGCTGATATCTCACAATATTTTTCTAGCGATAAAATACATATTTCTTTGACTTCTTTAGCTTTTATGTCCGATCGGACATACAAACATGACCCTCCATGACTGCTGCTAGAACGGCAGTAACTTGATATTAATGTGTAATTGTTTATATTAATTCTACTTATTTTATCATTAGTCAACCAGTGCTCAGTTAATGCGAGCACATGACATTGCAATTCATTCGTTAATAATACTTCAAGCTTTTTTGTTTTTCCATTCAAAGACTGTATATTTTGTAAACAAATCACTAATTTGTTTGCTTTCACGCTAATGTTATTAGTATTATTTACAATTTTTTTACAATTACTTTGTGGTTTTGAAGACCCTGTATTATTTAATTTGTACGTTAACATTGAATTATTTCGATTGAAGTCATTATTAACGAAAAAACTGATTCTTTGATATATTTTTCTCGTCCAAGGTAAGTGGATCTTTGGTTTTTACTGGTATCTTGCTACTACTATAGTGAATGTCTATATTTTCAATTAGGTCATTTAAATCCTCAAGTATTATTTTAATGCCACTTCTATTAATATTTCCGCTATATGTAGAGAACATAGCGTTAGAGTATGACAAGTTTTTATTTGAATCCAATATGAAGGCATACTCATTGCTCATGTTATCTAGGTATAAACAATTATTGAAGGATTCGACTCGTCGATTAAATATATCTATAATTCTTCGCTAATATGCTTATGTAAAACGTGTTAGTGAGAGTTATGTTTGTAGTTAATGTATTACTTTTAGGAAACAGGGTGTTTTTTTTTTAATTTGCGACGGACATATTATTTTGTTTGGTACAACAAAACAAAAACACAGTTATGTAAAACCTTAGCATAAAGATTATATGATTAGATGAGATTATATGAATTTAATATTATTTTCGTTCTTGACTATAATTCGTAAATATGTCCACACATAATTGAAATTATTTAGTTCTGTTCCACTTGTGGTTCCACATAGAATTGAAACCAAAAATGATAATGAAATCAGACCAACCTTTACCGTTTTTTTTTGTAAAATCTGTTTTGTTGTCTCCGTATTTCGTTTGTTTGTTTACTTTATCTAGGGACACCATGTATACGGAGCAGTTGTATAAGTACAGATCTGTCATTCACGTTGACATTTATACAGGGTGTAACAAAAATGTGTGGTGACACTTCAAGGCGGGCAATTTTTCATACAAACTTTGCTCTCAAGCTGATCGACTTGTATGAAAAGTTCAATTTTTTTTGGAATTTTAACAAACTCTTGGAACAAAAGTGGTTCAGTTTGAAGAATGGAAGCCCACCTTGAAGTATTACCACACCTTTTTGTTACAACCTGTATAAGTACAGAGCTATCATTCATGTTGACAGCTATATTATAGCCATTCCCCTAAAAGTCAGCATTTAGGCAAATGGCGATTGTTACCTATTACTCGATGTTGTTTTGTATAATGTAATAGCTTTTTTGCACGGCACGGCAATCTTGTACGTCTTGTACAGCTTACGCTCTAATGTTTCTTGTGTAATAATGAACGAGTAATTGTAAACACTTTATTGTTCAATATAAAACACGTAAAAATAAAAATAAAAACAACATACAGGTAGGCGGTGTTATCGCTAAAGAGCGATCTCTTCCAGACAACCATATACCTAATACAACAAGTTTATAGTAATATATTTAAATATTGTCTAATTTTATAATGGTAAATGGAAATTAATCACGAGTGGTACATGGAAAAATGTTGTTTTAGTTTAAAAATTAGTTTTAATAAATAAAATTTTCCATTTTAATTTTAATCTGTCATTTTGCTTGTTGAGCAATTATTCGCGGTTTTTGTCGTAATCAGTGTTGTTTAGAGATATTTTATTTTAACCGGGAAGATAATTGAAAACATTGATTTTTTTGTTATAATGTTGATTTTCGCAATAATCATAATGTAATATTTTACTGCAACTCCAAAAAAAGTCGGCTGTTCCAAAATAAAACATTGAATACGCCATGTCGATAATTTTACATAAGCAAGATTTTAAAGAAAAGCTGCTGCTTTAACTTTCAAAATATAATACTATATTGACTGCCGTGTTTCCGTAACTCAGTTTCTCGGTTATTTTAGAAGCTATAAAAAAGTGTCCGTTAAGGTAGGAACGAGTGTGGTAAATTCAAATGTGAGAAAGTCCTTTTTTGTAAAATTGGCATTTTCAGTGTTTTATTTGGGAACAAACGAACTCTGTACAGAATTCTTTACGTAAACTTATGTCGGAAAGATAATTGGCGGTTGTTAATATTTTGAACCTTTTTTATAAAAAAAAAAAACAATACCGATTAGTCTGTGACTAGGCGGTACATCTCTAGTCTCTACCATTATAATCATTCTATATTTCTCCCTCCATCAGGCTATTCGCGCATACCAGTCTACGAGGGCCACCGCGGCAACATCGTCACAGTACTCTTCATCAAGGACCTGGCGTTCGTTGATCCCGACGACAACACAGCGCTGCGTACCCTCTGCCAGTATTACCAGAACCAGCCTAACTTCGTCTTCGAAGATGTTACCTTGGATGTAATGTTCAAGCAGTTTAAGGAGGGTGAGTTTATTTTCTTAGCTTTTAGCGCCATCTAGTTAAGTACACTGGAAGTTGTTGCCAAGGTAGCAGCTTAATAGCGACATCTAGTTGCAAACGGAGGCATCTGTTCTCGCCAAGGCGGCGCTTAAAGCGACATCTGGCTACAAATAACGGAAGCTCTTTATAAAAGAGCTTGCGTTTGTGGTCCCGTTCGACAATAAGGCGCTGCGTACCCTCTGCCAGTACTACCAGAATCAGCCGAACTTCGTCGTGAGTTTAGTTGCTTAGCTTCTAGCGCCATCTAGTTACGAGCAGTAGAAGCTGTTACAAGATAAAAGCTCCCAGCGACATCTAGTTACAAACGAAGGTATTTGTTGTTGCCAAGGCGGCGTTAAAAGCGACATCTAGTGAAAAATAGCGAAAGCTCTTTATAAAGGTACTTCCGTTCGTAATGAGGCGCTGCTAACACTCTGCTAGTGTTACCAGAATCGGCCGAACTTCGTCTTCGATGTCACTTTGGACACAGATTAGATTATAGTACTACTTGGATGTCATGTTCAAGCAGTTTAAAGAGGGTGAGATTAGTTTCTTAGCTTCTAGCGCCATCTAGCTACGAACTGGGGAAACTGTTGCTAACGTAGTAGCTAATAGCGACATCTAGTTGCAAACGGAGGTATCTGTTCTTGCCAAAGCGGCGCTAAAAGCCACATCTGGCTACAAATAACGGAAGCTCTGTATAAAATACCTTGTGTTTATACCCCGATAACAACACGGCAGCGGATGTTTTGCACACACAAACCAGCCTAACTTTTTGTTTAAATACGTCATGTCTAAGGAGTTAAAAGAGAGTAGTTAACGAGAGGCTGACGTAAGTTTCCTTGTTCCGAATAACAACTATTTCTAATTAAATATATTGATAAATACTTTCTAAACTATTATAAATACACATTTAAAGTAGGCTACTCTAACATAGATTCTGAGACAAAACTTTATTTACAATTAGTTACAAACAAATGCAACTAGATGTCGCTACGAGACAATAGCTCGTATAGTGTTTCTAATTGTAACAAAAAAAAATACAACTATAGTTCATTCCAATAAAAAAAAAGCAAAAGGTAAACAAACGTAGTATGCAGATGACATTGACATGTGTCAGTTCCATAGTAAGTTTGTTTACGTTTTGCTTTTTTTTTATTGGAATGAAGTATAGATTTCGCTACTAGACAGTACCTCTTATAGTCTTTCTAATTGTAACCCTTCTGCCCCAGGACACAAGGGTCACATGGCGTTCGTCCACCGCATCAACAACGAGGGTGAGGGGGACCCGTTCTACGAGACCATAGGACTGGTCACCCTCGAAGACGTGATCGAGGAGATGATCCAGGCAGAGATCGTGGATGAGACTGATGTGTTCAGTGAGTGTTGGTGGTTATTACCAATATACAGGGTTATTTTTGGACCCCCCATCAAAGCTTCACAGTGGCGTCTATTAATGAAACTGAACAACTTTTCCAAAGAACGAATGGTGAATTCGCAACAAAAATTGGGCATCTCCATACAAAGTAGGCCGATCACGTGATCAAATTAGTATGAAAGGTCCAAAAAAATTTTTGCGAATTGACCATTCGTTCTTGGTGAAAGTTGCTCAGTTTCATGAGTAGAAGCCACTGTGAAGTTTTGGTGGGGGTCCAAAAATAATCCTGTATTAAATAGCACTACATATAGTATAAGCATTACACTCAACGATTTGTATGGAGAAATAATAATAATTTTTATTGTACCAAAATATAAAAACATCAACAATAAGGGTAGCGCAAAGGTAGGCATCGACAAAAAGCGAAGACTGTAGTAAAAAAAAAGATTCCGACGAATTGAGAACCTCCTCCTTTTTTGAAGTCGGTTGAAAATAGCATTGAAAGACAAAAAGCTTACATATTGTAGAATGCGGAAAACAAAACAGACTGGTTTCATCATAGTCTGACTCGATGGCTAAGTGGTTAGCGATCCTGACCTCTGAGCCGAGAGTCGTGGGTTCGATCCCCACACAGGGCAAACTTTTCTGTGATGAGCAGAATTGTTTGCTCTGTGTCTGGGTGTATAATATCTATATATGTATGTATTTAAATGTATATGTGTATGTATATCAGTCTCTGGTTCCCAAGATACAGGAAATCCTAGTTTGGGGCCAGATGACCGTGTGTGATTTGTCCCGGATATTATTATATTATAGGCTTATAACAAAAACAATTCTCACGCGTACAGTTCGTAGTTAACATATAAATAACTGTACCATACGTCTTTTTCATTTTTATTGTTTATATTTTCCTGTTTATTTTGTACAGTAAAGAGTTTTCATTCACTTTTAACCATTCGTCCTCTTACAGCGGACAATCGCACCAAGAAGCGTCGCAATAAGCCAGCGAACAAGTTGCAAGACTTCACGGCGTTCGCGGAACGACACGAGAACCAGAGGATCCACATCTCGCCCCAACTCACGCTCGCTACCTTCCAGTTCCTCAGCACCAGTAAGGACACTTTGTGTTTTTAATTGGTTACTTTGTGTTACAAAGTAAGTACTCTGTGCAACTGTCAAGCCAGCGAACAAGCTGCAGGACTTCACGGCGTTCGCGGAACGACACGAGAACCAGAGGATCCACATCTCGCCCCAACTCACGCTCGCTACCTTCCAGTTCCTCAGCACCAGTAATAATAATAATAATAAGCAATCCACTGAAATCATTCCTGCAATCCACTGAAATCATTCCTGTAGTCCTGTCCGTAAATGGTTTGATTCCAGCTGACCTGGATCGTAACCTTAGGCAGCTGGGACTTCGAGGCAGACCGATAATAGCGGCTATGCAAAAGGCAGTCCTCCTCGACAATGCCCGGATTGTCCGACGCTTTCTCTCCTCGTCGCACTGACCTCCAGCCGACTGTGCTTTTGCTGGAGTAGCTCCTGCCACTTCGCCTAGCGCGAAGTGGTCAGAGTAGCCCAAATTCATGTTTTAAAATAATAATAAAACTTTATTTAAACTTTCTTAAGCCTAAATTACAGCTTATCTTAGCTTCAAATATTTTACTTATGTTAATGTGATACATGAAGGCTAATGCACATCTTTGTCGGCATGGTCTTGAAAAAGATATGTTAATATCTTGTGTTTCAAGACATACTGCTCCGAATAATTAATTTACAATGTTAAGCCTGAGTAAGTCCACTTTGTATATTTATTGGTTACTTTGTGTTACAAACATAGATAAATCCTACTTTTTAATTTTACTTGGTTAGTTTGTGTTACAAACCTATGTTATCTGTAACCCCCAATTTGCATTTTTATCTGAGTGCTTTGTGTTACAAAGTAAGTATTTTGGACAACCTGTAGACCCCGTTAAATGACTTAGTACACATATTAGATTTTCGATACATCTACATACTTTGTTTTACAAAGTATAGTAGGTGTAGATCTGCTTTTCATCGCATAGATTTTAAGTACCGGTATTTCAACTTTGTCTTTTTACTTGGTTTATTTGTATTACAAAGAATTCGGGGTAACTGCAGATCGGATTCTACCTTTTAACAATCTATCTATTTAACTTTTCTATCGAACAAAGTATAGTAGCTGTACACCTACTTTTTACCGTCTCAACTTTGTCTTTTTACTTGGTAACTTTGTATTACAATTAATGGCATTCCCCCTAGTTTTTTTGAGTTCTTAACTCGACTAGGGTTATAGTCGAGGCTCTGTATCACTTTATAGGTTTGAAACATAATGCAGGGAAAAAATCGAAACAAAAAAGTGGCTATTTTATTATTTTAAAAAAAGTAGTTGACTCTAGAAAATGATCATAAAAATTGACGCTAAAACATTTTTTTATGTTCCCGCCCAGGTGTTGACGCCTTCCGCCCTGAGCTGGTCTCGGAGACGGTTCTCCGCCGTCTCCTCAAGCAGGATGTGATCCAGTACATCAAGGTGAAGGGCAAGTCCAAGAAGGACCCCAGCACCTACGTCTTCCACCAGGGGAAGCCGGTGAGTCTCATTGTCACTGCCACCTCATCCACCTTATTGAATGATCCAGTACATCAGGTGAAGGGCAAGTCCAAGAAGGACCCCAGCACCTACGTCTTCCACCAGGGGAACCCGGTGACTCTCATTGCCACTGTCACCTCATCCACCTCATTGAATGATCCAGTACATCAGGTGAAGGCCAATACCGAGAAGGATCCCAGCACCTACGTCTTCCACCAGGGGAAGCCGTTGTGTCTCATTGTCATTATCACCTCATCCACCTTATTAAATGTGATCCAGTACATCAGGTGAAGGCCAAGTCCGAGAAGGACCCCAGCACCTACGTCTTCCACCAGGGGAAGCCGGTGAGTCTCATTGTCATTATCACCTCATCCACCTTATTAAATGTGATCCAGTACATCAGGTGAAGGGCAAGTCCGAGAAGGACCCCAGCACCTACGTCTTCACCTTGTAGGAACTGTGTGTTCTCCCACTCCTCGGAGGAAAAGGGAGGTGCCTCCGCCAGGCGAGGTGGTGTGCCTGGGGACCGGCCGTGGTCCAACCGTTGATGGTTGGAAGTCGTATACAGGGTGTAACAGAAGTGTGTGACAATACTTCAAGGTTGGCTTTTACGGTCACAGTCGGAGCCTGTAGTGATCCAAAAGATATTGCAAATCTTTTTAAAGAACATTTTCGCGTGTCATCCTCTCTGGGTTCTTCTAGATCGTTGGTCGATGTTGAGCCCAGTCACAGTAACCCGGTAATACGCTTCTCAGCTAAGCAAGTGGCAGCTGTTATTCAGAGGATGAGTAGAGGAAAATCACCGGGTCATGACGGGCTCAGCATCGAGCATCTGAAGTTTGCCGGTGCGCACCTACCTAGAGTACTATCCATGTTTTACTCGCTATGTATAAACCACTGCCACCGGACCTGATAAAGACGCTTGTTGTACCTGTACCTAAATATAAAACTGGAGACATCACAGATCAAAACAACTATAGGCCTATATCGCTTGCTACCATTTCAGCCAAGGTATTGGACAGTCTTTTAGATAAACAATTAGATCGATTTTTACAATTTCACGATGCGCAGTTCGGGTTTAGGCCTGGACTTTGTACTATAGTTAAGTGCTATATTAAGTGTCCAATACGATACACCAGTTATTGCTTGTTTTTTAGATTTGTCAAAGGCCTTTGATCTTGTGTGTTATGATCTTTTATGGGAGAAGTCAAGGGGGGCAGGTGTACCTGAGGAACTAATTTGTGTATTTCAGTATTGGTATGCTAAACAGCTAAATACTATTAAGTGTGGCAGTACCCTCTCTGAGATGTATAGCTTACAATGCGGGGTAAGACAGGGGGGGCTTAGTTCACCCAAACTCTTTAATTTCTACATGAATGAGCTGATCGAGGGGCTCAGCAGTAAACATGTCGGGTGCTGGGTTGACAACGTCTGTGTCAACAACCTGAGTTATGCTGACGACATGGTGTTGCTGGGCCCAACGGCCAGCTCGATTCGAGAACTCCTCAGTATATGTGAGAGTTATGCGGCAAGACATGGTCTCATCTATAATGTCAGCAAAAGTGAATACATGATCTTTGGGGCCCCCGGTAAGAATGTCTTATATGATCCAGTGATATCTTTGAACTGTAAACCACTTCGTAGGGTTAGTAAATTTATATATCTTGGACATTTTCTTGCTGAAGACCTTAAAGATCATGATGATATTGATCGTGAACGCAGGGCGCTAGCGGTGCGAAGTAATATGCTGGCGCGCAGGTTCGCTCGCTGTAGTACAGAAGTCAAAGTCACACTATTCAAAGCGTACTGCCAAACCTTCTACACGAGCAGCCTGTGGGTCAAACATTCGCAGAGATCGCTAGACGCCCTGCGAATACAGTATAATAATTGCTTCAGAATGCTGCTTGGACTTCCGCGTTTCTGCAGCGCATCGAACATGTTGCGCAAGCCCGTACTGACGACTTTTTTGCCATCATGCGCAAAAAAGCGGAATCGCTGTTACGCAGAGCGCGGACGAGTTCAAACAGTATCCTGAAAATGTGGGTCGAAAAATTTGACTCGCCCCTTCTCGGGCACTTCATTCGGACTCTGGTCAGGCAGACGTGAGAACCTGCTGTCTGTCTGTGGGGTGCGAGTGGAGTGTCGAGGGATGTTACTTATATGTTTTTCATAAATTTTTGTAATTTGTCCTAACATAGTTTTTTAAGATTATTTTGTTACTAACAAGTGGACCTGTAGTTGTCTGAAATAAATGATTTGATTTGATTTGATTTTACCCATCAAACTGAACAACTTTTGTTCTACAACTTTGTTGAAATCGCAAAAATTTTTTTGGACTTTTCATACAAATCGATCAGCTGGCGAACCAAGTTTGTATGAAAAGTCAAAAAAAAATTTTGCGATTTCAACAACGTTGGAGATCAAAAGTTGTTCAGTTTGATGGGTAAAAGCCAACCTTGAAGTATTGTCACATACTTCTGTTACATCCTGTATATGCGTACTTATAAAAAATTCACGCAAGTATCGAAAACTCATTGGTGCACTGCCTGGACTCAAACCCGAGTTCTCTGGTTAGGAGTTCGAAATCAATACCGTTTAGCCACTGAGGCTTTTTATCGCTTTTTAACCGACTTAAAAAAAGGAGGTTCTCAGTTTGACCTGTATGTATGTATGTATGTTTGTCCGCGATTATTTCGCGTTTGACTGAACCGATTTTAATGCGGTTTTCTGAAAAGTATTTGTTACATTTAGGAGAAGGTTTTAGTATTTTAACCGACTTCAAAAAAGGAGGTTCTCAGTTTGTTACGCGATTGAAGTTGGTTTTTTAACGCTTTCAATGAAATTTAAACAAGACGAAAGTTTTATTCTGGTCGACTAAAAGTGACAGTCAGATGTCAACATGGTGTGGTTTTTTTTGCAATCTCGCAGTGTAAGACTAAGGTATTTATACAGCCAGTAATTACTGGAGTAGCAACGTAACGCCAATATACTCCTGTTAGTTCCTTTATACATATACACTGGTGGACTAAAAAATTGACTCTAAATTTGTTGCTCGACTTTTGAAAAAATAACTGTCTACAAAACTGCTAAATACTAAGAACAAAAAACTAGAAAACCACCAAACTAAAATCATAAACAGTAAACAGACAGTTTGTAAACTTTTGGTTTAGTTTTTTTTTTTGCTAGTTTGAGTTAATTTTCCAAAAGTCGTGCAACAAATCTTGAGTATTTTTTTTGTCCATGAGTATAGATAGTTCTGGGTGCTGTTTACATAAATGATCTCCATTCCGCCGGCGGCAGGTGGACTACTTCGTGCTGATCCTGGAGGGGCGCGTGGAGGTGACGGTGGGCCGCGAGAACCTCGTGTTCGAGGCGGGGCCCTTCACCTACTTCGGCGTGCAGGCTCTCACGCAGAACGTGGGCATAGGTGAGTCTTTTCCCCCCTGCCCCCCCCTCCCTCCCCCTCTCCCACTACGTGGAAATCGGTGAGTCCGTCCCCCGCCACACCCAAACTCCTTGTATTAAACTCTAAGTAGTTCCATGATGTCAGGTAGATGGCTCTACTCTCACACACCTACATAGGGCACTCCTTGTGTATAAGCTCGTTCTAAGTCAATTTAGTACCATCGTGTCCTTAAGATGGCGCTGCCAGGATATTAAAACTCGCTATTGTTTTGTGTTCGCACACAGGTGAAGAAAACACGTGGATTATGACTTTTAAATAGGCTTTAATCTTCCTTTGACACAAGAAATACACTCATTTTTAATATATTTGTATCTGAATATTGAATACTGCACAGCGCTATTTCCAATTAACTGTCTCACTTGAAATTCAAAAATAGACTGACGCGCACTCGCCACCATTTCCCTCGTGCAATCCTCTCCCCTCTACTTTGACCTGTGGCGCCCTCTGTGCGTCAGTCGATCTTCAAGTTTTACATTACTTGATTTACTCTTTATATTATTTTTAACTGTAATTATATTATGTTTTGATAATATTAAGCAACAATTATAGTGATTATTTACAGTACAACAAAATATAGCTAACAGTCGGCCATCCGATTCCAACGAACGACCTCGTACGTATTTTTTTATGTAAAAAAAAAGACTACAATCATATTCTATACATAGAAACCTTATACACTGAGTAAGTGTCCTAATTATAATATTTTCATTTTATAACAACATTTATAACTAAAATACTTCTCATTATTTTAATAAATAATTTCGTATTTTTCACTATCAAAAAAAAAAACAAGAAATGTTCCTCTTAAAATACAATTTACACGAAATAATTCTCTCTCTTGACACTAATTTTCAATCTTACGTTCATGAACAACATGCAGTAATTTCGAAAAT
Source organism: Coleophora deauratella (assembly GCA_958295455.1). NCBI lineage: Eukaryota > Metazoa > Arthropoda > Insecta > Lepidoptera > Coleophoridae > Coleophora > Coleophora deauratella. Next base: position 7,025,311 of record OY282415.1, read on the forward strand.
ATGACATCACATTTGTAAAAAAAAAAACAATTTTAGAACAATATTATATCGTTTGACAGTTCAATAAAACTAAGTTAATGATAAAGTGGAAAACACCGTATTGATAACAGGACCTGTTTATCCTGAATACCGTAACATCCATTTGGCAATAGGCACCATTCGTCCTGAATACCGTAACATCAATTTGGCAACAGGCCCCGCTCGTCCTAATTACCGTAACATCAATTCGGTAACAGGCCCCATTCATCCCGAATACCGTAACATTAAAGCTTCAATTTAAGTCATATACTACATGATCTTTAATTATGTAGGTATAGATATTTAACATAGTCCATCGTCCAACTTAAACAAGGTTCCTAACACTTTGAACTCGTTTGCCTAGAAAGCGAATAACATATGTTTTTTTTTTAAATAGTAAATTTCACAACTTTAAGGGGAATGTGATAATCTCTTCTCTTATATTATGGTCTAATAAAACAGGCGACTGTCATTGAAATATTGTGTTTCTAAACAGTATCTTCTGCCGATCATTATCTTTATACATTTTAAATCCTCCAATATACTCAGGTATTCCTTATTAATATTTTATTCACTTTAATTGAATTCTCAATTAAAGGAACATAAAAATGACAACTAAATATTTTGATAACTTGGGTAGCACTTAGGAAGTGGTGCCTTATTTCAGTCAAGAAAACAAATAATCTTTGCTAGAGTCTATGTGGAAATTATACACTCTTTTGTTGTAGTTTATGTAAAGAAATATTATTATTACCAAAAGCAACCAAGTTCGTCAGACATAGCTAACCTTTTAATGCATTATGAACCAACCCAGTTATTTTTCCGTTGCCTTAAAGCATAACACTTTCTGCTAAAGTGGTTTAGGGAAATAATAACTAGATACTGGAGTAGGAGATACGATCGGTTTCGGAAATAGAAACTTCACTTATTAACAACCAACGAATTAACTTTAAATTGTGGGTATCAAATATTTACTCAAAACAAGTTTATTCACATAAAACAATGACAGGTTAAAACCCTTGATTCTTTCAGACAGTTTTAAATAACAACAATAGTATTGGAAGTGTCATTTCTCTTCCTTCACGACTAATTAAGATGTGAAGGACACAATGTCACAAAAGGATTAACGAAGAGATAGGAGCTTTGCATAATAATGCGTAATACGTTAATATAAATAGTATCTAAATAAACTGTTGGTAATACATAATATTGCATTACTTAACCCTGTTTTCTTTAATCTGAACAACTGTACACATTGAGTTGCATTCGAGGTTTCACAGTAAATATTTCCCTTATATTTTACATAAACATATGAACGTATTTTATTATCAAGAAACTTCAAAATCCATGGTTTACAATTTGACTACGAAAGGACTATATTAAAATCAAATATGTGTAGACAATTGAAGATTTTATCTACGAATTATCCTCGAGTGGTTTCCGAGGTAATTCTAATTATAATCACGATTCTACCCGAAGAGTTTTCTTTTTATGTAATATCAATATATTATCCAGAACAAATCACACTCATCTGACCCCAAACTAGGAAAGTAAAAACAGTAATTGTACAGTGCATGAGTTTTCTGCATAGTGCATAGTGCAATTAGATAATTTAGCATATCAAGACGGATATACTATACCACAGACATCCCTTGTGACACCACGGTTAAGTTGGGCCACACGATATAACAGATCTGTTATACACCAAATCAGTTAAGTATACCTATACGATAAATTATAGGTACCGACTTGCTACTATAACTTAATTTTCCGACGAAACATTATTAATACAAACACAATAGTTTTAATAGTTAATGTTTTTTTTTTTTTTTTCAATTAATTTTTGTTTTTCTTTTCATTTGAATCTAACAATAACCAAAATTATGTATAATTATTATTTTTCTGTTTTGTTGTGCAATAAAGTGTTGTCATTCATTCATTAAAGTACCTAAATAAATATCATTCAAATCTCAGGGAGCCTCTTTATATATTAAATACCACAGTATAAGGACATTATACAATATGGTCACTCCCTGCCGATCTCTGAATGCTACCTCAGAACCCCTGTGTGACCGATGTGTGACCATTTGTCAAGGGGTTGTCAAACCAAAGCACAATATAATAACCAAAGACAATGAGGCCTAATTATTGAATCTCGATTCAACCCTAGTTCATCACGCACATATTTACATGTGTACAGACATTAATGTCTATGTAGTAAACAATGGCGCGAAATATGTATTTAATGTCCGGGGTGTGATTAAAAACATAACTGTGGTCATTAACAACACTGCGACGACGACGTCACTGACTTAAATATCAGTCAGCTGTCAACCCACAAGTAAGTGGAAGTTTACCTCACAAAATATACAAGATTAGAATGATTACTCTTCCACCGATCATATCTTTAAACCTACTAACATACTAAATGTGGCGTACAAAACAACCTTGTATCCTGTAGTACCCGTGCTTGAATCTACCAGTCACTACAATGGCATCAATAAACACGAACGTATATTTCCCGTAGATTCGACTAACTACATATTTATGTATCACACTAATTATGCCTAAGAGGCTGAGAATCGATAAATATATGTACTATTAACAATACTCGATAACATTTTATTGTCATAAGTTGTGCAAATTATTTATCTTTGTTGGTATATTTTTTTCATATACCTACGTAAAGGTAAGCCCTTTGTTGTGTACTTAATAAACCCATTTTAAATTCAAAACGTGATCTTGTAATAAATATACAACATCATAATCATAAAATAATAAAAATAACACGAGAACAATTAAGTTCAAAATAATTGTATTTACATTTATTATTTTCTAGGTCCATCATTAATTTTCGTAGTGACAGACAGGTTCCAGCCCCTTTCACACTGGCAAGATTTAAACAGACTATGCTGCTGCCATTGAAACGAATTAGATTAGTCCCATACAAAGGTGTTACAAATTTCTAATAAGGAATATGAAGGGCTTTGTCTTTTAAGATGTTTATTAACATTTACAAATTACAATGATTTTATTTTATTTCCTTTTTCAAGAGGATATGAACTGCTTTATTTGTAAAACCGATTTTTGTAATCGATTACTTTAAATATAGAAACCGTTTCACCAAGCCAAATTTATTGATGGTATTGTTTAAAAATTGATCTGCATTAGGAGTATATTTTTTTTTAACTTTACTTTTAAATGTTATGTCTCTTCCTTTTTTGTTTCTGTTCTATCAGTCAACCGTTATTATATTTTTACTAATACACTCGGCTTCAAAAAAATCGCACCTTTTAAGAAATCTATTTTAAACATCTTTCAATCGTATTTGTATTATGAAATATTGGTAATGTTCGGTATCATTTGAAAGGTAAGGAAACAGAGAATGCAAAAACAATAATTCATTCAATGTTTTTTTATTGGAACTGAGCAAAATTTACAAAACAATAAAAATCCTTAAAAAACTTAAATGAAATCTGATTAATTTTTCAAAACAAAGTTGCTTAAAACTAACCTAAAACCTAGTGTTACCCCCCCTAGCCCTAATGACGTCTTCCATGCGCTCCCTCATGGATCGCACCAACTTTAGGACCTCTTCTTGAGGGATTCTGTCCCATTCCTCAATAACGGCGTCTCGGAGCTCCTGAAGAGTCGCGGGAGCGGGATCACGGGATCTAACCTTGCGTTTCAGCTGGTCCCAGAGGTGCTCTATCGGGTTCAGATCTGGACTTCTCGCTGGCCACTGCATGACAGGGATCCCAACCTCTTGAAGGTAGCCCTGCACAATTCCAGCAGTGTGCGCGCGAGCGTTATCGTGCATTAATGTGAACCCGTCGCCAATAAATCCAGCATAGGGGACCACATGTTCTTCCAGGATCTCTGTGATGTACCGGTGAGCAGTCATCGACCCTTGCCCGCGAGCACCGCCGGTCCGAGAGACGCAAGAAAGTTCAGTTTTGCCGTCGGCAGATATGCCGCCCCAGAACATGCAGGAACCGCCCCCGTATTCTACCGTCTCTTGGATGCAGGCTTGGGCAAAACGTTCCCATTGTCTTCTGTATACTCTTTTGCGTCTATCGTTGCAGAAAAGGCACACTCTCGTTTCGTCTGAGAAGAGAACAGCTCTCCATTGGTCCAGGGTCCAATTGACGTGGGCGCGAGCAAATTGCAGGCGTGCTCGCCGATGCGCTGCGGTTAATTTTGGACCCGTGGCAGGTCTTCTAGCCACAATATTTCTCTCCTTTAGTCTTCTTCTAACTGTAGAGACACTCACGGCCCTTCTACGAACTGCTTGAAGCTGCTGTTGCAACTCAACAGCATTAGAGAACCGATTTCTCAAAGACTTCGATACGACGAATCGGTCATCTCTCGCAGAAGTGCAGCGATTTCTACCAGACCCACGCCTTCGGACAAAGCCACCGGTCTGCAGGAACCGCTGGTACACTCTTCGAACAGAAAAGCGACTCAAGTGCAATTGCCGAGCAACATCACACTGACGTAGTCCTGATTGCAGTAGTGCGATAACTTGGGCGGCTTCAGCAGCAGTAGTGTCCATCTTCAAGGACGTTTTTCTGATGAAAGATATTTTTCTGTGTCTTCTTCGACTGTTGGTAGCAAATTTATCCCCCGATAAGCTGTATCGACCCTTTTATACCCAAAAAACAAAACAATACAAACAAAATTTGAAGAGGAGAATCAGTTCCATTGTCATTCACAGTGACTTAAAGTGTCAAGCTTTTTCTTTCATCAAATGAAATGGATATTTTTTAAAGAGTTTTTATAGGGCTCTCAAATGATACCAATATTGCTACGAATAACTGCTTGTCTTAAGGATTAACAGTGCTTGAAGCCTATTTTTACGGACGTGCGATTTTTTTGAAGCCGAGTGTATAGTTTTAAAATGGTAATAAGTCGTTAATTCAACATTCATACCAAAATACGTATGAATATTGTAAATATAATGTATTTTGCAAGTAGGTAGTTTCTTTTTTTTTTTTTTTTTTATTATCAAACTGACAAATATTTGGATATTTAGAGCAACTATATCTATTATGTTGTTTAAAACTATATGAAACTATACCATACGTTTATCACCATCAAAACAAGACCCAGCATTTATAAAATTTATATTTTCACCATGAGAGTATGGTCTACTACACATTAAGAGTCCTTTGTGGGCAAATACACTGTTTTTCTTTCTGTTTTTGTTTGTTTGTTTGTAAACTCTTTATTGCACGAATATGACAAAAATACATAGGCATAAGTAACAAAACATATACAAAGGCGGACTTATCCCATAAAGAGATCTCTTCCAGTCAACCTTTTGATCAATCGAAAGGAGAATAAGCAAAGAAAGCACGTAAATAAATGTAGGGGTAAATGAGAAGAAATGCTTGCAAGTGAACAACATCCAGCAAAGTGAACAACTTCCATCAAAGCGAACAACTTCTATCAAATTAAACAAATTTTCGCAAAGTAAACAACTTCCACAAATATGAACTACTCCCCTATACTTGGACAGTTTCTAGAAAACGCTTCAAATCAAATCAATGAGCTATCCTTCCCTTTCATACATTTATTTAATTATTTTGTTTACAGTAGGTAGGACCTGGCAATAGCTATAAAAGAACTTTACGTTTATTGTATAATAAATACGATATCATAGGCCTCTCAAGCAACATGTCTTACAACAGCTGGTATGACGTATTTACTTTACTCTGTCGAATCTGTGGGTATTTTGAAATTATAATTTTAATAATTAAGAATAAAGATTGCGGGGTAAACACCAAATTAACGTTAACAGTGCAATTGTTATTCTGCAATGCTGACAAAAGAGTGCATGGTTGCACGTTGTGATTATCTTCTTTTTGAGAGAAGCAAAATCGATTGAAGCTCTAATGAACTATAAACCGTCATTGTTTTTCTAAAAGTTATCCGTATTTATAATGATAACAGTCGAAATTATCTACCTCTGATGTAAAAATAGGGCATAGTTTTATTCGTCTGGTCTATCGTATACAAAACTATATCGAGCAAAGTTTCACAGACTACGTCTTTAGGTTTTTTTAAACGTCTTAGATCCCAAACAAACTTATAAAATTTAAATTCAGTTTTTGTATTTGAATAACATTGCACACAGAAAGAAGGTCATCAATAAGGAAATAATACACAAAAGGTACAGGTTATTTCCACAATAAATTTCTTCCAGCAGACCTTGGACAGTGAAAGGTGTATATAAATGTCAAAAAGGACGTATAAAAAACAAAATTATCTGTACAGGTGAATCTTTGATACAGTGCCTAAATAAAATAGCTTACTCATTATGTATAGGTACGATTAATTTGCTATAAATTAAATTTATATTTGGATGTTGAATATCGTGGTGAAATTGTATACATCAAGGCTGAGTTTATAGACCTTATCACTGCTTGCCTTAACTGTATTAAACTACGGGTAAATCAATGGATTTGGAAATAAAATTCAGTATACTTCTAAGCTGCAAAATTCTCACATTTCGCCTACGTCTCTGGCGGCACGGCATTTGCCGCGGTGTAGCAGCTCGTCCTACAGCCACGCTCCCGGCGCGATGTAGAAGCTCGTCCTACAGCCGCACTCCCGGCGGCACGGTGCGATGTAGCAGCTCGTCCCACAGCCACGCTCCCAGGAAGGCAGGAAACCCGTCGCTATTGCGCAGGCTCTGCCGCAATGTCAGTGCGGTCCCGACGTACCTCCCAAGGGAAAACGAATGTGTATTAGCAAAGGTTACGTAAAACTGAAATACTTAAAAACTGCGAAAGCTATAAACAATTTCCATACCAAGAGAGCTAAGACTCGATGCGAGGTAGTAGCTCATCAGCCGCACTCCCGGTGGCGGCACGGTGCGATGTAGCAGCTCATCCTACAGCGACGCTCCCAGCGACTCGATGCGATGTAGCCGCTCATCAGTCGCACTCTCAGCGGCACGATGTGGTGTGGCGGCTTGTTCTACAGCCACTCAGGAAACCCGTCTCTTTTGCGCAGGCTCCGCCGCAACGTCAGTGTGGTCCCGACGTACCTCGCAAGGGAAAACGAGTGTGTATTAGTAAAGGTTACCTAAAATTGAAATACTTGAAAATTGCGAAGCTATAAACACTTCCCATATCAAGAGAGCTACGATCACTCCTCAGATGAACTACTCGTTGTAACTTTAATAAAACAGCAACTGCATATCTTGGAAACGGCTAATTTAAAATGTTGCCGTTACGATAGAGTGGTTGCATAACAATGAATGAATGAATGAAAACACTTTATTGCACAACAAAACAGGAAAATAAAAACATCAACAATGTTGAGAATACCCCAAAGAATTAAAAAAAAAATCTCCATCGCTAAATTATTGCAACAGTTTCTATACGAACTTGTGTTCTGAACACCTATTTGAACGTCTTACTTAAGAACCATGATATTATTTATTCATTGAATACGCCAATAAAGTGATCTTAAAATAAACGTTAACATTCAAAACATACATATTTTCCAAACATCCAATCTAAGGCGATAAAGGAGTGTTAGTTTGCAACTTACGTATGTCTGTTGGTGGAATGCTAACTTTTGCAAGTTTTTTTTTGCAAGTATTATTTTCATATTTAATAAAACATTTCGTAGGTTTAACTAAGCGAATAAGGCCATGAAAAAAAAACTATTTCAAATGAAACTAACACATACCTTTGAACGTGAGCGAATCCCGCTTCTGAACTGAAGAAAACACGTGGATTATGACTTTTAAATAGGCTTTAATCTTCCTTTGACACAAGAAATACACTCATTTTTAATATATTTGTAACTGAATATTGAATACTGCACAGCGCTATTTCCAATTAACTGTCTCACTTGAAATTCAAAAATAGACTGACGCGCACTCGCCACCATTTCCCTCGTGCAATCCTCTCCCCTCTACTTTGACCTGTGGCGCCCTCTGTGCGTCAGTCGATCTTCAAGTTTTACATTACTTGATTTACTCTTTATATTATTTTTAACTGTAATTATATTATGTTTTGATAATATTAAGCAACAATTATAGTGATTATTTACAGTACAACAAAATATAGCTAACACAGGCTTATACTTGCAGATACTTATCGCAATATCATTACCTACCTATTACTACTATTATTACATGCCATTTCAACTATTACCCACTCCTTGTGTAAAACGCGAAGTAGGTCCGTGATGTCTGGTAGATCGCTCTACTCCCACAGTGGGTGGGGCAATAGCTCGTAGAACGGATGGCCGTTTGAGCAATAAAGTTCTCGAATAGCGACCGCACCGGAAGACGTAGCGTGGTCAGACCGGGTGGGACTAGGTGGACCGATGACCTGATGAAGGTCGCGGGAAGCCGCTGAATGTGGGCAGCGCAAGACCGGTCGATGTGGAAATCCTTGGGGAGGCCTTTGTTCATCAGTGGACCTCTTTTGACTGATGATGATGACTATTATTACTTACTACTAGTACCAGGGAGTCTATCTCAGGCGCGGTCGCTGCCAAAAATTGGGGGGGGGGGGGTCATATTATAATTATTTTTATTTTACCTGCACCTTTGCGTTGCGGCATTTTTTATCAGATAAAGTATCTCAGATAAGCTACATTTTTAAGAAGTTTCATGTAAATTTTACGCCTTCCTCTGATGTTCCTTGAGTATTGTAATAATTAACGAGGTAGCAGAATCCACAGCCCTTCTTGTCTAAAAAGACGAGCGTAGCAAGCCCGAAAATGTTTACAGTATAAATCAAAAACTTTTGTGCGTATAGGTGGAATATCTACGACATAAGGGTGGAACCTCCCCCTACGCCTAGTCGTCCGATGATGGATACTTTGCGGCCTTCTTTCTTATGAGGGCAATACTGTGACGTGCAATAAATGATTTTGATGTTTTACAGCGGAGTCCCCCACCCCTTCAGTGGTGGGCTCACTGCAAAACATCAACATGGACGCGGCGCTGCGACACACGTTCGTGCCGGACTACTCGGTGCGAGCTACCACCGATCTGTACTACCTCACTGTCAAGCGGTAAGTGATCACATAGCTCACTGTCAAGCGGTGATTGTGCTTTGCGTGTAGTGGCGGTAGGCTCGCTACAGAACAGCGGTAGGCTCGCTACAAAGAAGCGATAACTACTCTCTCTATAGTACACTTGTTTTTTTTTTTATGTGAGAGGTGGCAGACGAGCAGACAGATCACCTGATGGTAAGCGTTTACCGCCGCCCATAGACACCCGCAACACCAGATCACAGTGTCACAGAGTCACAAGTGCGTTGCCGACCTTTGAAATGGGATGCGGGATGGGGGAATTGGGGGGGTAAGAGGTTGGGCCTCCGGTACCCTCACTCACTCGGCGAAACACAACGCAAGCGTTGCTTCCCGCCGGTTTTCTGTGAGGCCGTAGTATCACTCCGGTCGAGCCGGCCCATTCGTGCCGAAGCATGGCTCTCCCGCGGTGGTTAGCCCTTGGCATCATCTCACCTGATGATAAATGATGGTGATGCCGAAGATGGAAGCGGGCTTACCAAGATTCCTCAACGCAATGGGAACTGGCTATCTTATCGTCATGTTGTTAATATTTGGCGCCAAGACTTTCGACTTTCATAAGATGATAGTAGCTACCTAGGTGGAATCAGAAAATGTCCTACCGCCAAGCAAACTATGTCCTACAGTTGGATCCCATCGGGAATCGAACCAGTGATCTCCTAACGTGAAGCGAGTGGGCTAGCCATTACAAAAATGAAATCCGTCGCCAAAAAGTACTAGCTTTTATTTTTATAATAAGTAATGATTTTTCTCCGACAGATCACTATACCTAGCTGCTAAGAGAGCTACCCTAATGGAGAAAGGAGCGTTGTCTAAAGGAGCAACCAACGAACAATTCGATACGGAAGTTGATAAGGTACGAACTTTATAAGATGGACAAACATTTTGTCGAATTTTTATTTTATTAATATTCGGGAGTCTTACAGCAAAAATAATTTACTATGAATCATCTGGTGAATCTAAGTTCCTACCAATCGGACCTCGTACAGTGTACGAGGTCCGATTGGTAGGAACGACGTACACCCGTCGTTTCGGGTAGTATTTTTTATTCTATTGTGTTAGTTGAAAAAAGGCTGACGGACCACCAAATGGAAGTACCTACCGCCGCCTATAAGCATCTATAACCCCAGAAGGGTTATATGGGACGCCTCTTATGCCGGTAATCACGCTGGTTATCTCGCGCCCGCCGGAACACACCGCGCTGCTGGTGGCAGGTACAGAGCGAGCAGTGGCACCCACCCAGTCGGACCTTGCATATTGAGGTCCTACCTCTAGTAAAGTACACCGGAAGACGCAGTGTAGGCACAACCAAACTGTGGTATGAATTGTCGCCTGCGGTATTTCCGGACCGATACGACATTCAAACCTTCAAGAAAAGAGCGTACTTCCATATCAAAGGCCGGCAACGCACTTGTGACTCCTCTGGTGTTGCGGGTGTCTATGGGTGGCGGTAATCGCTTGCCATCAGGTGATCCGTCTGCTCGTTTGCCACAAAAAAAAGGTGGACCGATGACCTGGTAAAGGTTGCGGGAAGCCACTGGTTGCGGGCAGCGCAGGACCGATCGGTGTGGAAATACTTGGGGGAGGCCTTTATCCAGCAGTGGACGTCTTTCGACTGATGGTGATAATAATACTACTGCCGTACAAATTAAGAACACAGTAAGTGACAGATTTGGCGCGAATGATTTTGAACCTTGTGTTGCGTTACAAATAAGGTTCAAAATCATTCGCGCCAAATCTGTTACTTACCGTTTTCTTAATTTGTACGGTAGAGAAGAGTGTAGTGAAGGAAGTGTTCGCGAAGGGCGAAGAAACGAAGGGCCCAAAGAAACTCCCACACCTTATCCAATCCTATCCTAACCCTACTTTGCAGCACTTAATCCACTCCTCCACCGTGAGCGCAAACATACCGACAACATCGCTTATGTCTAAGAAGTTGCTAGGCAAGTCCGTATCGGCTGCGTCCACTCAGGGCGCTTGTGGATCCACGTCTTCAGCTAATAAGGTTTCATTTTGCGTGTATTTACAGATATCTTATTTAACAAAATAGGTGTAGGACTACTTGTCATACTGTATAGAATAGAATAGAATAGAAAACTCTTTGTTTAATGTAAAAACACAACACCTTGTTTGTTTAATGTAAAGTAAGACATTCGTTCTTAAGCTAAAAATAAATGTAGGTGCTGCGTAGTGACACTAAAAAGGTCCCCCACTCACCATTAGTTGTAACTGTACAATTAGTACCGGTTTTTGTCACTAGATGGCAGTCGTTAAGCTATGTCAGAGGTCTTATAGGCAGCTTGAAAACTTCTGATACTAGGGTCGGCCACTAGCCCCACAACCTCCACCAATCCGGACTTGGCCCCCGTGTGTGGAGAAGGGCTTAACCTTCCCAAGGCGTTTAAAAGTTCGCCACTAGATGTCGTTCAGGCCAACGCAAGTTTTACTAAGGATTCTGTCAGTCTTCTTGCAAGTTGTCTTTGTTTGCTAACATACTTTCGTCTTAACTCACCCCGTATTAATAAGCTTAATCTTGGCAGCGTTTAAAAACCTAAAAATGTAGTCCACATTCAACGGGTGAAAGAGTATTTTATAATTTTTGAAATGTTCAGATTGTTTTAAAATTCACTTTCTTCAAAATAAAATTAGTATTAGTAAGATTCGTGATATCTTATCTTACTGATATTACAAATGCGAAAGTATGGATGTTTGTTTATTTGTTTGTTTGTACCGCTTTCAAGTCAAAAATACTGAACGGATTGTAGAATTTGGTAGGTAGCTAGATCAAATACTGGATAAACACATAGGCTAATTTTTGTTTCGGGAAAATACATGGTTTCCGTAGATACAGTCAGAAAGTGACATCCACGCGGGCGGAGCCGCTAGCAAAAAAGTATAATAAATGTCCTATATTAATAAAAGCTTCATTAAGCGAATTTATTTGAAATTTAGTTGTTTAATAAGCTACTTTGTTCTTAGATTTTTTTTCCAAAAAAGTAATATTCAAAACGATCTCCTGAATATTTTAAAAAAGTTTGCTTAATAGCCGTTCTTTCACCCGTCGAATATTCATTAGTAAGTCTTTAAAACAAATATTGCAGACATCAAGACCAAACATAATCGAATTGATGCAAATAACACCTTCGCAACACTACGAATCGTCCGAGCACTTGGATAAGGGCTCAACCAAACTGGCGAGTAGCTGGCCCAGCGCTGGCACCGAGTTGACTGTCAACACTGTGGCCAATAGGGCGAAATGGCCCAATAACCAATGTAATTAAACTGTTCTGTTAATTTGTTATTTGAGTAGAATATATAGGAGTTATTTGGATATTTTTTGGGCTCAAACAAGGGTTTCTGTGAGTAAAAGATTGCCCAAAGGAATTCATTTTTTTTTACTGATTGACTTTAAGAATAAAGGTGATCCACACAGTTACGCCTAACTTAACGGGGAAGAAAACGCAAAGCTATTTTCAGATGGCGCTACGAACGCTTGACTCATAACAACTTTCAATTAATTCCGCGTTTTTTATTATCGAGGTTTTATAAATTAGTTTTTTTTTTCTGTAAAATTGTTAAATGGAAAATGTATGCGATTTGGACTGTTCCTCAATTAAAGGCGAAGTTGGAAAGTACATAATTGAAAACGTAACTTTTCCCACTTCTTCTTCATCCCAGAATCTTTAGGAAATTAATGATTTCCATTATTATTGCAACCAATCGCCACACAACGCAGCATTTTTTTAATAATCTTATGTTTAGTTCACGTAAACAATTTTTTCTATACGTTTTGACAGTTAGTTAGTATGAGTCAAGCCATATCAGCGCCTCTATCGGCGAGCTTTGTCAGTTTTCTTCCCCACTAACCTAACTTTGTTCCAAGTTTGGGCCTTCTTTGTTCAATTTAGCCCTAACTTTTCCACCAGGCTTGTGCTAACCAAAGAACATGTGGTCAATGCGCAAAAGAATTATTGGACTCTTCATACCAAGCACCCCGATCAGCTGATCGATTTCATACATTCCAAAATTTTATTTTGCGAATTGAGTATACGTTCCTTTGGTTGGCCCAAGCCTGTGGGAAAAGTATGGCCTAATTTGAGACAATAAATGAATGAACGAATGAAAACGTAAAAAAAGAAGACCCAAAACCTAAGATAAGTGAAGCCTAACTTGGTAAACTTGATCCAAACTTGGGACAAAATTAGGCGTGATTTTAGACAAAGGGAATCCAGAGATGAGTCAACTTAGACGTGATAAAAGTGGATTATCATTATATTTTAGTCAATCAGTCAATAAGTAACATATAGCAGATTTGGTGTAAGTCGTAGTAATTCAGTATGCACAAAGTTGACTATTAGATACTTAAATTCAGGCTATTTATAGCAACAATAATTCATATCGTCTTAACACTTTTACGCGTACAAGTTGCTTTTGCATAATATGACCGTTTTACTCGATATAGCAGATTAAAATAGTGACAGCGAAATATTACTTGCTGTATAGTGAAAACTAACTATACAATGGAAATGTCTCACCATACGGTGAAAACGTCTCACTATACAGTGAAAACATCTCAACGTGCAATCAAAACGTCTCACTGTACAGTGAAAATTTCTCATTATACAGTGAAAACGTATCACATTGCAATCAAAACCTCTCACTGTACTGTCAAAACTTCTCCCTATACAATGGAAACGTCTCACTATACAGTGAAAACGTCTTAATATACAGTGAAAACGTCTTAATATACAGTGAAAACGTGTCACTATAAATTCAAAACTTCTGACGGTACAGTGAAAACGTCTCACTGTACAAACAAACAAAGTCACATCACAGTAAAAACATCCCACTATACAGTGAAAACTTCCCACTATACAGTAAAATAAGATCGCAAATACAGTAAATCTCCATATTCCCTACTAGACAGTTCACTGAGAATGGGTCACTGTATAGTGAGAATGGGTCACTATACAGTGAGAATGGGTCATTATACAATGAGGATGGTTCACTATACAATGATAATGGGTTACTATACCGTGAGAATGGTTCACTATACGGTGAGAATGGATCACTGTACCGTAGAATGGGTCACTGTACAGTGAGAATGAGCCACTATACAATAAGAATGGGTCACTATACAGTGACAACTACTCACTCTACATTCAAAACGTCTCACTGTATTGTCACTGTACATCTTACGAGTCACTATACACAAAAAACGTGTTACTATACAGTAAAACTCCCTGTTTCCTACTAGACAGTGGCAGCCAACGCGACTGGCCCACACAAAGCATGGCAACGAAGTCCCTCGGCGTAACGGCCAAGCACGTTTGTGACAAGGCGAGCGACGTTGACGCTAACAGCTGTGTTGAATGCGTCACTAATCGGTTCTGAATGAACAGCTGTGTTCTCAACAAGAGCGCGGATGATGTTGAGCGGGTCACTATATAGTGAGAACGGGTCACACAGTGAGAATGGATCACTGTACCGTGAGAATGGATCACTGTAACGTGAGAATGGATCACTGTACCGTGAGAATGGATCACTGTACCGTGAGAATGGGTCACTGTACAGTGAGAATGGGTCACTATACAGTGAGAATGGGTGATACAGTGATACCGTTTGAATGGATCACTATATAGTGAGAACGGGTCACACAGTGAGAATGGATCACTGTACCGTGAGAATGGATCACTGTACCGTGAGAATGGATCACTGTACCGTGAGAATGGATCACTGTACCGTGAGAATGGGTCACTGTACAATGAGAATGGGTCACTATACAGTGAGAATGGGTTATACAGTGATACAGTTTGAATGGATCACTATACAGTGACAACTACTCACTCTACATTCAAAACGTCTCACTGTATTGTCACTGTACATCTTACGGGTCACTATACACAAAAAACGTGTCACTATACAGTAAAACTCCCTATTTCCTACTAGACAGTGGCAGCCAACACGACTGGCCCACACAAAGCATGTCAACGAAGTCCCTCGGCGTAACGTCCAAGCACGTTTGCGACAAGGCGAGCGACGTCGACGCTAACAGCTGTGTTGAATGCGTCACTAATCGGTTCTGGATGAACAGCTGTGTGCTCAATAAGAGCGCGGATGATGTTGAGCGGGTCACTATATAGTGAGAACGGATCACTGTACCGTGAGAATGGATCACTGTACCGTGAGAAGGGGCACTGTACAGTGAGAATGGGTCACTATACAATGAGAATGGGTCACTATACAGTGAGAATGGGTGATACAGTGATACAGTGTGAATGGGTTACTATACAGTGACAACTACTCACTCTACATTCAAAACGTCTCACTGTATTGTCACTGTACATCTTACGGGTCACTATACACAAAAAACGTGTCACTATACAGTAAAACTCCCTATTTCCTACTAGACAGTGGCAGCCAACACGACTGGCCCACACAAAGCATGTCAACGAAGTCCCTCGGCGTAACGGCCAAGCACGTTTGCGACAAGGCGAGCGACGTCGACGCTAACAGCTGTGTTGAATGCGTCACGAATCGGTTCTGGATGAACAGCTGTGTGCTCAATAAGAGCGCGGATGATGTTGAGCGTGGTAATTCATGATTCTTTATGATTGTAGGGACCCTAATAAAACTGAACTAATTTGTACAGAGTTAGGCGGATATCAACACTGCACCGGAAACAGCTCCGGTGTGCGGTGGTGCGGTTTTTTCTTTAAGACAGCGTAGTTTTCACAGTGGATGGCTTGAGTTTTGATTACGATTACTGATCTGATGTATTGTTTACATTAGTTTTTGTGTACAAAGTATGCCTGCAAAAGAATTTAGAAATACTAGTCTTCAAAATGGCAAAACATCAAAATATAAAAGCTCAACTTGAATTGAAATAAAGATGACATTTCTCTGATGCAGTATCTGGAATATATTGGAACGACAGAATTGTCGACGATTATTTGGTGATGCCAGAACCAAAATTTTTATGCTTTTCTCGCCAGTTTGTACAGGGATTTGACAATATTTATGTATAACAGTATTTTTTGGCGCATTTTTTCTGGATCCGTATCAACGCCGTACATGTGGTAGCTGGCTTAAATCTATGTTGAGTTTATCTGTTTGTGACGTGTATTAAAAATGTATAATATATAGCAAAAAGCGGTAGTCAGGTTTTCGTTTGCGATTGCCTTTATAATTCCTCCCTTTACCCTTCCCTTAACTCCTTCCAGAATCCGATCACATTCACAAGAAGAAGAAAACTACTTTTCACGCCGATTCTTCCTTACTAACCTTTCACGACCTCTCCCCAAACGACCTCGACCTCTCTGCGAGGTCCACAAACGACCCCGAATATGAGAAGAGAACGCTGGACTACGATCGTGATTGGAGGGAAAGAGAGAGGGAGAGAGATAAAGAGAGAAAGGTGGAGTTGGAGCAGAGGGTTTTGAATGAGCTATCGAAGATATTGTGGATATTGGAGGGGAAGAATCAGACTTGATTGTGTTAGTTTCACCTTATTTGTCTTGTAACTTACTACAATTTACAATTAGCGTATATGAATTTCACAATTAACGTGTATGAAATTCACAATAATTACTTGTTTATGAAGTTCACAATTTTCGTTTATGAAGTTCACAATTACTGTTTATGAAGTTCACAATTATTGTAAATGAAGTTCACAATTAACATTCATGAAATTTACAATAAGCATTAAAGCGCAACCCACACAAAGGCGGCCGCGGGTGTGAAGGGCTCATAGTAATCTAAACATTACAAAAAATACCGCTCCCGAAACGCTTTCGCACCGCCCTGCGGCCGCCTCTGTGTATGTTGCGCTTAATACAGGGCTTTTAGTGGTAATCCCTTAATCTCATTAATATCTCTTAATTTCAATAGGTCCCTGAAAGTCTATTTTTTTAAGAATTTAGTCTCTTAATCCTTTTTTGAGATATGCTACCCGCCCAAGTGATCAGAGATGAATTATTGACAAAAATATGATAATGAAGGCCCTAAAATTTAAGTTGTGAAAGAATCAAACTTCTATACCAACACAATCAAGAGATACGACCGTTTATGCCGTATATTTGGCCATTATGCGGCATAAACGGTCGTTTCTCTTGATTGCTATGGCATAGAAGTTTGATTTTTTACAGTTTCAAGGGACTGTAGGCCTGAGTATTTTATATAAATTTCAACTTGATATGTCTTCGCATTCCTGAGAAAAAGGATTTTTACAGACAGACAGACGGACAACGTTCCTTTTTTCCTTTTGACGTACGGAACCCTAAAAACATTTTTTCGGGTATATTTTTATCTGGCCACAATCTGATGGTTAGGTTAGGTTATTTATTAAATAAAAATGATTTCTTTTTGGATTTCAAGTCTCTTTTTGGTCCTTTTTCTAAAATTTTTAGTCCCTTTTCCCCTTTTTTGTACGAGCTACTCTGCTAAAAGCCCTGTTAATACAATTCACAAGCTATATACTGGGCGTCACAAAACGATGAAAAGATTTCCATTCGTGAATCTGAACAAGTTTTGTTGTAAAACTGTCAAAATTGCAAAAAGAAATATTTTTTTAAGGTGTTTGTTTCTTTTTTCTCTGAAATAAAGACTTTACTTAACAACTCATGCACCGGTTGTTTTGATAAACTGCTTTGGTTCTAACTATTACGACACACGCTTTACCTTGTGTGGAGTTACTCGGAATATATTACCATGTAAGATGAGTTTCTTTTAATAAATGTTTTAAATTGATAGACTGACTCGGTGGCTTAGTGGGTAGTGCTCCGAGAGTCATCGGTTTGATCCCGACCCGGGTCAAACATTTCTGTGATAAGCAGATTCGTGGGTTCGATCCCCACCCGAGGCAAACATTTCTGTGATGAGCAGATGTGTATGTATATCAGTCTCTGGTTCCCATAGTAAAGGGAATCCTAGCTTGGGGTATTATTTATTTGACTGACTCGGTGGCTAAGTGGTTAGCGATCCTGACCTCTGATCCTAGAGTCGTGGGTTCGATCCCCACACAGGGCAAACTTTTCTGTGATGAGCAGAATTGTTTGCTCTGAGTCTGGGTGTATTATATCTATATATGTATGTATTTAAAAGTATATGTGTATGTATATCAGTCTCTGGTTCCCAAGATACAGGGAATCCTAGTTTGGGGCCAGATGACCGTATGTGATTTGTCCCGGATGTTATTATTATTATTATTTACTTACTAGTGTTTTTACTTTCTCAGTTGCTTCAATCCGTGGACGAAGACATCAGCATCAGCGGTGACCACAGGACTCCGTCGCGCCAGGTGACATACCATATCTAATGTAAAACTATTACACTCTTAATGCATAGACTTGCATCGCTTGGTAGTAGCGGAGGTAACCGCTTCTAGAATTGGGTACTTATAAGGAAATAACCAGAAATATTCTTCTTCATCTTCTTTTCTGTAGACGATAAGATGTTAAAGTCAAGTGAAGGTCACGGCTCCAAGGGTGCAGGTGCGGATCCAGGAGGGGAGGCAAATTTTCAGTGTATCCTTATTTATGAAGCGGTCGATGGTATTAGACCGTTAACACCATCGATATGGGAAACATTAGATAAGGTTACTCGCTCTGTTTGTTTCTGAACCAGCGTGTTCGTCTTGCGGGGGCTGAAGCGGGGTGAAGAGGGAGGCATGTATTTAAACAAATATCGCCGTTGTGTGATAAGCTTAAAGTTTATGTATTTAATGTTATCTACTAGCGACATCTAGCGACGAGTAGGGAGGCATGTATTTAATTAATGTTATCTACTAGCGACGAGTAGCGTAGCATCACTATAAAATGACAAAATATTCATAAAATAACAAGAAAAAAGTGATAAGAAATGTTGCTGTTAGTTTTGTTCTTTATTTTTTTAGCACATTTCACTGCACTGTAAGACATATTTTCATTTAAATACGGGATGTTTACTCGTCGCTAGTCAGATTGCGAATGGTGCGCGAAAAGGCGGCGCTACTCAACATAGGGGAGCAAACCACTATCAGCGACTACGCAGTCGGGCAGTATTAACCTCATCTAATGTCTCCCATATCGATGGTTAACACCAAAAGTCGCGAGCGTAGCGAGAACGAAATTTTTTGAATAGGTCAGAAATGCCTCTTTTTTTTTTGCATTTTATAGAACTTTTAATTCAATCGCACCCATTTTTTTTTGTTAATTTGAATTGATTTTTATGTTTTCTTGTAGGTATCAATTGATGCTACTAATCCAGTATTACATTGTATCTTAGAAGATCAATAACTTCATTGAAACCCATAGTCATTACTTTAATATACTTATATTCTTTTTAATTTTCGAAAAACAGTTGATTATTCAGATCAACTTAGTATGGGCAGTAATTTTATTGCTAATTGACTATGGGTCCCTTGGAGTACATTTTTACTTTTATAAATGGAAGTATAACCCCGGTTTGAATAGTTTTGTTAGGCATGTGAAATTATCTAACTAATAATCATAATATTCCTTAACCAATTAAAAATAATTGGAACAGGCACGATTTGTTTTTCTGGAAATCTTTTATTTCACCTGGCAATTTGTTAACAACCCATTACGTCCCCACTGCAGGGGCACGGGTCTCTTCCCATACATCGGGAAGGTTAGGCCATACTCCACACACGGGGACCAAGTCCGGATTGGTGGAGGTGGGGCTAGTGGCTAACCCCAGTGTCAAGTTTTCAAGCCGCCTATAAGGCCTCCGATATGGCTTAACGACTGCAGTATAGCGATAGCAGCCGGCACCAACGGCTTAATGTGCCATGCGAAGCACGAAAACGGTCGAGATAAATGCCACTAAGAGTCAGACCCAAGAAGCGGTCGTAGCTCAGTGCGGCTTGCGTGGTCGCGTCGATCACGCAGTTTAAGTGACTACAGACACGGTCATAACCTGGATGGGTTTGACCTAGCAGTTTATTGCAAGTGATATAATAAATATTCCGTGATAAATCATATATGGTTATCCGTCCCCAAACTAGGATTCCCTGTATTATGGGAACCAGAGACTTATATACATGTACAGATAATAATACACCCAGAGCACAAAATACACAGATACAGAAGGTCCGCTCAATACGCTCACTAAAATCCAAAACATATACATGCTTATAGACCTCTACGGTCGTTGTAGGCAAGGGCACGATACTGTTGTGATACTTTGCCCCGTGACCTTGCCTTGAACGACCGCATATTTCTATAAGCATGTATATGCTTACGATTTTAGTGGTTTGTATTGAGCTGACCTTCTGTGTCTATTTTGTGCCCAGACGCTGCGCACAAAAGCTGCTGAAGTCAAAAAGGTTTTACCTAGTGCACCGTTCAAGTCCACTCTGTATCTACATATAAGCCAGTTTTTTCAAATAAATACCAATGGCAAACTCCCATACATCAATTTACAGACAGACAAATCTATTACCTGGATTAAATTTGTTAAAGTATAAAAATAAAAAAATACATAAAACTATTCAGGTGTTACTCCATAACGTATTCTTTCAAGAATTAAGACTCTGAACTAGAGAAAAAAAGATAAAGTGAATAATTTCCTTACATTAAAAGTGAAACAAAAAATAATCTTCTACAATTGTAAAGTGTCTAGCAAATGGCAACACTAAAATCACAACAATGACATTTTGCTCAGGGCCGCGTTCAATGGGTACACCCTGACAGCATCTGTTGTTGTGTTGTACTTTCCCTTTCGCACTTACGGGATTTATATAAGGCTATCCTGTTGTCAGAGTGAACGGTTGCTGTCAGAACGTACCCTCGGAACGCGCTACGGGACCAGTTAGTCAACTAAACTTCCAAAAAGAATTAATTAATTTCCTCCGTATGCAATAACCATACTGACTTATTTAAAAATCAAGAGTAAATATTTAACTTATTTTTCTTTTCGTCTTCATTTTATACGTTTTAAAAAGTCAGGTATGATCTTGCCATTATTCTTTGTATTGTAGACACAGTGCAGACAAATGTGCTCATCACAGAAATGTTTTGTGGGTGGGGATCGAACCCACAACTCTTGGATCAGTAGTCGAGAGCACTAACCACTGAGCCATCGAGTCAGTGAAATCGTAATAATCGATCGACCAATCAAAATGTTTCGTATGGTCGCTTTCAAAGAGCGGCATAGAATGTCAATACTGGTGTCGATTCGGTTTTCACGATTAAATTTATTTGATAGGACTAAACTTAATTTAAACATCCTATCCTTGTCTTTTCAATACAGAGAGAAAAAGACAAAACACATAAATTAAGTTTAGTTAATAAAAAAAATATTGTGATACTGCCTTTTATATTTTACCTTTAAAATACAGACTGTAATAATAATAATCCAATTTATGTTTAGTTTAGTTCTGTCAAATAAGTTTTATCGTAACCACCGAATCGACACCACTGTATGTAATACTATTTAATATAATGTGTTATAGTATTTCTTCAAGACAACTTTGTTGACAGGTGTCCCCCAACCCGCCAGTGTCGGCGTCCCCTCACACGCGGTCCTCATTCACCTCGCGTTCCTCACAAGAGCGCAATGGCGACCTCTACCCTCACCGCCGCGACGAAGAAGAAAAGCTGCTGAAGTCACCCTAACAGCACGAAAGTGTGGTCGTGGTGGTGACAGATGTCAGTGAGTTATAGATTAATGTTAAGATATTAGACAGAAATCGTAATTAAATGTCACAAGTGACTAAGTGACATAAAGGGACTTTACAGGTCTTAGTTGAACCTTAATGTCACAAGTAAGTAACCAAGTAAAAGAAAGGCACTCTAGCTACACTTTCACTTTAAAGGTCTTAAGTTCAACGTAACCAAGTGAAACAGACACTTTAGATGTTTTAGTTCAACCGTAATGTCAAAAGTAAGCCAGTGAAAGAGACACTTTAGAGGTCTTAGTTCAACCGTAATTTCACACGTAACCCAGTGAAGTAACGGCACTCTAGGTAGACATTCACTTTAAAGGTCTTAAGTTCAACCGTAACATCACACGTAACCAAGTGAAACAGACACTTTAGATGTTTTAGTTCAACCGTAATGTCAAAAGTAAGCCAGTGAAAGAGACACTAGATTTATTATCTTGCTACACGCCTGGGTTCGCTGTAAGTGTGGCAGGCAATTGATTGTATAAAATAAATAAATAAATAGATGTTTTAGTTCAACCGTAATTTCACACGTAACCAAGTGAAAGAGAAGCACTTTAAGACTTTCACTTTGCAAGGATTATTTCAACCGTAATGTCGCCAGTAGCCAACTAAAATACACTTTAAGGGATTTAGTTCAACCGTCATGTCAAAAGTAAGCCAGTGAAAGAGACACTAGATTTACTATCTTGCTACACGCCTGGGTTCGCTGTAAGTGTGGCAGGCAATTGATTGTATAAAATAAATAAATAAATAAATAGATGTTTTAGTTCAACCGTAATTTCACACGTAACCAAGTGAAAGAGAGGCACTATAAGACTTTTGCTTTACGGGGGTTATTTCAACCGTAATGTCGCCAGTAACCAAGTGAAATGCACTTTAAGGGTTTTAGTTCAACGGTCATGTCAAAAGTAAGCCAGTGAAAGAGACACTTTAGATGTCTTAGTTCAACCGTAATTTCACACGTAACCAAGTGAAAGAGAAGCACTTTAAGACTTTCACTTTACACAGGTTATTTAAACGGTAATATCGCCAGTAACCAAGTGAAATGCACTTTAAGAGTTTTAGTTCAACCGTAATTTCACACGTAACCAAGTGAAAGAGAGGCACTTCAAAGACTTTCACTTTACGGGGGTTATTTCAACCGTAATGTCAAAAGTAAGCCAGTGAAAGAGACACTTTAGATGTCTTAGTTCAACCGTAATTTCACACGTAACCAAGTGAAAGACAGGCACTTTAAGACTTTCACTTTACAGGGGTTATTTCAACCGTAATGTCAAAAGTAACCAACTGAAAGAAAGGCATTTTAAAGGTTTTAATACAACCGTAATGCCGCAAGTAACCAAGTGAAATAAGGCACTTTAGAGGTATTAGTTCCACCGTAATGTCGCAAGAACAAGGATACCAGTGAGCTATACATATAAAAGACGAATTATAGTGAAATTTCACTTGTAACCAATGAAAATAGAGGCTATTTTTAAAAATTCTTGAGAGGTCTTAGTTGAAGTATCAAATAATTGTAACAAAAGGATAAATTAATGTGCGTCCTATAATGTGACCCCAGTAGGCCCTGTATTAACGTCTAATTAAATAGATATTGGTGTCGATTCGGTTTCCACAATTAAACTTATTTGACAGAACTAAACTTAAGTGTTTTGTCTTTTTTCTCTCTGTATCGAAAAGACAAGGATAGGACGCTTTAGTTAAGTTTAATCCTGTGAGATAAGTTTAATCGTAAACACCGAATCGACACCATTAAATACCGAAAATAGTTCTAGAGATTGTAATTTAAAATTATGTAGTTCCTATGTTTTTATTTAAATGGTTTTTTTTTTGTATATTCTAAGACTGTTTATTAGCAATACGTAGATTTAGAAACCTGCCCTCGTAATAAAGAATGCCGCAAATTATATGGAGTTTTAGTATAATTTGCGGCTTTCTTTCTCATTCTATTCTTTCTTCTTCTTCTTTCTGAGGGTAAAAATGTACTTAACTATCGTATACAGGGTGCCAGAATATATTTTGTTAAAACTGATCTGTAGCAGGGCATGTGTGCTAAATTTTCAACTGTTTACATGGTGCAACAAAGTAGAGGTAGAACCCATTGTCTGTGGTTTCTGATTATTATAATATAATGTAATGACCAACTTAACACCTATACTCAATTTAAAAAAAAAACTATATTTTTCGTGAAATTGCCATACTCAAAAGATTTTGCGATTGAACTATTGGTCTAAGAAACCTGTCTAATATTGAGCAAGAGCTAACTAGTACTATGGCTCTATAGTACACCCTGTATATAGATCTATCGTTTTTCCATATCAATGACTTTCTCTAAGGAATCTGAAGTATGGTTGGATCAACAAAAAATACGTATTCTCTTCATACAAAGTTAGTTATACAGGGTGTTAAAAAAAGTGCGTTTGAAATTTTAAGGGGTTAGGGGGTTTTCAATATTTTTCCTGGGTTCTATACTTGATTCTGAGTAACCCCTTAAAATTTCAAACGCACTTTTTTTAACACCCTGTATTTTTAAAGCACTGATTTTAATACATAATATCATAGTTAAGGTTCCTTGAAGAAAGATGAACATCAACAGTCACATCCTTAATAGTTGTCACAAAAAGTCGCCTCCCAGAGAAACTTATGATTCAAATTTGTTAATGAACGAGCCGTTTATAATGAAACTCTTTACACATAGGCAAAACGTACTGTATTTTATCATAATTCTACACATACCAGGCATACACGAATGCAGTATTGTGTTCCGAGGGTACGCCCTGACAGCAACCGTTCACTCTGACAACAGGATAGCATAGTAGGACAGTAAGTGACGGATGTGGCGCGAATGATTTTGAACCTTGTACTGCGTTATGAATAAGGTTCAAAATCATTCGCGTGAAATCTATCACTTACTATGTTCTTAATTTGTACGGCAGATTACTTATTTAAATTTGATAATCTGTTATGAACATGTTTGGTTGCTTCAACTTTTTGCCGCTTCATATATTCAAAATATTTTTTTCCTAGCTAGCATTATCCCAGATTAAACCAGATTTCATCGCGTCAGTGTGTAAGAGAAGATAGAAAACGGTTGCTGTCAGAGTGCACCCTCGGAACGCAGCCCAGAACTTTCGATGAGTTCATGTTTTGACGATTGTGTAAATCCGGTGTAACGACCCTGTTCAATCTGTACCCTGTTCTATATTTTGCTTATTTCCAGTTCCATTTTATTTATTATTCATGTTGTAATTCATTTATTTCTAAAATCATTTTTGTGCGCGTAAAAATCATTGTTTAGTTAATATAATTTATAAATTTTCCTAAGGCCCATTGTCCTAAAAAAAGAACCAAATTATTAGAAATTAGAATCTCTTATTCAATATCGATTTAATATTGAAATAGATACTTATAAATCTCATTTATTTCTACTACTCATGGATCTTATTTGAGCACTAAATCTAGTAGCAATTTAAAGGTCCTATGAATAGTACGTTGGGATTATTTATATTTAACACTTTAGTCGTGGATTGATATGTTTATTGTTTAAGGTCAGATCTGAAAACATTGTGTGAGTCAGCACCCCCTAAATGTTCTGATGATCGGGTAAAGCTGGAAGCATGAATCTCGAAATTGTGCTGAGTGTAACTCTATGGGGCTCTATTATTGGCTCGGAAAAGTACTTAAATTAAAATCACTAGTCTATTTCGAAAATACATACTCATTTTGTCAACGAATGTAGGTACCTAATTAGTTAATTTTTAATTTGTTCTTTTTAAAGTACATTTTATTCTGTCTGTTTTTTTTTCTGTTGTTATTTTTAAAATTGAAACAATGGTGCATGAATCTCGTACATCTGAATTCGTAAGTTTTAGTTTTATATTACCTATTATTTGTTAAGTTTTATGTTTTAATCATGCAAGTACAATACTTGCAATAATATGATGAAAAATTGTAATATTTTGAAAAAGATCATATTAAGGTCTATTCACACATGTCAGAGCCGTACCCGGAATGTTGACGAGCCGTGATCCGTCAGGGGCTCAAAAAATATATCGGAGTGCATATTTTGAATGACGCGACGTCGTCCACATAAGTCCGTTTCAGGACTCGCGCTGGAACCTGATACGGCCCTACGGCTCGTTCACGTTCCGGGCACGGCCCTGGTATGTGTAAATAGACTTTTATGTAGTGGAGAATATTTCTAAGAAATAGAAAAATATGACGTGTGTTAAAAATATTTTACATCTTGTTAGTCATAAATAGGCCTAGAACTGTACTTAATAGTTAAATGGAAGTTAATGAAGAATCGTAAATAAATATAAAAATATAAATAATTAATACAATGACAATAAAAATCATGTATTATTTAATTTAAAGGAAAGATACTTTCATCCCCTCTCTTTAGTATTAATATCAATTCAATTGTAAAATATGTGAAACTTGTTGCGTGATAAATGATGTTTTTGTGGTGCATTATATCAAAAAAAGTGTGCAAGTATTTTAATAATCGAGTATTTTAAGGTAAAAGGGGTATAAAGACAAAACATGTTAATTCTGAGACGCTAAAAAACCAAAAATGTCAAGTATCGTTTCACAGGTGTAAAAATAAGTTATGTGAACCAGCAATTCGGGCTTTTGCTTTAAAAACTCAATTTCTACTACAATTGTTCTTCGAGTTATCCAAAATCTCAAAAAAATTTACTCCATAGAAAATTGGCCAATCAAGTAATTTTAACAGTCTTAGAGCAAAAATTTATACCCTTTTAGGAAAGTTGCTCGGTTTCTTGAGTTTCAAAATATGTATTACCAATTTTTTTTAACGTATATTTTCATTTTTTATATACCTACTACAGTAGTTCCCAAATAGTAAAGTTTTGATTATTGTGTTGTCAATCCTCAATTCTGACTGTATAAGAAAACTGAATAGCAATTATGAAAATAAATATGAACAAGCCTGAACAAATATCAACAAAATATCATTGTCGTTCCTATATTTTTTAATGGCGGATATTATTTTAGATCAAATGTGTTTGTTCTTCTTACCACTTTTTAAGTAAGAGTCAAAAATTTTTGAACTTTCCATACAAATCTATCGGAGGATTTACCGTTTTTGAATGGAAGTCTAAAAGCTTTTGTCGGTCACATACGGCATTAAAAAACATATTGTGTAATGAAACTTTAGCTGTAGATATATTAGCAAAGTATTACGTTGAATGTTTTCTATTAAAATTACATTTAATTGTATATTATACAGCATTTTAAAAAACTGAGTTTGAATTTTTTTCGGAATTTTTCCCGTATTCTATACTCGATTCTGAGTAACCTCTTAAAATTTCAAACGCACTTTTTTAAGATCATGTATTATAACAACCAGTGATCGGAACAGGTAGACTGTATTTACCTAAACTTCGAGGAACAGAGCGGAGACTTCTTTATGTCAATATTTTTTTCCACATCATTTGTGCCGGGCTTCCGGACATCACATAAGTAGATTAGGAATTAATGTTATTTGTAGTAAATAGCTTGCCGCCTGCGACTTCGCCTGCGTGGAATTCGATTATATTGCGTTTTCATAAAATAAAAATATTATTAATAACTCGGTTTCTATGCGACGTGTCAAGATAAAAAATGCACCAGATTTTAAGTATATTTACAGCAATACACTGTAAAAACCGCATACAATTTCGCGCAGTAGATTTTGCCAAAGCCCGGGACAGTTGCCCCGGAAAAAATGTTGTAAGGAAGTCTCCGAAAGATGTCTCTGTTCTCTGGCGAAGTGTAGGTAAATACAGTCTACCTAATTCGATCACTGATAATAAATGATGATTTAGATGTAAGAATAATAATGAGATTGTTTTAATTATATTGTAACTTATACGAAATATATTTAATATGCGCTTGGCATAGATAACTTGTTTCATTCGCAAACTAAAACTACTTATTGACTTCATACTTACAAGTATATAAAGTCACCAAATCTGGCCGTGAATTCCTGTGGATTTCCTTTTTTGATTTTATTAAATCATACAATGGGGAAGGCGGCGCAAAGCTCTCAATAGATGGCGCTACTTTGGTTTGAGACAACTCGTTGCCTGCATTAAATGGCTTATTAAAAATGTAAATGATTAATTGACTAATATCAAATAAAACTGAATAATTGAACACAGTTTGTCCACGTCTGTCTAGTAAAACCAAATATGAAGAACACGATGTCACAAGTGCGTCACAAACTCGTGTCAGTGACCCCAGCAAGCACTTTTTTCCTGGGGCTCCTAGGAGAATCCTACCTATCTCAAATTTTAGAGCATAATTACAGCAATCATCATGCCAAGGGAAAAAATTGCAGCAACCATACTTTTCGAGATACGAGCTCCTAAAGGTGTGCTTGCTGGATGGCATGCCATCCAGCAAGCACAACTGGTGCACAAAAACTACAAAGAGTTGGGAAAAAATTTTGATGCACAGATTTAGAGCATCATAAAGTGAGTCGGACTGCAAAGTTTCATGAATGTCATGTCTATAGTTTTCTCGCTAGAACGCAAAACCTGCTTCACGTTCTTTTCACGAATCTTTCTAGCAGTCACATCAGATCTCAGCAATTACAGCATCTTGGTTCAAAATTTTTATGCTAGGATTTAGAGCAACACTAAAAACCTATGCTGAATTATTTTTGAATCCCAGAAATCTGTACTTTTTGTGCTACGAGCCAATGTTTTTTCCTTGCTGGGTGGACATGACAAAAGTGAAAAAGCTGTATAGCTTTGAAACTAATACGAATACAAGACTGGTTCTTATGCTCAGATTTAGAGCAAAATTACAGCATTCTGCTCAAAAAAAACTAGAATCCCAAACGTTATCGTTACAGCGGAAGACGCTAAAAACTGATTTTTCCCGCCAATTTTTTGAATAATTACGGCGAGTCGCGGCAGATTGCGATGTTGCCGCTCTTATTTTTTTTAGTTCAAGCAATAACTGACTTTGTGTTGTGAATATAAGGTACATTTCAGTTTCAATCTATCGATTGTCACTTACATTGATATAGACTAGAAACGAGGGCGATTTTATATATATCTATGGGCCTTGTGCCTGAAATAAACTGATAGATAATAATAACTGGGACAAATCACACACGGTCATCTAGCCCCAAACTAGGATTCCCTGTATCTTGGGAACCAGAGACTGATATACATGTCTATTGTCCTTTTTTTTCTTTTTGCTATCATTTCTTATTGTGTTTCTGTAAACTTATGTATAGAATGTTTCTATTTCTTTTTTCTGTATCCGATGGAAGACACTAGTTCTCCCGACACAGGGAATCCTAGTGGGAGAACTAGAGCGGCACAAAATATGTATCTAATGTTAAGAAACAAATAAAGAATTATTATTATTATACACATATACTTTTAAATACATACATATATATGGATATAATACACCCAGACTCAGAGCAAACAATTCTGCTCATCACAGAAAAGTTTGCCCTGTGTGGGGATCGAACCCACGACTCTCGGATCAGAGGTCAGGATCGCTAACCACTTAGCCACCGAGTCAGTCAAAATAAATAAATACATGTAAATCATACGATAGCGGAATACCTATAATACGGAACGCTTGTGATTCATCATTGCGTTTTGCTGGTGGTGGCGGCGGCGCGGCGGCATCGTTCCGATTTCAGCCATGCTCCAATATTTGTATATAGCACAGTACAAAAACAAAACGCAAAGCGCCCTACATCCTCACATTCGACCAACACATTAGTCATATAACATATTATATTCATATACCGTACTAAATCATATAAATTCAACTGAATAAAAAGCGGTCAAGTGCGTGTCGGGCCACGCGCAGTGTAGGGTTCCGTGTAAGTTTTTTAACTTAGTTCTAAAATATATATTTTTTAATATCTTTATTTTTACTAGTATAAAGGTTAAAGAATTGATGACATATTAACTGAATATAGAGTTGATTTGGCATGGTACTTTTTCACACACAATTTAATTATTATGTAAATAAAAAGATTCTACATGGTGGGATTAGATTAGGTGGGATGATTAGACGTGGGAGAGCCATGCTTCGGCACGAATGGGCCGGCTTGACCGGAGTGATACCACGGCCTCACAGAAAACCGGCGTGAAGTAACGTTTGTTGTGTTTCGCCGAGTGAGTGAGGGTACCGGAGGCCCAACCCCCCCCCCTCCCCCTCCCCATTCCCCCATCCCCCATCCCATTTCAAAGGTTGGCAACGCACTTGTGACTCCTCCGGTGTTGCGGGTGTCCATGGGCGGCGGTAATCGCTTACCATCAGGTGATCCGTCTGCTCGTTTGCCACCTATCACATAAAAAAAAAAAAACATATTTTGATGCGTAACACAGATTATTAAACAAAATGTGAATGCCCTAAATGTGTTTAATTTGTGACACTGATCCCTGAAGTCTAAACAACGATAGCCGACATCAATGAGACCCTTCCTCTTACTTTTAGGCTTTTCAAGAGTTAGTACTCAGTGACGTCGTGACATGTCTTTTAAGCTATAAAATATAAAGATATAATAGATGCTGTCAACTAAAATGGCAGTACGTCGTCCGGCTCGATACAATTTTAATACCAATTCCTGTCATATTAAAACCTTACGTATTGTAAGATCACCAACAACTTCCATTTATATTTGTCGCGCTTGTTTCTTGTCTATCAATGTAAATGACAATCGATAGTTTGAAACTCAAATGTACCTTATATTCACAGCACAAAGTCAGTTATTGCTTGAACTAGAAAAAAATAAGAGCGGCAACATCGCAATCTGCCGCGAGTCGCCGTAATTATTCAAAAAATTGGCGGGAAAAATCAGTTTTTAGCGTCTACCGCTGTAACTATAACGTTTGGGATTCTAGTTTTTTTTAGCAGAATGCTGTAATTTTGCTCTAAATCTGAGCATAAGAACCAGTCTTGTATTCGTATTAGTTTCAAAGCTATACAGCTTTTTCACTTTTGTCATGTCCACCCAGCAAGGAAAAAACATTGGCTCGTAGCACAAAAAGTACTGATTTTTGGGATTCAAAAATAATTCAGCATAGGTTTTTAGTGTTGCTCTAAATCCTGGCATAAAAATTTTGAACCAAGATGCTGTAATTGCTGAGATCTGATGTGACTGCTAGAAAGATTCGTGAAAAGAACGTGAAGCAGGTTTTGCGTTCTAGCGAGAAAACTATAGACATGACATTCATGAAACTTTGCAGTCCGACTCACTTTATGATGCTCTAAATCTGTGCATCAAAATTTTTTCCCAACTCTTTGTAGTTTTTGTGCACCAGTTGTGCTTGCTGGATGGCATGCCATCCAGCAAGCACACCTTTAGGAGCTCGTATCTCGAAAAGTATGGTTGCTGCAATTTTTTCCCTTGGCATGATGATTGCTGTAATTATGCTCTAAAATTTGAGATAGGTAGGATTCTCCTAGGAGCCCCAGGAAAAAAGTGCTTGCTGGGGTCACTGACACCACAAACTCTAGTGGCGCCACCTAGTTTTAAGTTTGGCAGCCGCCTATCCCATTAGTTCGTCTAAGGTTGTGACGTCACATGCCACTAACGCGAACAATTTATAACAAATATTTTTTGTCGACCTGGTAAAGGTTGCAGGAAGCCGCTGGATGCGAGCCGCACAGGACCGGTCGGTGTGGAAATCCTTGGGGGAGGCCTTTGTCCAGCAGTGGACGTCTTTCGGCTGATAGATAGATAGATAGATTTTTTGTCAGTAGTTGATTACGACCCTCTAATCCTGGCCATTACACCAATGAGTTTTTCGAAACTTTTCATACAGATTGCTTTAACGGTAAAGGAAAACATCGTTAGGAAACCTGTAGGGGAGCGAGGGGTAATGAGAGCCAGCGGGTAATTGGAGAGGTATGAATTTTAGCATAAATACAACTCGTATTCACTCGTGCGCCACTCGGAAGGATTCTGATAACATTGACTAGGTTTGCTTCCCTCGAAGCTCCCTCCATTGAGTCGACAGCGCAACGCATGTCGTCGCTGGAGACGGTTTTCGGTTTTTCGCTCCGCGCTTATAATAATTCACGACTTTCCAAACCCCAAGTAAGTATCAAAATATATGTTTATTACAATTAGTGTATATTAACCTTATGGCCAGATCTATCTTATTTTATGTTTCGGCATTGAAAATGTGATAGGAAGCTAGGTAACTTTGTTTTTGTTTTAAATCTAAGATGGTGGTCGCTGGGTAATAGGAGCCTACTTGGCTCTCATTGCTCACTACCCCATCATATCTCTGATAACCCCATATATCTAACACGCTTTAGCCAACACATTCTTGCTTGAATCTATTTTTCAGATGTCAAGGAATAGGAACCGCACGACTACGAAAGAAAGAATTGTGGTATCGTTCAGACAGAAGGGAATGCGGGAATTGGGCACATCAAGAATGTTCTAGTTCTGATGATCCAGCCCCATAAGTTTTGCCTTATGTTTGAACCCTTAATGTTAATTGTTATACTGTTACTTTTTTGATTAATTCATATTTGAGACTGAATGGCGCCCATTAAACATATGGGATTTATATAGGCTCTCATTTTCCGCAATGATGGCGGGTAATGAGAGCGATTCTGTTTTTTTGAAAAAAAGTTTAATATCGGACAAATGCCTAGTTATAAAACATTCTAACTTTGATTATTTTGTAGTCAGATAAGCAAGTTTCATGTTTCTGATTAAATATAAGTTTTATTGACGATTTCCCTTAGTAGGACCCCATCCCCCCATCTCCCCTACATCTGATAACTATTGTAGATGTGTATGATGGTCGCGTTGCACGTGTGTAGGTGTAAATCTAACCGATCCTACACTTAACCGCGAATGATGCGAATGGTGCTATAAACATGGATTAATACTAGATTACTGCAGTCTATCCTTTGTAATAGTATGGTTTAATTGTGCCACACGATAAGAAGAATAAAATTTCAAATACCTAACGTACCTACTGGACACACAATCGTAATTACCATGTCTCGTGTCTCAAAGGAAAGTTCGCCACACACACGCACGCACGCACGCACACGCACGCACGCACACGCGCGCATGCACGCACACACACACACACACACACACAACGATACAACGAATAAAACAAAAAAGCTGTCAAGGTAAGTGTACTTATTATTTATTTCATTAATTTTACTCATAAATACAATATGAAAAAATCTTATAACTATTTAATCACAAGGCCCAAGACCGTAGCCACAAAGCCACGCAAATGAAAGCTTTTAGGGCTGCATAAAGCAGTGGATTGCTGAGTTTAAAAAAGGGAAGAAGGCGCGTGGCTCGTTTCCGTATTGATTATATCAAGGAATATCCTATACTGGATGATGTTCTCTTTGGTTTGCATATCCTTGAAGACTGTCACCATCGTACGCGTACGTATTGGGGGGGGGGGGGGGTTGAGGTTGCTTTTAGAGGGGCAGAGATATTGTCCATATTGTAAGAAAATTCAATTCAAATACTCTTTATTATCATACAAGAAGCACATACAAAAACAACAAAAGAAAGAGAAACAAGTAGACAATGGGCGGTCTTATCGCTAAAAGCGATAAAATATTTTACTAAGTGCTAGTAGTGCCAAGTAGTAGGATCACGATCAGAAATAAAAGATACCTTTCTTTCTTCTCATCCCATCCCATCCCATCCCAACAGGACATTAGCGAAGCTTGAGCTTTGGGCCTTACAATTTTTAATTTTATGTCTTATTATTAGGGTATACATAAATATAAAGTCTAACAAAATAAGCTGAAACTTGATCTCGCGAGACTGCTCATGAAACTGAACAACTTTCGCTAAAATACTCATTTTGAAAAATAAAAATTATAAACTACTAAAATTATAATTAGTTGGCAGACCAGCGGATAGACTTGATAGAAATTTTTTTTTTCGCAAATTTACTATGGGTTTATTGGGAAAAGTTGTTCAGTTGTTTTAGTAAAGCACCAGTTTAAATAGTCTCAGGTTCAGGTGATTTTGTTAGACCTTATAAAGATAGACTAGACGATTACAATATTAATACAAAGTTGAATTAACATATTTATGTTTAATTAGTTATTTAGTTTCGCACACACACATTACAATGTGGTAAGTACTTATTATTATTACCAACGTTATACAATTACAATATTACAATTGAATAAATACCGTAAGTAATATTTAATATGTTTATTACTGTGCAATGATATACATAAGATTTTTTATAAATTCGAAAGTACAAAAAAATATATTTTAATAATTTGATTTTTCTCTGATTGTCATACCCAAATTTTAAAATCAAATTAGAACGTCAATGCCCAGTTAAAAAATCCGTAGAACATGTAACTTAAAAAACAGAACAGTATCTTTTTAAGTATTTTTAAGAATTCATACCAAAGTTTTATTACAGCTCAGCTGTTTCGTTACGTTCATAAGATTCACCAGCATATTATAATAAGTATTTCTGAAATAACTGAAAAATCGCTTCCACTTGTAGAACTAACCATCGTCCCCCAAGGAAAGCAATGGGGAAGAAAACTGACAAAGCTCGCCGATAGAGGCGCTGATATCGCTTGACTCATACTAACTGTCAAAACGTATAGAAAATATGTTTACGTGAAGTAAACATAAGATTATTAAAAAATGCCGCGTTGTGTGGCGATTGGTTGCAATAATAATGGAAATCATTAATTTCCTAAAGATTCTCGGATGAAGAATACGTGGGAAAAGTTACGTTTTCAATTATGTACTTTTCAACTTCGCCTTTAATTGAGGAACAGTCCAAGTCGCATACATTTTCCATTTAACAATTTTACAAAAAAAAATATATAACACCTCGATAATAAAAAACGCGGAACTAATTGAAAGTTGTTATGAGTCAAGCGTCCGTAGCGCCATCTGCAAATAGCTTTGCGTTTTCTTCCCTATATAATTATTGGACTCCTCTTTCATACAATGGATGAGTAATTTCGCAAACTTTGTAAGAGAAGTCAGTACAAAATAGTCAATTCAATATCCTTGGAGAAAATTGTTCAGTTTCATGTCATGAGTAACAATTCTGATTAATTTGATAACAAAAATATTTGCCGGTGATAGAATTTATAATTAAGGAATATATTTTGAAGCAAATATATATTTTGGTGACAGAATATATTGTTGCCAAAAGTGTCATTTTTAGGTATTTCAGAAGGATCCTGTACAGGTGAAATTTTATTCCTTTCGTTCCCGTTATTTTACAAACTGAAAACGTGTTTCTTGAGAAAAGTTGTTCAGTTCCACGAGTGGAAACCACAGGTAATGCGAACGAAACGAATCTTGTATGTGATCGTCACAATCTGTGTTAAATAGCCAAATCATAATAATTATGACAAATCGTCGTTGAAGAATAATTATTTATTGAAGAATGACCACGCTGAATACGTTAAAAACAACCGACTTCAATCGCAACAACGCCAATTTTGCTATGTTTTTGTTGATTTTCTCAAAAACTGCTGAATCGATTTCGAGAAAAAACGTTAAACATAAAAAGAATTTTCAAAATCGGTTCAGGCGTTGTCAAGTAATCGGTGAACATACATAAAAAAAAGAATTGAGAACCTCCTCCTTTTTTTGAAGTCGGTTAATAATTAAAAAAGATATAACAATCTTTCGGATGTTGTTATCTTCCATTAAATGGTCACTGGATTATAGTTAACCTGATTGTTAGATTTGACTGTTAAATATAACCTTTTTTTTCTATATTAGGATCAAGGCACGAATTTTAATGACAACCAACTTAGCTTTTTGAAATGGAAAAGCTCAAATTTACGAAGTTTAAGCCTCTTTCATATTTTTTTATAAAACACTGTTAATAAAATAAACTAGAGTAAAAAATGATATAATCGCGCTTACGCCTCGCGAAAATTATAGCTGAGAGATATGTTTACAATATACAGGGTGTAACAAAATTGGTGTAGGACTCGTTATCCGGGGAAAAAAATTTTGGACTCTCCATACAAATCGATCATCTGACCAAAATCGTTTTTGCTATTTGATTAGAATAAAGTCATAGAACAAAAATTGTTCAGTACGATCAGTAGAATCCCCAGTTAACGGGTCCTACACCAATTTTGTTACACCCTGCATATGCCTGTCCAATACAAGTTCCGACGAACTATTAGCTTTTACTTTCAAATAAGCTAAACCTGAAGATAATTTTCATTTATAGCAACACCAATAGTGACAAAAATCTAGAAAAATTAAAACACCTATACCTCGTAAAAATCCTCATTGTAATAGAATGCAACTAAATATAAATTAAAAAAAAAATATTAATCAAATAAGCCTTTTCCCGAATCATGTAAACAGCATGTAAGATTTTTATTTAAAAAAAAATTGTTGGAGGCAGTTTCTTTTGGACCAGACATTTCTTCTCTCTCCGCTAACACTTCCCGAAACGTTGGATATACGAGTTCCAAGTGGTAGGAACTTCGTATTAAGTACACAAAAAAAATGACCTTTCAAAATGTAAATTGCGGTTTTTAAAATTCGTGTCTCGCCCTAGTCTACGGTATCGTCTGGATAGTATGTGTGCGCCGGCCACGCCGGGAGGGGTTCGCGCTATGGCGGCGTCATGCTGCCGCCATATTCAGGGGATGCCCCACGACCTATGAAAAGGACAACAATAAGGTATTTCAAATCAGATATAAAATCATGGAATAAAATAAAGCAAAGGTCAATAAAATAACACATCAATTGTCCTGTGAAATGTGCATTATATCCTAGCTATACGTCATTGGCCCCAAAAGATAGACTTAAGTCTAATCTCTTGGTACAATAAACAAGTTTTGTTTTTTGTTACGCCTAAGGGTTATATGTACATAAATTATACTTGTGGTTATAGAGTGCAATAATCCAATTGTTAGGACGTTCGTTAGAGTGCGGAACACGATAATGCACTCCAGGATCCTTATAATAAAGGCCGGGGAGAAGGCTACAAAATAGTTTTGAAGATCGAGAGAAAAATGTGGTCTGGATAGAGATCTGTTATGAGATCGACGGGAGGCTCCTTGCTCAACAGAGGGAATGTGAAGACTACAAAAATACGATAATAGGATTTGGCCTTCGTGTGTGGAGAGAGACTTAAGAGACTCATGCCCCATAAGTGGGGACATATGGGTTGTTAACTTGTTAAGATAAGATAAGATAAGATAAGATAATCTTTATTGTAAAACTGTGTACAGAAGATGTTACATAGAATATTCAGTTTCAACAGATTGCCCATTTCGGACGTACAACATTCAAATAACATTTATAAATTACCAAAATATTCATTTAAATTGTAAAAACATTTCTTTATAAGCCACTCTTTAAGTTGATTTTTAAATTGTACACCATGAAGTGATTTAATAAAATTAGGTAATTTATTATATATTCTAATTCCGTTTACAAAACAACTCTTTTTATATATATCAGTATTCGCTACCACAGAACACAAATTATATTTATATTGAGACCGTAGGTGTTTGTTCCTTTCATCCTTTTTATTGAAGTACTCACTATTATTTCTCATAAATAAACAAATTTCTAGTATATAAATACACGTCAATGTTAGAAATTTCTGCTCTACAAATATCATTCTTAGTGTTTCTGTATTATGCATGTTAAATATAATTCGAAGACATCTTTTTTGTAGCACAAAGGTAGACTGGACATTCACAGAGTTTCCCCAAAATATTATTCCGTATGTCAACAAGGAATAGACATAACCATAATATGCACTTTTGGCAGCGTCTACAGAAGTCACATTACTTAAAATTGACAGCATATAGCAGTAACTTGATAATCTTTTATTAATTATTTCTATATGTCCTTTCCAATTAAAATAACTGTCTAATGTTATACCTAAAAATTTAATTTCTTTAGCAACTTCCACTGTTTTATCGTCAATTACAATTTTAAGTTGTAGCGGTAAACGTTTATAATTTCGAAATTCTACAATCTTTGTCTTTTCTAGATTTACATTTAAGTTTATGGATGCCAACCATTTCATTACAGTATTAATTGTGGTATAGATTTCAGTAATAAATTCAGAATTGTTAAAATCATTTTTAGGAATAAATATAGTGGCATCGTCAGCGAACATTACGCACAAGTGGTTGATAATTAAGGGCAACTCATTAACGTAAATGAGGAACAACAATGGCCCCAGGATACTACCCTGAGGGACGCCAAGGATAATTCTTTGATAATTAGAGTAAATTTTTTCAATAGTTTTTGTCGTTTTGTTGTATTTGTCGATAACTGTTGCTTGAACTCTACCAGTGAGATAAGTTTCAAAAAGTTTTAATGCGTTTCCACGGATGCCAATATTTTCTAATTGATTTAGCAATGTCTTGTGTAATACACAGTCAAAAGCTTTGGATAAATCCAAAAATAATCCAATACAAGTTCTTTTATTTTCTATTTCGGACCAAATCGATTTTAAAACTTTGAAGATAGCTGAAGTAGTGTTTTTGTTTTTCTGAAATCCAAATTGGTTAGAGTTTAAAATATTGTTCATGTTAAGGAATGATATCATCCTATTGTATATAATTTTTTCAAATATTTTTGAGAAGTTTGACAGTAATGCTATGGGTCTATAATTATTTATGTCACTTTTTGATCCTTTTTTAAAGATTGGCTTAATTAATCCAATTTTTAAATCATCCGGGAAAACGCCAGTTTCGAGAGTCAAATTTATTATATGGGTTAGAGGTTCTGCTATGTAATTTATGCTTTGTTTTATTATATTCATCGGTAAATCATCATGTCCTGTGCTTTTTTTATTTTTTAACCCTTTGACAACTCTTTTTAATTCGGAAACCGTAACTGGGGTAATAAACATGCTGTTCATGTTGGCTTGTGTAACAGGTCTATATGTATTGTGGCTCTTACTGCGTAAATGGTTGTTAGAATTAATGAAATAGTCATTTAGTGTATTTGCTATCTCTAACGGTTCCACTATATCGAGATCATATTTTTTTATATGTTCTATTGTTTCCTTGATGGTATTAGTTTTTGAAGTATTTTCTTTTATGACACTCCAAGTTGCCTTACTTTTGTTAGAACTCTGGTTTATATATTTAATATTAGTCAACCTTTTAGATTGTTTGGTTACTGTTTTCATAATTTTACAATAGCATTTATACCTTTTTTCAGCAGAAGCACAGTTACTGTTTCGTGTTTGTAAATACAGTTGTCTTTTGTTTTTACTTGCTACAGCTATACCTTTCGTTTTCCATTTTAAGTTTTTTTTATAGGTTATCTTAATCTTTTTTATTGGTACACACAGGTTATAGATCAAGCTAAATATTTCTATAAATATATTGTATGCCTTATTTGCATCAATTTCTTTGTACACATCTGCAAAATTTATTTGTGTTAGATAATTTAAAAATATTTCAAAATTTTGATCGGAGTATCTCTTAAAAGTATACCAGTATTGTTCAGTGTAGCTCAGGCTACATGGAAGAGATATAATTTGACATGTGTGATCGGATAAGCCAATGTCTAGTACTTCAATTTTATATTGTTTAATATTTGTCAGTATGTTATCTATGCACGTTTGAGAATGTGATGTAATTCTAGTAGGCACCATTACTGTTGGATATATTTTAAACGATCTGCACATATTTAAAAATAATTCACTTTTACTTGTCTTTTCTAGTATGTCAACATTAAAATCACCTGCAATAATTATTTTTTTGAAATTATTTCTATGTCTTGTAACTAGTTTGCGAAGTAAACATTCGAAGTTTACTAAAAATGTATCTAAATTACTATTTGGTGTTCTATACATTGTTACTATTACACATTTCAAATTGCTTATTTCGATGCCACAACATTCAAAATGGCTTTCTATTGACATATCCGATATCCACGGCAGCGGTCGGCATTCTATAGAGTCTTTGACGTAGATTGCAACACCGCCTCGGTTTTTCACTTTTCTACAATAGTGCACAGATTTTTTATATCCCTGAATTTGCAGTATATCTACATGTTCCTCTTTTAAAAATGTTTCGCTGAAACAACACACATCAATCTTATGTTCATTAGTAAAAATTTCTAACTGTTCTAGCTTTGATTTTATACTCTGTACATTTAAATGCAATATGCTCAACCTATTTCCACTGTAAGTGTCAGAGGAGCTCGATACTCTTAACACATGATTATGAGATTCGTTAGATGTGATTACATTAGGCAATAATGATTCTGAATTTTTATTCACGAAAAAATGTTTTACGTTCTATATCACTTTGTTTATGCATAATGGCTCTCCAAATTGATCTACAAGTGTCAAGCTTATGAATGTTATACATATTGAGATAAAAAAACACTTCAAAGCTGTCCCAATTTGAAGAACCACTACAAATCAAATTGTCACTTATGAAAACATTTGTATTTTTTAAGAGATTTGCAAAAACCGATAGTTCAGGGTTATGATTATTCTTACTACATAGTATAATTATATAGTCTCTATCAGTAAAGTCACTGCAGTCGTTGCCACACGTTTCTAGGACATTTTCTAGACTTGCATAAGGTTTTAGCATAGCAGTTACTCTGAAGCGGTCTCCAAGTAACCGCTGAAGTATTTTCCTTAGGACTCTGCCATTTTCGTCCGCATAAATCATGACACGATGCTCGAGGCTTTTATTTTTATTAGCTTCGCTCTGGTTTTGTTTACGATTTTGTTTCGATTGCGATATCTGTTGTTTTGTTTGTTGTTTATTGTGTCTAGAATGTAACACTTCAGACTTATGATTAGCAGAATCTTGTTGAAACTTAGGTGATGAAGCTGCCATATTCTGCTGATTATTATCGAAGCTAGTTTCCAAAACATTTATACTAGAATGATGCACCACTAGAATGTTAACCACCTTTCAGGACTGTGATCCAGCTGCGCTCAACGGCCTTTACTGGGGGTCGTGGTATGAGTTGTTAACCATAACAAAGCACCATTTGGAAAGTAGAAATATATTGTACCAATGTGGAAAAGTATGTCGCTCCCGTATTGAGTGCTACAGTCACCAAAAAAGATGCCTTCCAGCCGAGATTGCTTAAATCGTCTGTAACAGACGTACAAGACCCCAGCAAGCACTTTTTTCCTGGGGCTCCTAGGAGAATCCTACCTATCTCAAATTTTAGAGCATAATTACAGCAATCATCATGCCAAGGGAAAAAATTGCAGCAACCATACTTTTCGAGATACGAGCTCCTAAAGGTGTGCTTGCTGGATGGCATGCCATCCAGCAAGCACAACTGGTGCACAAAAACTACAAAGAGTTGGGAAAAAATTTTGATGCACAGATTTAGAGCATCATAAAGTGAGTCGGACTGCAAAGTTTCATGAATGTCATGTCTATAGTTTTCTCGCTAGAACGCAAAACCTGCTTCACGTTCTTTTCACGAATCTTTCTAGCAGTCACATCAGATCTCAGCAATTACAGCATCTTGGTTCAAAATTTTTATGCTAGGATTTAGAGCAACACTAAAAACCTATGCTGAATTATTTTTGAATCCCAAAAATCAGTACTTTTTGTGCTACGAGCCAATGTTTTTTCCTTGCTGGGTGGACATGACAAAAGTGAAAAAGCTGTATAGCTTTGAAACTAATACGAATACAAGACTGGTTCTTATGCTCAGATTTAGAGCAAAATTACAGCATTCTGCTCAAAAAAAACTAGAATCCCAAACGTTATAGTTACAGCGGTAGACGCTAAAAACTGATTTTTCCCGCCAATTTTTTGAATAATTACGGCGAGTCGCGGCAGATTGCGATGTTGCCGCTCTTATTTTTTTCTAGTTCAAGCAATAACTGACTTTGTGCTGTGAGTATAAGGTACATTTGAGTTTCAAACTATCGATTGTCATTTACATTGATAGACAAGAAACAAGCGCGACAAATATAAATGGAAGTTGTTGGTGATCTTACAATACGTAAGGTTTTAATATGACAGGAATTGGTATTAAAATTGTATCGAGCCGGACGACGTACTGCCATTTTAGTTGACAGCATCTATTATATCTTTATATTTTATAGCTTAAAAGACATGTCACGACGTCACTGAGTACTAACTCTTGAAAAGCCTAAAAGTAAGAGGAAGGGTCTCATTGATGTCGGCTATCGTTGTTTAGACTTCAGGGATCAGTGTCACAAATTAAACACATTTAGGGCATTCACATTTTGTTTAATAATCTGTGTTACGCATCAAAATATGTTTTTTTATTTTTATGTGATAGGTGGCAAACGAGCAGACGGACGGACAGACTCTAGTGGCGCCACCTAGTTTTAAGTTTGGCAGCCGCCTATCCCATTAGTTCGTCG
This sequence comes from Coleophora deauratella, assembly GCA_958295455.1. NCBI lineage: Eukaryota > Metazoa > Arthropoda > Insecta > Lepidoptera > Coleophoridae > Coleophora > Coleophora deauratella. The sequence continues at coordinate 7,067,422 of OY282415.1, forward strand.
AAGGTTGCGACGTCACATGCCACTAACGCGAACAATTTATAACAAATATTTTTTGTCAGTAGTTGATTACGACCCTCTAATCCTGGCCATTACACCAATCAGTTTTTCGAAACTTTTCATACAGATTGCTTTAACGGTAAAGGAAAACATCGTTAGGAAACCTGTAGGGGAGCGAGGGGTAATGAGAGCCAGCGGGTAATTGGAGAGGTATGAATTTTAGCATAAATACAACTCGTATTCACTCGTGCGCCACTCGGAAGGATTCTGATAACATTGACTAGGTTTGCCTCCCTCGAAGCTCCCTCGCTTGAGTCGACAGCGCAACGCATGTCGTCGCTGGAGACGGTTTTCGGTTTTTCGCTCCGCGCTTATAATAATTCACGACTTTCCAAACCCCAAGTAAGTATCAAAATATATGTTTATTACAATTAGTGTATATTAACCTTATGGCCAGATCTATCTAATTTTATGTTTCGGCATTGAAAATGTGATAGGAAGCTAGATAACTTTGTTTTTGTTTTAAATCCAAGATGGTGGACGCTGGGTAATAGGAGCCTACTTGGCTCTCATTGCTCATTACCCCATCATACCTCTGATACCCCATATATCTAACACGCTTTAGCCAACACATTCTTGCTTGAATCTATTTTTCAGATGTCAAGGAATAGGAACCGCACGACTACGAAAGAAAGAATTGTGGTATCGTTCAGACAGAAGGGAATGCGGGAATTGGGTACATCAAGAATGTTCTAGTTCTGATGATCCAGCCCCATAAGTTTTGCCTTATGTTTGAACCCTTAATGTTAATTGTTATACTGTTACTTACTTTTTTGATTAATTCATATTTGAGACTGAATGGCTCCCATTAAACATATGGGATTTATATAGGCTCTCATTTTCCGCATGGTGGGTAATGAGAGCGATTCTGTTTTTTTGAAAAAAGTTTAATATCGGACAAATGCCTAGTTATAAAACAATTTTGTAGTCAGTTAAGCAAGTTTCATGTTTCTGATTAAAAATAACTATAATTTCAATAAATATAAGTTTTATTGACGATTTCCCTTAGTAGGACCCCATTCCCCCCATCTCCCCTACATCTGATAACTAGATCTGTATGATGGTCGCGTTGCACACGTCCGTAGGTGTAAATCTAACCGACCCTACACTTAAATTGTGCCACACGATAAGAAGAATAAAATTTCAAATACCTAACGTACCTACTGGACACACAATCGTAATTAACATGTCTCGTGTCTCAAAGGAAAGATCGACACACACACACACACACACACACACACACGCACGTACGCACGCACACACACACACACACACACAACAAATAAAACAAAAAAGCTGTCAAGGTAAGTGTACTTATTATTTATTTCATTAATTTTACTTATAAATACAATATGAAAAAATCTTAAAACTATTTAATCACAAGGCCCAAGACCGTAGCCAAAAGTCACGCAAATGAAAGCTGGGCTGCATAAAGCAGTGGATTGCTGAGTTTAAAAAAAGGGAAGGAGGCGCGTGGCTCGTTTCCGTATTGATTATATCAAGGAATATCCTATACTGGATGATGTTCTCTTTGGTTTGCATATCCTTGAAGACTGTCACCATCGTACGCGTACGTATTGGGGGGGGGGGTTGAGGTTGCTTTTAGAGGGGCAGAGATATTGTCCATATTGTAAGAAAATTCAATTCAAATACTCTTTATTATCATACAAGAAGCACATACAAAAACAACAAAAGAAAGAGAAACAAGTAGACAATGAGCGGTCTTATCGCTAAAAGCGATAAAATATTTTACTAAGTGCTAGTAGTGCCAAGTAGTAGGATCACGATCAGAAATAAAAGATACCTTTCTTTCTTCTCATCCCATCCCATCCCATCCCAACAGGACATTAGCGAAGCTTGAGCTTTGGGCCTTACAATTTTTAATTTTATGTCTTATTATTAGGGTATACATAAATATAAAGTCTAACAAAATAAGCTGAAACTTGATCTCGCGAGACTGCTCATGAAACTGAACAACTTTCGCTAAAATACTCATTTTGAAAAATAAAAATTATAAACTACTAAAATTATAATTAGTTGGCAGACCAGCGGATAGACTTGATAGAAATTTTTTTTTTCGCAAATTTACTATGGGTTTATTGGGAAAAGTTGTTCAGTTGTTTTAGTAAAGCACCAGTTTAAATAGTCTCAGGTTCAGGTGATTTTGTTAGACCTTATAAAGATAGACTAGACGATTACAATATTAATACAAAGTTGAATTAACATATTTATGTTTAATTAGTTATTTAGTTTCGCACACACACATTACAATGTGGTAAGTACTTATTATTATTACCAACGTTATACAATTACAATATTACAATTGAATAAATACCGTAAGTAATATTTAATATGTTTATTACTGTGCAATGATATACATAAGATTTTTTATAAATTCGAAAGTACAAAAAAATATATTTTAATAATTTGATTTTTCTCTGATTGTCATACCCAAATTTTAAAATCAAATTAGAACGTCAATGCCCAGTTAAAAAATCCGTAGAACATGTAACTTAAAAAACAGAACAGTATCTTTTTAAGTATTTTTAAGAATTCATACCAAAGTTTTATTACAGCTCAGCTGTTTCGTTACGTTCATAAGATTCACCAGCATATTATAATAAGTATTTCTGAAATAACTGAAAAATCGCTTCCACTTGTAGAACTAACCATCGTCCCCCAAGGAAAGCAATGGGGAAGAAAACTGACAAAGCTCGCCGATAGAGGCGCTGATATCGCTTGACTCATACTAACTGTCAAAACGTATAGAAAATATGTTTACGTGAAGTAAACATAAGATTATTAAAAAATGCCGCGTTGTGTGGCGATTGGTTGCAATAATAATGGAAATCATTAATTTCCTAAAGATTCTCGGATGAAGAATACGTGGGAAAAGTTACGTTTTCAATTATGTACTTTTCAACTTCGCCTTTAATTGAGGAACAGTCCAAGTCGCATACATTTTCCATTTAACAATTTTACAAAAAAAAATATATAACACCTCGATAATAAAAAACGCGGAACTAATTGAAAGTTGTTATGAGTCAAGCGTCCGTAGCGCCATCTGCAAATAGCTTTGCGTTTTCTTCCCTATATAATTATTGGACTCCTCTTTCATACAATGGATGAGTAATTTCGCAAACTTTGTAAGAGAAGTCAGTACAAAATAGTCAATTCAATATCCTTGGAGAAAATTGTTCAGTTTCATGTCATGAGTAACAATTCTGATTAATTTGATAACAAAAATATTTGCCGGTGATAGAATTTATAATTAAGGAATATATTTTGAAGCAAATATATATTTTGGTGACAGAATATATTGTTGCCAAAAGTGTCATTTTTAGGTATTTCAGAAGGATCCTGTACAGGTGAAATTTTATTCCTTTCGTTCCCGTTATTTTACAAACTGAAAACGTGTTTCTTGAGAAAAGTTGTTCAGTTCCACGAGTGGAAACCACAGGTAATGCGAACGAAACGAATCTTGTATGTGATCGTCACAATCTGTGTTAAATAGCCAAATCATAATAATTATGACAAATCGTCGTTGAAGAATAATTATTTATTGAAGAATGACCACGCTGAATACGTTAAAAACAACCGACTTCAATCGCAACAACGCCAATTTTGCTATGTTTTTGTTGATTTTCTCAAAAACTGCTGAATCGATTTCGAGAAAAAACGTTAAACATAAAAAGAATTTTCAAAATCGGTTCAGGCGTTGTCAAGTAATCGGTGAACATACATAAAAAAAAGAATTGAGAACCTCCTCCTTTTTTTGAAGTCGGTTAATAATTAAAAAAGATATAACAATCTTTCGGATGTTGTTATCTTCCATTAAATGGTCACTGGATTATAGTTAACCTGATTGTTAGATTTGACTGTTAAATATAACCTTTTTTTTCTATATTAGGATCAAGGCACGAATTTTAATGACAACCAACTTAGCTTTTTGAAATGGAAAAGCTCAAATTTACGAAGTTTAAGCCTATTTCATATTTTTTTATAAAACACTGTTAATAAAATAAACTAGAGTAAAAAATGATATAATCGCGCTTACGCCTCGCGAAAATTATAGCTGAGAGATATGTTTACAATATACAGGGTGTAACAAAATTGGTGTAGGACTCGTTATCCGGGGAAAAAAATTTTGGACTCTCCATACAAATCGATCATCTGACCAAAATCGTTTTTGCTATTTGATTAGAATAAAGTCATAGAACAAAAATTGTTCAGTACGATCAGTAGAATCCCCAGTTAACGGGTCCTACACCAATTTTGTTACACCCTGCATATGCCTGTCCAATACAAGTTCCGACGAACTATTAGCTTTTACTTTCAAATAAGCTAAACCTGAAGATAATTTTCATTTATAGCAACACCAATAGTGACAAAAATCTAGAAAAATTAAAACACCTATACCTCGTAAAAATCCTCATTGTAATAGAATGCAACTAAATATAAATTAAAAAAAAAATATTAATCAAATAAGCCTTTTCCCGAATCATGTAAACAGCATGTAAGATTTTTATTTAAAAAAAAATTGTTGGAGGCAGTTTCTTTTGGACCAGACATTTCTTCTCTCTCCGCTAACACTTCCCGAAACGTTGGATATACGAGTTCCAAGTGGTAGGAACTTCGTATTAAGTACACAAAAAAAATGACCTTTCAAAATGTAAATTGCGGTTTTTAAAATTCGTGTCTCGCCCTAGTCTACGGTATCGTCTGGATAGTATGTGTGCGCCGGCCACGCCGGGAGGGGTTCGCGCTATGGCGGCGTCATGCTGCCGCCATATTCAGGGGATGCCCCACGACCTATGAAAAGGACAACAATAAGGTATTTCAAATCAGATATAAAATCATGGAATAAAATAAAGCAAAGGTCAATAAAATAACACATCAATTGTCCTGTGAAATGTGCATTATATCCTAGCTATACGTCATTGGCCCCAAAAGATAGACTTAAGTCTAATCTCTTGGTACAATAAACAAGTTTTGTTTTTTGTTACGCCTAAGGGTTATATGTACATAAATTATACTTGTGGTTATAGAGTGCAATAATCCAATTGTTAGGACGTTCGTTAGAGTGCGGAACACGATAATGCACTCCAGGATCCTTATAATAAAGGCCGGGGAGAAGGCTACAAAATAGTTTTGAAGATCGAGAGAAAAATGTGGTCTGGATAGAGATCTGTTATGAGATCGACGGGAGGCTCCTTGCTCAACAGAGGGAATGTGAAGACTACAAAAATACGATAATAGGATTTGGCCTTCGTGTGTGGAGAGAGACTTAAGAGACTCATGCCCCATAAGTGGGGACATATGGGTTGTTAACTTGTTAAGATAAGATAAGATAAGATAAGATAATCTTTATTGTAAAACTGTGTACAGAAGATGTTACATAGAATATTCAGTTTCAACAGATTGCCCATTTCGGACGTACAACATTCAAATAACATTTATAAATTACCAAAATATTCATTTAAATTGTAAAAACATTTCTTTATAAGCCACTCTTTAAGTTGATTTTTAAATTGTACACCATGAAGTGATTTAATAAAATTAGGTAATTTATTATATATTCTAATTCCGTTTACAAAACAACTCTTTTTATATATATCAGTATTCGCTACCACAGAACACAAATTATATTTATATTGAGACCGTAGGTGTTTGTTCCTTTCATCCTTTTTATTGAAGTACTCACTATTATTTCTCATAAATAAACAAATTTCTAGTATATAAATACACGTCAATGTTAGAAATTTCTGCTCTACAAATATCATTCTTAGTGTTTCTGTATTATGCATGTTAAATATAATTCGAAGACATCTTTTTTGTAGCACAAAGGTAGACTGGACATTCACAGAGTTTCCCCAAAATATTATTCCGTATGTCAACAAGGAATAGACATAACCATAATATGCACTTTTGGCAGCGTCTACAGAAGTCACATTACTTAAAATTGACAGCATATAGCAGTAACTTGATAATCTTTTATTAATTATTTCTATATGTCCTTTCCAATTAAAATAACTGTCTAATGTTATACCTAAAAATTTAATTTCTTTAGCAACTTCCACTGTTTTATCGTCAATTACAATTTTAAGTTGTAGCGGTAAACGTTTATAATTTCGAAATTCTACAATCTTTGTCTTTTCTAGATTTACATTTAAGTTTATGGATGCCAACCATTTCATTACAGTATTAATTGTGGTATAGATTTCAGTAATAAATTCAGAATTGTTAAAATCATTTTTAGGAATAAATATAGTGGCATCGTCAGCGAACATTACGCACAAGTGGTTGATAATTAAGGGCAACTCATTAACGTAAATGAGGAACAACAATGGCCCCAGGATACTACCCTGAGGGACGCCAAGGATAATTCTTTGATAATTAGAGTAAATTTTTTCAATAGTTTTTGTCGTTTTGTTGTATTTGTCGATAACTGTTGCTTGAACTCTACCAGTGAGATAAGTTTCAAAAAGTTTTAATGCGTTTCCACGGATGCCAATATTTTCTAATTGATTTAGCAATGTCTTGTGTAATACACAGTCAAAAGCTTTGGATAAATCCAAAAATAATCCAATACAAGTTCTTTTATTTTCTATTTCGGACCAAATCGATTTTAAAACTTTGAAGATAGCTGAAGTAGTGTTTTTGTTTTTCTGAAATCCAAATTGGTTAGAGTTTAAAATATTGTTCATGTTAAGGAATGATATCATCCTATTGTATATAATTTTTTCAAATATTTTTGAGAAGTTTGACAGTAATGCTATGGGTCTATAATTATTTATGTCACTTTTTGATCCTTTTTTAAAGATTGGCTTAATTAATCCAATTTTTAAATCATCCGGGAAAACGCCAGTTTCGAGAGTCAAATTTATTATATGGGTTAGAGGTTCTGCTATGTAATTTATGCTTTGTTTTATTATATTCATCGGTAAATCATCATGTCCTGTGCTTTTTTTATTTTTTAACCCTTTGACAACTCTTTTTAATTCGGAAACCGTAACTGGGGTAATAAACATGCTGTTCATGTTGGCTTGTGTAACAGGTCTATATGTATTGTGGCTCTTACTGCGTAAATGGTTGTTAGAATTAATGAAATAGTCATTTAGTGTATTTGCTATCTCTAACGGTTCCACTATATCGAGATCATATTTTTTTATATGTTCTATTGTTTCCTTGATGGTATTAGTTTTTGAAGTATTTTCTTTTATGACACTCCAAGTTGCCTTACTTTTGTTAGAACTCTGGTTTATATATTTAATATTAGTCAACCTTTTAGATTGTTTGGTTACTGTTTTCATAATTTTACAATAGCATTTATACCTTTTTTCAGCAGAAGCACAGTTACTGTTTCGTGTTTGTAAATACAGTTGTCTTTTGTTTTTACTTGCTACAGCTATACCTTTCGTTTTCCATTTTAAGTTTTTTTTATAGGTTATCTTAATCTTTTTTATTGGTACACACAGGTTATAGATCAAGCTAAATATTTCTATAAATATATTGTATGCCTTATTTGCATCAATTTCTTTGTACACATCTGCAAAATTTATTTGTGTTAGATAATTTAAAAATATTTCAAAATTTTGATCGGAGTATCTCTTAAAAGTATACCAGTATTGTTCAGTGTAGCTCAGGCTACATGGAAGAGATATAATTTGACATGTGTGATCGGATAAGCCAATGTCTAGTACTTCAATTTTATATTGTTTAATATTTGTCAGTATGTTATCTATGCACGTTTGAGAATGTGATGTAATTCTAGTAGGCACCATTACTGTTGGATATATTTTAAACGATCTGCACATATTTAAAAATAATTCACTTTTACTTGTCTTTTCTAGTATGTCAACATTAAAATCACCTGCAATAATTATTTTTTTGAAATTATTTCTATGTCTTGTAACTAGTTTGCGAAGTAAACATTCGAAGTTTACTAAAAATGTATCTAAATTACTATTTGGTGTTCTATACATTGTTACTATTACACATTTCAAATTGCTTATTTCGATGCCACAACATTCAAAATGGCTTTCTATTGACATATCCGATATCCACGGCAGCGGTCGGCATTCTATAGAGTCTTTGACGTAGATTGCAACACCGCCTCGGTTTTTCACTTTTCTACAATAGTGCACAGATTTTTTATATCCCTGAATTTGCAGTATATCTACATGTTCCTCTTTTAAAAATGTTTCGCTGAAACAACACACATCAATCTTATGTTCATTAGTAAAAATTTCTAACTGTTCTAGCTTTGATTTTATACTCTGTACATTTAAATGCAATATGCTCAACCTATTTCCACTGTAAGTGTCAGAGGAGCTCGATACTCTTAACACATGATTATGAGATTCGTTAGATGTGATTACATTAGGCAATAATGATTCTGAATTTTTATTCACGAAAAAATGTTTTACGTTCTATATCACTTTGTTTATGCATAATGGCTCTCCAAATTGATCTACAAGTGTCAAGCTTATGAATGTTATACATATTGAGATAAAAAAACACTTCAAAGCTGTCCCAATTTGAAGAACCACTACAAATCAAATTGTCACTTATGAAAACATTTGTATTTTTTAAGAGATTTGCAAAAACCGATAGTTCAGGGTTATGATTATTCTTACTACATAGTATAATTATATAGTCTCTATCAGTAAAGTCACTGCAGTCGTTGCCACACGTTTCTAGGACATTTTCTAGACTTGCATAAGGTTTTAGCATAGCAGTTACTCTGAAGCGGTCTCCAAGTAACCGCTGAAGTATTTTCCTTAGGACTCTGCCATTTTCGTCCGCATAAATCATGACACGATGCTCGAGGCTTTTATTTTTATTAGCTTCGCTCTGGTTTTGTTTACGATTTTGTTTCGATTGCGATATCTGTTGTTTTGTTTGTTGTTTATTGTGTCTAGAATGTAACACTTCAGACTTATGATTAGCAGAATCTTGTTGAAACTTAGGTGATGAAGCTGCCATATTCTGCTGATTATTATCGAAGCTAGTTTCCAAAACATTTATACTAGAATGATGCACCACTAGAATGTTAACCACCTTTCAGGACTGTGATCCAGCTGCGCTCAACGGCCTTTACTGGGGGTCGTGGTATGAGTTGTTAACCATAACAAAGCACCATTTGGAAAGTAGAAATATATTGTACCAATGTGGAAAAGTATGTCGCTCCCGTATTGAGTGCTACAGTCACCAAAAAAGATGCCTTCCAGCCGAGATTGCTTAAATCGTCTGTAACAGACGTACAAGACCCCAGCAAGCACTTTTTTCCTGGGGCTCCTAGGAGAATCCTACCTATCTCAAATTTTAGAGCATAATTACAGCAATCATCATGCCAAGGGAAAAAATTGCAGCAACCATACTTTTCGAGATACGAGCTCCTAAAGGTGTGCTTGCTGGATGGCATGCCATCCAGCAAGCACAACTGGTGCACAAAAACTACAAAGAGTTGGGAAAAAATTTTGATGCACAGATTTAGAGCATCATAAAGTGAGTCGGACTGCAAAGTTTCATGAATGTCATGTCTATAGTTTTCTCGCTAGAACGCAAAACCTGCTTCACGTTCTTTTCACGAATCTTTCTAGCAGTCACATCAGATCTCAGCAATTACAGCATCTTGGTTCAAAATTTTTATGCTAGGATTTAGAGCAACACTAAAAACCTATGCTGAATTATTTTTGAATCCCAAAAATCAGTACTTTTTGTGCTACGAGCCAATGTTTTTTCCTTGCTGGGTGGACATGACAAAAGTGAAAAAGCTGTATAGCTTTGAAACTAATACGAATACAAGACTGGTTCTTATGCTCAGATTTAGAGCAAAATTACAGCATTCTGCTCAAAAAAAACTAGAATCCCAAACGTTATAGTTACAGCGGTAGACGCTAAAAACTGATTTTTCCCGCCAATTTTTTGAATAATTACGGCGAGTCGCGGCAGATTGCGATGTTGCCGCTCTTATTTTTTTCTAGTTCAAGCAATAACTGACTTTGTGCTGTGAGTATAAGGTACATTTGAGTTTCAAACTATCGATTGTCATTTACATTGATAGACAAGAAACAAGCGCGACAAATATAAATGGAAGTTGTTGGTGATCTTACAATACGTAAGGTTTTAATATGACAGGAATTGGTATTAAAATTGTATCGAGCCGGACGACGTACTGCCATTTTAGTTGACAGCATCTATTATATCTTTATATTTTATAGCTTAAAAGACATGTCACGACGTCACTGAGTACTAACTCTTGAAAAGCCTAAAAGTAAGAGGAAGGGTCTCATTGATGTCGGCTATCGTTGTTTAGACTTCAGGGATCAGTGTCACAAATTAAACACATTTAGGGCATTCACATTTTGTTTAATAATCTGTGTTACGCATCAAAATATGTTTTTTTATTTTTATGTGATAGGTGGCAAACGAGCAGACGGACGGACAGACTCTAGTGGCGCCACCTAGTTTTAAGTTTGGCAGCCGCCTATCCCATTAGTTCGTCGAAGGTTGCGACGTCACATGCCACTAACGCGAACAATTTATAACAAATATTTTTTGTCAGTAGTTGATTACGACCCTCTAATCCTGGCCATTACACCAATCAGTTTTTCGAAACTTTTCATACAGATTGCTTTAACGGTAAAGGAAAACATCGTTAGGAAACCTGTAGGGGAGCGAGGGGTAATGAGAGCCAGCGGGTAATTGGAGAGGTATGAATTTTAGCATAAATACAACTCGTATTCACTCGTGCGCCACTCGGAAGGATTCTGATAACATTGACTAGGTTTGCCTCCCTCGAAGCTCCCTCGCTTGAGTCGACAGCGCAACGCATGTCGTCGCTGGAGACGGTTTTCGGTTTTTCGCTCCGCGCTTATAATAATTCACGACTTTCCAAACCCCAAGTAAGTATCAAAATATATGTTTATTACAATTAGTGTATATTAACCTTATGGCCAGATCTATCTAATTTTATGTTTCGGCATTGAAAATGTGATAGGAAGCTAGATAACTTTGTTTTTGTTTTAAATCCAAGATGGTGGACGCTGGGTAATAGGAGCCTACTTGGCTCTCATTGCTCATTACCCCATCATACCTCTGATACCCCATATATCTAACACGCTTTAGCCAACACATTCTTGCTTGAATCTATTTTTCAGATGTCAAGGAATAGGAACCGCACGACTACGAAAGAAAGAATTGTGGTATCGTTCAGACAGAAGGGAATGCGGGAATTGGGTACATCAAGAATGTTCTAGTTCTGATGATCCAGCCCCATAAGTTTTGCCTTATGTTTGAACCCTTAATGTTAATTGTTATACTGTTACTTACTTTTTTGATTAATTCATATTTGAGACTGAATGGCTCCCATTAAACATATGGGATTTATATAGGCTCTCATTTTCCGCATGGTGGGTAATGAGAGCGATTCTGTTTTTTTGAAAAAAGTTTAATATCGGACAAATGCCTAGTTATAAAACAATTTTGTAGTCAGTTAAGCAAGTTTCATGTTTCTGATTAAAAATAACTATAATTTCAATAAATATAAGTTTTATTGACGATTTCCCTTAGTAGGACCCCATTCCCCCCATCTCCCCTACATCTGATAACTAGATCTGTATGATGGTCGCGTTGCACACGTCCGTAGGTGTAAATCTAACCGACCCTACACTTAAATTGTGCCACACGATAAGAAGAATAAAATTTCAAATACCTAACGTACCTACTGGACACACAATCGTAATTAACATGTCTCGTGTCTCAAAGGAAAGATCGACACACACACACACACACACACACACACACGCACGTACGCACGCACACACACACACACACACACAACAAATAAAACAAAAAAGCTGTCAAGGTAAGTGTACTTATTATTTATTTCATTAATTTTACTTATAAATACAATATGAAAAAATCTTAAAACTATTTAATCACAAGGCCCAAGACCGTAGCCAAAAGTCACGCAAATGAAAGCTGGGCTGCATAAAGCAGTGGATTGCTGAGTTTAAAAAAAGGGAAGGAGGCGCGTGGCTCGTTTCCGTATTGATTATATCAAGGAATATCCTATACTGGATGATGTTCTCTTTGGTTTGCATATCCTTGAAGACTGTCACCATCGTACGCGTACGTATTGGGGGGGGGGGTTGAGGTTGCTTTTAGAGGGGCAGAGATATTGTCCATATTGTAAGAAAATTCAATTCAAATACTCTTTATTATCATACAAGAAGCACATACAAAAACAACAAAAGAAAGAGAAACAAGTAGACAATGGGCGGTCTTATCGCTAAAAGCGATAAAATATTTTACTAAGTGCTAGTAGTGCCAAGTAGTAGGATCACGATCAGAAATAAAAGATACCTTTCTTTCTTCCCATCCCATAAACAGGACATTAGCGAAGCTTGAGCTTTGGGCCTTACAATTTTTAATTTTATGTCTTATTATTAGGGTATACATAAATATAAAGTCTAACAAAATAAGCTGAAACTTGATCTCGCGAGACTGCTCATGAAACTGAACAACTTTCGCTAAAATACTCATTTTGAAAAATAAAAATTATAAACTACTAAAATTATAATTAGTTGGCAGACCAGCGGATAGACTTGATAGAAAAGATTTTTTTCGCAAATTTACTATGGGTCTATTGGGAAAAGTTGTTCAGTTGTTTTAGTAAAGCACCAGTTTAAATAGTCTCAGGTTCAGGTGATTTTGTTAGACCTTATAAAGATAGACTAGACGATTACAATATTAATACAAAGTTGAATTAACATATTTATGTTTAATTAGTTATTTAGTTTCGCACACACACATTACAATGTGGTAAGTACTTTACTTATTATTTTTACCAATTTTATGCGTATGTATATTCGGTTAGATACAATTGAATAAATACCGTAAGTAATATTTAATATGTTTATTACTGTGCAATGATATACATAAGATTTTTTATAAATTCGAAAGTACAAAAAAATATATTTTAATAATTTGATTTTTCTCTGATTGTCATACCCAAATCTTAAAAAGATTAGAACGTCAATGCCCAGTTAAAAATCCGTAGAACATGTAACTTAAAAAACAGAACAGTATCTTTTTAAAGTATTTTTAAGAATTCATAGCAAAGTTTTATTACAGCTCAGCTGTTTCGTTACGTTCATAAGATTCACCAGCATATTATAATAAGTATTTCTGAAATAACTGAAAAATCGCTTCCACTTGTACCCCCAAGGAAAGCAATATAATTATTGGACTCCTCTTTCATACAATGGATGAGCAATTCCGCAAACTTTGTAAGAGAAGTCCGTACAAAATAGTCAATTCAATATAGATTCCTTGGAGAATTGTTCAGTTTCATGAAAATTCTGATTAATTTGATAACAAAAATATTTCGCACCTTGAGAACCGTAACGTCATTATACGAAATTTGGCTAAATCACAAATTTGAACTTTATAAAAGGCGATAAAAGCTCAATTTTGTGATTTTACCAAATTTCGTATAATGACGTTATGGTTCTCAAGGTGCGATTTGCTGGTGATAGAAGAATATATTTTGAAGCAAATATATATTTTGGTGACAGAATATATTGTTACCAAAAGTGTCTTTTTTAGGTATTTCAGAAGGATCCTGTACTGGTGAAATTTTATACTTTTCGTTCCCGTTATTTTACGAACTGAAAACGTGTTTCTTGAGAAAAGATGTTTTTAGTTTCACGCGTAGAAACCACAGGTAAAGCGAACGAAACGAATCTTGTATGTGATCGTCACAATCTGTGTTAAATAGCCAGATTCAGCCAATAGCCAAATAAATCGTCGTTTTAAATAAAAGAAAAAAGATATAACAATCTTTCGGATGTTGTTATCTTCCATTAAATGGTTACTGAATTATAGTTAACCTGATTGTTAGAGTGTGACTGTTAAATATAACCTTTTTTTCTATATTAGGATCAAGGCACGAATTTTAATGACAACCAAATTAGCTTTTTGAAATGGAAAACTCAAATTCACGTCTGTTTAAGTTTAAGCCTATTTTATATTTTTATAAAACACTGTTAATAAAATAAACCAGAGTTAAAAAATTCTATGATCTGGCTTACGCCTCGCGAAAACTATAGCTGAGAGATAATATACAGGGTGTAACTAAATTGATGTAGGACCCGTTATCTGGGGAAACAATTTTTGGACTCTCCATACAAATCGATCATCTGTTTTGCCATTTTTGTATGGAGAGACCAATTTTTTTTGCGATTTGAACAAAGTCGTAGAACAAAAATTGTCCAGTACGATCAGTAGAATCCCCAGTTAACGGGTCCTACACCAATTTTGTTACACCCTGCATATGCCTGTCCAATGCCAGTTCCGACGAAGTATTAGTTTTTACTTTCAAATAAGCTAAACCTGAAGATAATTTTCATTTATAGCAACACCAATAGTGACAAAATAATCCAGAAAAATTAATTAAAGTACCTATACTTCGTAAAAGTCCTCATTGTAATAGAATGCAACTAAATATTAATTAAAAAAATAAATATTAATCAAATAAGCCTTTTCCCGAATCATGTAAACAGCATGTAAGATTTTTATTTAAAAAAAAATTGTTGGAGGCAGTTTCTTTTGGACCAGACATTTCTTCTCTCTCCGCTAACACTTCCCGAAACGTTGGATATACGAGTTCCAAGTGGTAGGAACTTCATATTAGGCACACAAAAAAATGACCTTTCAAAATGTAAATTGCGGTTTTTAAAATTCGTGTCTCGCCCTAGTCTATGGTATCGTCTGGATAGTATGTGTGCGCCGGCCACGCCGGGAGGGGTTCGCGCTATGGCGGCGTCATGCTGCCGCCATATTCAGGGGATGCCCCACGACCTATGAAAAGGACAACAATAAGGTATTTCAAATCAGATATAAAATCATGGAAGAATTAAAGCAAAGGTCAATAAAATAACACATCAATTGTCCTGTGCAATGTGCATTATATCCTAGCTATACGTCATTGGCCCCAAAAGATAGACTTAAGTCTAATCTCTTGGTACAATAAACAAGTTTTGTTTTTTGTTACGCCTAAGGGTTATAGTACATAAATTATACTTGTGGTTATAGAGTGCAATAATCCAATTGTTAGGACGTTCGTTAAGAGTACGGAACACGATAATGCACTCCAGGATCCTTATAATAAAGGCCGGGGAGAAGGCTACGAAATAGTTTTGAAGATCGAGAGAAAAATGTGGTCTGGATAGAGATCTGTTATGAGATCGACGGGAGGTATTTGCTCCTTGCTCAACAGAGGGAATGTGAAGACTACAAAAATACGATAATAGGATTTGGCCTTCGTGTGTGGAGTAAGGCCTTAAGAGACTCATGCCCCATAAGTGGGGACATATGGGTTGTTAACTTGTTAACCACCTTTCAGGACTGTGATCCAGCTGCGCTCAATGGCCTTTACTGGGGGTCGTGGTATGAGCTGTTAACCATAACAATGCACCATTTGGAAAGTAGAAATATATTGTACCAATGTGGAAAAGTATGTCGCTCCCGTATTGAGTGCTACAGTCACCAAAAAAGATGCCTTCCAGCAGAGATTGCTTAAATCGTCTGTAACAGACGTACAAGACCTATGATGATGATGAACCATACCAATGCACCACTGGAAAAAGTAGAAATGTATAGAAAGTGAGCAGTCACCTCGGCCTCTGCCGCGGCCCCGCCCCCTGCCCCTCCCGCGGCCGCGTCACCTGCGCCCCTCGCCCAGCCCCACCATGTCTGCAACACACGGCAACACGACATGACACCATAGCAAATGTGCTATCAATGGTCAGCATTTCAAATTGTTGACCCCCAATTTTTGTGTTTACGTAGGAAATGCAATAATAAAACACTTTTTTTCTTCTTTTTTTAAGTATCATATACATTTCGAGAAAAAATCTGCGTTAGGGTTTTTATAGTCTGTATAAGGAAGGTGCCTATGCCAATTTAAAAAAGTTGTGAATTCAACCTGACAGAAAGGCTTATACCGTATACAGCCTAAAAAGGAAAAAAGCAGCTATTTCAAAAAAAAAACTTAAAAAATACGGGTATTTATTTTTGTATTTTCTACATAAAACATACAAAATAGGGGTAAAATTGGAAATGTTACTTGAAATAATTTTAATTATTATCAATTGTGGCTTAAAAAAAACACCTCTATTTTTAAAAGCAAATGTACTATATATAGGACATTGGGACTCACCTATATTAGTGGCAGTCTTCTCCAAGTAAGCAAGCGGGCCCTGCAACGCCGCGCCCGCGTAAGCACCGCGACCACCCGCCAAGAACATTCCTTGTGCCAGGCTGTTCTGCATCTAGGACATTGGGAATCAAAATCAGGATCGTTACTTTTTGGGACTTAATTTTACATTTTTTGTTAGTAATAAAGAACAACTTTCCCTAAGTAAATAGGTAGTCGATTTGAATTCGCTATGATAGACTTGAAAATTTCACCCCCGAGTGTAAAAAAAGAATAACTCGAAACCCACTAAACCGATTTTCATCAAGCATAGCTAACAACCACTGCAATCAAACCAATTTTCAAATAATAATGAAAAACCTCCTTTCTAATCGATTAAAAATTTTGAAAACACATTCAAAATTACAACAATCTTTTTGTGTAGCAAAAAAAAATTATTGGCTATTCCTTATTCATGGGAAAAGTTGTTCAGTTTCATGAAAAGTTAAGTAATCAAACTCTTGGAAAACATTTCAATAAAATATAGTATTTATGTAAGCATTGTTGATGGATAAAAGAAGTCATGCAGAAAGTCTAAAATGCACTATGAAAAATGCAAAAAAATATGTTACTAACCTTGTTCTAGAAGAGGCGAAATAAAATCAACTACAATACTGAAAAAGCTTAAAATTAAAAATAAATAAAACAAAAATTATCGATTTCAAAATAATGTTTATATTTACAAAGAAATCAAAACAATATTAGGTGATCAAGATCATGTTTAAAAAAAGTAAGTTTTAAAATAAAAATACACCTCTATACCTTTTTCCAATCAAGAAAAAGGTAAAGGCACGTAAAGGTAAACAAACTTAATATGAAACTGACACATGTCAACGTCAGTTGCCTAGGTATTAAGTTTGTTTACCTTTTGCTTTTTTTTATTGGAATGAACTATGCCTAAATTCGCCTTAAATTAATCGACTCTACATTTAAACTTTAAAATACGTTTAATAGTTTCCTTTTACAATTTATTTTCCTCTTTCACTTTTATTCTTTTATTTACTACTCAAACAGGCACAAGGAACTTACTAATATTGAGATTTTTTAAATATATCGATACTTCTGGGCTCAAAGGGCGTATACGCTAAATAGAACTTAGGCGTTATACGCCCTTTGAGCCCAGAAGTATCGATATCGTCTGAATAGACCAAACTGTTATCCTATCTATCACAGCGTCGCGTCGTGCCTAGGTCAATGTGTTAACAACCCATTGCGTCCCCACTGCAGGGGCACGGGTCTCTTCCCATAACTCGGGAAGGTTTAGGCCATACTCCACACACAGGGGCCAAGTCCGGATTGGTGGAGGTTGTGGGGCTAGTGGCCAACCCCAGTGTCAGAAGTTTTCAAGCCGCCTATAAGGCCTCTGACATGGCTTAACGACTACTAGCGACAGCAGCCGGCACCAACGGCTTAACGTGCCTTGCGAAGCACGGAAGCGGTCGAGATAAATGCCACTGACAATACCAAATGCCTAGGTCAATACACTTAGAAAACTCCTGTAATGTAGTTCTACAATTACTGAGTCGTTTTTTTTTAAAACCACCCTATCAGTTAACGATTCAATACTATTATACGAAATGCCATATTTTTTGTACTTATATCAATTTTTTTTGTAGGAAATATAAAGTATTTTTTTAGTAATATATCAACAGTTTTTGTGGAAAATATAAATAATATTTATAGCATAAAAGTAGTTTCGCTTTCCGAGATAATAGTATCAATTCGGTTTTCACGATTAAACTTATTTGACGGAACTAAACTTAATTTAAGTGTTTTGTCTTTTTCTGTCTATATCGAAAAGACAAGGACAGGACGCTTTAATTAAGTTTAGTCCTGTCAAATAAGTTTAATCGTAAACACCGAATCGACATCAATATGTATATGGTTCATTCCAATCAAAAAAAAAAGCAAAACGTAAACAAACTTACTATGGAACTGACACATATCAATGTCATCTGCATACTATGTTTGTTTACCTTTTGCTTTTTTTTGATTGGAATGAACTATACAAACTTTTATCTAACATTATTTTCGCACATTTTCGCCGTGACAGTTTTAAACCCTATTCATGATTGTTACAAAGAAAATAAGTAGGTATATCTAATTCAGGTCCCGTTTCAGAACCAAAAACAGAGTTGAATTCTACATGATTCTACCAAGGTTCTGGAACACAACCACACTTTAAAGCTGACCAGACACTTGAAAAATAATGTCAATATTATTGAAATATTGACATTATTTTTACATCAATATATCGTCAATCCATCGTTTAGGTTTAGTATGCGTCAGACCGTCATTCCAACCGTTACACTGTCAATATATTGTTAATATTATGTCAATACTTGAAAATATTGTCAATATTATTGATAATGTCTGGTCCGCTTCACGAATGTGTTCTGGATCGAAAGGAAACTTTATTCTGTCTGACGGGGAGCTATCGGCGCGGCACGGCGGCGGGGTAGGCGGGCGGATGCGGGGGGCGCGGTACCTGTTGCTGCTGCAATGCGGCCTGCTGCTGCAAAGCGGCTTGCTGTGCCGCTGCCGCCGCCGCCATCTGTTGGGCCTGCCATGAATCATTGTTATTTAATCTACTCTGCTAGTTGCTACTCTTCCCACTTGGTGCTTGGCGAAGGGCCGTGTTCAGAACCTCCACTCTGACAGCAACCGTTTCGGACTCTCTCTTTCACACTTACGCGATTTATATTATGCTATCCTGGTGTCAGAGTGAACGGCTGCTGTCAAAGTGCAAGTTCTGAACGCGGCCCAGCAGAAACACAGTCGGCTGAAGGTCAGTGCGACGGGGAAGCGTCGGACAATCCGAGCATTATCTTACAATATTCGCAAAAAAAAGGCTTTTCATACCATATTTATCTTTATCTTATCTGATCAGCCAACATTTTTTGTCAATTCAAAATTGGATTCCTTGAAAAAAAATATTCAATTTCGTGATTGTAACCTACAGTTCAGGTTTTCGGGAGTGGTCTTTTCAGCCTGTATCGTCATCATCATCAACCAAAAGACGTCCACTGCTGAACAAAGGCCTGTCTTTAGGCCGAAGGGATTTGCGCTGCTCGAATCAAACGGCTTCCCGCGGCCTTCACCAGGTCTTCGTTCACCGAGTGGAAGGCTACCTACGCTACGTCTGCCGGTGCGCGGTCGCCACTCGAGAACTTTAATGCCCCAACAGCCATCTATTCTACGAGCTGTGTGCCCCGCCCATAGCCACTTCAGTTTAGCGATTCTGTGAGCTATGTCGGTTACTTTACTTCTCCTACGTATCTCCTCATTTCTGATTCGATCACGTAGGGAAACACCAAGCATAGCACGCTCAATATTTCCTTTACAAAATGTAACAAAAGTGTAATTAAACTTGACGTTTAAACTACAATTATATTTCTTATTTAATAAAGGATTGTATTGTATTGTGTAATCGCCCTTTGGGTGACACTATATTGTAAACAAACCTGCACACTCTGTTGTACACTGCAGGACTGCTGCATGGGGGACGCGGCTTGCGGCGTCGGCGGCTGCTGCTGTTGCTGCTGGCATTTGTTGTACACGTTGTGGCCCTAAAGAAGACAGATGGTATGAAACCACGAGTCCTACTGATAGAGGACTTATTATTAGTTACCATCGCCAAAACGAGTCCTACTGTTAAGACAGGCACCATCGCTAAAATTAGTCCTATTGATAGGACTTCTTTGTAACTAGAGAACACCAGCGCTAAAACGAGTCATACTGATAGGACTTCTTTGTTATAAGAGGAAAACGGCGCCAAAACGAGTCCTTATGATAGGACTTCTTTGTTAGGTAGTAAGGGACATCGGAGCCAAAACGAGTCCTTATGATAGGACTTCTTTGTTAGGTACTAAGGGACATCGGAGCCAAAACGAGCCCTTATGATAGGACTTCTTTGTTAGGTAGTAAGGGACATCGGAGCCAAAACGAGCCCTTATGATAGGACTTCTTTGTTAGGTAGTAAGGGACATCGGAGCCAAAATGAGCCCTTATGATAGGACTTCTTTGTTAGGTAGTAAGGGACATCGGAGCCAAAACGAGTCCTTATGATAGGACTTCTTTGTTACTAGGGGGCACCAGCGCAAAACGAGTCAAAGTGATAGGACCTCTTTATTATTAGGGGACATCAGCATCAAAACTCGGCTGGATAGATAGATATAAAGGTGTCACGAAATAGGTGTAGGATCCTTAAAGTACAAATTGATTAGCTATTTGGCCAATTTTTTTGCAAACATTTTTTTGCGAATTCAGAAAAGTCGTAGTACAAAAGTTGATCAGTTGTTGAGTTGATGAGTAGTTTCATTTAAAGTGTACTAATCCTATATTGTCATACCTTGTATAGATATCGATCGTTAGCCGAACTGAGCTGGCCGAACGGTAAGAAATCACGTTTCTGATTTAACCGTAACAATGTGTTCCAGCATGGAGCATTGCGATGGGGAATCTTAAATTGCTAAGCCCGCTTCCCTCTTTAGCATTATTTATCGCGTACCACCAGGTGAGATGATGCCAAGAGCTTACCAATAAAACACAATATTTGTTTATAACAGAACTTCTGAATTTTGGGCCGACTATCTAGGTTTGTTAGCGACACGAAAAGAACGTAACAGAACTTATGGCTAGATTAGGTAACTGATACGAGATCACTAAAAAGGTAAAAGCAAAAGGTAAACAAACATAGTATGCAAATGACATTGACATGTGTCAGATCCATAGTAAGTTTGTTTACGTTTTGCTTTTTTTTTTATTGGAATGAACCATAGAAATCACTTAACATATCATTACACTTATTTTACTTGGACAGTTCCTTACCTGGAGATCAGCAAGCAGATTCTGCCACTGGCCGATTTTGTCGTAGTGCCTCCGTAGGAGTTCGTCTTTGCGCTGCAGCTCACACTTCAGCTCATTGTTGTCTTCTTTCACCAGCAGTTCGGGTTTCATCGCCGACAGGAGGAACCTGAAAGTCATTACCGGCATAAGAGGCATTCCAGCTTAGCCCTCAAGTATCGGCAAGGCACTGATAACCCTTCTGGGCATTGTAAACAACCCATTACGTCTCCACTGCAGGCGCAGGGGTCTCTTCCCATTATCCGGGAAGGTTAGGCCATACTCCACACACGGGGGCCAAGTCCGGATTGGTGGTCGTGGGGCTAGTGGCCAACCCCAGTGTCAGAAGTTTTCAAGCCGCCTATAAGGCCTCCGACATGGCTTAACGACTGCCATCGCTAGATTGCAGCCGGCACCAACGGCTTAACGTGCCTTGCGAAGCACGGAAACGGTCGAGATAAATGCCACTAACAGCCAAACCCATCCAGGTAATGACTGTGTCTGTAGTCAATTAACCTGCGTGATCGATGAGACCACGCAAACAACACTGAGCCACGACCGCTTCTGGGGGTTAGAGATCCTCATAGGGTCGAAGATGCCACTGTCCATCAGGTG
Source organism: Coleophora deauratella (assembly GCA_958295455.1). NCBI lineage: Eukaryota > Metazoa > Arthropoda > Insecta > Lepidoptera > Coleophoridae > Coleophora > Coleophora deauratella. The sequence goes on from OY282415.1 coordinate 7,089,206, forward strand.
GGCTGTATGCCTTTTGTCATATTATACAATGAAACAGAAAAAAAATAAGATGAATTTCAGAAAACCGTTTACAGTTATTGAATTTGACTATTATTGTACTACAGAAAGGACATTGGGCAAACCAAAAAAAAAATGACATTGCATACCAACTTATGGCTGCCTGCTGGCCTAACATGCGCAACGTGACAAAATTTTGTCGACGCATTTTCTCGTGTTAAAACGAGATATGTCTATTTGTCGAGGAGTCCTAACATGGCAGTACACGGAACTCTTTTCGATCTGTCATTTTATGAAATTTTATCGTCTATAAATTTATTTATTTATTATTTTTTTTATTTATTTATTTATTTTATCGTTTATTTGATTGGACTATTTTGTGTAATGTTTATAAAGTGCAGACGAACCACGAACATTCAGCACAAATCGTCCGAGTTATTTACCCTACTCCCTCCCTCTAACACGTAGGAGCGAGCGAGATGACTGAGTGACGGCTGTATGGACCGTCACCGGAGGGGGTGAGGTCGCCTTCAGAGAGCTATATACTGTATCTTAATATAAATAAATATCAGGGACAAATCACACACGGCCCCGAACTAGGATTTCCTGTGTTATAGGAACCAGAAGAGACTGATATACGATTATCTATATACATACACATATACGTTTTAAATACATACATTTTTAACCGCGTCCGTAGACTAGTGGCTAGTCCAATCGCTCCTCATCAGGAGGTCGCGGGTTCGATTCCCGACGGAGTCCAACTTTGTAGGACTCGGTTTGGTGAGCTACCACCATTTTCTCTCAGTCTTGCCGCCAAACATCAATGTTCATAGCACTTATGTGTCCCGGCATGAAGATGAAGATAGTCAGTTCCTCATTGCGTTGGGGAATCCTGTGGTAAGCCCGCTTCCATCTTCGCCATCATCATCACTTACCATCAGGTGAGATGATGCCAAGGGCTTAATTAGAAACTAAGGATTTTAAAAATGCATACATAGATAATACACCCAGACACAGAGCAAACTTATCTGCTCATCACAGAAATGTTTGCCATGGGTGGGGGATCTAACCCACGACTCTCGGATCAGTAGTCTGCACCACTAACCATTGAGCCACCGAGACAGTCTGTGGTACTGGCACCTTTTTTTCTTATCATCATGGTCTAAAAATTAAAAAGATCATTGTTACCGCTTTTGCAAGAAGAATGCTTCCATCTGACGCGCGAGATCAATGAACCTCTCGACCTCCACCCTGACTTCCTCCTTCTCGACGCACGGCGCCGCTTCTTGCTTCGTCAGCACGTTCAGGCATGCCTGCAGACATGGTGAGGGTCAAACCAAAGTTACATTACGTTAATCCTTTGATCGCCACAGTCGGCTAGAAAGAGCCGACAACCGGTTTCCGTGCAACAGGCGCCAGGATTTGAGATTTTCATACATTTTTGTCGGCTGTGAGGGTAACTAAAAATTGGTTTTTGGACTTTTCCCTTCTCTCACTCTCTCTTATCGTGTTGCACAAAAACCATCCTATCCACTAGGTATAGGCGGCGGTTGCCTGGTGTTGCACTTATCACCCTCGAATGCCCTACACGTGACTGAGGCCTCGGTCACGTGTAGGGCATTTTAGATTTACAACTACGGACAGACGTGTGCAACGCGACCATCATACACAACTAGAAATCAGATGTGCAGGTTTCCTCACAATGTTTTCCTTCACCGTTAAAGGTGGTTAAAGCAGTCGGTATTCGACTTTTCCCTTTACTTGTGCTATAAGCATTGCTTATTGCTAAATTTCTTGATTCTAGGTCAACGGGAAGTACCCTATAGGTTTTGATTCCCATGCAATGCGAGTGTCCAAATATGCGGCATAAACGGCAGTATCTCTTGATTGCGTTGACATAGAAATTTGATTTTTTCAGTTTCAAGGGATTACAGGCCTGAGAATTTGATATCTATAAAATACATTTGTGAATATGAATTTATAGGGAATCCTCGATGCGCGAGTCCGACTCGCACTTGGCCGGTTTTTTCGCATGCAATCATCTTCTTCCCAATTCATACAAATTGATTGATTAGTCAATCGGCTTTTGGTATTGCGAATTCAGCATGGGTTCCTTTGAAAAAGTTGTTTCACGAGTGACACACTTGTGACTCCTCTGGTGTTGCGGGTGTCTGTGGGCGGCGGTAATCGCTTACCATCAGGTGATCCGGCTGCTCGTTTGCCACCTCTGCCTTAAAAAAAAACTTTTCTCTGGTGAAACCCACCTTGGTTTTCGGGTGTATTATTTTTATTACAACGTATGCGTTTGAAATTTTAAGGGGTTATTCGAAATCAAGTATAGAATACAGGAAAAATATTGAAAAAGTCCGATCTACCTATTTTTTTTTAGTTTTCCATACAAATTCTTGACTCACTATTCAGATTTAGTATGGGAATCTGAAAAAAATAATTGAGGAGCGGATTTTTTCAATATTTTTCCTTTATTCTATACTTGATTCCGAGGAACCCTTAAAATTTCAAACGCCCTTTTTTACACCTCCTATAGGTTTTTTAATCAAGAAAGGTATTTAAAAAAATACAAATAAAAACCAGAAATAAAGACACTAGTTATTTATTTACAATAGAAATAAAATAACCTATTGGTAAAGCTGAATTCACTAAAATTACGAAACACATTCATTATCTTAACAAAATAAAAATTTTATGTGTTACATTCCTCCCTCACTAGTTTCATATTAAATTAAATTTACAATCAGTCCAAAATAATAATATGGCTACTAAAGGGTGAAAATATTTCCCACCTTAATTCGTAAGTATATTATTTTCGATACAGGATTCCTCATAATAAAATCAAAAACTATCACTTTATTTGGAAAATGCAAAAATGATTTTGTTATTTGTCCAGACTTACTTACTTTTGGGAACGAGTTTCGTTCCATACAAATACTTATATGTATATAAAAAATTGGCAGTTTATTACAAAGAATCCTGTTTCATATCTATTCTACTGTATAAATTAATTTAATTCTTAAAAGTGTTAGAGAACAGTGTCACAATTTACAATTTAATTATAATGAATGGACACAAAACATACGATTCAAAACCATAATTTAAACATTGTTTTTTTTTATGTATACTGATTGTGAGAAAACAAAGAGTTCCTGTAGTGCTGAAAATTATCCTTCTTTTAGAGCAGTGATAAAAACCGTGTACGTCACATCTTAATCTCAATTGTTCCTTTCAATTAATATTTAAAATCATTCTAGTATTAACTTAGGAAATTCATTATATGACAGTTATATTTGTATTTACAGGGTGTAAAAAAACTTGTACAAATGGGGCGTCTACTCACAAAACTTAACAACATCTTTTTACGACTTTGGAGACAGCAAAAAAAAAATTAACTTCCAATGCTTTAAGAATATACAAATTTCACCAACTTTCAAAAAAAATCTTGCGAATTCAGCAGTCTAGAACAAAAGTTGTTCAGTTTGATTAGTAGAAGCCCCAGTTAACTTGTCTTACACCTATTTTGTTACTCCCTGTAGATTACAATATTTTTTCAGATTCCTTTAAAAAACGGATTCCTCAAGAATCGAATGCCAGCGAAACGGAAGCCAGATCGCTCCCTTCTTTCAAATATGGTTGAGGGGAGCGATGACTCACTCTTGCGCTTGATACCTTGTAGGTAGGTAGGTGTTACCAACTCGTGATTATCATGTAATTATGACATAAATTATTAAAATTGCTTATTTACATAAATCATTTTATATTAAACATGTTGGCTCCTTTTACATATTCTTTTTTAACAACTTTATAAACATTGTATTGTATCATCAACGTTTTACTCAAGATGTAATAGCATGTATCACTTTTTCTTTAAAAAGGGTTTGGAATTTTAGTCTTAATGGCTAATTTTGACAAACTTAATTGTGTGTGTGTTCTCAAGAAATGAGAGAAAATAAACCAAAATTAGAGGCTAAGCAAGAATCAGGAAGTTTAGGCCATAGTCCCACACAGGGGACAAGTGAGATGTGGAGCTTTGTAGGGCTGACCAACCCATCTCAATTACAGGCATAGAAGTTATTTTAAAAAATGGTCATTAATTTTTTTGGAAATATGTATCAATAAAGTGGTATTCAATTTTTTGTTGAAATTATAAAGATTTTAATGGTTTTTTACGTTCATAAACTTGATGAAAAATGTAAACGATTTAAGTATCTTGTTTGTATGTGAAAAATCTTATATTACTGCATTTTCTTTTGTATCCTAGCATTTGCCACACAATAAATCTGAGATATAAAGAATTTCTAAATTAGGTACACAATAATTTTAGAAATAAAATTATTTTTCACATTCTTTTAACACAATTGTCATTTTTTGACATTCATTAAACTATCTTAAATACTAATTTTGCACTAGTCGCTATTTTGAATGAAAATTTTAAACACCTTTTATTTTACACACATTATGAATTTCCATTAATTAATTTTTTAAACAAAATTTTGATCTCAAATTGTTTAAGTCACACGATAAGACTTGGTGAACATTGCAAGGGCAAAAATAGCGTTCCTCAGTCCACATCTGTGCATATTATGATTTCAACTGATTCAACAAAAATATACAATTGGTAATACATATTACAAAATAGCAACCAACATTGAATGCATATCTAAATTCTAAACCTATACAATACTGCACTTTCATTTCGGATAACCATACCACGGTGATTGGTACGGACTTGTATAATAATTATCTATCTGACTGGGCATCTGACCAAACATTTGCATGTTCTGTAAATGCTGAGCTTGATAGTACTGCTCGGGCTTCCAGTGATTTGGAGTCTGTAGATTACTTTGAGCCATTTGCGGTTGCAACCTCTCTGTACTGCTTGGATTGTACATTCTGTAGTCTACTGGTGTGTCAATAAAGATGTTATCGTTGTATTGACCCACGGGTATAGCCCAGTCCTTTATGGGGCTCGGCTCTGGTTGAACGGGTGGCTTTGGCTTTTCCGTTACCTTTTTCTTGTTCCGATAAGTGTGTTGTTTTATTATTGTTGGTGGTGTCTCTTTGCTTGCTTGGGAGCTCATGAATTTTGCGAATTCTCCTTGGAAAGCACTCGGATCTTTGTTTATTGGTGCTATTTTGGGTGGTGTGACGTTTGCAGTTGAAACACGTAGATTAGCGTCTAAGAGAATACTGGAGTATGATTTTACTGGTTTCGGAGGGGGCAGTGCAGGTCTAGGAGTGATTGAAGTGACAGTAGAAGGTTTAGGTGTCTCTCTAGGTTTAGGTGCATAAGGTCTCAACTGACTTGGTGGGTATGTTTGGTTCATAATTCCATAAGCATTGTTTTGTTTGTCTATAACAGGTTGCAGCGGGGAGTTGTATTCAAAATTAGGAATCGGTTTTACCCTTGGTGCCCGGGGTTTGCGAGGTTTCTTTTCTACTCCTTCTGGAGTCTCTTTCTTGGGTTTTGGTTCACGTTTAACTGGCTCCTTCTTAACTCGCTCCTTTTTAACTGGTTTTTCTTTCTTTTGAGAACCATCAGCTGATTTACGTTTCTTTGGTTCTTTTTGTGGGGTTGGTTTTTCGGCTTCAGTATTCATGGGAGCATCTGCTTTTGGTTCTAAAGGTTCTGCGGTTACCATACTGGGCTGCGCCTCATCTGCAGGATGTGGAGGTGAGTCCCAGTTGGATAAAACAGCTGCCATATCATCCAATTCTTCATTTGAGAGCTTTTTTGTTTTGATTTTTTTCCCTTTACCTTTTGTCTGTGTCTTTTTGGTTTTCTTTTCTTTGTCACCGATATCCTCATCTGCTTCTTCATTATCAGCTTTAGGCTCAATGTCTTTTTTAGATTTGCCTTTTTCTTTTTTTACACTATTTTTCCGTCTCTTCTGAGTTTTTTTAGACTTGGGTGCTCCATAGTCTGAGTCAGCATCGGAATCAATGTAGCCAACATCAGGTAACTGAGCTTCAGAAGGATCCATCTCATCACCTTTCAACCAGATATCTTCTAAAGCGTCTAGCTGGACGTCATCTGGTTCCATGGGCATCATTGGACGTTTCATTGAAGTCATCATATCCAGATCTCCTTCAGCCATTGTCATTTCATCATCATCCATCACATCGTGACCTAGAATAGACACAGCAATAGCTCCTTCCGATATGCTTTTGCTCGCCATTGCTCTTTTCAAGTGTAATGGGTGCCGTTTCTTTTTCTTCAAACCTTCTTCTTCAGCTTCTATAAATGACTCAGGTAATTCTGTGTTATTTCTATTGCAAAGAATATCCTGCCCTGATGGATGTGGTGCTGGTACCATTTTTTCTGGCTGTTCCGGATGACATCCAATATCTTGGCCTTTCAACCAAAGCTCGTACCGGTCAGGCTGGAAGCGTTTTACAAACGTATCCATAGATATTTTCACCATATCATTGCTACATGTGCACTGGGTTGCTCTCTTTCCATATTCCACCCAACGAGGAGCTGCGAAGTTTGTAGATTCAGCACAATTGAAACCGTGGTTGAAGCCAGCGTGATAGCCATATGGGAATGTTATCATTATCTCCCCAGCTTCCTGAGTTATCTTACTGACCGGTACGGAGTACTGTTTCAGAATCTGAGGTGAGATTAATGTCATTTTGTGACGTAAAAACGCCTGACATGTCTTCGCTGAGGTTGGGAAGAAACCCGAAGCTATTCTTTCAAATCTCTTTCCGTGCTCTGGAGGGATAACATACCAAGTCTTGGGTTCGCCAAAGTGTAAATAGTTTATAGAGTACAAGTCCATATCTTCAGTGTGCCACGCGAATGTTGTCTTCCACATACCAAAATACAGGTACGCAGTGTTGACACCGTCAATTTCTATACCATAATCTGAGTTGACGAAATCCAATATAGTTCCCAAACTGTTTATATTCCATTCTTTCACGTCAGGATCTGTTATGCTACCGTTGACATCAGCTCCGTAAATTGGTGCAATGTATGTGACATTTTTCCAATATTTTCTCTCAAGATCTTCGTAGCTCGAATGGCGTGGTGTGCAATACTTGGCTGAGTTGGCCATCACGGCAAACTGCTTGACGGTCATAGCCTTTTTTTGAATATTGATCTGTTGAAACAAACCTTGTTTTCCAGTGACAACTTGGCATATCGGCGAGGGTATAGTGATGTTCAGCTCTTCGAGATCATACCCCTTCTTCCGAGGCACCCACTCCGGGGGGGGAATCACTTTAGCGAGACCAGCTTTGTGAGCTCCCTTCGATTCCATGTACTGTACGTATTTGTTGAAGTCCTTGAACTCATCCCAGGTGGGGCGGAACACCTGGATCCCGTTCACGGAGGCGATATTATCGTCCGCAGACATTGTATTTCACAACAATCCAATCACACGAAAGACACCAAAATCAACACAGTCTTATCACGATATTGTAACGTCTTACACCCGTTTCCAACGTATCATTTTTGCAAAAATCCTTCTGGGTGAAACAATCACGTCGTTTTACAATCACTTATTCTGTTTTTCTACGAATAATCACGATAATATGTGGATATCATGTGAAAACATTACTTTATCAGGAAAATGGCCGACACTCGAACGAAAGATGCTTTCGTTCGCCATGTACCGATGCTGCTCCTCGCATCCATAAAATTCAACACCAACTCGAAGCTGCATAAACTAAATTGGGTCACGTACACACAAAAAACCTTTAAAAACTGGGAGATCGAAACAAAATTCAGTATACGGAGCTTCGAGTTATGATAGCACGGCAACACCGGCCACGTTCGATTATATTCGCAATGTTGGTACAATGATATTGACATTTGTAAATAGTCCTATTTGCGTAGAGGTTATGAATGAAATAATGTTTTAGTTGTTATTCTTTCGTATTTTCTCGTGTAATATACTCACCTGAAAAGATTCTTCAAATTCCTCAACCAGATTTCCACTTCCGTTTGATGGTGTCGCCATCTTGATGGCCGATTTAATTACTTTTAACTATCAGTTGCACACAACACAAGCAACGCAACACCGTTGTCTGACGGAGACTCTCACTCGCACGTTTTTGTGAGCGAGTGAGCGAATCGTCGTCGCTCGCTCAATTTTGTTTCTTCGCTTATGCTTCGCCCCGCCCACTTCTCGTTTGCCCTCCCTCACTCGGCCACGCCTTTCGCTATTTTTTTTTCTTGTTGATTCTGTACTAAATCATAAATAAAGATAGGTACTAATAGGTGCATCACCTTCCTGAAGTGCGTGGAAGAAAGCGACAGGTGACGAAAAAGCTAAGCAAACGACATATTCTACCTACATATATTTTTCATCAGTTTTACAAATTACATAACGGAAAATTCATTTACTAACCCAACCCCGCCGAAACTAATTTACTTGGATTTTTTTATTACTAGGTAGATTATACCTAGGTTAAATAATTCGATTTTATGTCCCTCATTTCCAGTCCCCATAGAAAGAAACTATTACCTATATCAGTTTCTTATCAATCTTTCTCAAATCCTTGCCAATTTTTCTTATATCCTGTAAAACAGCTGATTTTAAGTTTTCTTAAATTAATGTAATTAAAAATAGACTTAAAGTTTTGAGCAATAAAGATAAAATTTGCTTACCAATGCAGAATGTTATGATTTTACGACACTACCTACAGCAAGAACGCACGTGCTCGGCCGCCACGAAATACATGCTATTAAAGTAATTTTCTTTTGTCCTCCATTATTATTATAAATGTCTTTGATTTCAATGCCATTCATCAAAGAATGTGTATTGTAATATCAATATCTAATAACTTATAAAAATAATTCATGCTACTTGCCTTAATACTAGTGTCCATTACTCCAGCGGAATGTTGTAGCTAATAAGAATGTGAGTATAATAGGGAATTAGAGCATCATTAGGACTAATTGTGCGCCAGCAGCGGAATTTGTGCGTCTTATAATTTCGGAGATATTCATTAAAAACCGATTCCGCCAGGGTCACGTTCCCCCAGCGGCATGATTTGGAAAAAGACGGTCTAGCTCATAACAAAGTACATGACTGAGTAGCTTTCGTCGTGTTATAAATGTGCGCAAATAGCGGAATTTGTGCATCTTACGGTTTTCGAATTATTCAAGATTCCGCTGCAGTAACGTTTTAGGGTTTTCTGTATCTCGAAAACGGCTGATAGAAGAAATTTCGAAAAAAAACCACTAGTACACCTTAATTTGTGCGTAATTTGAGCAATGTTAGTTTTTTGAAAATTATGATATTTTTTTAGTAATTAATTTGTTTAGAAAAATCAGGAAATTCTAATTTACAAGGAAACGAGTCAAGTTGCAATCGAATAAAGAGCATTAAAATATTCCTCTAGTAGACCCTAATAATATCAGCAATTGTGGATTGTATTATCCAGTCAATTAGTGAGATATACCATTTAATTACGAAATTAATTTAGCGAAATTTTAAAGATTGAATTCAGTGCTTCTATAAGACTATGAAACATGAAATTTTACATAAAATTAGAGCGTCCTGCTAGCAAGCTTTCCTGTAAGTTTCAGCTTTGAATAACGTTGATTTAAAAAGATTTACCCAAAAGAAGAAAGAACGAACATTTTCCCTATAACCCGACCAAATTAGAATGTATACGCGAAAGCGGCCGCGCCATACAAAAGGATAACCTTCTTAAATGAAAGGTATATTGAAGGAAGCTTTGTAAGTACAGTTGCGTGCAAATGTTTTATTGACGATTGTTTTCTTAGTACCTACGTGCTCGTATAGCGGCCGGGACGAAGTTATTATAAAAGATACTTGTAATAAGATTTCTAGATAGTAAGTATCTTATCTAAGTCTTGCCGCCAAACATAAATGTTAACAGCACGGATGTGTTCCGGCATGAAGATAGCCAGTTCCCCATTGCGTTGGGGATTCTTTGGTAAGCCCGCTTCCATCATCGGCGTCATCATTACTCAGGTGAGATGATGCCAAGGGCTAAAAACAGAGTATTAAAAAAAATCAACATTAAGTAGTGTTTAATTTGTAGCATACTGATTAATAGTTCGAGAAGGTTAAAATAAAAATTAAAAAGAAGAATGAAACAATGAAGAGTTCTGAGAGAAGAAAGAAGAGATCTGCTAAAATCTGCCACACTATGTGGAACCCTGATATTATGGATAATTATGTATATGGTTCACCTACATTAAATTAATAAACGGGAAATTCCCGTACTACTTTTCATGAAACAAAAGTTGCTAGCTCAGAACCTAATTAAAATTATTTTCTAGTTAGCAAGTCATAAAAAAAATATATAACTTTTCTATTGCTTTTTAAAAAAAGTATTTCCTTGAAAACTGCCAAAAACTTTTTTAAATCGTCAGCTTATTCTGCCTGAGTTACAAATAGTTTAGTTTATTTCAAAAAAATAAGAGTGGGTACATTGTTACAATACTATACAAGATAAACACATACATTACATCTTTTTGCTCTTATGTTCGTTGAATTGTTCTGCGGATCACACCCATGCTAAGTTTAAAAACTTGTGTTATGGGTGTTCACCACATCCCAAACCAAGGACACCATTTACAATCATTTAAGGGTAGGTCTTATGTTGTGTGTTCTGTTACTTAAAATTTAGTACTGTTACTGTTAAAATTTAGTAGCCAAATCTGCCCAAATGGCAGAAATCTGCCACATGGACGGGTGCACATCTGGACGGGTTTCAAAAACACGGGAACTCGCGCGACGGGGGGAGCTCATTACCTGTACCCGTGCCCCGGGGGCTACCTGTGTGAGAAGCGCAGCTCAGTTCAAAGCGATAAGATAAACACTTTGATAAGAAATTAACAAAGCATTGATTTGATTATATCTGCTTTGCGAGAAATATACCTCAACACATAGAGGTAATAAAGTACTAATTACTTCTATGCTATTCTATGGTATGGTATTTGTTCTATGAAACTAGGTAGAAAAAAAATATTGACGATATAAAAGCATGTGCAAAGCATCTACTTAAACATTTTGAGTTTTATGCCGATACATCAAAAAGTTTGTTGTTCAAATTGTCGATGTTACCCGATTTTAGTTAATTTAAATACGACGCCAAATAATAAAACATATATTAACATCATATCAAAAATTTTTCTGCTTAATTGTCCAATTAGTTCTGGTTGTATGCTACCAATTTAGGAAGGTTATCCTTTTGTATGGCGCGGCCGCTTTCTCGTATACATTCTAATTTGGTCGGGTTATAGGGAAAATGTTCGTTCTTTCTTCTTTTGGGTAAATCTTTTTAAATCAACGTTATTCAAAGCTGAAACTTACAGGAAAGCTTGCTAGCAGGACGCTCTAATTTTATGTAGAATTTCATGTTTTATAGTCTTATGGGAGCACTAAATTCAATCTTTAAAATTTCGCTAACTTTATTTCGTAATTAAATGGTATATCTCACTAATTGACTGGATAATACAATTCACAATTGCAGATATTGTTAGGGTCTACTAGAGGAATATTTTAATGCTCTTTATTCGATTGCAACTTCACTCGTTTCCTTGTAAATCAGAATTTCCTGATTTTCTAAACAAATTAATTACTAAAAAAATATCATAATTTTCAAAAAACTAACATTGCTCAAATTACGCACAAATTAAGGTCTACTAGTGGTTTTTTTTCGAACTTTCTTCTATCAGCCGTTTTCGAGATACAGAAAACCCAAAAACGTTACTGCAGCGGAATCTTGAATAATTCGAAAACCGTAAGATGCACAAATTCCGCTATTTGCGCACATTTATAACACGACGAAAGCTACTCAGTCATGTACTTTGTTATGAGCTAGACCGTCTTTTTCCAAATCATGCCGCTGGGGGAACGTGACCCTGGCGGAATCGGTTTTTAATGAATATCTCCGAAATTATAAGACGCACAAATTCCGCTGCTGGCGCACAATTAGTCCTAATGATGCTCTAATTTCCTATTATACTCACATTCTTCTTAGCTACAACATTCCGCTGGAATAATGGACACTTAATACTATATCAATGCTACTTGCATTAATAAAGTGTGTGGAATTATTAAGTTTATCTGGCTTAATAATTGAATAAAACCAATTTTAGAGTATCAACGCAGTGTCTTTAATCAGGGAGCGTAAGTCAGAGAGAGAGAGCATAGACAATATAAGGGCCTAACTAGACTTAACAAATAAGGACTTAATTATACTCAACACCCCCCTACAATCTCAAGTTTCTTATACATTTTAAATCTCAACTTGAGATTGCACATTTTACAAAACTATTTCAATACAAAACAAATAGTGCAATTCAGAAACTTTTACATGGCAACACGAAATAGTTTGCGCAGTTTACAATCTTAATTATGACAACACTAAAAATAGTAAGTCTTTACCTTTTAAATATTGCAACCCTAATACAACTGTCAACAACGTCAAATGTCATTTACTAATGTAAACAAAGATAACCTTAGCTGCAAATACAAAACATTAAACATTGTTTTATTTAAATTTTACACAAACATTTCACAAAAATGGGTTGCATACACAAAAATAAACTAAACTACAATTCAAGACCTAGTTTAGTACAAAAATAATCATGTTTCAACTTGGACAACGGTTTCGTAAGTACATCTGCTGCATTTTCATTACTTGGTACATATTTTAGCTTTACTAAATTCTTATTCACAACATCTTTAATAAAATGAACTTTAATATCGATATGCTTCGATCTTTTGCTGTTTTCATAACTTTCGATCATTTTAATTGTGCTCTGATTATCAATAAACAAATAACACATTTTACTTTTACAATTCAAATCTTCTAATACTCCTCTTAAATAAATAAGTTCACTTACAGTTACAGACGCAGCTACATATTCCGCTTCTGCAGTTGATAATGCAACAGTGGACTGTTTTCTGGAAATCCAGCTCACTAAGTGTCCTTGGTGAAATATAGCAGCTCCACTAACACTTTTCCGGTCTGCTGTGTCACCTGCCCAATCTGCATCTGAAAATCCCTGTAAACAAGTACTATTATCTTCTTTCTTGTATATTAATCCTTTATCTTTTGTCTGTTTCAGGTATCTTAGTATGCGCTTTCCAGCCGTCCATAGTTCCTGAGTTGGTCTATCTAAGTAGCGACTAAGATAGCATGTAGCAAATGCTATATCTGGTCTGCTGATGGTAGCTAAGTACAACAGTGATCCGACGAGTTCTCTGTATGGAACATCTATGACTTCAGCTTTCTCATCTATTTTGAAATTAACTTCCATTGGTGTACTTGCTCCTTTACAATTAGACATGTTAAATTTTAATAAAATCTTCTCTATTATGCTGATTTGTTTGATTTCTAATCCTTTTTCTGTTCTTTTCATATCCATTCCTAGAAATTTATTTATGTTTCCTAATTCTTTTGCCTGAAATTCTTTCCTTAATTTTTCTATTATTTTCTGTCCATTTCCCAGTATTAATATATCATCGACAAAAATGAGTACATATACATTCTGTCCTATGTACAAACAAAAGTCATGTTGTGACTGTGTTAGGTCATTTTTCACTAGAAAATTATGTAATCTTTCGTTCCATAAACGTGGCGATTCTTTCAAGCCATATAAAGCTTTCCTGAGCTTTAGAACTTTTCCTTCTTCTTTCTTCACACCTTCTGGACATTTTATGTAAATATCGGTCTTTAATTCTCCATTTAGAAATGCTGTAGGTACATCAAGTTGTTTTATAGGTTCATCATCTTGCACAGATTTACTTAGAAAAAGTTTTACTGTAGACATTCTTGCTACTGGTGCATATACATTCTGAGTAGTTTCTTCCTGAAAACCTCTTGCTACCAGTCTAGCTTTCTTTGTTCCATCATGTTTTGTTCTGAATACCCATTTAGTGTCAATAGCCTTACAGTCTATTGGCAATTTTGCACTTTCCCATGTTCCTAGTTTTTCATGTGCATCTAATTCTTTGTTTATAGCTTCTGTCCATCCACCTTGTTCTATGGCTTCCTTATAGCTTTTTGGATCTTCTGTAATTAAAGCGTATGCACTGTATGACAAGTCATAATCCTCTAAATAATTTGGTGCTTTTGATTCTCTTTTATTTCTTCCTGTGCTTTCTGTAGACTCTGTATTTTCATCTTGATTATTATCGTCTGTTTTCTTTGTAGTTTCTATTTGTCTTATTTCTTTATTTTTACTTATTTCTTCTATATTTTCAGATGATTTCTGTTCTTCTATCTTTTCAATTTCCTGTATTTCTTCATCTTCTATAACTACTGTTTTTGGTTTATTTACTGTTCTTTCAGTCTTTGCCTTGTATCTGTAGTCTGCTTCATCAAAAGTTACGTCTCTAGATATGATAATTTCTTCAGTCTGTGGATTCCATAGTCTGTATCCTCCTTTTCCATAGCCAACCATTCTCACTTCTGTACTTCTTGGTTCTAATTTATCTTTTTTGGGTAAATTAAGTGCCCATGCCTTACTTCCAAACACTCTTAACTTCTCTAAATCAGTTTTTCCTAAATAAATGCTTGCAGGATTTTCTCCATTCAATACTCTGCTTGGGCTTCTATTTAAAGCGTAGACAGTGCATTTTAGTGCTTCGCCCCAAAGATATTTTGGCATGTTTGTTTCCAGTAACATAGCTCTTACTCTATCCATGAGTGTCCTATTCATTCTTTCAGCGACTCCGTTTTGCTGAGGTGTGTATGGGCATGTAAACTCCTGTTTTATTCCTTTCTCTTGACAGAACTTACTTAATTCACCTTTGAATTCTCCTCCATTGTCTGTTCTTATTCTTTGAACATAAATTTTATCACGTTTAAGTCTTTTTATGTAATTTATTATGTGATCCTTTGCTTCATTTTTATGTCTCAATAAATGAACTTCAGTAAAGTGTGAGTAATCGTCAATAATGGTTAGAAAATATTTTTCTCCATTTATATTTTCATGTGAAATTGGCCCACCAATGTCGCAATGTATAAGTTCCCCAATGTTTCTTGATCTCGGCTGTGTAATGGGGTAAAAGGGCTTTCTAGTTCCTTTTGCGCTTTGACATATACTACATTTATTATCAGATGCTGGCAATCCCAGAATCTTCAATCCAGCATGGTTTAGATGAGCTAATCGACGATGCCACAAATCTTTATCTTCAGTGCTAAATGCTTTTCCTTCTTTTATACTGAATTTTATTACAAAGAGACTTCCATTGCAATTTGCATTCATTCTGCATCGGTTTGCTAACATTATTATTGCTGTATTTCTTCGAAATGTTACTTCATAACCTTTTTCACTTAACCTTTTTACTGATAACAGATTAACGGAGAGATCTTTTACTATTAGTACTTCCATTGTTAAATTATAACCTTCCTTTGATTTTAGTTTCAGAATTCCTCTTTTATTTATTTTTATTATTTCTCCATTAGCGACTCTTATATTTATTGTTGGTATTTCCTTCACATCTTGTAAATATTTCATATACTTTTCATTTATCATATTGTGAGTTGCACCTGAGTCTATGGCAAACACAATTTTTTCTGATGTTTCAGCCTGTGCTGAGAAAGCTAATAATGAGAAATCATTTTCTTCTGTTAGGTTTGCTGAATGTCTTCTGAATCCTCTATGTCCCCTGTAATTTCTCATCCTTCGTGATGTATTTCTTCCTCTGATATTTCCTCTAGTACTTTTGGGACAATTAAGAGCAAAATGGTTAGGCTCGTTACAGTTATAGCATCTCATCTTTTCTGTTGAGAAGGCATTCTCATTTTCTGCTGTGTTTCTACCTGTCGACGTTATTTCCAATTCTGCATCTAGTAATTTTCCTTTCACATAGTCCATCGTTAAATCAACATTTGTCGCTTCCAGAGCTGTAACTACAGTTTTATACTTGTCGTCCATACTTAATAGCAAATAACAAACTTTTTCACTTTCTTCCATTTTCTTTTCATTTGTTTCTAATTGTCTGAATAATTTTTCAATTTCCATGAAATGATCTTCTAGTTTTTGGCCATCTTTTAGTTTGTTAGTGAGCAACTTTTTACGGATGTACAAATTTGTCAATACACTTTTTCGTTCCAAATTACTTTGCAGTCTGGCTATCATATCAGCTGCACTTGTTGCTTCTTTTATATATTCTATATGAGAGTCAGATATACCCTGAACTATAATATTTTTCGCCTTGGCGTCCGCTTTTATAAACTCTTCATCTTTCGACTTTATTTTAGCAAGTGCCTGATCTGGGGTCACTTCTATAGCCTTTTTACAATGTTTTTCTTCCATGTAACACCCCACACGGAAGAGCCAATTGGAAAAATTCTCCTTTTCCAAAATATGAATCGAGTTATGTGGTGTGGACGACGCCATTTTCTTTTGTTCCTGTGAACTGCAAAACCCTACACGACTGTGCCTACTCCTACGCACTTTTTCTTTGTCATCTGACTTAATTTTTACTTTTATTTATTTCCCTGCTCCCTGGGCCCATAACCTGTGGAATTATTAAGTTTATCTGGCTTAATAATTGAATAAAACCAATTTTAGAGTATCAACGCAGTGTCTTTAATCAGGGAGCGTAAGTCAGAGAGAGAGAGCATAGACAATATAAGGGCCTAACTAGACTTAACAAATAAGGACTTAATTATACTCAACAAAGTGAAAGTTTTGATTTATTTCTAACATGCCATAAAATCTAAATGGATTTAAATTAAGTAAATAATGTCATTGTTTAATTTTCAGGACATTTTCATACAAGATATTTATTTTTTACGGAAGATATTTACATTTTTTTCATCCAATGCAGGGTCATAGACGAAACTGCTGGCCGCTACTAGTATAAATCGGATCTATGGCAACACTATATACAAAGCTACCAACTTAAAGGCCGTTTATATACTAGTGTTGTACTTCTAAATCATTGCAAAAATGATAGGTGTACAATCGATAAATGACGCAGGCCTGCGAAATTTAACCTTTTTTGCCCCCTTCCAATAATTATGATATTTTTTTTAAGTAACTAGATATGCTAAATTAAAATACAGCTTTAGATTTTTTTCTACCACGTTTAGAATTTTTTTAATTGATGACATGCATATTTTATAATTTTTTATCAATTTTCATGAAAAAACAAAGAATAATTAATTTAAAATTAATTGTTTACATAAAAAACCAACAGTGTTGATTAAAGATAATGTAAAACAGACTATATAAATAAAAAAAACTCAGGTATGTTATTTTTTTCTACTTCCTTCAAAACTTCTGTTCAATCTTTTTTCTTATGCCTTCTATACGGCTCAACTTTCTTCAACATACACCAGTAGTCTGTCTTCATGTTTGCGTCCCATATTCCTTGGTATCTATTCTGTATAACCTTATTTATCTTAGGGAAAGGACACTGACCATCTATGTATGGAAGTTGGACCAAGTGCTGCCTAGAATGAAGACATAGTGTATTTTGTTCCTCAGGTCAACACTATTCTGTAAACCGAAGCGCTTCTAAATCTGTCCGAGGAGTCAAGAGAAAAAAGGTTTTTTTTTGTGAAATATTATTTTGGAAAAAATGAACTTAATAATTATTTTCAGTCTTACTAGTAGTGTATTAATGGTACTTATGTAATAATAATATCATTTATCTATCCGTAAGATTACATAGTTATACATTATTAGTGATACCAGTATTATAATTGTATGCAGATAAGTAAAGTATAATTACTCAGTGATATACCTGTGTCAGTAATACTAGTGACAGTGACTTTTACAGTAATAGTATAATAATAATGAATATACAATACAGTAATACAGTATTATAATTATGTAATTGTAATTAATTATGTATCAATCATCTTCATCGTTATCGATTATATTTGGGTCAAGGAATATATCTTTTGTGGCTCGATTGTGATTATCGCGAGCCTGTGTCTAAAGCATGCGTTATACCATTCAACTGGTAAATATCGACAACAATATAATAAATACTCGATACTTGTATATAATCTGATCTACATTACGTATTTAAGCGCAACTTCACAGACATTTGTATACCAACTCTTTCAATCCATGAATGTGTATAGGCACTCTGCTTAGTTTCTTGACATAATTATAATCGATGACAATGAAGATTATTAATACATAATTACGATTACATGATTAAAACACTCCTGATCCTGCCAAACTTATCCCCAGCGTGTACCTCAACGAGACCTAGTGGCTGCAAGCGTCGCTGCGGGTTTGCCATGGGGGTATGGGTATAATCGATGACAATGAAGATTATTAATACATAATTACTATTACATGATTAAAACACTCTTGATCCTGCCAAACTTATCCCCAGCGTGTACCTCAACAAGACCTAGTGGCTGCAAGCGTCGCTGCGGGTTTGCCATGGGGGTATGGGTATTAGGCGTGTGCAAGACGCAAACCTTTCTGCTTTGTTGGCCTCCTCCAGTGGGGTTGTCGGCCCGCCCGGCTTGAGTCACTCGGTTGGCAAGCGGTCTGATGGGCTGATTTTAGTCCCTTTGGGGGTGAGGGCATTGTTTGGTGTGGGATGCGGCGTGTGTAAGCACATTTGCACCCTCCCATTTTGCCTGTAACACCCATACAAAGGATTCAGCTGCCGATCGGACTGCCGTTGAAAACATGCCAAGTCCTCGCCCCTCAAGTATACATATACTTACGTCCCCTTCGCGGTTGAGGCGAGCAACGCATGGTGTGCGAAAGCTAGGGAGTTTGTGGAGGAACTGAGTAGGCGCCTGATCAACAATAGTGGAGACCCCCACGCCAGATCGTACCTGAAGCAGCGAATATCGCTGGCAATACAGCGAGGCAACGCTGCCAGAGATATGGGCACATTTGCATCAGAGACGCTTTTTGACTAAGGCTTTTATGGTGCCTAAGTTGTAGTTTAAGGTTTATAAACTTACAGTTTAACGAATCTTGATTTTTAATTATATTATTTTATGTATAAAAAAACTAGGTAATCTTCATCAATGTAATTACTGATTGATAATTAATGATGTTATGATTACATAAGTATAAATAATACACTACTAGTTACACTGAAATCAATAATTAAGTTCATTTTTCGCAAACAAATAATTCACAACAAAAACTTTTTTCTCTTGACTCCTCGGACCGATTTTGAAGCGCTTCGGTATACAGATTAGTATTGGCCTGAGGAATAAAATGCACCATGTGATCATTCTGGGCAGCACTTGGTCCAGACATCAATGTAATTACTGATTGATAATTAATGATATTATTATTACATAAGTATAAATAATACACTACTAGTTACACTGAAATCAATAATTAAGTTCATTTTTCGCAAACAAATAATTCACAACAAAAAACTTTTTTTTTCTTGACTCCTCGGACAGATTTTGAAGCGCTTCGGTTTACAGATTATTATTGGCCTGAGGAACAAAATGCACCATGTGTTCATTCTGGGCAGCACTTGGTCCAGACATCAATGTAATTACTGATTGATAATTAATGATATTATTATTACATAAGTATAAATAATACACTACTAGTTACACTGAAAACAATTATTAAGTTCATTTTTCGCAAACAAATAATTCACAACAAAAAAACTTTTTTTCTCTTGACTCCTCGGACAGATTTTGATGCGCTTCGGTTTACATATTAGTGTTGGCCTGAGGAACAAAATGCACTATGTGTTCATTCTGGGCAGCACTTGGTCCAGACCTGGTCAATGTCCTTTAGCTAATTCACGAACACAAGTTTAACACACTTTATGCGGCACCTATTCTTTGTCTTGGTTTTTTATTCTAATTGTGGGCCGCCTTCGATCAACCCACATAAGCATCGAACGATGTGGACTGTATTTCCTTTCGATGACGATATGACGAACGGCAACTATGGTTGTGTTGTGACTGGCGATTTCTGTAGGAGCAGGCTTGGAGGGAGAGAAACAGTTGCTTCCGGAGGTATAAAGGCTTCCAGATGGACGGTGACAGAGGCACACCAAGAAACTATGATCTGACGAGTTGATCCGTTTAGTAAGACGAACTGATTTGAACTGAGCACATTGCATATTTTTTTTCCGAAAGGACATGTTTGTTGTTGGCCGTTGGGCCTTTACAATTTCACCGGACAGGGAAGGCGAGTACGTAGGGTACTCAGCCTAAGCAAAAAGATACAACTGCCTATGGGCGCCCAGGGGGGCACGGACCTCGGCTTAGGACGTTGCTTGGACGGGGAGGATCGGAGAGAATCGGCCCGGTATGTTCCGATAGCGCTGGTAGGCGCGAGAAGCGGGGGGACGCCGCCCTCGCCGGCGAGGGCAGTATGTCGGTGTGGTGTTACTCTGTGATTGGGGCGGGGGGTCATGGCTGCTACGGCTAGCGTGATAGGATCATCGGGATCGGGGGCGTCGGATCACGCGAATGGGATTCGCGGGGAGGTCGTAAACTGCGGAGCTCACGAATAGGGGGTTGGGGTGATGGGGGGCGGAATCGAAGTAGCGTTTTGACGCTTGATTCAGGTATTGAGCTATGGTGGGAAGCTCTAGATCGCAATGGAGATTTTCATTGCGCACGAACCATGGGGCGCCCGTGGCTCGGCGCATGAAGCGATTTTGGATGACCTGAAGTCGTTGGATGAGACTGGGCTTTGTATGGGCGAACGCTACGCCGGCGTAGGTGAGAATGGGACGGATGCAAGTTTTGTAAAGTGTCACCTTATTTCTAAGGGACATTTTACTTTTCTTGTTCGTGAGGGGGTAGAGACGGCCCAAAACAAAGGCTGCTTTGTTTCGGACTCGTTTGATGTGGTCTTTGAACGTCAGTCGGTCATCGAGGGTGACGCCTAGATATTTGACTGAGCGTTCCCACGGGATGGGGCGATCGAACAGCTTAATGCTGCGATCGATGGGATTGATCTCGGTACTGAGCCGTTTGAATGAAAAGAGCATAACTGCACTTTTCTCGGGGTTCACTTCGATCCTCCAGTTCCTAAATCATTTGCCCAGGGCACTGGCAGAGGATTGGAGGTTTCGAAGGATGAGGCCCGCTGAGCGGCTGGATAGATAAAGGGCTGTGTCATCTGCGAAAAGCGCAAGGTTGACATTTGGGAATCGCGGCATGTCGCTCATGTAGAGCGAGAAGTGTGTGGGGGCTAGAACGGAACCCTGAGGGACTCCGGCTCTGATGGGTCGGGGGGATGAGTAGATTCCTTCTATGCGATAGCGAAAGCTCCGATTCGTGAGGAAGTCTCGTAGTATGAGTACGAGCCCCAGCTGATATAGTTTGTATATCTACTCGTTGTGCCAGACTTTATCGAAAGCTTTCGCCACATCAAAGAAGAGAGCTCCTGTGAACTGTCTGCGGGCGAAGCCGCTTATAATGTGCTCCGTTATGCGACGCACCTGTTGGACGCACGAGTGTCTGGCTCTGAAGCCAAACTACTCATCTGGGAGAAGGCCTTTGGACTGGACAACGTCCTTTAGGCGGGCGAGGAGCATGCGTTCGTACAGTTTACCCAAGGCCTTGAGGAGGCTTATGGGTCTGTAGCTGGAGGGTTCTGAGCGGGGCTTGTTGGATTTGTGAAAGCCTATGACGTCTGCACTTTTCCACGTGTCGGGAAAGGTGCAGTTGTCAATGGCTGCATTGAAGATGCACGCTAGAAGAGCAATGAGATTCGGGGAGAAGTACTTGAGTACTTTGTTGGTGATGCCGTCAGAGCCTGGGGCCTTTCGGGGTTTGAGCTGTTTAATGGCCTTCTCTACTTCACATGGGGTGACTGGGGTAAGAGACTCGGTCGGGGGGAGGGCTGCTCGCCGTTCGTTCGGCTTCCTCATCCACCTTCTGCAGCTGGATGGGCTCGATTGGGAGTGTACTGGGGGAACATTGGGCCTCCAGGCTGTCGGCCAGGCACTCGGCCTTTTCGTAGTCGTCAAAGGCATCCGGTAAGTTGGGGCGTTTGAGAGGGGGCATGGGGGACTCGACATCCTTCTTGAGGGCTCTCGCCGAGCTCCAATACGCGACGTGAGATGGCGAGATTCCCCCAAGAAGTTCATCCCAACGGGTCTGCTGCAGCTCCTGCATGGTCTGCTTTACGTCCCTCTGTAAAGCTCGCATGCGAGTGCGGTTTCCTCGTTTGGGAAGCTGTCGTAGGCACGGATGGCTGCATTTCTTGCGGTCAGCAGCGACCTCGCGTCTTCCGGCAGTCTCCAGCGGTGTTGGGGCAGCACTGGAACCTGCCGGGAGCAGTCTTTTACGACTGATTGAGTGTGGCTGCTAAGGGCATCGATTGCGCATCGGACGTCATCTAGAGACTTAATGTCGTCTCGTCGGGTATGTAGTCAAGGTCCGGTGAACTGGTAGCTTAGCTTTGAGTTTGTCCTCAAGGCTGTCCCAGTCAACTATCGTCTTTGTGGGCGGGGCCATGGGGGTCGGGGGACCTAGTTGTAACAGGACCGGCCGGTGGTCGGAACATAGAGTTTAAAGCACTTCTATCGAGCACAACTGAAGGTTGATGTTATTTAGAAGTGCTATGTCTAGTATGTCTGGGGTGTGATTGACATTGTACGGAAAGTGAGTGGGGGTCATTGGGGCAATGATGTTGAGTCAGTCAACGTGTCTGTCCAGGGCTCTACCTCTAGTATTGGTGGATACGCAATTCCACTGTTCGTGTTTGCTATTTAGGTCGCCAGCCAGAATGACTGCGCCTCCTAGATTGAAAAGAGTCTCGATGTCGCTCTCGAGTAGTGGTTTGTCGCCACTACAAGGGAGATAGACCGAAGCTAGGGTAATGGGTTGGTGGCCGGTCATGGCTAGCCGACAGACAGAGGCCTCAATGCTCGTGAGAGGGGGGGTGTCGATGGGTATACAGTGCAAGGACCTTTTGTAATAGATGAGAGTGCCGCCCTTTGCGGAGTTCACTCTATTATTACGCACTAAATCGTAGTTGGGGATTTTAGGTCCGCGAGTGCAAGGTTTAAGGTGTGTTTCTTGCACTAGTAAGACATCGATTTGGTGTTCGCGAAGGAAATCTATGATTTGCCAACGCTGGGGGAGGATACCGTCTGCATTATAGAATGCGACGGTAATAGATCGGGGCTTGAGTCTACCTTTAGAGGGGTTTAAATCCATTATGGAGAATTAACATTGAACTCTGAGATGGCTGCGATGAGTCGCGAATGCTTAAGCATTGCTATGCAACGCTGTTCCGTGTTGTGCTGGGTTGCTCTGAGCTCCCTAGCCAGGTCGCGGACCTGCTCCATGTTAATGGCGCTGGCAAAGCGGATAACTAGGCTACGATCGTCTTCCTCCACTGTGTCTGGGACATGCGCTGGAGGGGAGGCCTTAGGGGGAAGGGGCGCTTTGCTGATCTTAGCTGGTTTGGTGGGGGGCTTGGGGGTCGGCTTGAATGCCGTGGGCATGGAAACTGGAGTTTCCATAAGTGGAGGTGGTGAAGCCAAGGCTGCTTGGCATATCCAGGCGGGTTGCAGCTCCTGAGAGGCTGCGATGTTGGGGGTGAAGGCGGGTGTTTTGGTCGGACGCAGAGGTGGGAAGTCCTCCGTACGTGGGACAGCGCGGCGTGCGGGCCGGGGTTCCGAGGCGGAGGGCGCGGGGCCTTTTTTGCCAGGCCTACGACTAGCGCGTGGTGCCTTGGGGCATCCGCGATAGTTCGCTGGATGTCCCAGGGCACCGCAGAGTACGCAACCAGGGGTTTCCGTACACTCGCTCTTATCTTTGGGGCGGGGGCAGTCAGGGGTGCCGTGATTGCCTAGGCATTTGACGCACCTAGGCTTGGCGTAGCAGTTTCTGGCCGAGTGGCCATAGAGTTGGCATCTATGGCAAAATACATGCAAAATATCCTTTTTTTTAATAAAAAAAAACAGAAATATATTCAATGATACGTAATATTAGAAAGTTATTCATCCAACGACATTTATTCATCATTTATTATGATATTAGTCAGTAATATCAATCTGTTTTGGCGACTTTTTATTGTAGAGATTTCGTTATTGCAAATGTTATCAGCGCCATCTAGTTGAGTTTAGAGAAAGCCGTGGAAAATTTCCTATTGCCAATTACACGGGGTAAGGTGGCACAAAATGTTTTTTATTACACTTAAGTCTTTTTATTTTACTTATTATTTACATAAGTTAACATAAAATGAAAAGACAAAAAAAAAAACAATGAAGTCTCGATCGAGAGGGTATCGATACTCGTGGGATACGAATCCGGACCTAAAAAGCGAGGGGCGCGCACTGCAACCGCTGGGATACTAAGCACATTAACGTAATATTGAAAATAAGCATCATATGCGTTAATATTTTGTGTATATTTCGCTCAAACCTCCTTCAAATGAAAGTTTTCGAAGATAATTCCCTCACAGATCGATTTTTAGTAATTTTTAACCCCTAATCCTAGATTTTCGTCAAAAGGTTTAAAGCCGATTTCGAAATCGTCGGGACACCTAACTCGTTTAATAGTATAGGATTTTATTGTATTTACAATATGTATTTTTTTTTAAATTTAAATAATAATTCATATTAACTTTTTTGGCGTATAGTATGTTATCATTTAAAGTGACAATATTTTAAATAAGAACTTACTTGAATTTCTGTTTTAAATTAATATTTTTTTCAAGCATACCAAAATTTTAACTAAACCGAGACTAAAATTATTATTTGTGCTTCGCTTCGTCCTCTCTAACGGTAGGGATAGCGTGGCTTGGGTAATGGTGATTATGTCCACGTCTGGCGGACGAAATCGGGAATCGAGAGAAAGCCGAGCGTCACATTGTTAAAGGCGCAGTCCGTTTAGAAAAAAAATACACGCCGCTGTTTAACGGGATGCTAGGCGGTACCTGCTACTGATCCTTGCGTATCTCTTGCGAAAAGTTTTAATTTTAATGCATAAATAATTGGGAAATAATAAAGGTTCAGAAAAACAAATAAACCTCTAGCGATCTGTGGCTGAATATAATACTGACTAAGCTGCATTAAAATGAATTACCGAAAACTTAATACAAAATATACCTTAAATAAATGTAATATTTAACAAATACACACAAGATTTTTCAAATTACTATTCTGCGAAAACAAACTGTATACTGGCAATTAAATTCCCCCAAGAAGTTCATCCCAACGGGTCTGCTGCAGCTCCTGCATGGTCTGCTTTACGTCCCTCTGTAAAGCTCGCATGCGAGTGCGGTTTCCTCGTTTGGGAAGCTGTCGTAGGCACGGATGGCTGCATTTCTTGCGGTCAGCAGCGACCTCGCGTCTTCCGGCAGTCTCCAGCGGTGTTGGGGCAGCACTGGAACCTGCCGGGAGCAGTCTTTTACGACTGATTGAGTGTGGCTGCTAAGGGCATCGATTGCGCATCGGACGTCATCTAGAGACTTAATGTCGTCTCGTCGGGTATGTAGTCAAGGTCCGGTGAACTGGTAGCTTAGCTTTGAGTTTGTCCTCAAGGCTGTCCCAGTCAACTATCGTCTTTGTGGGCGGGGCCATGGGGGTCGGGGGACCTAGTTGTAACAGGACCGGCCGGTGGTCGGAACATAGAGTTTAAAGCACTTCTATCGAGCACAACTGAAGGTTGATGTTATTTAGAAGTGCTATGTCTAGTATGTCTGGGGTGTGATTGACATTGTACGGAAAGTGAGTGGGGGTCATTGGGGCAATGATGTTGAGTCAGTCAACGTGTCTGTCCAGGGCTCTACCTCTAGTATTGGTGGATACGCAATTCCACTGTTCGTGTTTGCTATTTAGGTCGCCAGCCAGAATGACTGCGCCTCCTAGATTGAAAAGAGTCTCGATGTCGCTCTCGAGTAGTGGTTTGTCGCCACTACAAGGGAGATAGACCGAAGCTAGGGTAATGGGTTGGTGGCCGGTCATGGCTAGCCGACAGACAGAGGCCTCAATGCTCGTGAGAGGGGGGGTGTCGATGGGTATACAGTGCAAGGACCTTTTGTAATAGATGAGAGTGCCGCCCTTTGCGGAGTTCACTCTATTATTACGCACTAAATCGTAGTTGGGGATTTTAGGTCCGCGAGTGCAAGGTTTAAGGTGTGTTTCTTGCACTAGTAAGACATCGATTTGGTGTTCGCGAAGGAAATCTATGATTTGCCAACGCTGGGGGAGGATACCGTCTGCATTATAGAATGCGACGGTAATAGATCGGGGCTTGAGTCTACCTTTAGAGGGGTTTAAATCCATTATGGAGAATTAACATTGAACTCTGAGATGGCTGCGATGAGTCGCGAATGCTTAAGCATTGCTATGCAACGCTGTTCCGTGTTGTGCTGGGTTGCTCTGAGCTCCCTAGCCAGGTCGCGGACCTGCTCCATGTTAATGGCGCTGGCAAAGCGGATAACTAGGCTACGATCGTCTTCCTCCACTGTGTCTGGGACATGCGCTGGAGGGGAGGCCTTAGGGGGAAGGGGCGCTTTGCTGATCTTAGCTGGTTTGGTGGGGGGCTTGGGGGTCGGCTTGAATGCCGTGGGCATGGAAACTGGAGTTTCCATAAGTGGAGGTGGTGAAGCCAAGGCTGCTTGGCATATCCAGGCGGGTTGCAGCTCCTGAGAGGCTGCGATGTTGGGGGTGAAGGCGGGTGTTTTGGTCGGACGCAGAGGTGGGAAGTCCTCCGTACGTGGGACAGCGCGGCGCGACAATATTTTAAATAAGAACTTACTTGAATTTCTGTTTTAAATTAATATTTTTTTCAAGCATACCAAAATTTTAACTAAACCGAGACTAAAATTATTATTTGTGCTTCGCTTCGTCCTCTCTAACGGTAGGGATAGCGTGGCTTGGGTAATGGTGATTATGTCCACGTCTGGCGGACGAAATCGGGAATCGAGAGAAAGCCGAGCGTCACATTGTTAAAGGCGCAGTCCGTTTAGAAAAAAAATACACGCCGCTGTTTAACGGGATGCTAGGCGGTACCTGCTACTGATCCTTGCGTATCTCTTGCGAAAAGTTTTAATTTTAATGCATAAATAATTGGGAAATAATAAAGGTTCAGAAAAACAAATAAACCTCTAGCGATCTGTGGCTGAATATAATACTGACTAAGCTGCATTAAAATGAATTACCGAAAACTTAATACAAAATATACCTTAAATAAATGTAATATTTAACAAATACACACAAGATTTTTCAAATTACTATTCTGCGAAAACAAACTGTATACTGGCAATTAAGAAACTAAACTTCCGATAAAAATACTAGCTTTCCGAAAAACATGTTCTGATAAATAAATGTTTTCTTACGCTATGTAGAAACCGTCTTAATTTCTATCATTAGTTATGAAATATTTTTTAATGAAAATAACTACGTCCTCAAACTAAAAAAGTATATTTCAGCCTCGTCCGTTTTATTTGCGGAATGATTGATAATTTGTTCAATTAAATTAATACTAGCTGGATGACCGAGCTTCGCACGTTCAATCAGAGCGTTTATAAACTAATTCACTTAATACAAAAAGAAACTGGAGACGATATATCCAAATGAACCATGCCAAAAATGGCAGAAAAATACTCGAACATAAAACTCAAAAAAAACTCAAACTCAAAATGTTTTTTATTTAAGTAGATGCTTTACACATGCTTTTAAATCGTCAATATTTTTTTTCTACCTAGAACAAAGTCCCTACCACGCGGGACTTGTACACTGAACGTTTCGGGAAGTGTTTGCGAAGCATGCGATGCATTGCGAAGCATATCAGTGCATGTTATTATTCCTGTGCTCATTCCTTCAAGAACTGCACGCCATCTATTGTCGAGTAGTGCGGACCGTGCTCTAAGGGCCCATTCACATTTTTTTCGTTCGAGAAATCGCACTTTATAAGCTCGTAATTTTCTACTTTCGGAAAGAGTTATACATTAAAAAAAATATGTGTTCAGTAGATTCGTGTTTCTTATTGTAAGTTAATGTTTCAGATTTTTAAACATTTGTTCCATTATTTTATATAAAAAATAACACGCAGTCATGTTTTCGCAAAAAAGGTTCGCATGGTCATTTTCAAGCCCCTAATTCTCTAACTAGAAAACATTTATTGTACCAGAAAAAAATATCTACAAATCACTTAAATAAATTTATTGTTAGTTAATGTTCTCGTTTTTCGATTAAACGTCACAATCTCTAGTAAAAAAATATTTCTAACATCAATTTCAGCGAAATACGTCTATATTTAACCGCGATTTTTTATAATAAAACCAAAATATTTTTGATTGAAACTGACATCAAAATAAACAGTGTTATTTTCCCAATAAAAATCAATAAATATATCTGCATTAATTAAAAAGGTTTCAAAAATACAATAAATTAAATTGTACCAGAAATCTACGATATATTTCATTGCCTCCGCGTGGACCGATCAGTACGGGGCGCGAGCGCCCGTCGAGGAAGGACCTGTGTCAGTTTTGCCGAGCTCCGATAGTACTAATTATACGCTGCCCCGCAACGTTTTGATCATTGTGAATATATATGTTTTTTAAATGGATATTCTGAGTGACATATACTTTAAGCATAAAAATGTTAAACATATAGGTACTTTGAATATTATATTTACATAAAAATGACAATGTGGTCGCTCTTATTAGATAAAATGAAAACAATTTACTGTCGTTTTCATATGAATATACAAAGTACATACATGCTTGTAATTTTTTTATCCTTGAAGTAGGTACATGTCAGCCCGTATATTTAACACGGAAGAAAAAAGGAAGAAGGTGTATCTTTCGTGTTATAAATTAGCACTACAGTGCTTACTCGCGTTGATTATCAGTAGCTTGCTATACCTGACGTGCTCGACACAAGAAATAAAAAAAAGTATGAAAATATGTAGTGTTCTATTCTAAGGCGAAAAAAGATGCATGTTTTTACCCTGCTTCGAATGTATGTATTTATGCACCAAAGGGTGCGGCTGTACAACCTTAACCGTTTGATGGATTTCCACACATGTTTAATTAGATTCTTCTTAGATTGTGGGTATTAAAATAAAAAAAATAAACAAGGTTGCTTTATGGTACCTGTTTACAAAGCGGCTAGCCCATTTCCTAATAGACTAATAGTGCAATAAGGCTTTACGTCCATGTCAAAAACCTTTTAATTTACGAAGCTCGCTCCAAGACAAGGTTATTTTTTTAAAACTTAATCAAAACCATACAATACATGAGACGCATATTGACTATTTTTTTCAGTTTCCCATACAAGCTCTTTAATCACTTTTCACATTTAGTATGCGAAATCCGAAAAAAAATGAGTTAGGCCATTTCTCTCATAGTCTCATGTATTATTTGCTTTTACCTAAGCTTTTCAAAATTTCTGTTAGATTTTCGATATCTCTTACCGTTTCAGAGATATTTGCATTTTTTATAAAAAAAAAAAAACGGTGGTCGAGATATCTGAATAGTGAATCAAGAATTTGTATGGAAAACTGAAAAAAAAAATGAGTTTAGCCATTTTTTTTTTCATAGTCAATGTGCGTATTATCAGATTTTCGATATATTTTACCTTTTCCCAGGTTTTTGCAAAAAGAAACGGAGGTCGAGATCAAATGTATATCGATTTTTTTTCAATATTTTTCCTGTATTCTATACTTCATTCTGAGTAGTGATGTAAATAAAATAAAATAAATCATATTTCATAATCTTGAAAAAACACAGGTTTTTTCTTTCAGAGAACGGAATACACAACTGAAATGTAATAAACATAAAAAGTGATAGGTTTATTCTGATTTAAATTGATAAAATAAATAAAATTCTACATTTATATAAGATCTAAACCAAACAAGGATTGCAGAAATTCTGACCCTCAGTAAAAATTAAACATCAGTGAGTGCCAACTATTTCGAGCTATTTAATTACTATAAAAAACAAATACGTTCGTTTCAAATTTTAAAAATTAATAAACAAAACAATGATACATTTATTTAACGATAACCAACTAAGGATATTTTATTTAATTTTCATATACCTGAAAAAAAACCTGCGCCAGAAAAAAAATCGTGTTTTTATATCGTTCTTTTCACCTCAGAAAAAAACGCACTTTTTTGTAATCCTGTAAGTATAAGTTGTTGATAAAAAATAAAAAATCTCAATAATGTTTAAGAGCACGTTTTTTTTTTAAATTCTGTTACCGCCTTGTTACACCTGTATGTTTAACTAATACACATCAATATAGAATGAATATAGGGCTTTAGTTACTTGGTGAGAATAATTTTATAGTCAAAAAGTCAAATCAAAATGTTTTTTTATTTACAATAAATAGATGTTGTACACATACTTTTAAATCTACTAATCATAATATGTAATACTATTTTCATCATTTTGAATTACTTGTTTTTATACTTCAATAACTGATTTTATGTTCAATGTAGCTTAAACATGGAACTAAATTTAAAAAATATATATAACCTAAAAAGTAAGGTCAAAATATAACGATATCTTATAAACGTCATAGTAAACACGTTCTTGGCAATTACAGTAAACAATACACGCAAAACAATGCAACGGCTGTTTCATTTCACGGCTAGCTTAGACCGAGCGGATAAAAGGATCAAAATCTGTTAGTCCGTCGCGCGATACGTTTGTGTGCGTGGAGTAAAGCGATTATACAAACAAGCGTACGTCGCTCCGTGTCGATGCCTAAACTTGAGCGCTTGCGTTTCGAGAAAGGCCTCTTAAAAGTCAATGTTAGCAACAAAAGGCTCCAAGTAATGTAATTTACCTACTCGACAAAAGATGGCGCCATTAGTGAAATATATTTACAAAAAAAATACCTACTATCATAATAAATTCCCTTTTTTTAGGATAAGTTTCGGTTTAGACCCTCACAGATCCATTGTAGATCCAAAACAACTAACCATATATCGATAGAATTATTATTGTTAGAATCGTTTTCGACAAAGATTAAAAAAAACAAATGTAATGCACAGTAAATTCGAAACATTTCGATAAAATAGGTAAAAAAAGGTAGACACCTACGTAATTCACACTGCAGCACCTGATTTAAATTTTTCCAAAACGCACACACGTAAATACAAGATATTGCAAATTCATACTTAATAACTAAATTACGTTACCATTAGTGAAATATCTGACAAAAAGTAAGTTGTGAAAAATTGCTGAATAAAACGAAGGTACACTGTTTTCGACATTAATTCGTTTTTTTATCGCTTTTAAGTCTTTTTATTTACGTATTTACTTACGTGATCACACAAAATAAAAAAGTAGAAAGACTCAGATTCTATGTCTGTGAATGCTGGTGTCCCTCAAGGCTGTGTGCTTTCGCCTACACTGTTCCTTCTGCATATCAATGATATGCTGCAAATCAGCAGCACTCATTGTTATGCGGATGACAGCACAGGTGATGCCTTCTATACCGGCCGTGCCAACATTTCTCGGGAAAACGTCATCGAGAGCCGAAACAAACTTGTGTCGGAAATTGAGGCCTCTTTAAAGAAAGTCTCAGAATGGGGTCGACTTAATTTGGTCCAATTTAACCCTACTAAGACACAAGTTTGCGCGTTCACTGCCAAGAAAATGCCATTTGTCGTATCACCTCGTTTTGAGGACACTCCCCTAAATGCCTCAGCTAGTATCGGAATTCTTGGTGTCGACATATCGAGTGAAGTCCAGTTCCGTGGCCATCTAGAGGGTAAGGCTAAATTAGCCTCGAAGAAGCTTGGTGTGCTCAATAGATCGAGACGGTATTTCACTGCGGCGCATCGCCTGCAACTTTATAAGGCGCAGGTTCGGCCTCATATGGAATACTGTTCTCATCTCTGGGCAGGGGCACCCCAGTACCAGCTTCTCCCTCTGGACCGCATTCAACGAAGGGCAACTCGAATCGTCGACTGCCAGGATATTTCAGATCAGCTTGACTGCCTGGCGCTGCGTAGAGATGTGGCCTCGCTCTGCATTCTCTATCGCATGTACAATGGGGAGTGCTCCGAGGAATTGTTCGGATTGATCCCTGCCGCCTCTTTCCGCCATCGTTCTACGCGACAACATATTCATCCCCATCACATAGATGGTTGGCAGTCCACAACTGTGCGTTTCACTAGAAACTTTCTGCCTCGCACAACCAAACTGTGGAATGAATTGTCGCCTGCGGTATTTCCGGACCGATACGACATTCAAACCTTCAAGAAAAGAGCGTACTCCCAAATCAAAGGCCGGCAACGCACTTGTGACTCCTCTGGTGTTGCGGGTGTCTATGGGCGGCGGTAATCGCTTACCATCAGGTGATCCGTCTGCTCGTTTGCCACCTCTGCCAAAAAAATAAAAAAATAAATAAAAAAAAGACAAAAAAACAATAGAGTTTCGTGGGATACGAAAGCAGCATGACGTAAACGACTCACACCACAACCACGTACGTACGTACTTGTGGCAAATTGATAAAATAAGCATCGTATGCGTTCTCATTTTATGTAATTTCGCTCATATCTCCCTTAAATGAAATTTTTCGAATATAATTCCCTCATAGATCGATTTCTGGTAATTTTTAACCCTTAATCCTAGATTTTCATCAAAAGGTTTCAAGCCGTTCTCGAAATCGTCGGGCGGGATTCGTAACTCGTTTATTAGTATAGGATTCTTCTACGTTGAGTTATTATAATCGATTCATTATTAGCTTATTACAACTGGAATTACAACACTAACTTTGACAGTGACAGTTAATTTCAAAATGGCTGCGACGGCATAACCTCGTTTGTTGTTTTGTGAAAATTTTAATCAAATAATTATCGAATTACTGTTCATTTACTGCTAAAAGTAAATTTTATAGAAAATAATCGTGAAATAAACTGTTATCATGGCGGATGCCGCTGCCAGGCAGCTGCAGTACGAGTACAAAGCTGTAAGTCGAAGACATTTATTTACGCGTTTCTGTTTCACAAACATTGTGAAATTTCTCTCAAAAATCTTAGTTATTTTTTATTTTTATGATTAATTACAACATTGTTGCTTCTTTAAGCTTTGATCAGACACTGTTTCTTAAATAAAATAACCGTCAAATTGTTTTTGTTGTACAGAATTCTAACCTCGTCCTCCAAGCTGATGTGAGGCTTATTGAAAGGAGAGGGCGCGATGAAGCGACAGGAGAGGTCCTCTCGCTGTCGGGGAAGCTCGGTGGCACTCGCATGGGTGACCGGGCGCAGCGCACCAAGCCCGACAAAGCGGAGGAGAGAAAAGCCAAGTAAGTCATTGGATTATCACTGTTATTTTGTTTTTAAGGCACTGGTATCCCACGCCCAGAGCTTAGCGAAAGCATTGTTGTTACCTATTTTTATTTGTCATTATTTTCTTGAAAACTGTTTCTGTTGCAATAAAGTATATTGAAAAACACAGTCAGCAGACCATGTGTGTTGCCAGCTTTGATTGATACACAACACATGGCACGTAAGTTTTCATTGTGCATCACTTAAAACATTTCTGATTTCTCTCTCTCTGCATAGGCGCCAAAAACGTGATGAGGCTACATACGAACTCTCCAAGTCCAAGACAGCCCGTGTCGCCTGGGCCGACGACACACCAGGCGTGTTGTACCGGCCTAGAGCGCAACACACGAGACACGCGTACGAACTGCTTCTGTCGTTTATGCAGAGCGCCCTTGGAGACCAGCCAAGGGATATACTTTGCGGGGCCTGTGATGAGGTTGGTTATTAACTGTAATAATATTTATATCAGTGTGACCTTTGATGTATTAAAATTGTTTCTGTACTTTTTAGCAAATTAACGAAAAAAACAGCATAATTAAAATCGTAATCAATATTTTATTTTTTTGAAGTAGGTATCACTACACTTTTCGTAGGTCATATTTTTTTCTACCTAACACGAAGCTCCTTTCACTTGGAGCTCATATACCTAACATTTTGGGAAGTGTTTGCAGAGAGAGAAGAAAGTCAGATCCAAAGAAACTCCCTCCAACACATTTTTTTCAATAAAAGGCTTACATTCTATTACATATTACATAGTTTGTGAAAAGTCTGATCATATTTATATGTAGTTGCATACTATTATAAGAGAGTGTAAAGGAATGACAAAATACTCAGGTACATATTATTATAAATGACTAGACAAACACCTATGACAAGAGTAGGCCAGTTCACACGGACAGTACCCGATTCAGCCATCACTCCCCTCAACCATATTTAAGGACAGGGAGCGACCCGGCTCCCGATACACCACCATCCGCACGAACATTTAGGCGAGCATGCACCACTGTCATCAATCAAAAAGCAGCAATGAAAAAAGAAAGAATAATGGCATGATGAATAATGGCATGATCGTACTTGACTAAGTAGAATGTATAAAATATAGAATATTTGCTGTCAGGGTATACCCATTGAACGCGGCCCTGCGCAGAACGTCGTTGTTGCGCTTTTAGTGTTACCATTCACTAGACACTTCACAGTTGTAGAAGATTATTTCTTGTTTCACTATTATTGTAAGGAAATTAGTCTCTTTAACTTTTTTTGTCTTTGGGTTAGAGAGTCTTAATTCTTGAAGGAATACGTTATGGAGTAACACCAGAATAGTTTTTTGTATTTATTATTTTTATACTTTAACAAAGGACATTGACCAGGTCTGTGCCAAGTGCTGCCCAGAATGAACACGTAGTGCATTTTGTTCCTCAGGCCAACTTAGTGTTGGCGCTGTAAACCGAAGCGCTTCAAAATCTGTCTAAGGAGTCAAGAGAAAAAAGTTTTTTTGTTGTGAATTATTTGTTTGCAAAAAATGAACTTAGTAATTGTTTTCAGTGTAACTAGTAGTATATTATTTATACTTATATAATAATAATATCATTAATCATCAATCAGTAATTACATTGATGTCTGAACCAAGTGCTGCCCAGAATGAACACAAAGTGCATTTTGTTCCTCAGGCCAATACTAATCTGTAAAACGAAACGCTTCAAAATCTGTTTGAGGAGTCAAGAGAATAAAAGGTTTTTGTTGTGAATTATTTATTTGCGAAAAATGAGCTTAATGATTATTTTCAGTGTAACTAGTAGTGTATTATTTATACTTAAATAATATAATTAAAAATCAAGATTCGTTAAACAGTAACTTTACTAAACCTTAAACTACAACTTAGGCACCATAAAAGCCTAAGCCTTAGTCAAAAAGCGCCCTTGATGCAAATTAGAAAATCGCAGACGTTACACACTAAACGAAGAGCAGCGGCCAGCCTCAAGGATCCGTCATCGAGGGCGATTCCCAAATGGGGGGACGGAAGAGCACGCAGCCAAGCTACCAACTCTGGGAAAGATGCAGCTTTGAGTCAAGTGACATCCGCTCCTGATGCTGCCTCCAATAGCTTAGCAGGTCGTGATCCACAGAGTTGAACATCCCATTTACGCTGGATCAAAGGGCCCTCTAGCCAATTGGCGTACGAACACACAGTAACCCAGGCTTTGAGGCTCTAAAAGGCATGTCGGTATTGTCATACTGTACATGGAGTATTTCAGTGAACTAGGCCGACACCCCCAATGGAGGAGGCCAACAAAGCAGAAAGGTTTGCGTTTTGCACACGCCTAATACCTATACCCCCATAGCAAACCCGCAGCGACGCCTGCAGCCATTAGGTCTCGTTGAGGTACACGCTGAGGATAAGCTCCAACGTGGCTTTAAAAATTTTGTCCAGCTTAGAAACCTCTTGCGGACAAAACCAAGTCGAAGAGGTTCTCATAATATAAACAAATTGGACGCAGATAGGCAGCAACGAAAAAGTGAAAGCGCTTGTTGTACTGATCACCCGAAAAGTCATCACGATTTACAGAACATACATACATGCTTTAGACAGGCTCGCGATAATCACAATCGAGTCACAAAATATATATTCCCTGACCCAAA
Source organism: Coleophora deauratella (assembly GCA_958295455.1). Classification (NCBI taxonomy): domain Eukaryota; kingdom Metazoa; phylum Arthropoda; class Insecta; order Lepidoptera; family Coleophoridae; genus Coleophora; species Coleophora deauratella. The sequence continues at coordinate 7,125,029 of OY282415.1, forward strand.
TATAATCGATGACGATGAAGATGATTAATACATAATTCATTACAATTACATAATTATAATACTGTATTATAGTATTGTATAATTATTATTATTATTATACTATTACTGTAAAAGTCACTGTCACTAGTGTTACTGACACAGGTATATTACTGAGTAATTGTACTTTACGTATCTGCACACAATTATAATACCGGTATCACTAATAATGTATAACTATGTAATGTAACGGATTGATAAATGATCTTATTATTACATAAGTACCATTAATACACTACTAGTTAGACTGAAAATAATTATTAAGTTCATTTTTTGCAAAAAAATATTTCACAAAAAAAACCGTTTTTCTCTTGACTCCTCGGACAGATTTTGAAGCGCTTCGGTTTACAGAATAGTGTTGACCTGAGGAACAAAATACACTATGTGTTCATTCTGGGCAGCACTTGGTCCAACTTCCACACATAGATGGTCAGTGTCTTTTAATCCAGGTAAATTGATATATGGGCGTTTGCCATTGTTATTTATGAAGTATCAATCCTTCCACCCACAATTATATTTGTTGCTAATAAAGTTGTGAACCGAACACAGTACTAAGAAATATATAACTCCATTTTCTCTTGCTTGTGATGTTCTTCATCTATTACTAATAGACACCGGTTTTATTAGGATCAATAAACATTTGCTATAAATTTTGGAACACTTAACAGTGGTTTATTTGTCTAGATAATGGAAGGAGTGAACTTTTTTTTATTTTTTTTTACAGGTACTTGTAGTACTGAAAAACGACAAACTGAAAGACCCAGACAAGAAGAAGGAAATTGAGATGCTGCTGGGACCGATACCTGATGAGAGATTTGCGCTGCTTGTTAATTTAGGTAAGCGTTTGTTATTTTTCTTTTCAGTGCTGTCCTGCAGTGGTACTGTGTGATCTGCCACAGACAAAACTGCATGAGGCATTAAGGTTCACACCACGGACACTCCAATAAAATAATAATAATAATAATATCTGGGACAAAATCACACACGGTCATCTGGCCCCAAACTAGGATTCCCTGTATCTTGGGAACCAGAGACTGATTATACTGATACACACATAGACTTTTTAAATACATACATATATAGATATAATACACCCAGACACGGAGCAAACAATTCTGCTCATCACAGAAAAGTTTGCCCTGTGTGGGCATCGAACCCACAACTCTCGGATCAGAGGTCAGGATCGCTAACCACTTAGCCACCGAGTCACCAAATGTTGATTGTAATACATTTACATTTATTAAAAAAAACATATACAGACTTACAAACGCACACAGGTAACACATGTGTCTCACAAGCTTGGAGCAGTCAGACACGCCATTTTAAAAAGTTTTTCGGCGTTTGCAGAGAATTTAAACCCAGCAGATATCAAGAACATAACATAACCAGCCCTAGTATCATGGCAACATATCTCGCGCTCGCGCGTTTTAAAAGCATTTGTTCCGTTCTAACGCTAAGCTAATGAAAGAGACAGCTGAGCTGTTTTCTCTCGTTTGGCGCGACACACTGCTTTGTCTACGCCTCATGCTACCCGTGCAGAACATATTTAAATGGATACAGAAAGGGACAATATTCATGAGTTATCTTAAAAAAAGATGACCATCTACTCTTGCTATACCTTGTTCCAATCAGGAAAAAGCAAATGGTAAACAAACTTATTATGGAACTGACACATATCAACGTCAGTTGCCTCCTAAGTTTGTTTATCTTTTGCTTTTCTTTGATTGGAATGAAAATGTCCGTTGTGTAGCTTGTGCTAAGCCACTGGCATCTGAACTCACCTTTTGAAAGAGGCAGGGAGATGGTATTCTGTACAATGGCATGTTACACATAGTTTGATGTAAGTGTAGATTATATAGTTATATTGTTGTTTATATTGTTGGAACATAAATTATAATTATTTCATTTCTCAATGTTACTCGCGTTGTGCCTCTGCTTCTTGCATTTTTTTCCCAACTACGGGTTGTCTTGTCTGGAAGAAATCGCCGCCCAGATTGTCGATTTGTTTCTTTTTTATTTTCTTATTATATGTTTGTATGTTTCTTGTATGACAATAAAGAGTATTTGATTTGATTTGTGTATTTTTGGTTACGTAGGTAAGAAAATAACGGACTTCAACATCAGCACCACAACGGAGGGTAACACAGAGATAGACGAGACGTACGGCATCAACGTGCAGTTTGAAGAGTCCTCCGAGGAGGACGATGAAGATGCCTACGGAGAGGTAAAGTTGTACAAATTGATTTTATTTCTTCTTCTTTCGTTCATCTGTTTGAAATTCCACATCTGTGAAGAGTGATTTTGCCAATTTTTTGTGAAAAGATGATCATGCATTTGGGGGAATCTTCAGTAAAAAGCAGTTTGTTTATTCAGAGAAAGGACAGAGTGGAAGGAGTTGGAGGAGGCCTATGTGTTAACAGGACACGCTCGTATGGACTGATGTGCACCTATTATTAATTTTTCTTATGTGAAAATGAAATGTAAATCATGATCAGCAATAAAGGCTTTTGTAGTTGTATTTGTATCAGTAAAAAGCAGGTCACAGCTTTTAGGGCGTCACACACGGGCGCTATACTATACTATCTTACGATATCTAGTAATAGTAAGGATCTGGTTTCTGCAACCAGGCGACAGCTGCGCCCATCTTACGATATCTGCAAATATTATAGCAAGCTAACACACTCGGCGGCGATACGATAATATATACAGGGTGTAAGGGACAGGTTTCCGAAAACTTTAAGGGCTTGCTCAGTAGACGAAACTGAACAACTTTCCCCAATTTTTCAGGAAACGAACAGGAACGAAGCCCTCAAAGTTTTCGGAAACCTGTCCCTTAGACCCTGTATTTCAACACCGCGCGTTGTTTACAAATATCGCTCATATCAAGATCATATGGTCATGGTATATCAGGTCAAGGTCTGTGTACTTGAGTACATAAAAAGGGAAGGAACTGGTTTCCAAGATACAGTCTTACGCCTAGTTTGGGAACTAGGGCTACATTTGTAATGTTCAAAAAAAATGTAAGTGCCAAATAAATATAATAATAATATCCGGGACAAATCACACACGGTCATCTGGCCCCAAACTAGGATTCCCTGTATCTTGGGAATATATTTTGTTTCATTTTCATATCGTACGCTATAATTTCCGTATCACGTGACATCTTAACAAAATATTACAGTATAGCGCCCGTGTGTGACGCCTTTATGGGTGATGAACACTTAAAGATCCACAACACTGTGAAACTCTTCTAACTAAAATGGAAATAATCGTAAAATCAACTCCGACTAAGAGTAGACTCGCTTTACGATTTACTGTTTTTGTTTGACAGGTAAGAGAGGAAGAAAAAGAAGATGGCGACGCGTCGGATAACGAGAAAGAGAAAGAGAGCAGCGGCGACGAGGACAGCGATGGGGAGGGGAAGAAGGCCGCCATACACGCCAATGTGAGTGCATTCATAGAATAGGATATAAATAACTTTTTCACCTCTCCAGCATGAAAAGGGTGCCTTTGGTCCCTAAAAACTCAAAGCAAAAACACTTTTTGCTGCGATCGTGAGAAAAAGTGATTCGAATTTCGAACACCACCTTTTGCGCGGCGCTGAAAAAATATGGGCGATAGTTCATCCAGAAACTCATTTTGGTTATTTAATGAAATTTAAGTTTATAAATTGTGCTATTGCATTTTTAAAGACGTAATATTTAAAATAAATATGTACTAGTAAACATGAATTTCTTAAAAATATCATGTTTGGTTTTTTATCTTAGGTTTTCATAAAAATATCAAGCAGCGCAGTTTCCGAACGCAACCTTTAAATTAAAAACATTATAATAAAAAAAAATGCCTCCAAAGAGAATTTAATCAACTACGTTTTTATTTTTCTCGCTGGTCGAGGAGTATGTTTCACTCGAGAACAAGTTATTTTTATGTCTCGTGCCTTTAAATTTAAAGTCAGCACTCGTAGCAAAAAACAACTTTGCTCACTTGTTGAATAAAAAACTATTACACTTTCAAAGAATTCACAAAGGCAAAACATAATTCACAAAATTTTACATGTATGTAATGAAAATGAAAGTGAGTAAGTTTTTCCGTATTTTCAATAAAAGAGCTTTTTAATGAATAATATTACAGAATTTATCTAGTCAGCGAGAACTGTACTGCCCTCAAAGGGCAGTTTAGATTGGGGCCGAGTAAGGTACTTCTGTTTCCATTTCCGCCACACTACGCTATGAGAAATCGTTGGACGAAAATGTATGATAATCCCAAATCCTGGTGTGTTTTTTTATTTTTTTTTTATTTTTTTTATGGCAGAGGTGGCAAACGAGCAGACGGATCACCTGATGGTAAGCGATCACCGCCGCCAACAGACACCCGCAACACCAGAGGAGTCACAAGTGCGTTGCCGGCCTTTGATTTGGGAGTACGCTCTTTTCTTGAAGGTTTGAATGTCGTATCGGTCCGGAAATACCGCAGGCGACAATTCATTCCACAGTTTGGTTGTGCGAGGCAGAAAGTTTCTAGTGAAACGCACAGTTGTGGACTGCCAACCATCTATGCGATGGGGATGAATATGTTGTCGCGTAGAACGATGGCGGAAAGAGGCGGCAGGGATCAATCCGAACAATTCCTCGGAGCACTCCCCATTGTACATGCGATAGAGAATGCAGAGCGAGGCTACATCTCTACGCAGCGCCAGGGAGTCAAGCCGATCTGAAATATCCTGGCAGTCGACGATTCGAGTTGCTCTTCGTTGAATGCGGTCCAGAGGGAGAAGCTGGTACTGGGGTGCCCCTGCCCAGAGATGAGAACAGTATTCCATATGAGGCCGAACCTGCGCCTTATAAAGTTGCAGGCGATGCGCCGCAGTGAAATACCGTCTCGATCTATTGAGCACACCAAGCTTCTTCGAGGCTAATTTAGCCTTACCCTCTAGATGGCCACGGAACTGGACTTCACTCGATATGTCGACACCAAGAATTCCGATACTAGCTGAGGCATTTAGCGGAGTGTCCTCAAAACGAGGTGATACGACAAATGGCATTTTCTTGGCAGTGAACGCGCAAACTTGTGTCTTAGTGGGGTTAAATTGGACCAAATTAAGTCGACCCCATTCTGAGACTTTCTTTAAAGAGGCCTCAATTTCCGACACAAGTTTGTTTCGGCTCTCGATGACGTTTTCCCGAGAAATGTTGGCACGGCCGGTATAGAAGGCATCACCTGTGCTGTCATCCGCATAACAATGAGTGCTGCTGATTTGCAGCATATCATTGATATGCAGAAGGAACAGTGTAGGCGAAAGCACACAGCCTTGAGGGACACCAGCATTCACAGACATAGAATCTGAGCATGCACCGTCGACTACGACCTTTATTCTTCTGTCTGCAAGAAAACTAGTGACCCATTTGCATAATTCCTCGGGAAGCCCATAAGAAGGAAGCTTCGCAAGAAGTGCTTTGTGCCAGACCCGATCGAAGGCCTTCGCTATGTCCAAACTAACGGCCAAAGCTTCCCCCTTAGTCTCGATCGCCTGTGCCCAACGATGTGTCAGGTAGACAAGAAGATCACCAGCGGTTGTCGGCCCTAGCCGAGTGGTCAAACGGTTAAATTTCATCCCACTAATATAATATTATAAATGCGAATGTATGGATGTTTGTTTGTTCCACTTTCACGCCAAAACTACTGAACGGATTTGGATGAAATTTGGTATGGTGGATAGATAAAGCACTCGGGTAACGCATATGATACTTTTTATCCCGGAAAACTTAAGGGTTCCTGGAGGATTGCTTAAAAACTCAAGATTTTCACTTCGTCACTAGATGGCGCCACCTTAAGATTTTCTTCTGGACCCAATTCTGAAGTCCACGTATAGTTCATTCCAATCAAAAAAAAAGCAAAACGTAAACACTTACTATGGAACTGACACATGTCAGTGTCATCTGCATACTACGTTTGTTTACCTTTTGCTTTTTTTTATTGGAATGAACTATATACTAAGTGGCGCGCGGAAGCTAGTAGAAAAAATATGTATATCGATTCCTTTTTCTTTTTTCTTTCGCTAACAGCTGACAGAGGAGCAATCGCAGAAGCGTCGCGATGCCAGTCTCCACCCCATGGATATCGATGCGTACTGGCTCCAGAGGCGGCTCTCAAGGCACTTTCCGGACGCCATGGTGTCTCAGGTATGTCTGTTTATCAAAATATGTTAGTTTATCTTATTTATATATTATCCTTCATTGGTAAGCCCTTCGCATCATCTCACCTGGTGGTAAGTGATGATGATGCCGAAGATGGAAGCGGGCTTACCAAGATTTCCCAACGCAATGGGGAACTGGCTTTATATGTAGGTTTTCGCAATATTTATACAGGTCGCGCCAATCTTTAAGATCGCTGAAGGGTACTGACTGGGGGAAGTGTGCGTTCACTTGGAATCCTCATGCTCGAATTTTGATATTCTGATTATGCCAATATTTATTGTCTAATAGTGCCCAAAGGAAAAAAATGTGCTATCGTAGTTTCAGAGAAAATCGAGTTTTTCACTGAGGCTGCTAGCGGAATGTTTCGCTGGCAGCCTCATCTCTGGAACCAAGGAACTACTTCGAAATTCGAGCATGAGGATTCTAAGTGAACGCACACTTCCCCCACTCAGTACCCTTCAGCGATCTTAAAGATTGGCGCGACCTGTATGTAGCTATATCATACCTACACTATCGTTTAAACTAGGGCTTCTGCCCATGAAACTGAACAACTTTTGTTTAGTCACATGGTGAAACACAGTAGTGCCCCTAAAAGACTCCAGTAATATTTTATCCCTAGACAAGTTTGCCCCTCTCCCCTTAATTTTAAAATTTAGGTATAATTATTTTATTTTAATTTCCTCCATTTTTGATGATATTGAGTAATCTCTGGCTTATACCCAACTTATTACTTTCGTTGAAGCGGTTGTGACTCAGTACGGGTTGTGTAGTGGCTTTGATCACGCACTAACTGACTACAGACACGTCCATAACCTGGATGGGTTTGGCTGTTAACGGCGTTTATCTCGACCGTTTCCGTGCTTCGCAAGACACTTTAAGCCGTTGGTGCCGGCTGCTGTCGCTAGACGGCAGTCGTTAAGCCATGCCGGAGGCTCTAAGTAATTTAAAAACTTCTGAAACTGGGTCTGGTGGCCACTAGCCCCACAACCTCCACCAATCCGGACTTGGCCCCGTGTGTGGAGTATGGCCTTACCTTCCTGAGGTTTTAACAATGGGGAAGAAAACTGACAAAGCTTGCCGATAGAGGCGCTAATATCGCTTGACTCATACTAACTGTCAAAACGTATAGAAAAAAAATGTTTACGTGAACTAAACATAAGATTATTTAAAAAATGCCGCGTTGTGTGGCGATTGGTTGCAATAATAATGGAAATCATTAATTTCCTAAAGATTCTGATGAAGAAGACGTGGGAAAAGTTACGTTTTCAATTATGTACTATCAACAACTATTTTGCCTGACCACCTTAGGGGTCAGTTTTCTGTGCAGTGGTTTGCAACATCCCCGCCAGGCCCCGCCTTGCCAGCTTTTGTCTGTCAATAGCTATTCACACTCTACCGTATTGTCAGGTTTTTGTGACAAAACTTTAGTTATTGACCCGATCAGCTGTTCGTCAAAATGATCAGGATACGAATACAGTTTTTGTATGTTTTAGCTGTTAGAAATAGAAACTAAACTAATAATTGCCTAATGCAAATAAGTAAATTTTGATTTTGACAAGATGGTTTGAGATGAATAATAAATTAATAATGTATTTCCTTATTAATGAAGATTACAAAGTGGGTAGCTGCTGATTTAAAAAAACTCGACATTAAAATAGAAGAATCAAATTTTTTAGTATTTTAAAAATACTTTGCACATTTTTACAAAATTAATCAAATTCATAAGTTTCCTAACTTATTTAGCAACGGTTTGTAAACATTTTATCACATTTTTTTAACGAACCAAATAACTCATATTTAAATAAAAAACTTGAACTGTTTTATTTAATTAAATCTGTTAGAAAATCTGGAAGCCATAAACAGTAGATAACAGCGTAGATATACGAAAGGACGCTTTTGTCCACGGTTTTAACTTGACCCTGCAAAAAATGCAGAATCGGTCGCTGGCTTCGGACGGAGACGTAAGATATTTAAGAAATATTCAAAAAATCCTTGTGGAATCCGTAAGAAAGTGCTGACCATAAATACAACAACATCTGGAAGCTATTAACAGTGTTGACGCAAATGAAATCGACAATGGGCGCTTTTCTAATAACAAAATAAGAGGCGGGGCTAGCTAAGTTCGCCTTGTGCAGGCAAAAAGGTTTTGAAATTGGTCAGGCACAGGCTTTGTTGATAGTACTTTTCAACTTCGCCTTTAATTGAGGAACAGTCCAAGTCGCATAGATTTTCCATTTAACAATTTTACAGAAACAAAAACTAATTTATAACACCTCGATAATAAAAAACGCGGAACTTGTTATGAGTCAAGCGTCCGTAGCGCCATCTGCAAATAGCTTTGCGTTTTCTTCCCCATTACTTTCAATAAGCCTTTGCAAGGCAAGTTAAGCCGTTGATGCCCGCTGCTATCACTAGATGACAGCCCTTAAGCCTTTTTGACCATTTTAATTGATTTTATTTTCTGACATATATTGCTTTATTGTAATTATAATTTATGACATTTGATTAGATTTAAATTTCGGACATATGATTTTATATTTAGTAGTTATTTATATTTGAAAGTTTTATATTTAATTTTAACATGTGTGTGTATTCCTATAACATTGTATGCCTGATATATGTAGATTGTATTGACTATTTGAGCACTGTAAACTTGCATATTTTTATATTGTAACAATCACACAATAAATGAATTATATTCTATTCTATTGAAATCTTTAGTACAATAATTGTTTACAACCGTCACCAGGCCAAATCGAGCGAGGTGGTCCGCGCTTTGGCCGAGGCGGCCGACGAGCGAGACCTGGAGAACAGACTAGTGCTGCTACTAGGCTACGACTGCTTCCAACTGGTGAAGACGCTCACCAAGTACAGATATACCAGTGAGTGCTCTTTGTGTATCCTCATCATTGTATAGTTCATTCCAATCAAAAAAAAGCAAAACGTAAACAAACTTACTATGGAACTGACACATGTCAATGTCATCTGCATACTACGTTTGTTTACCTTTTGCTTTTTTTTGATTGGAATGAACCATAGGATCGTCGGTGGCTAAGCGGTATTGACTTCGACCTCCTAACCACAGGTCGTGGTTCAAATCCTGGCCAGTGCACCAATGAGTTTTTCGAAACTTACGTGCATTTTCATACCGACTGCTTTAACGGTGAAGGAAAACATCGTGAGGAAACCTGCACGTCTGATTTCTAGATGTGTGTATGATGGTCGCGTTGCACACGTCCGTAGGTGTAAATCTAAATGCCCTACACGTGACCGCGGGCGATGCTAAGTGCAACACTAGGCAACCGCCGTCTATACCTTGTGGATAGAACGGTTAAATGTGCCACACGATAAGTAGAAGATTGTAGGAACTGTGTGTTCCCACTCTTCGGAGGAAAAAGGAGGCACCTTCGCACAGGTGAGGTGGTGTGCCTCGGGACCGGCCGTAGTTCAACCGACGATGATGGTTGGAATTAGTACAATAAGGTACAGTAGTACACAAAAAATAAGGCGCGTCGGTAATCTTCGTTCGCGCAGACAAGAACAAACTATCGACGGAAACACCCGAAACAATCAATGCCGTCAATCAGGCGCGATATCAATCAACCAATAGCGGCAGAGATTTTAGGAACATGTAATGGTGGATGACAATAAAGCTATTTGATTAGTCCATCAGTTTCCCGCGTAATTAAAATGTGTCTACTGCGCAGGTACATCCGTAAGCCTTATTAAATGTGTATTACTGTAGTTTCATTCGTACATATATACAGGGTGTAACAGAAACGTGTGATAATACTTCAAGGTTGGCTTTTACCCATCAAACTGAACAACTTTTGTTCTACAACTTTGTTCAAATCGCAAAATTTTTTTTGGACTTTTCATACAAATCGATCAGCTGGCGAACCAAGTTTGTATGAAGAGTCCGAAAATTTCTTTGCGATTTCAATAAAGTTGTAGAACAAAAGTTGTTCAGTTTGATGGGTAAAAGCCAACCTTGAAGTATTATCACACCTTTCTGTTACACCCTGTATATGTATGTATATAAGTCTCTTGTTCCCATAATACAGGGAATCCTAGGTTGGGGCCAGGTGACCGTGTGTAAAAAAAAAAAAAAAAAAAAAAAAAAATTAAAATGTTTATTTCAGAAGGAGAAGTTACACCATAGAATTACATATTTACTCAAGTCGCATAATGTGTAATATAGATTGTGTGCGACTGAGGGGTCACAACACACACACGCATTGTATAAGAACTGTGAAATTACTTAATTTGTGAGGGAAGTGTCCGGGTGCATTCCGCGCCATGTGTATACAGTTTTTTTAGATTGTTTTTTATTTGCTTAGGATTTTTGCCCATAATATAAATATCTATGCAATCTTTAGGTAGTGTATTTAGTTTCATTGGCAGGGCATACGACCAGACTCTTCTCCCGTATTCGTTGTTACATTTCGGTAGATTGTACATAGGTAAATAGGACAGGCATCGAACACGATCCGGTCTTGTTTTTTTGTCTAGGTTACTTATGTTACATGCATATTCAGATATTATAGAATATGTTACTTTGTTAAAGACATTCATTACATTGCAATATTTAAACAAGTTATCGTAGTTGTCTCTGTGGTTGAGCTTGACTTTTCTAGGAACTATTGTTTTAAGCAAGCGCAGTTGCAAATCATAGATTTTTTGTAGGTATGTTTTGTAAGTTCTGCCGTAGCTGGATAGACCATAACCAATAACTGAGTCAGCCAGTGACATGTATAGTAATCTCAATGTATTGTACGGTATTTTACTTTTTAGTATACATAATTTGGCCATAATTGCTCTAAGCTTGTTACACACATGTTCAATGTGCGGACCCCAGTTAAAGTTATGATCTATTTTTAGTCCTAAGTATGTGTGCACCTCTACGTTTTCAAGGGGTTTACATTGGCAGATATCTGGACGTAGGTGCATACATTGATGTTCATGGGCCACGATTCTTGGGTAAAATTCAGTTTTGAGATATGGTGAGTGTGGCGTTTCGCTAGTTTAAAGGAATACGGTACAAATCTAACTTTGAGAATATCAAAAAGTTGTTTCTTCTTACTCACCGCCGCCGCCTTCGGGTCATTTGCAAGTATAGTTTTCTTGTGGTTTTCTTTGAAGCTGTGCTGTTTGCTAGCTTAAAGGGCCCATGGATCCATTGTTTCATTGTGCTTGATGAGTTAGTGCACTTGCAGCTAATTATTTTCGTTCGAACACAAATTATGAACGGCCGCGCTCCGCCATTGCAAAAAAGAGACAGTGGCGCTCCCTTGCGGCTACTTGTTAGTAGTTTCCGTCGCAGGACGGCAACATGGCGGCGGTTTAGCGGGTGATTTGAAATCTCAAAGTTTGTATGAAAACCCAACATTCCCCCCACCGAAATCCACCTGGATTTCACAGTTACGAGAGCTTATAAAAGTGGACTGTATTTTATTTAAAATATATACTCACATAAACAAAAGGCTAAGTTATTACAATTTTAAAAGTTTATGTGAGAAAAAGACTAAAATTATTAATTTTTAAGCAGAGTCCTGCTCCGCTGGGAGAGGACTGAGTTTAACTACAGGACGTATAAACTCTTTATCTTTTGTTCGCACAGTGACCACACGCACCGCGCCATCTGGTCCAGGATGTACTTTTAATACCCTAGCGAGACTCCACTGCAAGGGAGGAGTATCCGCGTGTAAAAGCACAAGATCACCCACTTTGATATTTTGTGAATTCCTACACCACTTGTCACGTTTTTGAAGAGTGTGGAGGTAATCTTGTCTCCAGAGTTTCCAAAAAAGTTGTGCTACTTGTTGTACAGCCTGCCACCGATTTAGTCGGTTAGGGTGTAAATCCGTCAAGTCATACTCTGGGACACTAAGAATGTCACGACCTATTAGGAAATGCGAAAGCGTAAGAACCTCGAATTCGCTAGGATCGTTAGACAGAGCACATAGTGGGCGTGAGTTAAGCACCGCCTCTACTCTTGCGAACAAGGTGGTAAGTTCTTCAAACGACAGTACTCGGTTACCCACTGCTCGTTTTATGTGGACTTTAACCGATTTGACAGCTGCTTCGTAAAGTCCTCCGAAGTGACTTCCCGCGGGTGGATTATGTTTCCATTCTACTTGTCGCGATGTCAAACTAGTAGTCAGTTTGCCCTGGTTATGATTTAGAAATTCGGTTATTTCTTTAAGTTGTTTGCCCGCAGCGACAAAGTTTGTGCCGTTGTCGGACACTAAAAGTTTACACAGACCTCTCCTAGCTGTAAATCGGTCGAATGTCGCCAAGAAGCACTCGGTACTTAATGAAGATAGAACTTCTAAGTGCACAGCTCGTACTGCACAGCACACGAAAACGCAAAGGTACGATTTCGAAGATGGTGCATTCCTACGTTTCGACTCTTTAGTTAGAAAGGGTCCGCCTATGTCAACGCCTACCGTATGAAATACGTGAACGTCTTGCGTGCGGAATTTAGGTAACTCTCCCATAAGAGGTTGACGCTGGGAAGGAGATACTTTAAAGCACGGTATACACTTCAGAGTTCGCGATCGTATGGAACTTCGTGCTGATATGATCCAGTACTTCTGGGAAATGATGCCTTGCAGGGTACGTGGGCCAACATGCAGATGCAGCTTATGAAAGTGATCGACCAGAATATCAATGAAGTGAGACTTCTTAGGTAGAAGAAACGGATGCTTCTTATCAAAAGTCAGGGTGGACTGCGACAGTCTACCCCCCACCCTGAGAAAACCAAGGGGATCTAGAAAGGGGTTAAGCTTGCGCAACGACTGACTGCAGGGGTTACCTTTGGACAGAGCTACGAGGTCGTCCGAAAAGTAGTGACTTTGAATTGCTTTTATAATAACATCATGCGCTTTTCTAGTTTCGATGACTGTGAGAGATCTACGCTCTTGAGGTTTAGATCTTGCGTTGTGGATGAACAGAAGACATCGAGCGACAACATTCACCACCTTACTGAAGCTTGAACAGCGTTCAGTTAGTTCGACAATAGGATTAGATTCAACGCTATCAGTTGACATCAGAACTGTAGCTGTTTTAAGCTCAGGTGGAGATTCATCCCGAAACTCATCGATAGTCCTTACCGGCCACTGAGAGCGATCCTGCGTAAGCCATTGCGGACCATGCAGCCACTCAGGCATCGCCAGTAACGCAGAGGGTAACGCTCCGCGAGAACAGACATCTGCTGGGTTGCATGCGCCGCTAACATGATGCCAGCACTCTATAGGTTCCTTGTCTGCGATGGACTCTACGCGATTAGCGACGAAGGTTTTAAGCATATAGCTTGGTGTGTTCAGCCACGCCAACACTACAGACGCATCAGTGAACATCAACGTCTCGTTGATCTGAAGTCGACTAGTTAGAATGGACTTGACATATGAGACCAACTTGGCAAGAAGATGAGCAGCCAGAAGCCCCAACCGAGGGATGGTAACTGTTTTCAAGGGCGCTACTTTGGACTTTGATATGAGAAGGCTAACTTTGCTCTCACCTTTCTCATTTTCAGTGCGCATATACACGACTGCTGCATATCCGAGTTGCGACGCGTCGCAGAAACCTAGAAGCTGACAGTAGGTAAAACCAGCGACGGTCACGTGACGTTCGTGCTGAATATTGGAAAGTAATGGCAATTCTTCAATATATGTTTTCCACTGTGTTTCCAGATCCGCAGGCAAACTCTGATCCCAATCGAGTTTCAGGGCCCAAAGTTTCTGCATGAAACACTTGGCGAAGAATATGCATGGAGCGACGAATCCGAGTGGATCGAACTGACGTCCTATCTGTGACAAGACAGTTCGTTTCGTGACTACAGGATTAGCCTGTGAAGTGGTGAATGAGAACGCATCGGAAGCTGGCAGCCACTGAAGGCCGAGAACCTTAATGGTCAGATTGGCATCATCGTCGAACTGGACAGGCAACTCGCGATAATCCTGAGGCAGCTGCTCGAGTACCTGTGGACAATTGCTGGACCACTTTCTTAGCAAGAACCCTCCGCTGGTTAACAACGACGTCAGCTCCTCCTGTAACTGAATAGCGCTCTCTACCGTCGGCATCGACCACAAGAAATCGTCCATAAAAAAAGCCTTTTTTAACACTTCTGCTGCCGCAGGGAACCGCTCCGCTTCATCGTCAGCCAGAGTGCGCAGGACTTTAATAGCTAGGTATGGACTAGTGGCCACCCCGTAGGTCACTGTGTTGAGTTCAAACACTTTGATCGGTTCGTCTTGTGAGCCACGCCATAGAATATGTTGATACGGTCGTTGGCTCTTATCAATCAATATTTGTCTGTAACATTTACAAATGTCTGCTGACAACCCGACAGGATGGATACGGAAGTTGATCAGGATTTCGTTAATGTCAGACTGTAGCTTAGGGCCGGGATACAGAACCGAATTCAATGAATTCCCATTCGACGTTGCACATGAGGCATCGAAGACAGCACGAAGCTTCGTGGTAGTGCTGGATGGACGCAAGATATAGAAATGGGGAATTATATTTTTCGACTCGACTGTACCTAGCTCACCGAGGCAAGTCATATGACCTAAGTTTACGTACTCAGTCATGAACTTATGATATTCTTGTTTGACGTCTGGAAATCTATCTAGCTTCGCCTCTAAATTTAGTAGTCGACGCTCAGCCTGTGGACGCGAAGCACCGAGTTCGAACCCAGGCTTGAATGGGTACTTAACTGTGTAGCGACCGGTGTCGTCTCGACTATGTTCCGCTTCAAAGAACTTGTCTACGTACAAGTCTTCAGAGGACTGAGGTACGTCACTTTGAACATTCTCTATTTCCCAGAACGAATTCATGATTTTATCGATACTCGCTTGTGTTACCAACAGAACAACAGCTGCCTGAGTAGGCGCATCAGTCATTGTCGCGTCGACTGTACCAGTTGAAGCCGAGTCGTCCTTGCGTTTGTCACGGTTAAAGGCGGCTTGGCCTGAAATCACGTGACCGAAGATTGAACTCATGGCTACTGGCATCCCGTGCTCACGCGGCAATACTTTTTGGCCGTCGTAGATGTATGGAAACACATCAGCGGCGAGTAACATATCGACTGGACCCGGTTTGTAGAATTGAGGATCCGCCAACTTTAGATTTTGATACATGTTAATGATGTCGTTTGACAAGGGGACTGTAGGTAAGTCGCCTGCTATGTTCGAAACGATTACCGCATCGGTTTTCAGAATGGGGCCATCACTATCACGCGGCTTTATACTACAAGTCGCTAAGCCAAACTCTCTGACAGGGTTGCCACCTAAACCGACAGGTTCGAAGTTACATTTGCGTCGCGGCAGCCCTAAGCGCTTCGCACAGTCTTGAGTCAGATAGCCCGTCATGGCGCCGCTATCGATCACCGCACGTACGGGCTGGTACCTGCCCCAGCAGTCTGCGACGTGGATGACGGCGGTGCCGAGCAAAACCGTGGAATTGGTAGAGCATGTCAACGCGACAGGGTTTGAAGATGAGTTTGGTACCGATTCACTTGATTTGACTAAAGCCGAATCGATATGCAACATGTGGTGGTGCATGTTTTTGCAGATAGCACAACGCATTTTTGAAATACAGGCGTTTACGTCGTGGTTATCACGCAAGCAATTTTCACAAAGTTTAAGTTGTTTTATTTTTTGCATACGGAACTCTGGTGTGAGGTCACCGAACGCATGGCAGCGATAGATAGAATGAGGTTTGTTACAGACTGCACATTCCATCGATTTACGCGACTCACAACTACCCTTATCGGCCGTGTTCATAACAGCTGATGCCGCAAGGGAAGTTTTTTGAGAGTGATTTTTGTTTGAATAAGTTTGAGTTTTTGAACCAGTGTGCGTTTGACTTGTACTGGTTTTGTTCTGAGTGTACTTGAAACTGCCTACAGCTTTAGCCGGTTTACTCTCGGACATTTCCAAAACGCGCACATGATTTTCTACGAAACGTAAGAGATCGTTAAACGTAGGTATTTCGCCTTGTTTTACAGTTTGTTCAAACTCGCGCCTACTAACACCGTCAAGGTTACGCAGTGATAAATAGAACAGAATGAAACCCGATAGGTCAGGGATATTCAGCTGTTGTAGCGCCTTAACACTTTCCTGATAAGTCTGTAAGAAAGTATTTAGACCAGAGACGGACTCAGTGTTCATCGGTTTAAAATTGAAAAGTTTATCGAGGTAGGAGGTAGCTAACGCGCGTTTGTTCTCATATCGCGACACCAGCTGACTCCATACGATGGGGTAGTTGTCAGCAGTGACTGGCATGGACTTCGCTATCGTCAAAGCGGGGCCACTGAGGGCTGACAACAAGTAGTAGAACTTTTCGACATCAGATATATCTTCATTTTTATGAATTAAACTGGTGAACGTATCTCTGAATGTAGGCCAGTTCTCGAGATTACTGTCAAAGGGAAATATTTCTAACTTGGGCAACCTTGGCCTTGCATTACTTTTTGACTCGCGGCTGCAGGTCTCAGACTTTACTGTTTTTTGATTCAGTGTTTGTTCGACGTGTCGAATTTTGTAATAAATCTCATCAAATGTCACTATATCACTATAACTTATCGGTATTTCGGGGTAATGATTTTTATTTAGCGTAAAAATAACACTAACCGCTTTTTCGTACGAAGTTTTTAGATTTGACAAGTCCTCTAGACGAGCATTGAACTCTGGAACTAACTCGGGATTAGTTAACACTTTTTTCGACAAATCGAACAAAGACTGTAGCCGAAGGAAAGCTACTTCTTTATTTGTTACATGGGGTGAAAGCAACAGCTCAAATTCTTCATTACTAATTTGTTCAGCCATTTTGTCGCCGCAACAGCTTTCGACTTGAACCAGATAGCGCAAACGCAAAGTCGACGTATTACGAACTTACAAAACACTCGGAACTGAACAATTATTACTCGTAAAACATTAAAATGCAAGCAACTGTGAACGTTGACTAGTAAAAACAACACAATTACGCACTTTTGAACAAGTTTTTTACGAAATTCTAACACCGTAGTACGCGGGGTCAATGACCTCCGGCTTACCACGTTTTTGCTTGAAAAACCACTTAAAACAAATTTCTACTTAAAAATAACTGCACGAATCGATTATTTATGTTAGTTGAATAGTAAAAACCACACAAATACCAGGTACAGGTCTTTAGTTTCGAAAATATTATGTTGACTCTGAAAAATGGACGCTACGAAGTTACGGCGATTTATTAAAGTTTTTACTTGAAAGTTATAGACTCGTAACCGCAAAATCCGGGCCGATTGGACCAAAATGTGGCGTTTCGCTAGTTTAAAGGAATACGGTACAAATCTAACTTTGAGAATATCAAAAAGTTGTTTCTTCTTACTCACCGCCGCCGCCTTCGGGTCATTTGCAAGTATAGTTTTCTTGTGGTTTTCTTTGAAGCTGTGCTGTTTGCTAGCTTAAAGGGCCCATGGATCCATTGTTTCAGGCTTTAGCAGAGTGCTTGATGAGTTAGTGCACTTGCAGCTAATTATTTTCGTTCGAACACAAATTATGAACGGCCGCGCTCCGCCATTGCAAAAAAGAGACAGTGGCGCTCCCTTGCGGCTACTTGTTAGTAGTTTCCGTCGCAGGACGGCAACATGGCGGCGGTTTAGCGGGTGATTTGAAATCTCAAAGTTTGTATGAAAACCCAACAGTGAGTGTATATGCATTAGTTTGGTTTTTTGGTAATTTATTGCTAAGCCGACATCGTGAGCCCATTCACACAGCTTATTAAAGTCACTTTGCATTAATTTTTGTGCAATTTTTATATCATGATCGGCTGTTATCAAACAGGTATCGTCAGCAAATTGGAACACGGAAGCGTGCTGGAATATATTACACATATCGTTTACGTACAAGAGGTACTCGGTAGGCCCGAGGATCGAACCTTGTGCTGTGCCACATTCGGTTGGAATTAGCTCGCTCTGCTCACCAGCAATGCTCACTGTGGTGTACCGCTTTGTGTGATAGTTTTTAAACCAGTCCAGCAGTGGCCCCTGTATTCCATTTTGCTGTAGTTTGTTAAATAGTGTGACACAACTATAAATGTCAGTTATAGTTGTGATTTGTCCTCCGAAAAGGCATCCCCCAAAGATTTTTCCACACCGACCGGTCCTGTGCGGTTCGCATCCAGCGGCTTCCCGCGACCTTCACCAGGTCACCGAGTCGGAGGCCTGCCCACACTGCGTCTTCCGGTGCGCGGTCGCCACTCGAGAACTTTACTGAACCAACGGCCATCTGTTCTACGAGCTATGTTCCCTGCCCACTGCCACTTAAGTCTAGCGATTCTGATTATTATTCATTCATTCCTTCATACGTCCATTAATTCACTCATTCGATGTTATTATCCTCGTCCCGACACCACTGTTTGCCTCGAAATAGAAATATAAATATATATTTTTCTTACCCACAGTTCTGTACTGCACGAAACTGGCGTCCTCCCAGTCGGAGAGCGAGCGAGCGGCCATCAGAGAGGAGATGTCTCGCCAGCCGCACCTGCAGCGGATCCTGGCGCAGCTGGAGACCGGCAAGGGCGAGGACGAGGTCAGTGCCGATCGCACAGGTTAACTGGCTGCGGACACGGTCACAACCAACACGGGTAGCTTGAGGCGTAGACAAATCTGTTTGTCGTGGGAAACAAACAGCTCAGCTGTCTCTTTCATTAGCTTAGCGTTAGAACGGAACAAATGCTTTTAAAACTCGCGTACCGCGCGAGATACGTCGCCATGCTACTACGGCTGGATGGGTTTGACTCTTCCGTACTTTGCGAGGCACGTTAAGCCATTGGTGCTGGCTGTTATCACTAGATAGCAGACGTTAAGCCATGTCGGAGACTTTACAGGCGGTTTAAAAACTTCTGATACTGGACTGGGGTTGGCCACTAGCCCCACAACCTCCACCAATTCGGACTTGGCATGTATCTCGGCCGTTTCCGTGCTTCGCAAGGCACGTTAAGCCGTTAGTGCCGGCTGCTATCGCTAGATGGCAGTCGTTAAGCCATGCCGGAGGCTCTAAGTAATTTGAAAACTTCTGACACTGGGTCTGCTGGCCACTAGCCCCACGACCACCACCAGTCCGAACTTGGTCCCCGTGTGTTGAGTTTGGCCTAACCTTCCCGAGGTATGGGAAGAGACCCGTGCCCCTGCAGTGGGGACGATATGAGTTGTTAACGAAATTTTGAAAAGTCGCGTATATTTTCTGGGATTAATCTTTTATCAAGGCTTCACATTGTTCATAGATATTTCCTATTTAGCGATCCCCAAACGAATGCCACACTAACCATTTTTTTAGCGAGTGGACTTTCGTTCAAATTTTTTAAACCATCTGCCATCAGCCCTGTTGGCTTTTACCAGATTTTGTATGGGGGATATATTTTGGAGGGCTCACATCCATTGAAGTGTCGCCGTATTTGAGACTTTATAGTAAAGCGAGTCGAGGTCTTTTGAGTCTGTAAAGCGACTCAGATGTGTCTGTTAATTTTATCGCCAGTATATTATGATCATTCTAGAAGTTTTAATTCTAATTCTTAATTAAAAAAATCAATATTTTCCAACCGTCAGATAGGACAGCAGTCATCGGAAGCGCCTCGCAAACGACAGAAGATGGACACAGAGGTCGCCGAAGGCGGGGGTCAGGTCACCGGCTCGAGGAAGGTCTTACAACTGGAAGACCTGGTGTTCGCGGCTGGCTCGCACCTGATGGCCAACAAGAGGTGCCAGCTGCCGCCTGGATCCTTCAGGAAGCAGAGGAAAGGTGAGTCTTTTGGTCTCCGGCTCCGGTCTTACAGCTGGTGAAGACCTGGTGTTCGCGGCTGGCTCGCACCTGATGGCCAACAAGAGGTGCCAGTTGCCGCCTGGATCCTTCAAGAAGCAGAGAAAAAAATAAGTAATATATAAATACTAGCTTCCGCCCGCGACTTCGTCTGCGTGGACTTAAGAATTGGGTCCAGAGAGATATATGATGTTAACATCTGCCTTAAGGCAGCGCCATCTAGTGAAAAAGTAAAAATACTTAAAATTTAGCCATTCCTACAGGAACCCTTGAGTTTTCCGGGCTAAAAAGTGTGTTAGCCGAGTGATTTATCTATCTGTGGGCCGCCTTCGATCAACCCACATAAGCGTCGAACGATGTGGACTGTATTTCCTCTCGATGACGAACGGCAACTATGGTTGTGACTGGTCGATTTCTTTTAGGAGCAGGCTTGGAGGGAGAGAAACACTTTGCTTTCGGAGGTACAAAGTAGCGGGTGGTTGGCTTCCAGATGGACGGTGACAGAGGCACACCAAGAAACTATGATCTGACGAGTTGATCCGTTTAGTAAGACGAACTGATTCGAACTGAGCACGCTACATACAAAACCTTGCTCTTTTTATACTATTTTTCAAGGACATTAGAAAGAGACGGCACGATCCCTACGGCGGAGGTGACCCTATCTGAGCAATACCAACACGACAGCCACCCCCGCCGTGTGAGTGAGAGATCGGCGTGCGAGCGAGATAGCGATAGCCCCCGCGGTAAGCTTAACTACCTCGGAGCAATACCGCGGGGACGACCGCTTACACCGATCTCTACTCTAGCCTAACTAATTCCCTATCAACGATACGACCTATTTTGCCTCTAGACCGCCCAAATGAAAGACAAACACATTAAATCTTTATTTACACACAAATAGAGATACAACAATATACGAAAAACTATAAAAGACACGTACAAACGACTTATAAAACGACTTACAGCTAACTTAAATAACACGATCGAAACAACTAATTGAGCTACACATAATAACGACACAACATAACGCGATATATCTATAAGTACTATAACACGAAATAACGATTCACTATTGCACAGACACGAAACGAACACTATTTACAGTTTTGTCGCGAACATATCTCCCGCCGCAGCTTCTAGCTGGAGTACGATTCCGCGTTCGCGACATCGGTCTTCTCCTCAGGTCCAGGCAGGAGTACCAGCTTCTTCGTCGGTCTTCGGAGCAGGCCCTTGTTGGTGCGCACGTCCACTGCGCGTACCTCGCCGTCGGGCCCCGGGAACACGCGCACGACGACTCCTCGCGGCCACTGGTTGCGAGGAAGGGTGCCGTCTGCGATCAGCACCAGGTCCTCGACTCCCAGGGGGCGACCTTTCGCCCGCGGCTCCCGCCGGTGTTGCAGCTCCGGCAGGTACTCCTTGACCCAGCGCGACCAGAACATGTCGGCTAGGCGTTGGCTGGTCCTCCACTCCTTCTTCCCGGCGACGTCTCCTTCGGTGAAGGTGCCTGGCAGCGGCACTCTGGAGGGGCCCCCAAGCAGGAAGTGGTTGGGGGTGAGCGGCTCGTCGTCGTCGGGTGATGTCGACACGTGGGTGAGTGGCCGACTGTTGATGGTGTGCTCCGCTTCAGCCATCAGGGTGGTGAGCACCTCCTCCTTGGGTGCTCTCTCTCGCAGGGTGACTTCGAGTGCCGTCTTCACGCTTCTGACGAGGCGCTCCCACGCGCCTCCCATGAACGGCGCGCTGGGTGGGATGTAGCGCCACTGGATCCCCCGGATGGTGGCCTCGTCTTGGACGGCTTCGGCTGCGGCCCGCTGGAGCTCGATGTCGGCACCCTTCAGGTTGGTACCTTGGTCGGACCACATCTCGGTGGGGCACCCCCGGCGCGCTATGAAGCGGCGGAGTGCCATGATAGCCGAGTCGGTACTCAGGCTCCCGGCGATCTCGACGTGGACGGCGCGCGTGGTCAGGCAGGTGAACAGCGCGCCGTACCTCTTCTGTTTGCCCCTCCCCACGGTGACATAGAGGGGACCGAAGTAGTCGATGCCCGTGTAGGTGAACGGGCGCTGGTGGTGCGCTAGGCGCCCCACGGGATGGTTGCCTGTGCTCGGGTGCGTCGGCGCGGCGCGCCGGACGCGACAGGCGAGGCAGCGTTTGATAACACTGCGCACGGCGTAGCGCAGCCGCAGTACCCAGTACTGCTGCCGCACCTCGGTTGTCGTCGTCTCGAAGCCGGCGTGGTGGAGCTGGGCGTGGACCCAGGCGATGTAGAGGCGGGTCCACGGGTGCTCCCCGTCGACGATGGCCGGCTCGCTCTGGCATGCCGTGATGTCGGCCGCCTTAGCGACCCTCGATTTCAGGCGGAGGATGCCGTCGCCCCCCAGGGCAACGGCCAGCGATGACAGGCGGCTGGCGGCGGGCAGAGGGGCCCCCCGTCTCAGGGCCGCGATGTCCGATGTGAAGGCGTCTTCTTGTTGCGAGCGAACCCACAACTCCGTAGCTCGATGTAGGTGGCGCACCTCCAGCCGCACATAGGAGTGCGCGGGCGGGGGCGCCGCAGCTACTGCGATGCGTTTCTTCTTTTTTCGTTCGGCTTGAGGCTTCCACGTCGCGTCGGCGGCGGCGCCCGCCGCGGTACGCTTATAGGCGACTGCGCACCGCTGGCGCTCTCGTAGCAGCTCGATGAACTGGACCACCCTTCCGGTGGCCCTGATGACGCGCTGGTAGCTCGAGAAGCGCGTGATGTCGGGTAGCGCCTCGGCCAGGCGCGTCGCTGCGACCGCGACGTGCGTTCGCTCTTCGGCGGTTGCCTCTTCGTCAGGTGGGTTCGGTTCCTCCCGCGGCCACGCCTCTTCCGGTAGGTATAGGAAGGCGGGCCCGCGGAACCACCTGTGCTCCGACGTGAAGTCCCTGGGTGTCTCGCGGGTGGCGTCGTCCGCGACGTTGTCCTTAGTCGGGACCCAGCGCCACTCCCTGGTCTTCGTTTCTTCGGCGATCTCGGCGACTCGGTGCGCGACGAACGGCTTGTACGCTCGCGGGCCAGTGCGTAGCCACGCGAGCACTGTGCGCGAGTCGGACCAGAAGACTCGTCGTGCTGGCTTCACGTCGTGCTCGTCGATGGCCGTCCGGGCTAGGCGGCAGCCCAGGACAGCCTCTTGCAGCTCCAGTCTCGGTACTGATGTCACCTTGTTGAGCGGCGCTACTCGTCCTTTGGCGGCGATGAGTGTGACGTGTACGCGGCCGGCCTGGTCTACCACTCTCCAGTAGACGGCGGCGGCGTATGTGGAGGTGCTGGCGTCCACGAAGACGTGCAGGTCTGCCAATTCCGCGCTGGTGAGATGCGGATAGCAGCGCGGCACGATCAGCTGGGGCAGACGTTGGATGTGATGGACCCAGGCCTTCCACCGGTCGTCATCTTCTTGTTGTAGTGGCTCGTCCCACTCGATCCCGCTGCGCCAGACTTCCTGCAGGATCCTCTTCGCTTGGATGGTGACTGGAGTCGCGAGCCCCAGGGGGTCAAAGATAGACATGACCGTCCGCAGGGCTTCGCGCTTCGTCGGCGTCTTCTCTCCGCTCATCAGCTCGGGGGTGATCTTGTGGCGGTTGACGTTGAACGTCAACGTGTCGGTCCCAGGATGCCACACTAGGCCCAGGATCTTCTCGGAGTCCAGGGCTACGACGTCTTCTTTTTTCCCCGGCGACAAGGCGAATACGACGGTTTTCGAGTTAGACGCCCATCGTTGTAGGAAGTAGTTCGCCCGGCTATGCACGAACATAACTTGGCCGGACCCTCGTATCGCTTCCTCTTCGGTATCGAAACTTGCGAGGTAGTCATCGACGTAATGATTATTGACTATCGCAGCGGCGGCTTCGGGGTACTCTGTTTGCAGTTGCTCGGCATTCTTGTTTTTCACGTAGATCGCAGTACACGGAGACGATGTGGCCCCGAAGATGACGGAGCGCATGCGATACTCGGTAGGCGCGCCAGTGCGCCTGTCTCCTCTCCACAGGAAGCGCTGTGCATCTCGATCTTCTTCGACGACCGCGACCCGCATGAACATGTCTTTGATGTCCGCCGTTACTGCCACGGGCCGCTGACGGAAGCGCATGACTACTCCCGGTAGCGACTGGAGTAGATCGGGCCCAGGTAGCAGCATGTCGTTGAGGCTCGTTCCCTTCGTGCGGGCTGCGGCGTCGTGCACGATCCTCAGCTTCTCTGGCTTCTGCGGGTTGATGACAGCGAAATGTGGTAGGTACCACGTCTTCTTATTTTTCGATTCCGGTGCCGGCTCTGCGTACTCGTTTTCTAAGAGTACCTCCATCTGACGGTTGTAGCGGCTCTTCAACTCGTGGTCCTTGTCCAGCTTCCGTTCGATTAGCTGGAGTCTCCTGAAGGCCGCGTCGTAGTTGCACGGCGGGGACGGGTCGTCGTCTCTCCATAGTAGGCCCGTCTCGAATCCTCCCGCCGGTAACCGCTTCGTCTTCGCTGCGAGGATGTCGAGCGCTCTCTGTTCGTCGTCTGTGTACGAGCGCTTCGGTGCCACCCCCAGAGCCTCCAGTGCGAAGTGCTCCCTCATCAGCCTCTCCATCTCGCTCTCGTCTTCATCGAGGACCCGGATGTGGTGGACTCGGTGTGCGTGCTGCGGCGTATGGCCGGTGCCGTGAAGCACCCAGCCAAGTTCGGTGCGAGCGGCGACCGGCTGGTCGCGCTCTCCTCGGCGTATCTCGTGCGCCAGCAGCAAGTGCCAGTTGTCCTGGCCCACCAAGACGGTAGGCTTCCCGTCGACGGTGATGTGGTCCTCCAGGTCGCGCAGGTGTGAGTAGGCGCGCACAGTCTCGGGTGAGACCGACTGCGACGCCAGGTCCAGGCGTTCGATGGTGCGTGCTGACACGATGAAAGCGCGCGAGTCGCGCCCGCTGATTTCAAACTTGACCCGGCGTGATGTGTGCGCGTCCACCCGCGCACCGGCGACCCCCTCGATGTAGAAGGGCTGTGTGGGTCCCTCCGCTCCGATCTTCTCTGCAACGGCCGCGTCGATCATCGTGCAGGTCGACCCGTCGTCGAGCAGTGCGTAAGTGTCGCACGCACCCGACGGGCCGGCGACCCGCACCGGTAGCACCTTCAGTAGTGCAGTGGGCCTCTTCTCTCTTGCAGAGGTGACGATTCCAGAAGCAGGCTCTTCCTTCGCAGGTGTGGGTGGCGCGGCAGGCGGTGGTGTGCTGTGGAGCAGCGGGTGGTGCGTTCCCTGGCACCCGTTGACGTTGCACCTCTGCAGCTTGCATTTGTGTGTGAACGAGCGATATTGCAAGCAGCGGAAGCACAGCCGATGCTCCTTCGCCAAACTCCAGCGCCCGTCGACTGCAGCTTGCTTGAACGTAGGACAAGCGGTTTCTGTGTGCTTCTTCTGGCACACTCGGCATCCCTCGGTTTTCGTTAGCGTCGGTCGCTGCACCTCGATGTGATAGGTGCGCGCGGCTGCGGGAGCGGGACGTCGGTTCGGTCTTGCTATCTCTTTCTCCCGCCGGTCTTCAGTCGGCGTGAGTTCGGCTGGCGCGAAGCTTCCCACTCGGTCTGCGGTTCGCTGCAGGAACCTGGTCAGCTTCACCAGGTCTGGCTCGTCGTGTGCGTTCTCGGCAGCGAAGTCGTAGTAGCGATAGCGAAGTGTCGACGGTAGCTTCTCGATGACGGCGCGTACCACCTCCGGGTTGTACAGGTAGTGTCTTCGGTCTAGCGCCTTTACCGTCGCGGTGATGTTCGCTACCCGAGATGCGAACACGCAGACGTCTCTGGGGTTCTCGGTGATCTTCGGCAGCCCCCGCAGTTTCTCCATTTCTGCCATGGCGAGGGCGTCGGGACGGCCAAATCTTCCTCGTAGTAAGTCGATTACTTCGGCCGGCGTAGTCCTCCCGACGAACAGGCAGTGCGTCGCTTCCTTGGCGGCGCCTCGCAGGCACCGGCGCAGTCGCGACAGATTTTCGCCTTCAGTGAGCTGCCCGGCGGTCTCCTCGTAGGCGACGAGGAATGGCAGCCAGTCACTCGACGACCCGCCGAACGACGGCAGCTCCGGTACGATGCGAGGCGCAGCGGAGCGAGCGGCGGTGGTGATGGCTGCGGCGAGCTCGTGAAGGTCGACGCTATGGTTCCCTTCTAGAACCTTCGGCTTCTCATCTTTCGGTTTCGGTGGTGGGGGGTCGAAGTGGCGGACCGGTGACGGCCGCTTCTCGGCTCTCTTCGGCTCCCTCTTAGCGATTGGTATGGGCTGGTGCTCCTCAACCCATTTCTTCGTGCGTTCGTTACGCACAACGGAGCTCACTGACTCGAGCTCTTCATCATCGGTTTCGGCTTCTAGTAAAGCGATGCGCGTCGACTGCAGCAGCACTTCCTTCTCAAGGAGCGCTGCACGCGCCGCTAGTAGCTCTCGTTGTCGACGGCTGCTCTTCGTACGTGCGGTGTGTGTACGGGAGGAGCGGGTACGGTGATGCTCCGACGGCGGTGGGACGTCACGTCTAGCCTCGACGGCGGCGGTGGAGGGGGCGGTGAGAACGGCAATAACCGCGTCCCTCTCTTCAGTAGGCTGACGTGACGGCCGGACGGTATCTTTCGTCGCCGTCGTAGCTCCCGTCTCTCCCGTAGCGGTGGTAGCATCCGTCGTCTCGGTGGTGCCAGTGGTACCCGTAACAGTGGTACCCGACGATCCCGTGGCACCCGTAGTGGTGGTCTCCGTCCCCGTGGCGGTTTCCTTCGTCGTCCCGGACCCAGCTGTGGCTGTCTTCTTAGACCCCGGGCTGGAATCTATGGCTACGACGTCGGGGTTCTGGATAGCCTGGTCGATAGCTTGTTCTTCACCCGCCACTTGAACGGCGGCTTGACCTCCGGCAGCGACGGCCGGTGGTCTCTCCCTCGACGGCTCGGAAGCCATGCTCCTTGTCACAACCATAGCGAAACTAGTATACGATATCCGGCTCCGCAAGGACCAAAATTATGTGGGCCGCCTTCGATCAACCCACATAAGCGTCGAACGATGTGGACTGTATTTCCTCTCGATGACGAACGGCAACTATGGTTGTGACTGGTCGATTTCTTTTAGGAGCAGGCTTGGAGGGAGAGAAACACTTTGCTTTCGGAGGTACAAAGTAGCGGGTGGTTGGCTTCCAGATGGACGGTGACAGAGGCACACCAAGAAACTATGATCTGACGAGTTGATCCGTTTAGTAAGACGAACTGATTCGAACTGAGCACGCTACATACAAAACCTTGCTCTTTTTATACTATTTTTCAAGGACATTAGAAAGAGACGGCACGATCCCTACGGCGGAGGTGACCCTATCTGAGCAATACCAACACGACAGCCACCCCCGCCGTGTGAGTGAGAGATCGGCGTGCGAGCGAGATAGCGATAGCCCCCGCGGTAAGCTTAACTACCTCGGAGCAATACCGCGGGGACGACCGCTTACACCGATCTCTACTCTAGCCTAACTAATTCCCTATCAACGATACGACCTATTTTGCCTCTAGACCGCCCAAATGAAAGACAAACACATTAAATCTTTATTTACACACAAATAGAGATACAACAATATACGAAAAACTATAAAAGACACGTACAAACGACTTATAAAACGACTTACAGCTAACTTAAATAACACGATCGAAACAACTAATTGAGCTACACATAATAACGACACAACATAACGCGATATATCTATAAGTACTATAACACGAAATAACGATTCACTATTGCACAGACACGAAACGAACACTATTTACAGTTTTGTCGCGAACACTATCTACCTACCAAACATCCGAATCCGTTCAGTAGTTTCGGCGTGAAAGTGGAACAAACATACAAATAAACAAACAAACATCCATAGTTTCGCATTTACAATATTAGTGAGATGAGGTGAGATGAGACTGTGACCTGTGCCAAACCGAGGAAAAGTATTATTGTATTGTATATTCGATGTCCAGGTTACGAGGAAGTCCACGTGCCAGCGTTAAAACCCAAGCCCTTCGAAGAGGACGAGACTCTGGTGCCCGTTGAGAAGCTCCCGAAATACGTGCAGCCTGCCTTCGAGGGGTTCAAAACTCTAAATAGGATACAGGTAGGTTCATAGATTAGATTCATCATTAGTCAAAATATGTCCACTGCTGGACAAAGATGTCGACCATGGAAGACACCGACCGGCCCGCATCCAGCGGCTAAATATACCTGCACAATACAATACGTAAGTTTCTTCAAAATATATATAGGGTGTAACAAAATTGGTGTAGGACCCGTTAACTGGGGATTCTACTCATCGTACTGAACACCAAAAACATTTTTGGACTCCATACAAATATGGCAAAACAGATTGATCAATTTGTATGAAATTTAGAGTAGAATAAACTTACAAAAAAATGTCTTCGCCCCCAGAGCCGCATATCGAAAGCCGCCCTCGAATCGGACGAGAACCTCCTTGTCTGCGCGCCAACCGGCGCCGGCAAGACCAACGTGGCTCTGCTCTGCATGCTGCGGGAAGTCGGCAAGCACGTCAATGACGACGGCACGGTCAGCGCGAATGACTTCAAGATGATTTACGTGGCGCCGATGCGGTCGCTGGTGCAGGAGATGGTGAGTTGGGGTGGGGTTAATTGCTGGATAATTGGGTTTTAATTGTCTTGATAATTATCGGGTAATTGTCATGACAATTAAGAGTAATTGTCGGGTAATTGTCATGATAATTTTCGGTTACGTGTCATGATAATTGTCGGTGAAGTGTCATGGTAATTGTCGGTTAATTGTCATGATAATTGCTGGATTATCATGACAACCGGCGCCGGCAAGAACAACGTGGCTCTACTCTGCATGCTGCGGGAAGTCGGCAAGCACGTCAATGACGACGGCACGGTCAGCGCGAATGTCTTCAAGATGATTTACGTGGCGCCGATGCGGTCGCTCGTGCAGGAGATGGTGAGTGGGGGTGGGGTTAATTGCTGGATAATTGAGGTTTAATTGTCTTGATAATTATCAGGTAATTGTCATGATAATTAAGAGTAATTGTCGGGTAATTGTCATGATAATTTTCGGTTACGTGTCATGATAATTGTCGGTGAAGTGTCATAGTAATTGTCGGTTAATTGTCATGATAATTGCTGGATTTGGGGGTGATTGGTGGTGATAATTGACGGAAGTGTCGGATATACATCGCGCGGATATACTTCGGCGTCCATTGTTGTTTTGTCAGTTTTCGTCACACCGCCGCCAAACTGATGATTAGAGGTGTCTTTCGAGACGCTTTCATCGATTTGAATGTTTTTCAAACGTAGGTATACAAATACATATTATAACATAATAAATCTTGTACCTATTGTTTGTTTGTTCCTTTTCTTTTACTGTTTTGTTGTATATACAGGGTGTAACAGAAGTGTGTGATAATACTTCAAGGTAGGCTTTTACCCATCAAACTGAACAACTTTTGTTCTACAACTTTGTTCAAATCGCAAAATTTTTTTGGACTTTTCATACAAATCGATCAGCTGGCAAACCAAGTTTGTATGAAAAGTCCGAAAATTTCTTTGCGATTTCAACAAAGTTGTAGAACAAAAGTTGTTCAGTTTGATGAGTAAAAGCCAACCTTGAAGTATTGTCACACCTTTCTGTTACACCCTGTATATTTGTATTATTTCCGTCTGTATAATGTTTGCGTTGTTGGTGTGCGCATGTTCACATTGCGCCCTGGTTCCGAATTCCGATAGAAAATCGTAATATTGTGCCTTTGTACGTAATGATCAATTACTAGTATTATAATGACTAGGACCTACTATTTACTTAAGATAAGATTAAGATCTTTCTCCCCTCTCTTGATCCCTACAGGTGGGCAACTTCAGCAAGCGGCTCTCGTGCTACAACATAAAGGTGTCCGAGCTTACCGGCGACCACCAGCTGACTCGAGAGCAGATAGACGCCACGCAGCTCATCGTGTGCACGCCGGAGAAGTGGGACATCATCACTAGGAAGGGTCAGTGGGGGGCTGGGGGAAGGGAGGGGGGAGACGTGGTGGTAGTGAGGGAGGAAAGTGACAGAAACTAGTGAGGAAAGTGACAAACTAGGGAGGAAAGTAACAAAAACTAGGGACGAAAGTGACAAACTATGGAGGAAAGTGACAAACCAGGGAGGAAAGTGACTAAAACAAGGGAGTTAAGTGACAAACTAGGGAGGAAAGTGACATAAGCGACGGGGGAAAGCGACTATTAGTAAGGAGACATGACCGAGCGACAGACTTCACATAAACGAAGCTATGTAACCAACATAAAGGTCTCCATAGACGCCACGCAGCTCATCGTGTGCGCGCTCGAGAAGTGGGACATCATCACTAGGAAGGGTCAGTGGGGGGTGGAAGGGGCGGAGGTGATGTTAGTGAGGTGTGGAGCTGATGGTAGTAAGGGAGGAAAGTGACATAACCGAGGGAAGAAAGTGACATAAGCAAGGGATGAATGTGACATAGGCGAGGGAGAAAAGTAAGCTAGGGATAGACGTGACATGACCGAGTGATGAATGTGACATAAGCGAGGGATAGACGTGACATGAGCGAGGGATAGACGTGACATGAGCGAGGGAGTAAAGTGACATAAGCGAGGGATTAAAGTGACATAAGTGAGGCAGGAAAGTGTCATAAGCAAGGGAGGAAAGTAACCTATGCGAAGGGAGGAATGTGACTATAAGAAAGGAGGCATAAGCGAGGGACACACTTAACATGAGCAAAGCCATATAGGCAGGCGAAGTAACCAACACAAAAGTCTCCATAGACGCCACGCAGCTCATCGTGTGCACGCCGGAGAAGTGGGACATCATCACTAGGAAGGGTCAGTGGGGGGCTGGGGAGGGGTGGAGGTGAGGTTAGTGAGGTGTGGAGGTGATGGTAGTAAGGGAGGAAAGTGACATAACCGAGGGAAGAAAGTGACATAAGCAAGGGATGAATGTGACATAAGCGAGGGAGAAAAGTAAGCTAGGGATAGACGTGACATGAGCGAGTGATGAATGTGACATAAGCGAGGGATAGACGTCACATGAGCGAGGGAGTAAAGTGACATAAGCGAGGGATGTAAGTGATATAAGCGAGGAAGGAAAGCGTCATAAGCAAGGGAGGAAAGTAACCTATGCACGCAGCTCATCGTGTGCACGCCGGAGAAGTGGGACATCATCACTAGGAAGGGTCAGTGGTGGGGGGGAGGGGCGGAGGTGATGTTAGTGAGGTAGTAAGGTAGTAAGGGAGGAAAGTGACATAAGCGAGGGATGTAAGTGACATAAGCGAGGAAGGAAAGCGTCATAAGCAAGGGAGGAAAGTAACCTATGCACGCAGCTCATCGTGTGCACGCCGGAGAAGTGGGACATCATCACTAGGAAGGGTCAGTGGTGGGGGGGGGGGCGGAGGTGATGTTAGTGAGGTAGTAAGGTAGTAAGGGAGGAAAGTGACATAAGCGAGGGATGTAAGTGACATAAGCGAGGAAGGAAAGCGTCATAAGCAAGGGAGGAAAGTAACCTATGCACGCAGCTCATCGTGTGCACGCCGGAGAAGTGGGACATCATCACTAGGAAGGGTCAGTGGTGGGGGGGAGGGGCGGAGGTGATGTTAGTGAGGTAGTAAGGTAGTAAGGGAGGAAAGTGACATAAGCGAGGGATATTAAGTAAGTAAGACGTGATATTAGTGAGGAAGGAAAGCGTCATAAGCGAGGAAGGAAAGTGTCATAAGCGAGGGAGGAAAGTGTCATAAGCGAGGGAGGAAAGTGACATAAGCGACGGAGGAAAGTGACATAAGCGAGGGAGTAAAGTGACGTAACCGAGGGATGAATGTGACATAAGCGAGGGAAGAAAGTGACATAAGCGAGGGAGAAAACTGACATAAGCGAAGAGAAATATTACATAAGCTAAGGAGGATACTGACAGAGGCGAGGGAGGAAAGTGACATAAACGAGGGAGATAAGCATCATAAGCGAGGGAGGAAAGTAACACAAGCGACGGATAGATGTGATATTAGCGAGAGATGTGATATGAGCGAAGAAAGAAAGGGTCACAAGCGAGGGATAAATATGTCTTCAGCTAGGGATAGATGTGACATCATCGAGGGGGCAAATGTGACACTTAACGAGGCACAGAAGTAATGCTACCGAGGGAAAGATGTGACATAAAGAAAGGAGAGATGTGACATAAGCGTATAATTTACATATTTTAGTGGTCGTCCTAATTACTCGTAATACTGTAAAATGATAATAATAATAATAAAATAATAATATCTGGGACAAATCACACACGGTCATCTGGCCCCAAAATGATTAATTTTAATAAATATTTGTCACCAGGTGGAGAACGCTCGTTCACGAACCTGGTGCGGCTGATCATCATCGACGAGATCCACTTGCTCCACGATGAGAGAGGTCCCGTCTTGGAGGCCCTCGTGGCCAGGACTCTGAGGACGGTGGAGCAGACGCAGGAGGAGGTGAGGACAGTTAGATAGTCGATGGTAACTCAAGAGGTCATTAGGGAACTCGATCCCATGTGCATCCTACAGTTCATTAGAAAACTTTATACTTCAGGGCTTATTAATAATCAATAATAAATAAAACATAACTCGAATGACCCAGATATAAGACATTCGCAGATAATTTGCCCTTAAAAATTTTAGTTATTTAAAAGTTTTGCATGGTACTCTTGCTATTGCGGAACATGGCAGAGCAGACCATAAATTCAGCTATCGTCAGACACAAATGTTT
This sequence comes from Coleophora deauratella, assembly GCA_958295455.1. Taxonomy (NCBI): domain Eukaryota; kingdom Metazoa; phylum Arthropoda; class Insecta; order Lepidoptera; family Coleophoridae; genus Coleophora; species Coleophora deauratella. Next base: position 7,157,809 of record OY282415.1, read on the forward strand.
TGCTGCTGACAAAAAGTAACACTATTAAGGTGCAATTCCGAGACGGGCTGCAGCGGCAACCGCAGGCGACACTGCGGCCGGCCGCTGCGGTCGACCGCATGTCGCTGCCGCCGTCAGTCCAAACGCGACTGCACTTCATTCAGCTTTTGCACCCTGTCGTTTCCGTACCTTCGCGCGAGTCAGAATTTCGGATGTGTTTAACAATAATTTACTGTGTCATTTGTTAGAGGAGGAAGATGACGACGAATTGTTGTTTTTATATGCAAAAAAAGAAAAGAAATGCGTGTAACCGCTCTGCGGTCGGCCGCACTACTGGTCCTGAGACTTGCAGTCGCTGCGTGCAGCCGCCGCATGTCGCCGGCCGCGACCGCAGCCGACATGTCGAAGTGCCCGGGTTTTACTTTCATAGAGATTCATAGAAACCAGTAGTGTAACTTGCGGTCGATAAATGGCGACTTGCAGCCGGTCTCGGACTTGTACCTTTAACCTCTCTCTGGAGTTCCATTATACATAATTAGAGGTATATTGTTGCGGACAGTTTCGACCTGTGAACTATCGGCCTTGAGGGAATAATACAGTTGTCACAACATTTATAAGGTGCTGTTTGTGATGACGAATAAATGTATTTTCTTTCTTTCAAACCCATCCAGTTTATGACAGTGTTTGTAGTAACTTAATGGTTTTTGTGTATGTCTATAGGTGCGCCTGATAGGTCTGTCGGCCACGTTGCCGAACTATACCGACGTGGCGGCCTTTTTGCGAGTTCGACCAGAGAACGGGCTGTTTTACTTCGATAATTCATTCAGGTATGTTGCGTTGCTTGTGTTCATTCTTGATGGAGCGCGAGCATTACCAGAAATGGTAATTTTGTCCCATGAAAACAGCGAAGCCTACATAGTTGACCTTATTTTTTTGGGAAAAATAATTATTAAGAGATTTTGAAAAAAAGGTGGAGGTTTCCGTGATTTCGTACGTTTATGACGAAAATTTAGATTAAGATTCGACAAAAATACTTTTTGATGGATCAAAGTAGCTAGAATAAATACCGTTGGTGTAATTGTATAGAGTTAAAAGAAGATGTGTAGAAAAATCAAACAAAATTTTAGGAAAAAAATATATTTACCGTTAACTGTTTTAACATGAGTTTTGTATGAGAATTCAAATTTTGTTTGCCCAGATTGTATAGGTTCCTTATGAATATTGTTCAGAATCATGATCAGAAACTTTAAATAAAACGGTAATACAAAGAAAATCATTTCCCTTCACTTGTTTAGTCGGGTCAACACTATTTTTAAACCTATCCTCGTTTCTCACAGGCCCGTCGCGCTGGAGCAGCAGTACATCGGTGTGACGGAGAAGAAAGCGCTGAAGCGGTTCCAGGTGATGAACGACATCGTCTACGAGAAGACCATGGAACATGCTGGAAGGAATCAGGTAATTAACTTATTATGGAGTACACTGCAAGGCTGGTTTTGTAAGTCAAGGGGGCTATGTTATGTTTTGTTTGTTAATTTGCTGAAAAGCATTGAATGGCATTTAATATAACGTGCTACTTTATTAGTGCCCGATATTTTAGTCAGTACTTCTACTCCTGATTCTGATAAACTTTCCCCAAGGAACCCATAGTTAAATTGCAAAAATTTTTTTGGACTCTTCATACAAATCGATCAGCCCAAATCAGGCCAAATTAGTATGAAGAGTCCAAAATTTTTTTTGCGATTTGACTATGGGTTCCTTGGGGAAAGTTAATCAGAATCAGGAGTGGAAGCACTGACTAAAATATCGGGCACTAATAAAGTAGCACCTTATATAATGTATATATATGGAACTACTTCTGATGTATTATTGCTCGAATTAAAAGAAACATTAAATTGAGGTAGTCTCATATAAATTGTATTAAAATTCGTTTAGTATTTTTTTTTTAGTTTTTGTTAATTGGAAACAACAAAAAAGTTGAACAAAAAAAGCATCAAAATTGTATAGTTCATTCCACGTTGCGACGTTCACCTACTCGCACTCGCATCTAGTGGGCGCAGGATCGAATCCCGATAACAGGCTTTTTTATTTTTTTTGGTCTATGATTATAATTTTTTCTTCAACTCCCAAATATGGCCAACAAATGCGCTGCTTGTAAAAAAGTGATCCCAAACAGGGAATTTTTGACTTGTTCGAAGTGCAAGAAAACCTACGACATAGACTGCATAAATGTATCATACAATATTTTCTCACTCATGTCCCCAACTCGTAAAAAGAAATGGGCATGCAGAAAATGTAAATCTGTTAAGGCTATTAAGAAGGTTTCAAAACCCTGTACGTCGGAATTATCGCAAAATCAAACCCCAGCTACGGACGACATTATAACATTTCACAATAAAGAACAAATAAATGTTACCACACACAATTCCTTTGATTCTTTAACTGAGGACGAAGTTTTAAGAAACCTAGATCTAACTAAATGTGACCACAACAGAAGCTGTCCGGAGCTGGGACAAAATTTACACCTAGAGTTAGAGAAAATGAAAGGAAAAGTCTCACAACTTGAGGACAAGTTAAAGTCTGCTGAACGAGAAATTGAAATACTTCTATCAGAAAATTGCAAACTTAAGGATACGATCACATCTTGTAATAACAAAATTGGACATTTAACGTACATTTGCAAGACCCCGATAAAATCTACACAAATGAATAAAGGAACACCGAATTCGAAGACTCTAGTGGAAAATTGCAGGAATTTAAATCAAAGCTACGATGAACTTAGAGTGCCGGATGCATCGCCAGCAACCACATCAGAACCTGGACAGACAGATCAAAATGTACATACTGCGTTGACAGCAACAGGACTTACTGTGCGGGATGCATCACCATCAACCACTGCAGAAACTGGACACATAGAGCAAATTGTACACAGAGAGAGGAAGGTAACAGGACACGTTGCAGAAAAAGAAAATTCCGCAGTAGCTACAAATTTACATGACAATAAAAGTCACACAAAATGTATTACAAGGGAGAGCAATATGAAAGATACAGACTGCAATTATGAAACTGACATGATACTTACTACTAAACATAAAGTGTTGGTGTTGGCGGATGAAAACGGACGTGGAATCAGAAAACACCTGCAACTGCTGTTGGGGAATAACTTCTTAGTGATGACTTTTTTAAAACCAGGAGCACCGTTAAATGAAGTGTTGTGCTCTGCGGCTCATTACCAAAATTTTACTAAGTCAGATTACATTGTAATAGCTGGTGGTTCAAATGACAATAATCCTCTTAAATTGCAGTCGTTTCTATATTATTATCTTGACTTGTTTGCAAACACAAATGTAATAATCTTAAAAAGTCTGTATAATAGATATTTAAATGTAAACAAATTGAATGAAACTTTTGAACTCATGGCATCAAATTTCTCGTACGTCGAGTTGCTCGACCCTGTTACATACGGTCCCAGTCGGCATATTAATAAACTATATACATGCAGGGTATTATTGAAAGAAATCTTAAGATTATACTATAAGAACAAATATGTAATCTATAACAAAGAATTTGAAAGAAATAGCAAGAACGGCTGTAACATAAAAGGATTTAAATGTGCTGGTACGCAGACTGAGTGGAATCAATCTAATCTTGGTACATTTTTTCGTGACTAATGAAAATCATGTTCAAAATAATTGCTCAGTAGTCAACTATAGTCAAACTAGTACTCTTAAAAACATATGTATCCTCTACCAAAACGTATGTGGTATTAATACAAAAAAGAACGAACTTGAGCTGTACTTGTACAATCTGAAAGATGAAAAACCTCACTTCATTTGTCTCAGTGAGCATTTCCTCAATAAGAACAACTTACCACTATTTTCTTTAACAGGTTATACAATGTTATCAGCGTACACTAGAGTTGGAAAGATAAGGGGAGGAACACTAATATTAGGCCTAGATGATACAATTACTGAAGAGCTCATTATTTGTAAAAAAATACATAAAGCCGAGAGTTTTGAGGTATGCGGGGTTAGAGACAAAGAAACTGGTTTAAATATTTGTTGCTGTTATAGAAATCCGGTCGAAAAAAATTTCGAAAATTTTATGGAACGTTTAGAAAAATTATTAGAACATTTCTTTAATAAAAAATGCGTAATTTGTGGAGATTTTAATGTTAATTTATTAAAAGATACCGAGAAAAAGACTGAGTTTTTATCTCTCTTAAAAAGCTATAACTTTAGAGTTCTCTATAATTGTGTTACTTACATAAAGGGTCAAACTGAATCGTGTCTTGATAATGTGTTGACCAATATATTAGACAGTGACATTCCTATGACAGATGTTGATCACAATGGACTTTCGGATGGACATGCTGCACTTCTCTGTAATGTTTCACTCATTTGTGGTAATCACGCTGGCCAAGTAGATAACACGGTACTTGTGGAACGGAGAGTATTTAATGATAGTTGTAAATATTCTTTTAGACAGAAAATTTTAGACGCCAAATGGGAAAATGAAGGCGTGAACAGTTTTCTAACTAAATTTATGAGAATTTTTAAGGAAAGTTTTAAAATTAAGAAGAAGAAGATAAATTTAAGTAAAGTAAATAAAATAAAGTGGGTAACTAAAGGGATTAGAGTGTCTAGTAAAATGAAGCGTTTCCTACATACTGCTAATACTGAAAATAGTAATAATTCCATTGTAATGTATCGTAATAATTATATTAGACTATTTAGAAAAGTTATGAGACAATCAAAGCGTTTGCAAATAAGTAAAGAAATAAATGAATCAAAAAAATCAAGTAAGGTTATATGGCAGGTAGTAAATAGACACCGAAACAAAAGACCGGTACACTCAACTGACAAGCCATTATTGAAAGCAGATAATATAATCCTAGACAATCCCCAAGATATTGTCGATGTGTATTCTAGACAGTTTGAGACCAGCAGCAAGGTTACATCCAATTCTTGTCAACACGCACTTACAATATTGAAAAACACAAATTGCAGGACAGACAATGAATTAGAATGGGAGTACACTTCAACGGTAGAGATCAGTAAGTTAGTCAGGAAAATGGAAAATAAAAAATCTTTCGGCTATGATGAGTTTCCTGTATCAATTCTAAAAGAAAATATTGATATACTGGCCAAACCTCTCGCTCATTTTTATAATATGTGCTTCGCTCAAAGGATTTTTCCTGAACAACTTAAAATAGCTAGGATTTTGCCAATACACAAAAAAGGAAGTAAGCTTGATCCGAAAAATTTCAGACCCATATCGCTTTTGCCAACACTGTCTAAAGTATTTGAAAAGTTAATAAAGACAAGATTAGTAAAACATCTTACTAACAATAAAATTATTAACAAGAGACAATTCGGATATCAGTCAGGTGTAGGTACATCAGAAGCTATAGATACGTTAGTTGACGATGTTGTTAGTAAATTAAATAATAAAATGAAAGTATGTGGACTCTTTCTGGATTTAAGTTCGGCCTTTGACACCGTTGATCATGAAATTTTGCTCGGAAAACTTAGCTACTATGGGTTAAAGGGAGACAATTTACATCTGGTAGAATCTTATTTACGTAGAAGGAAACAATATGTTGAATTAAAAATTAATGAACAGGGAAAACAGAAACTGTATAAATCAAAACTGACCACGATTAACAGAGGTGTTCCGCAAGGTTCCATACTAGGACCTATATTTTTCAAAATTTTTTTGAATGACATGATTAATTTTATTTATAATAAAGTACCAGACATAGACTTAACTGTGTTCGCAGATGATACTAATGCTATCATCTCTGACAGCAACTTAGAGAGACTGAATAAAAAAGTTAATTTGGCTTTAAAGTATTTTAAGGAATGGTTTGATGTTAACAATTTAAAATTAAACACTTCTAAGACAAATGTAATGTTATTTCGCACAACAGCTAGAAAAAAAGACTCAATTACTGTGGCTTTAGATGGAGAACCAGTAAGTATGGTAGAGAGTGCAAAGCTCTTAGGTGTTCATATTGATTGTGACCTTAATTGGAAAATAGAATTAGATTTTATTGTTGACAAAGTAAGCAGTGCTTGCTATGCATTGCGCAGCCTGAGGGATGAAGTAGGTTTAACACAACTGAAAATGGTATACTATGCACTTGTGGAATCTCGGCTGCGTTATAGTATCAAATTATGGGGAAACAGTTATGATTACAACTTGAGGAAATCGTTTGTTATACAGAAAAGAGCAATCAGAACAATACTTCGCCTCCCTCAGGAAGAATCTTGCAGGAGTCACTTTGTAAAGCTGGAAATCCTTACTGTCCCGTGTCTGTATATTTTAGTTTTGCTTAGTTAGTAGTTTTGTGAAACATATTGACAAAATTGAGACTCCTTCTGAGAAAATGATTAGGATGGGTACACGTAGGAAAGATATTCCCATCACTTCACGTACTGTACCAAGATTAAACGTTGTGAAGCACAGCGCGCGATACCAAGCCGTAAAATTTTTCAACCATGTTCCCACTGAATTTAAATCTATTGACAATCACATTGCTTTTAAAAATAAATTGAAAAAATATTTGATTAGTAAATGCTTTTATAATTTTAATGAATTTTTTAATGATAATAATACTTAATATACATACTTACATTATGAATGTTTAATAAGATTAATATAATTATAGATTTAAAAATAGCGATAAGACTTTTATAATTTTCGACGCAAACTATTTTGCTATGAAATAAATAAATATGAATATATAATATGAATATGAATCAAAAAAAAGCAAAACGTAAACAAACTTACTATAGAACTGACACATGTCAATGTCATGTGCATACTATGTTTGTTTACCTTTCGCTTTTTTTTGATTGGAATGAACTATAGTTGTTATCATTAAAGTTGGTTGTTAATATAAAATAAGCTATAAAGTATAGCCTAATTATTTCACAAATGATCTAACGAGCTGTATTAAAAGACTTGAAGTTTCTATTCTGTTCTTTATTTTTACTTCTTCTTCTTCCCCAGATCCTAGTGTTCGTGCATTCGCGCAAAGAGACCGGCAAGACGGCGCGCGCCATCAGAGACATGTGCCTCGAGAAAGACACGCTCGGCCAGTTCCTCAGGTAATCAAATCAAATCAAATCATTTACTTCAGACAACTACAGGTCCACTTGTTAGTAACAAAATAATCTTAAAAAACTATGTTAGGACAATTTTTTTTTTTTTTTTTATGAAAAACATATAAGTACATCCCTTGACACTCCACTCTATTATATTTCATAATCTTCAATATATTTCATAGTTATTTATTCCTTTTAACAATGGCTAGTGGACAATCCATTACGTCCCCACTGCAGGGGCACGGGTCTCTTCCCATAACTCGGGATGGTTAGGACATACTCCACACACGGGGGCCAAGCCCGGATTGGTAATATCTGCAACTTCTAATTGATAATTAATTATCTGTTTGTAACAGAAAGGTGTGATAATACTTCAAGGTTGGCTTTTATCCATCAAACTGAACAACTTTTGTTCTACAACTTTGTTGAAATCGCAAAGAAATTTTCGGACTTTTCATACAAACTTGGTTCGCCACCTGATCGATTTGTATGAAAAGTCCAAAAAAAATTTGCGATTTGAACAAAGTTGTAGAACAAAAGTTGTTCAGTTTGATGGGTAAAAGCCAACCTTGAAGTATTATCACACCTTTCTGTTACACCCTGTATATATTGTTTATTCTGTCAGTATTTCTGTCAATCCTTTTGCGTTATTTTATAATTGTACCTAAATTATGTAATAGCATGTAAGACTTTTATTTGATTTTTTTAAGAGAGTTTCTTTTGGACCCGACTTTTCTTCTCTCTCCGCTAACACTTCCCGAAATTTTGAGTGTGCATGTTCCGAGTGGTAGGAAGATTAGTACTAGGTAGGAAAAAATACTATTTAAAAGAATGTGTACAGCATCTACTTAAATAAGAAAAAAATTGTTTTTGATTTAATTATAAGCTTTTTTATAATAGTAAGACCGATGTTTGCCTTTATCTTTCCATTGTGATCACCAGGGAAGGCTCAGCCAGTATGGAGGTCCTCCGAACTGAAGCAGAGCAGGTGAAGAACCCAGAATTGAGGGAACTCCTGCCTTATGGATTCGCGATCCACCACGCCGGCATGAGTAGAGTTGACAGGACTCTGGTGGAGGATCTGTTCGCAGACAGACATATACAGGTGTGTAACATTGTTTTTTATCCATTCTTTCGCCCGATGGTAAGTTATGATGATGCCGAAGATGGAAACTGAACGTTGACGCTGAATCGATTATACTCGGCTCCAGTCGGTCAGTGACGTGAAATGCGCTCTGTTGTACGACATATCTCTCTGTGTAGCTGGCTACTTGGTCTGGTAGCTGCTCCCGCCTCTGTGTGGCTTGGGCTTAACCCCTATACTTGGTGTAACAAAACTGGTGTAGGACCCGTTAACTGGGGATTCTGCTCATCGTACTGAAATTTTTTTTATGCGATTTGACCAAAGTCGTAGAACAAAAGTTGTTCAGTACGATGAGTAGAATCCCCAGTTAACGGGTCCTACGCCAATTTTGTTACACCCTGTATAAGTTTTCACTTCTATTTTGTAGTCATAAGCAAACTTGAGTTTTTTTTTGATGGAGTATATTTCTTGTTGCACAGGTGCTGGTGTCGACTGCGACGCTCGCGTGGGGAGTGAACTTGCCGGCTCATACCGTCATCGTGAAGGGCACCCAAGTCTACAACCCTGAGAAAGTGAGTTTACTTGTGTTACCTCTGACCATGATCATATATGTACGTAGCACGAAGTATATTTTCAACGTCCGTCCACTGCTGGACAAAGGATTTCAACGACGACAGGTCATTCGCTACCCGCATCCAGCGGCTTCCCGCGACCTTCAACCAGGTTTATGTCCGCCGGTGCGCGGTCGCCACTCCAGCACTCCTGAGAATATTAAACATATCTATACAATACAATACAATACAATCCATTTATTTAGTTAACAGCACAGCACAAACACTTAACATATACAGAAAAATAACTAGACTGACTCGGTGGCTAAGTGGTTAGCGATCCTGACCTCTGATCCGAGAGTCGTGGGTTCGATCCCCACACAGGGCAAACTTTTCTGTGATGAGCAGAATTGTTTGCTCTGAGTCTGGGTGTATTATATCTATATATGTATGTATTTAAAAGTATATGTGTATGTATATCAGTCTCTGGTTTCAAGATACAGGGAATCCTAGTTTGGGGCCAGATGACCGTGTGTGATTTGTCCCGGATATTATTATTATTATTATAACGATAATAATAATATAAATACAATTTAAGTTACACACAAACACTTAACATACAAGGAAACAGAATTCAGATACAATTTTAAATACCTCATCTTAATCTTAGATAACAAAACCGTGCTGCTTACCGAACCGGTTCCGACTCAGCATAATGCTGAAGGAAGGCAACCTACCTACAGCGCTGTTATCTCGTAAAACAGATGGCCGTTAGGATAGGCTCCAACTCGGTGGACCGATGAATAGTCATAAATAGTTTGTTGTTTGTTGGTTTTACTTTTTAGTTATTCACAAGGTAAAAGTGAATGTGGTTACTGATATTTATTTTTTTATCACTTTATTAACACACATCCATATTTTTCTCCGTGTTGATTTCTTAGCTTATCAAAATGAGTATGCATAAGTTAAAAATATGAATACAGTTCCAAACTAAAGACTAGCATCCTTGTTCTAGGGCCGTTGGAGCGAGCTGGGCGCTTTAGATGTGCTGCAGATGCTGGGTCGAGCCGGTCGACCGCAGTACGACACCAAGGGAGAAGGTATAAACACTAGATGATTCTTCTTCTCTTCTCTTCTTCTTCTTAGCTTTAAGAGAAACGCTCTTTTCGCTGGAGCAGTCTCCTTGACTGTGATTTTCGTTGGAATGGGTTGGAATGGGAGATAGATTGATAGATATGTGTATGTTACGCGATATCTTCTTGATATATAATGAGTTGTTTCATAAAAATTGACATAAAAAGTCAAATTAAAATTGGTTCAGTACTTTTGAAGCAAATCAAGTAAAACAAAACAATATGCAGAATTTAAAGTTATTTCGATTAAAGCCGGTTGTTTGTAATCTTGTTAGCATAGTCAATTAATGTTAACAATTAACATATCGTCCCCACTGCAGGGACACGGGTCTCTTCCCAAACCTCGCGAAAGTTAGGCCATACTCGACACACAGGGGCCAAGATAGAAGGACCCTATAATATACAGGGTGTAAATCTACAGGTGCGTCAAATTTAAATCAGGGCTCTGATCAACTTTCCCCAAGGAATCGCAGTCGCAAAACAATTTTTTGACTCTTCATACTAATTTGGCCGCTCGGCTGATCGATTTGTATGAAGAGTCCAAAAATAGATTTATTTTTTATATTTTTTAGATATTATTTATAGATTTACAGCCTGTATAAACAAATCAAATCTCTTTTCACCAGGTATCCTCATCACCAACCACTCGGAGCTCCAGTATTACTTATCCCTCCTCAACCAGCAGCTGCCCATAGAGTCGCAGCTCGTCTCCAAGCTGCCGGATATGCTCAACGCGGAGATTGTGCTCGGCTCCGTCCAGAGTGTCAGGGATGCTGTCACTTGGCTCGGTGAGTGTTTAAATTGCTAATGGGCATTTTGTCGCCGAAAGTCAAGGGATAGTGGAAATTTTGTCCCTAAAAGTTAAGGATTTAATGGTCAATTTGTACCTGAAAGTCAAGGAGTTAATGGACATTTTGTCCCTGAAAGTAATTTTTTCAATTGATTGGAGATTTTGTTTCTAAATATCAAAGATAGTTTATTTCATGGACATTTTCTCACTGAAACTTTATGTTCTAATTCTAATAATCTAGGGTAATCTGTTATTGGCCATACATTTTGACTTGTTGATTACCTTTAAATACATAAAATAAAACTCGACCACTACTGCAAGGTTAATAGACATTTTTCTCACTGCAAGTGTATTTAATGGACATTTTATTATTGAAAGTTTATTTATTGGAGATTTTGTCCCTGAATTTAGTATTTTTAATATTGATTTTATTCCTAAAAGTCACAGACAGATTTAACAAGATCATTAATTCCTCACTATCCCCCCCCTCCCCCCCAGGCTACACATACCTCTACATCCGCATGCTCCGCCAACCGGCGCTATACGGCGTCACTCCAGAGAAGCTGCAAGAGGACTCTCTGCTGGAGCTGCACAGGGCCGACCTGGTGCATACTGCCGCTAGCCTGCTGGACAAGTGAGTGGTGGATGATGTAGTGTAGCATATACAGGTGTGGGTGATGCAGGGCATCAGTGGGGTGTGCATATATAGGCTGACTCCAGAGACGCTGCAAGAGGACTCTCTGCTGGAGCTGCACAGGGCCGACCTGGTGCATACTGCCGCTAGCCTGCTGGACAAGTGAGTGGTGGATGATGTAGTGTAGCATATACAGGTGTGGGTGATGCAGGGCATCAGTGGGGTGTGCATATATAGGCTGACTCCAGAGACGCTGCAAGAGGACTCTCTGCTGGAGCTGCACAGGGCCGACCTGGTGCATACTGCCGCTAGCCTGCTGGACAAGTGAGTGGTGGATGATGTAGTGTAGCATATACAGGTGTGGGTGATACAGGGCATCAGTGGGGTGTGCATATATAGGCTGACTCCAGAGACGCTGCAAGAGGACTCTCTGCGGGAGCTGCACAGGGCCGACCTGGTGCATACTGCCGCTAGCCTGCTGGACAAGTGAGTGGTGGATGATGTAGTGTAGCATATACAGGTGTGGGTGATGCAGGGCATCAGTGGGGTGTGCATATATAGGCTGACTCCAGAGACGCTGCAAGAGGACTCTCTGCTGGAGCTGCACAGGGCCGACCTGGTGCATACTGCCGCTAGCCTGCTGGACAAGTGAGTGGTGGATGATGTAGTGTAGCATATACAGGTGTGGGTGATACAGGGCATCAGTGGGGTGTGCATATATAGGCTGACTCCAGAGACGCTGCAAGAGGACTCTCTGCGGGAGCTGCACAGGGCCGACCTGGTGCATACTGCCGCTAGCCTGCTGGACAAGTGAGTGGTGGATGATGTAGTGTAGCATATACAGGTGTGGGTGATGCAGGGCATCAGTGGGGTGTGCATATATAGGCTGACTCCAGAGACGCTGCAAGAGGACTCTCTGCTGGAGCTGCACAGGGCCGACCTGGTGCATACTGCCGCTAGCCTGCTGGACAAGTGAGTGGTGGATGATGTAGTGTAGCATATACAGGTGTGGGTGATGCAGGGCATCAGTGGGGTGTGCATATATAGGCTGACTCCAGAGACGCTGCAAGAGGACTCTCTGCTGGAGCTGCACAGGGCCGACCTGGTGCATACTGCCGCTAGCCTGCTGGACAAGTGAGTGGTGGATGATGTAGTGTAGCATATACAGGTGTGGGTGATGCAGGGCATCAGTGGGGTGTGCATATATAGGCTGACTCCAGAGACGCTGCAAGAGGACTCTCTGCTGGAGCTGCACAGGGCCGACCTGGTGCATACTGCCGCTAGCCTGCTGGACAAGTGAGTGGTGGATGATGTAGTGTAGCATATACAGGTGTGGGTGATGCAGGGCATCAGTGGGGTGTGCATATATAGGCTGACTCCAGAGAAGCTGCAAGAGGACTCTCTGCTGGAGCTGCACAGGGCCGACCTGGTGCATACTGCCGGTAGCCTGCTGGACAAGTGAGTGGTAGATTATATAGGGTGGTAGTGTAGTGGTGGTAGTGGTAGATTATAGGGTGATTATATAGGGTGGTAGTGTACAGGGTGTGTGTCAAAAAAACAGGTGTAGGACCCGGTAACTGAGGCATCTAACCATCATACTGTACGATTGTTGTTATAAGATTTAGCTGAATCAGAAAAAAAAAGTAGTCTCCATACGAATTTATTCAATACAGGGTGTATCCACACAGACATACATGCGCACAAGTTGTGATAAAATTGGTGTAGGGCCCGCTAACTGGGGCATTTACTCATCATACTCTGCCACTTTCTCCATTCCAATTGATTCAGCTGTTTGCGTAGCGTTGGCAGGCCTCCCACTCGGTGGACCGATGACATGGGGAAGGTCGTGGGAGGCCACTGGTCCTGGCAGCGCAGGACCCGTTGGTGTAGAAATCCTTAGGGGAGGCCTTTGTCCTGCAGTTGGCGTCTTTTGTCTGAAGATGATGACATATTTACAGCAATAAAGCCTTGACTTTTATCTGAGTAACATCGTTTTCGTCTTACAAGTACTTCATTCAATATATCCTAAATTAATAAATTCATAAATTAATATATTTTGCGATGGCTGACTCTCGCGTTATACTCGTGATCAGGTGCTGTCCGTGTGAACTGGCCTGCTCTTATCATTGGTGTTTGGTCACAATAATTACCTGTTTGCACATTGTACCTGTATGTTTTTGTTGATCCTTTCACATTCGTTTGTAATAGTATGCAACTAAACTAGCTGTAACTTTGTTGTTTACCCGAATTATGTAATAGCATGTAAGCATTTTATTTAAAAAAATGTGTTGGAGGGAGTTTCATTAGGGCCCGATTTTTCTTCTCTCTCCGCAAACACTTCCCGAAACGTTGGGTATACGAGTTTCCGAGTGGTAGGAACTTCGTTTTAGGTAGACAAAATATGACGTTCGAAAAGTGTACAGAGATACTTACTTCGAATAAATATTATTTCATTTCCTTTCCAGAGCCGGCCTGATAAAATACGAACGCAAATCGGGCCACTTCCAACCAACTGAACTTGGTCGCATCGCGTCCCATTACTACTGCACATACGAGACGATGCAGGCGTACAACCAGCTGCTGAAACCTACCCTGGGCGAGATCGAACTGTTCAGGGTTTTTTCTCTGAGCGCAGAGTTCAAGAATATCACTGTTAGGGAGGAAGAGAAGTTGGAACTTCACAAGCTTATGGAGAGGGTGAGTTGTTCAATAAATAGTCTTACAGCCTTATATTCGTCTTATAGTCGTAAAGCTTCTTTCCGTAATTGGTTTGGTAATATTCAAGTAGTATCATGGGTATCTTGTTTGTTTTCCATTGCTCATATTTTACATATATAAGGTGCTACTTTATTAGTGCCCGATATTTTAGTCAGTGCTCCTACTCCTGATTCTGATCAACTTTCCTTAAGGAACCCATAGTCAAATCGCAAAAAAATTTTTGGGCTCTTCATACTAATTTGGCCGCTCGGCTGATCGATTTGTATGAAGAGTCCAAAAATTTTTTTTCAATTTGACTATGGGTTTCTTGGGGAAAATTGATCAGAATCAGGAGTAGAAGCACTGACTAAAATATCGGGCACTAATATAGTAGCACCTTATATACATACTATTATTTTTTCTCACCCCCAATTATCTTTCATGATTGTGTGTAGCCCCTTATCCTTGTATAACTTCCTTCATTGTTACACATAGGTGGAGACTTGTAATTAGCATAGACCTATTTAAAATATTTTGCTGTAAGACTCCCGAATAATAATAAAATAAAATAAATAAAATATACTGTAGATGATAGGGGTCGCTGATGAGGAATGAGATTTAATGAAAAACTCGCGAGACTATTTTAGTTAACAGAGAGTAAGGGCTAACGAGCATGTCTTTGCTACCTGAGGTCCGGCGATGCAGCCGCGGACTGCCTAGTTGCGAAACTATATTTGTGTGAGTAAGTGAATGCTCGTTGGCCTATGCTCCTATTTTATTACACACACATAGACAGGTTACGTTCCTTACATAATAGAATTACTTATTGCTATCGCTAAAATCTACTAAAATTATTATAGAGAAAGTTTGGATGTTTTTATGTTTGTTAATCAATCAAGCAAAAACGGCTGAAAGAATTTGGATACAATTTGGCACACAGATATTTATAACTTAGATTAACATATAGGATACTTTTTATCTCGGAAAACTGTAAGGTTTCCGTAGGAATAGCTAAAAACTAAAATTTTTACTTCATCACTTAATATTTTATTTCTTTATGGACCCAATTCGGAAGTCCGCGCACACAAAGTCGCGGGTGGAAGCTAGTAAATACATAAATAAATAAAAATCCGGGACAAATCACACACGGTCATCTGGCCCTAGACTAGGATTCCCTGTATTATGGGAACCAGAGATTGATATACATGACTTCTGACTCCTCTGGTGTTGCGGGTGTCTATGGGCGGCGGTAATCGCTTACCATCAGGTGATCCGTCTGCTCGTTTGCCACCTCTGCCATAAAAAAAAAAATAAAAAAAAAATACATACACATATATGAAAAAAATACGATTTAAAAGAATCAGCATCTTAAATAAAATAAAAATCGATTTTGATTTTATCACTTGGTTTTAATTTTCTTTCATAGGTACCAATCCCGATCAAAGAGAGCATCGAAGAGCCGTCAGCCAAAATCAACGTGTTGCTCCAAGCGTACATCTCGCAGCTGAAGCTGGAGGGATTCGCGCTTATGGCCGACATGGTTTATGTGACGCAGAGCGCCTCCAGGCTACTCAGGGCCATCTTTGAGATCGTTCTGCATCGGGGTAAGTGTTTTATCCGCCTCCTTGGTCTAGTGGCTATTCCGCTCCCTTGTTATCAGGAGGTCGCGGGTTCGATTCCCGGTGGGTTCCTTAGTAGGACTCGGTTTGGTTAGTGGTTTCTGAGGCCGCCAGACTATAGTTCATTCCAAGCAGATGCAGATGACATTGACATGTGTCAGTTCCATACTAAGTTTGTTTACCTTGTGCTTTTTTTTTTGATTGGAATGAACAATAGATACAATCATCTTATCTAGGTGATGCTGTTAAACATGAATGTTAATAGCATTGATTTGTTCCGGCATGGATATAGGATAGCCAGGTAGCCATTGTTTGAATTTAAACATGTATTTCCTTTACGAAACATGTTAACCTCGTAAGGGCCACCCTAAATTTAGGTACTTACTAATTTCTAAATTTTTGTTAATATTATGGTTTTCATAATATATATAATTTTATGTTTTCAACTTTTTATTAAAACAGATTCTAAAAATGTTTCAAGTAAAAAATACGCGTGATGGAGGGAGGGGTAGTCTAAATCCTCACGACGTATCACCAAGGGGGAGGGGGGGGTATAAAAGTCGCTTAAAACTTCACGTGATTAATGGACGGCGCAGTAATGTGGGATGTGGCAGTAATAAGGGCGTTAAGCGGGTGCACGGCGCGGGCTGTTTCATGTCATTTCATAGAGCAGCGCTGCGTGAGGCGGGTCTCCCCGTCTCGATGTACGAGTACGCTCGAGTACGCTCGTGTGTCCGTGCTACGGAGCACACGAGCGGAGCTGTTTCTAGAAAATCAGTGAGCGCCGCTGGGTTATCGGTGTCGCGGGCGCCCGCGACGGGTTAAATGTGTCCGCGACGGAGCACGGCGCTGGTCCCGCGGCGGACGCCCGCGCCGTGCACCCGCTTAACGCAGCGGACGCCCTCAAACAAAATGTTTGTCTGCGCACAGGTTGGGCCCAGCTAGTGGACAAGACGCTGGCGCTATGCAAGATGGTTGACCGCCGTATGTGGCAGTCGATGTCTCCGCTTAGGCAGTTCAGGAAAATGCCGGAAGAGGTAAGTACAAATAAATAATAATAATAATAATAGCAGTCCTCGACAATGCCCGGATAGTACGACGCTTTCTCTCGTCGTCGCACTGACCTCCAGCCGTCTGTGCTTCTGCTGGAGTAGCTCCTGCCACGCCTAGCGCCAAGTGAGCAGAGTAGCGCAAGGTTATATTGAAAATAGTAATAATAGAATAATAATATAATATTCTTTTTAACAATAAATTACACTATTGCACACCAGAGAAACAGAAATATAAGAAAAAATATAAACAATGCAAAGGCGGCCTAATTGCTTTTAGAGAATTCTTCCAGTACAACTTGTTGATCAGATGTCGTATAAAAATAATGAATTTGTTATTTTTCTTCGACAGGTCGTAAAAAAACTGGAAAAGAAAAACTTCCCATGGGAGAAACTTTACGAGCTCGGCCCCAACGAGATCGGGGAACTTGTGCGAGCCCCAAAACTGGGGAAGATGCTCCACAAGTACATCCACCAGTTCCCCAAGTTGGAGCTCGCGACGCACATCCAGCCGATCACGCGGGCCACGCTGCGACTGGAGCTGACGGTCACGCCTGACTTCCACTGGGATGAGAAGGTAGCCACGCTAGATATAGACCCATCTTGTGCGTGGATATAGCCCCAAAACTGGGGAATATGCTGCATACTGGGGTGAAAAGATAGCTAGATTAGATATAGACCCAACTGGTTATAGCCCGAAAACTAGGGAAGATGCTGCACACTGGGATGAGAAGGTAGCTCCACTAGATATAGACTCAACTGGTTGTAGCCCCAATCTGAAGAAGATGCTGCACATTGGGACGAGAAGGTTTTTATACTATATATAGATTCACTCTTGACTTCCACTGGGACGAGGAGGTAGCTTCACTTTAGTGGGTGAATTTTACCCAGATAAGTAAAGGAAGTAACTCAGATGAAAATGAAAACAAAAAAGTTTCAAAAGTAAAACCCGACTACGGAAAAATCTCTCTTTGAAAGAAGAAAATATTATATAGTGATGTTCAGAGTATAACCGTGGTCTTATGCCACTTTAACCAATCGTAACCCTCCTTTTTGCTTCGCCGTAGTCGGGTAAAAATCTTAAATCGCATGTGTCCTTGTTCCAGATCCACGGGCAGTCGGAAGGGTTCTGGATCCTGGTGGAGGACGTGGACTCGGAGGTGGTGCTGCACCACGAGTACCTGCTCATCAAGCAGAAGTACTGCAAGGATGAGCACCAGGTGAGCACCCATTTTGTATGCCCTAGCTAGATAGCTGGTAAAGTCAGCGAGATCGTCAGCATCGTCAGTAGGCATATACACACAAGAAATAGGCGCTTTTCTAACTCAACCCGTATCGCTGTTATTGTTACATGAAGTACTAACAGTGAATCGGTTATTTAAGAAAGGGAACATGTCAAAATGACCTTACTTTTTAGGAGATAAAAAAAACGGATTTCTGTTTTCTAAAATGTTCTGTTTCTTCAGTGAAGGTAAGCTTGACGCTTCATATAAGATTCAGACGAATGTTTTTACGTGTTCCATTTTTTAACTATTTCGTAACTTTTGCCTTTAAGAACCAGAAGGCATTTGACTTATTCCCTTTCTTGAATAACTGATTCAGAATCGGTTATTTAAGAAAGGGAACATGTCAAAATGACCTTACTTTTTAGGAGATGAAAAAAACGGATTTCTGTTTTCTAAAATGTTCTGTTTCTTGTGAAGGTAAGCTTTATATGAAGCGTCAAGCTTACCTTCACAAGAAACAGAACATTTTAGAAAACAGAAATCCGTTTTTTTCATCTCCTAAAAAGTAAGGTCATTTTGACATGTTCCCTTTCTTAAATAACCGATTCCTATAGTTACATGAGGAAGTTTTGATGTAGGCCATAAAATAGCTAGTCCGCCATACGGCCTGCCTCGCAAAATGCCCGCACCAGTGTCCATAGAAGAGGTAGGTACGAATTCAATTCCTCGGAATAAATAGTTTTTAATCATTCTCATAAGAAGCCATGCACATAAGGAAATATATACTTTTTCAAGTATCTATAGACATTGTAACATTAGCCTATAGCTGTATAATGCATGCTACGATTACTGGCCAAGAGTGAATCGATGAGACTACGAGTAAACAGTCAATTACTCGTCGACCCACCAGTGGGTCAATGCGGTGGGACCACGAGTCGGGAGCGGCAAATCTATCGTCAATAATATGAACAAAGTCAAGGTAATGCGGGAGCAGCCACGTCTCCTGCAGGGCACTTATTTACCGTGTCGAGGGTGGCTGGCAGTGATATCAATTGGTCGGAATTTTTGGATCCATCCTCCATGATTGTCACGCTAGGGTTCCTTAGGCTAAGAGGGCAATCGAGTATTGTACTTCATTTTTTCTTACTTGTCAAATTTTTGAAAATA
Organism: Coleophora deauratella; assembly: GCA_958295455.1. Classification (NCBI taxonomy): domain Eukaryota; kingdom Metazoa; phylum Arthropoda; class Insecta; order Lepidoptera; family Coleophoridae; genus Coleophora; species Coleophora deauratella. The sequence goes on from OY282415.1 coordinate 7,176,847, forward strand.
TTATAGCGTACTTACTCAATACCATTGACATTTTACATTATATTATTATTAAAAATATGAGTGCGTTTGACTACATCTCACCTGATGGAAAGTGACGATGTAGTCGACGATGGTACACGCAAACTCAAATAATGCCTATTCACTCTCGCCTTGAAGACCCCCAAATTATAGGAATCGGGAAACACGGACGCAGGTAAGGAGTTCCACTCCTTCGCAGTTCGCACAATAAAAGAGGAAGCATATCGCTTAGTGCGAATAGGTGGAATGTCAACTACAAAGGGACGAAAGGCCTCCCTGCGCCTAGTTGACCGAAGGTGGAATGGAGCTGGGGGAATTAGATCATGAAGTTCTTGAGCACATTCTCCGAAATGAATTCGATAAAAAACCGATAAAGAGGCGACTTTGCGGTGATGATCAAGGCTTTGGAGCTTATTTAAAACAAGCTCATCGTCACCTATAAGTCTCCTTGCGCGTCGGTCGATAGCATCCAAGGCTTCAAGCTGGTAGCGGGCAGAGCCATCCTATAGGTGGAATGGTGTAGGCAAACCTTGTTTGAAGTTATACACGAAAATAGGTCCTTTTTATCTTAAATTACAAAAAAACGACCGCCGTTACTTCTCGACTCCTTCTTTACAAAAATAAACGGGCTTGTCCAGACATTATTATATGTGGCTATATCAGTGTCTGGTTTCCATAGTACAGGGAATCCGAGTTTGGGGCTTGGGGCCAGGTGACCGTGTGTGATTTGTATCGGATATTATATGTGGCGACATCTATCGCACCGCCACGAACTAAACCTAGAACGCGCTATTGAACGTTTCTTCGCACTACGCATATATACGATTTCCAACCATCAACGGTTGGACCACGGCCGGTCCCCAGGCACACCACCTCGCCTGGCGGAGGTACCTCCCTTTTCCTCCGAAGAGTGGGAACACACAGTTCCTATATATATTTCATCATAACATTATGTCTCGTCTCCAGGTAAAGCTGTTTGTGCCGGTGTTCGAGCCGCTGCCTCCTCAGTACTTCCTCAGGGTCGTGTCTGACAGGTGAGGTGTTGTTTTTATTGTACAGGATGGCAAAAAGCTGGTGGCCCACCTTATGAAAAGTGATGGCAACAACGGCTTAACGTGCCTTGCGAAGCACGGAAACGCTCGAGATAAAAGCCACTAACAGCCAAACCCATTCAGGTTGTGACCTGACACACCTGGCACCTTGTGTTGACTGGCGTGATCAAGGCGACCACGCAAGCCGCACAGACCGACGAACGTTTATAAATACATATACAAAAATATTGTAGATCGGATTTTATGAATACTTTTCCTGTATTCTATAGGGTGTTAAAAAAGTGCGTTTGAAATTTGAAGGGGTTACTCAGAATCAAGTATAGAATCCAGGAAAAATATTAAAAAAATCCGCTCTTCAATTCAAGAGAAACCCCTTGAAATTTCAAACGCACTTTTTTTACACCCTGTATACTTGATTCCCCCTAAAAAGTAACCCCTTAAAATCTGAAACGCACTTTTTTAACACCTGTATGTACCACTATATCTTTGTTTGTCCCACCAGATGGATAGCAGCAGAAACCCAGCTACCTGTCTCCTTCCGGCACCTGATCCTACCCGAGAAGAACATGCCTCCCACGGAACTGCTGGACCTGCAACCGCTGCCTATCTCCGCGCTAAGGAACCCCAAATACGAGGAGCTGTATAATGAGGCGTTCCCGCAATTCAATCCGGTGCAGACGCAGGTGAGTGACGGAATCACATAGGGTCGACGAAGGATGTGACCACACATGTGGGACGAAGGATGTATCTTTCTAACGCAAGAAGTTAGATGCCACCAGCTTCTTGATGGAATCCCCAAATACGAGGAGCTGTACAAAGAGGCGATCCCGCAGTTCACCCGGTGCAGACCCAGGTGAGTGACGGAACCACACAGGTAGGGCGAAAGATGTGACGGAACCACATTAATAGGACGAAGGATATGACGGAACCATACAAGTGGGACGAAAGATTTATCTTTCTAAAGCAAGAAGCTTGACTAGCCCAGGTGAGTTGGACCGGTCTTCTGACGGAACCAAAAAAGTGGGACGAATGATGTATCTACTCCGCCTTCCTCTTTCTAACGCAACGTTTGACCAGCTTTTTGACAGAACCCTAAATATTGTGTAACGAGACATTCCGGAATTCAAACCTGGTACAGATCCGGGTGAGTTGGACCGGCTTCCTGACCGAACAACACAAATGGGACTTAGGATGTGCCTACTCGGTGTTTCGTTTTCTGACGCAAGGATACGATACGACATTCAAACCTTCAAGAAAAGAACGTACTCCCATATCAAAGGCTGTACAGGAATTAGCCAGGATTTTAAAGGATTAACGAATTTGTACGTAGAAACTATGTTTTATTGAGGCAGGAAAAAAATGGCTGACAGATATAGCTAGTTATGCATATATGTAGGTACATATAGTTATACGCAGTATGCAGACGGCGCGAACAAAGGCCGGCAACGCATTTGTGACTCCTCTGGTGTTGCGGGTGTCTATGGGCTGCGGTAATCGCTTACCATCAGGTGATCCGTCTGCTCGTTTGCCAGCTTTGCCATAAAAAAGGGGTTTATTAAAATAGGCTAGATGACTATCTATCTATGAATAAAAAACTAACCCCCCCCCCCATTTTTTTTGCAGGTGTTCAACGCAGTATACAACTCTGACGACAACGTGTTCGTAGGAGCTCCCTCGGGCTCCGGCAAGTCCGTCATAGCGGAGTTGGCGCTTCTCCGGATGCTGTCCACCAACGCGAGCGGCAGGGCGGTCTACCTGCTGCCTAAGGATGCCCTGGCGGACATAGTCTTCGCGGACTGGTACCACAAGTTTGGCACCAAGTTCCATTTGAAGGTGAGATGAGATGCTTTAGGGTCACTGGCCAATGAGATACTTTTGGGCCACTGGCCAATAAGATACCTTAGGGTCACTACCCACTAATATACTTTAGGATCACTGGCCAATAAGATACTTTAGGATCACTGGACCATTTGATATTTCATGGTCGCTGGCCAGTAATATACTTTAGGGTCAATAACCACAAAGATACTTTAGGGTCACTGGCCAATAAGATACTCTAAGGTCACTGGCCAATAAGATACTTTAGGGTCACTAGCCAGTAAGATACTTTAATGAAAAGTTGTTAGATCATTGAAGGTCATTGACTACTAAGACTAAAATACTTCAGGGTCATCGGCCTGAAGTGATGTCGTATAGAGAAAACAAGGAGAAGGCCTTGAATAGGAGTAAATAGTGTGAGCTACACCAACATGAGTCCAGAAGAAGAAGCAGAATGATTTTTTACAGAGCGGACTCATAAACATGTTTACGTATAATTTGCCAGGTGGTGCAACTGACAGGCGAAACAGCGACCGATCATAAACTGCTGAACAAGGGTCAGATCATCGTCACCACGGCCGAGAAGTGGGATGTGCTGTCTAGGAGGTTAATAATTATTCATTTCTTTATTTGGTAAACTACAATAAGAGCTCACGGTTTTCCAAAGCGCTTATGTTACATTTACTATATATTATAATTATTCAGGGTGTTAAAAAAATGAGTTTGAAATTTTAAGGGATTACTCGGGTCAAGTATAGCACACAGGTAAATTATTTAAAAAATTCGGTCTACAACTTTTTTTTCAGTTTCCCATACAAATTCTTTATATTCTATACTTGATTCTGAGTAACCCCTTAAAATGTCCATCGCACTTTTAGCAACCTGTATAAATGCTTTGTTAATATAAATATTTTTTCCATAAATTAAATAATAGAATACACAACTGAAAGAAACGTAACGTTCGTTTTGTTTGTATCTGTTGTGCTTCTGAAGAGAACTGATATATTCTAAATTTTCAAAGACAGTCGATCTTGGATTCTGTTAGTCAACTTGTGCCCGTTCCAAATCTTTGCCAATCTGCAGACGTCCTCTACCCCTTTCTTGTCAGTTTACATCTTCTTATTGTTATTTTTATTTCTTGATTGTTATTGTTATTTTTAAATGAAAACAATGTCTTCCAACAGATGGAAAGTCCGCAAGAGCGTGCAAAGCGTGTCGCTATTCATAGTGGATGCTTTGCAGCTGCTTGGAGGCGAAGAGGGGCCTGTTCTAGAAGTGGTGTGTTCCAGAATGCGGTACATCTCCTCACAGATAGGTAAGCGATATTACGACTCTTAAGTAAAAGCGTCGGTGGCTCCATCGTAGTGGTTTCGACTTCCTAACCAGAGGTCTTATTTCCGAGTCCTGGCGTGCTCTGTGCACCAATTAGTTCTTCAAAACTAACGTGCATTTTTATACCGATTACTTTAATGGCTCCTCTACATTATGGGGCCATCATGGGCGAGCAAAGAGGGACAGAACTATAGGTTAAACATGGACGTTACAGCTCGCGTCACGTAAAAAGAGCGCTGGTGACGTACCTGCGCAGTGAACGATTTACCGGTCAAATTAGTGGTATTGGGGAGGTGCGACGAGGGGAATACTTTGTTCCGTGGCGCTATTGGTTCGTTAGTTGTCATTTGCTTCCCGCGCTGTGACACGTCAACAACGTCACTGTCGGCCTACTAAGATACAGTCGCGCGGAAAACTTTCTTGTACGATGGTATTACATTTGAAAAGAAAGGAAAATAATTTATGATATTTATTGCTTCATGAAGAGAGAAGATGATAGCGGTGCAGTAAATAATATAAAACAATGTATCAAAAGAACTGCAGAAGCAACGAAAACTCACGATATTTTAATTCCAACCTATTTTAAATTAGCTACTAAAGTACCTGCTAATGTATTATTTTATTCTGAAATTTTAAATATTACCACAGATCCACAGATCTTAATACTTAATATTACACAACATTATAAAATAATAGCCTGATATATATAGAACTTTGGTGCGCGACTGTACACATGCGCAGAAACATCCCCACCACTGTCGCCCAGCGCTCTTTTTACGTGACGCGAGCTATTCTTAAATCGTAACTCTACTTAAATGATGAGATACGTAGAACTAAAGTAACCGACATAGCTTACAGTACAGGTGTTTCCGTCAATATTTTGTTCTTGTCTGCGCGAAGATTACCGACGCGCCTTATTTTTTGTGTACTACTGTATAGAACCTGTTAATGCAATAGGGTTTATTTTAGGTTGCGTTCTTTTTCAAAATTAAAAAACCGTGTGTCTGCTTTGAGCTTTGTATTGCGACTGAATTATCGATACAGAAATCCTTATTTATATTAAGTAGTAACCTACGTTACAGTAAAATAGAATATTTGCGTTAAACATACCGCCCACCAAAGAACAACTGTTCTTTCTAAACAAAAAAAAAAAACCTGATAAATATATAAACAATCACCAAAAATATCGAAATCAGTACCAATTCCGTTAAAAATTATTATATATTCTCCAAAACAATATGAAACGTATAAACCAAGACTTCTTGTAAGAAATAAACGGATAATATTTGATACTGACTGCTCACTGACTAAAGAACAAAAGGGACATTATTAGCGATAACAATCTTTGAATGCAACAAAAATGTTATGTTACAATTTTTGTAGACAATCACATGTGCTGAATATGTACAATATTTTATCTTAGGACAACTATTTGCTGCATGTGCAGGTAAGTTTAAGTCATTATTATAATTATCATAGTTTATTATTTACTAGTGTTAAAGTACACAATATGAATGGACTGTATTACAATGTTATGGTATGTAGGTACGTGAGTACATCTCGTTGTTTTAACAATATAATTAAAAAAGTTTCATACATTACTACGTTATACATTTTAGTATGAAACCCAACAAAAAGTTTTAACAATTTAATAAACTGAGACATAAAAGGGTAAGCAAAATCATGCATGATCAGATGAATGTTATGTTACTTTAACTTATGATTTATCCACAGGTAAAGTACATAATTTAGAGATAGACCTTTTCACTATGTCACTGTGACTCTTTACACTGTACACTCTGGTTATACCATCAGGTCCGGGATGCTTGTCAACAACACGACCAAGAGACCATTTACCAGGTGGTAGCTGACTATCTTTAATTAAAACTATGTCACCAACATCCAATTCGGGCGTACGTTTCAACCACTTAGGTCGTTCTTGCAGCCTAGTCAAATATTCGTCTCGCCATCGATGCCAAAAATCTCTAACAAGACGTTGTGTCAATTGCCAACGTGAGAGTCTATTTAGAGTAACGTTTCGTAGATCTGGGCAGGGTACGTTGATTGGAGCTTCCCCGATTAGGAAATGTCCTGGCGTTAGTGGTTCTGGTGCATCGCTATCGGAGTCGTCGATGGGTGTTAATGGCCGCGAGTTGAGACAGGCTTCAATTTGACACAGAGTCGTTGTCATTTCTTCAAATGTCAGATTAGATGATAAAATCCTCTTCAAGTGGTATTTTATTGATTTTACGCCTGCTTCCCACAGACCTCCAAAATTAGGGCTGTATGGCGGTATGAAATGCCACTGTGTGCCATCCGCAATTAATTTCTCGACTATTTCTCCGGGTAATTCTAACTTTGCTTGTTCCAAGTCTATGGCTAGTTCTTTGTTTGCACCCACGAAGTTTCTCCCGTGGTCACTCCATAAATGTGTACATCTTCCTCTTCTTGCTACAAATCTGTTAAATGCACCCAAAAAGGATTCTGTTGTTAAATCGCCTACCAATTCTAAATGTACGGCCTTGGTGGCCATGCAAATAAAAATGGCGATATACGCTTTATAAGATTTTGATCCTCTGCCCTTTGACATAAGAATCAACAAAGGACCGGCAAAATCGACTCCACTATGCAGAAATGGCCTCGCAGCTGTTATGCGAACTTTAGGCAAATCTCCCATTTGTTGAGGTCTCATCAATGCTTTGTGTCGGGCGCATATGAGGCATTTGTGAATTGCACTTTTTACTGCATTCTTTGCCCGAACTATCCAAAACTTGGATCTGATGTAGCAGAGCATTAACTGAACTCCTCCATGTAATGTCCTTTTGTGTGCATCTGCTATAATAAGCTGTGTTAACGCATTTTTAGGTCCCAATATGATAGGATGCTTTTTGCCATCTTCAATATCTGAATTTCTCAAACGTCCGCCCACCCTGAGGACTCCTTCATCATCAAGGTAGGGGTTCAAACTTTTCAAATTGCTAGTCTTTCTGACATTTTTTTTAATTTTCAATCTTTTTAAATCGTTCTGAAATTGGTCCTTTTGAACCATTTTTACACATGTTTTTAAAGCCTTTTCCAAATCTTCAGTCGTTATAGTAGAATCTATGTCTTCCGGTATTTTCTTGCTATTTATAAATCTTTTGCAGTGTACGATGACTCTTAGGAGTTCTGGTAAGTTATCAAAGTTTTCAAAATTAATGTCTTCGCTATGTTCTTCATTTTTAATTTTCAGGTTTACTTGCAATTTTTCTTTTCTTTCTATATTCGATGGTATGAAATTTGGTCTTGAAAATCGTATCTCCCGTTCTTTTAACCATTTTGGCCCTTCCCACCATAATTTGTTCTCTTTTAAATCTAGGACCCTTGTACCTCGTGATCCCACATCAGCAGGGTTTTCCTTTGATTCGACATGAAACCATTGGGTGTTGCAGGTATTATCTAAAATTTCTACAACTCTATTGCTGACAAAAGGTTTCCATCTTGAAGGGTCACCAAATAGCCAAGATAAGACGATTGATGAGTCAGTCCATGCGTATATGTGACTGCTAGGTACTCTCATTGCTTCTCTAGCTTGGGTAAGTAATTTTGCCAATAATACTGCGCCAAGAAGTTCGAGTCTTGGAAGGGATACAGGTTTGACTGGTGCTACTCGGGTTTTAGAAGCAACTATTCCTGTGTTAATTTGTCCTTCTTCGGTCATCGATCTACAGTAAACTACAGCGCAGTATGCCTTGGTTGAAGCATCACAGAAGCCATGAAGGGTAATGTCATCCACATTTTTGCTGTCAATTTTTAACCACCTCTTTATTTGTATTTCTTTCAGGTTTTCGAAGCTCTTTCTCATTTCTAACCATTCTGATTCAATTTCTTCACTCACTCTTTCATCCCATTCAAATCTTTCTATCCACATCTTCTGTATTAGAATTTTTGAAGAAATAATTGCAGCTCCAAGCCAACCTAAGGGATCAAAGAGGCGCTGAATATCGGCAAGAATATTCCTCTTAGTGATTGTTTCAGGTGGCTCAGACAAATTGAAGTTGTAATGGAATGAATCAGACGTCATATTCCATGTCTATGTCCACTTGATGATGCATCACAATTGCGTTTTCGTTTGCTTGTGAATCTTTTATATTTCCGAACAAAATCCAGCCCAGAGATGTCTCTTGTGCACTTGGTGTACCTGGTGGACCTTTGATCAGATTGTTTTTTATTATCTCTGTGTAAACGTCTATGCCTAAAAGCATATCTATTTTCCCTGGTGTGTAATACTTCGGGTCTGCCAGGTTAAGCCCTTCTAAGTGCGACCATTGCATGGGTTTAATTTCTTTGCATGGCAACTGGGTTGTCAGCTGTGTTGATAATACATACGCTTTTACTGGCAGGCTGAAATTGTTCTCATACTGTGATAATACCTCCAGTTGCACCACATGACTGACTGACATCTTTGTAGAACCTACTCCAGTTATTGTGCCATTGACTTGCGATTTTTTTAGTTGTAACATTTGAGTCGCTCGCTCACTAACGAAAGACCCTTGAGAACCTGGATCAATCAACGCTCGCAGTATTGTAAATTGCCCAGAACTACTTTTGACAGGTACTAAAGCTGTAGCTAGTAGTGCCCGTTGGTGTTTAGAAATGAAATGTGAGGCAATTGACACATTTTGTTCGTCTTCGTTATTTTCATCTAAACGGGTATGTAATGCAGTCATTTTTCTCTGTAATTCTTCCTCATTCGTTGAGTTTTCTTTCTTTATGTACGAATGAAGAAGTGAGTGATGGCGCTTTCCACATATCCGACACGAGGTTTTTTGCCTGCAGTAATAAACTGAGTGACCCATTGACAGGCAGTTGTAACATAGTCTGTTTTCTTTTACGTAATCTGATCTTTTTTCAGGATCCCATTTTCCAAATTCTTTACAGTGACATAGCAGATGTTCTTCTTTACATATCTTACAGGTTGGAAACGTAGATACGGCGGCGGCGGAGACAGCGTGTTCATCAGCGGCGACAAAATAGTCATTTGCATCGGCGGCGGCGGCGGCGGCGTGATCATCGTTGATTGAAGGGGCGGCGGCGGCGATATGGTAAGTACGTTCTCTGATTACAGGTTTTTCTCGGAACTTCCCTTGTATCATTTCCAATGTGCGGAATTTTGACTCCAAAAATTTTCTTAAGTCTTCCCAGGTGGGTAAATCATCATAATCATCTTTGTATGCGCTCTCTTCCCAGTCTTTGTGGGACTCTGGGTCCAATTTCTGTACGACCAGAAATATAATTATTGGATCCCAAGAGTCCGTGTTTATGTCCAAATTCTTTAAATTGTTTATGCACTCTGTTGTCGTGTCTAAAACATTTCTTAATTGAATAGCTGACTGCGTGACCATTCTTTTCTGGTTAAAAAGCCTGTTCAGCACCGAGTTAATTATGAGACGTTTGTTTCCAAACCTTGTCTTAAGGATCTCCCAAGCTGGTAAGTAGTTGCGATGTGTTATTTGCATGTGACGTATGAGCGTTTCAGCTTCACCGGAAACACTTGACTTTAGGTAATGAAGTTTTTGTACATTACTAAGCGCCGAATTGTCGTGAACGAGTGACACAAATAAGTCTTGGAACATCGGCCATTCTTCGTAGTTACCACGAAAGGTTGGAAGTTGTATCCGAGGTAACTTCACTAAGCCACATTCCCCCACAGTGCTGTTGTTATTGCCTGAATTGTTCGACTGATTTGATGAAAATGTGAGTGTATTCAATCGGTCACGTAAATCTGCTTTAATACCAATATACATTTCCTCGTAGATATAGTAATCTTGATTAACATAATATGGCATTGTTTTTCTATCTTCTTTGCACGTAAGCCGTGTGAGTTGTAAGTGATTTTCTCTGAACGTACTCCAATATTCTTCAATGACATTTAAGCGAGCTTCTAGGTATCCTGATGAAACCTTTCCCGCTAAATACTGTTTCACGCTTGATTCAGCTTTTCTCAATAAAGATGCCGTATCTTCTAATACTGATAATAGTTCCGAGGGCGACGATGAAGTCATGTTTGTATTTTGTTAAATTCACCTTTTAAATTGAAAGTTCACAAAATTTTTGCAAAACTAACACATAAGAATGTAATGTCCACTTCACTCGTTAGCACTCTGTCCGCTTATCTGCTTTACAATCGCTAAAGAATGTGGCTGCCTTTTGTTTGCGAGGTGCGCACAGATCCATAGGTCGCTGGTTCAAATCCGGCTCGAAGGACCATTATGTTAATGCAATAGGGTTTATTTTAGGTTGCGTTCTTTTTCAAAATTAAAAAACCGTGTGTCTGCTTTGAGCTTTGTATTGCGACTGAATTATCGATACAGAAATCCTTATTTATATTAAGTAGTAACCTACGTTACAGTAAAATAGAATATTTGCGTTAAACAGAACCTATCTATCTCTTTCACTCCCGCAGGCCGCCAGATACGCATAGTAGCCCTCTCGCTCCCTCTAGCGGACGCCCGCGACGTCTCGCAGTGGCTGGGCTGCGGCGCCAATGCGTCCTTCAACTTCCATCCCAGCGTCAGACCGCTGCCCCTCGAGCTGCATATACAGGTGAGTCTTCCGTCTCTCTCCCTCTCGCAGGCCGCTTGTATAGTAGCCCTCTCGCTCCCTCTAGTGGATGTTGTCACAGTGGCTGGGTTGCGGTGCCAATGCGTCTTTTAATTTCCATCCCAGCGTGAGGCCACTGGCCTTCGACCTGCGACAGGTGAGGTTTCTAAGAGTTTTGTTTATTTATTATGTATTAATAGTGTTGGACATTAACACACATCTCATCTCACTAATATTATAAATGCGAAAATATGGATGTTTGTTTATTTGTTTGTTCCGCTTTCACGCTGAAACTACTGAACGGATTGGGATGAAATTTGGTAGGCAGATAGATAAAGCACTCGGTTAACACATAGGATACATTTTATCCCGGAAAACTTGAAGGTTTCCGGAGGAATGGCTAAAAGTGAAATTTTTAGTTTATCCGTTTTCACGCTGAAACTACTGAATGGATTGGGATGAAATTTGGTAGGTAGATAGATAAAGCACTCATAGAGAACATACTTTAAAGAGGATCTGAATATTACATTTCCATGCCATCCTCAAGAACCGTCACAAATACAATATCCACGCGGGCGGAGCCGCGGGCAACAGCTAGTTTATTATAAAAACAAATATACTTATATTAATGTTCCACAACGAGACGTCTTATATTTTACAAAAGTTGTATAAACTTGATCTCATTTTATTGATTCATTCCATTCCAATTCCAAATTAAATTAATTTAATTTGTAATTTTATTATGGGACCTTTGCCTGAAATGAACTGATTTTATTTATTTATTTATCTTCGCAGGGCTTCAACATCTCCCACGCGGCGTCTCGTCTAGCCGCCATGACTAAGCCTATCTACAACTCCATCCTGCGCCACGCGGGCACCAAACCTTGCGTCGTGTTCGTGCCTTCGAGACGCCACTCGCGGCTTCTGGCCGCTGACCTGCTGGCGTTGGCTGCGGCACAGGTGAGCTTCTTATTCTTCTTCCTCTACTTCTTTAGGTCCTGTAACACCGAGAACTGCATAGGGCTAAAACGACTGTAGAGGTAGGTGGAATATGGAGGATCTGGTTTGGTAGAAATCAACACTTAGCTCGGAAGAAAGGTGCAGTGTAAGTTTCTTTCTTTTGGTATGTAAGTTTTGCTCTACCTATTTTTCCTGTTTTTTTTTCCCGGACACCGGGTTGTCTGGAAGAAATCGCTTTGAGCGATAAGACCGCCCCAATTGTACCACTGTTATTTTAATACTGTGTCTTTTGTTGTTGTATATATTATTATTTTTGTGTGTGTACTATAAAGAGTATATCAATCAATCAATATAAATCAGGATTAGAAAAGGTAGTTAGGTAGTTGTGAACGACCTGTATCGTCCCCACTGCAGGGGCACGGGTCTTTTCCCATAACTACCTTGGGAAAGTTAGCTAGCTTAGAGTACTGCGTCACGCGGGGACCAAACCGTGCGTCGTGTTCGTGCTTTCGAGGCTTCTGGCCGCTGATCTGCTGGCGTTGGCTGCGGCACAGGTAAGCCTCTTCTTCTTTAGCGGTCCTGTTCGTCAACGACCCGTATCGTCCCCACTATAGGGGCACGGGTCTTCCCATTAGGCTAGGTTAGGATACTGTTCCATGCAGGCACAAGAATATGAACCTATACTTCATTCCAATCAAAAAAAAGCAAAAGGTAAACAAACTTACTATGGAAGTGAAACATGTCTATGTCATCTGCAAACTACCATATCTTATCTTACCATTGTTTACCTTTTGCTTTTTTTTGATTGGAATGAAGTATAAATGTCCTGCTCTTAACTCATATCGTCCCCACTGCAGGGGCACGGGTCCCTTCTCATACCTCGGGAAAGTAAGCTTAGGTTAGGATACTGCTGATGATGTTGGCTGCGGCACAGGCAACCTTCCGCTTTTTCTTATTCTTTAGGTCCTGTAGAGTCCTGTTATAGGGTTGAGACTACTGTAGAGAGATGTGGAATATGGCGGATCTTGTTTGGTAGAAATAAGTCAGAAGGAGAGAAGGAAGCAATTAGCTCAGAACAAAGGCGCAGTGTAATAGCAGGATTAGAAAGGGTAGTCGATAGGGATAGTTATTGTGAACACCCTGTATCGTCCCCATTGCAGGGGCGCGGGTCTCTTCCCATGTCTACCTCGGGAAAGTTAGGTTAGCTTAGGTTAGAGTATTACGTCACGAGGGCACCAAGCCGTGCGTCGTTATCTTCCCTTCGATCTTGACCTCCCGAAGCGACACGACAGCGACCTTCCCCTTTATCCGTTCCATATAATTTCGCCTTGGTCTTCCTCTTCCACTTCCACTTCTTCCCTCTATTTATTTATTTATCTGTCTTAATTTTAATATTATTGTGTCCGGCAGGGTCGACCGACGCGGTTTCTACACGCACGTCCCAATCTACTGCAGCCGTTCCTAAACAGGATACAGGACAAGGTGAGTGGTTGTTCGTAACACTCTCAATAGATACACTTAACTGCTTTAGTTTATAACATTTATTTTAGAGCACAGGACATCCAACGAGCGTGCAAAAACGTAGAAGGGAAGAACTAAACAAGATTCTTATGTCATAGTGAGTAATTGACGATGGTGACATCTGCACTACTCATTAACTACCCGTATCGTCCTCACTGCAGGGGCACGGGTCTCTTGCCGAACCTCGGGCAGTTTAAGCCACGCTCCAGTCACTAGAGCCAAGTCCGGATTGGTGGAGGTTGTGGGGCTAGTGGCCAGACCAAGTGTCAGAAGTTTTCAAGTCGCCTATAAGGCCTCCGACATGGCTTAACGACTGCCATCTAGCGATAGCAGCCTTCACTAATGGTTTAGCGTGTCTCACGAAGCACAGAAACGGTACTGCATTACTCGCCGCAAACTTGATTCCTAGAACGCGCTATCGATGTTTCTTTGGACGTATGCAATATGTATAGGTTCTTAAAATGCCTGAAAAAAAAATTACCATGGTTTCAACTCATGAAACTTACTATATTAAATTCGCAGGAAAAAAATTGATCAAATGGTCCATAAACTTTTTATTTGAGATCGATTTTTTTTAGAATTATGTAGGTTACTTGAAGAAAGTTGATTAGTTTCACAAGTGAAAGCCACTAAAGTTTTTTGTGGTAAGGATCTTTTTCAAAAAAAGACTTAAAAAAACAACTAAAACCTTATGAAATAAAGATACCTATTATATCACTAAAGCTGCCAATAACATATTCAAAACAGAAGCTGAAGTTATAATCCCCCCCCCCCAACAGATGCTAAAAGAGACCCTCGCCGCCGGAGTAGCATACCTTCACGAAGGCGTCGAGTCGAACGACAGAAGAGTCGTGCAACAGTTGGTCGAGTCGGGCGCGGCGCAGCTGTGCGTCGTGTCGTGGGAGCTCGCCTGGGCGTTCCACGCGCACGCTCACACCGTCATAGTGGCCGATACTCACGTGTGAGTGTCATCATTCATCATCACCGTCAGCCGAAAGACGTCCACTGCTGGACAAAGGCCTCCCCCAAGGATTTCCACACCGACCGGTCCTGTGCTGTCCGCACACAGCAACCTTCACCTTTATTATTTATTATTATTATTACATATTTTTTAATCTGTCGCATCTGTCTGTCTGTGTGTGTTAGGTGAAGTGGCAGGAGCTACGTCAGTAGAAGCCCTTGGTCGTCTACGTAACCATAGTTTCGGTACCAGTTAGGAAGGAGCGGTTTTTTTTTCTACTTATTCGTATCTACTTGGCTGGAAGTCAGTGGGACGAGGAGAGAAAGTGTCTGATATTATACTATTACTGTTAATAATAAAATACCTAGGCAGCGTTCGAACACAGTATATTTGACTGGATTGGTGGGTGCTCCTGTCTACTATTCCGAGAGTCGTGATACCCACTCAGGGCAAACGTGTCTGTGATGAGCAGAGTTGTTTGCTTCGTGTAATATTAAACTTATATGTGTATGTATGTATATCAGTTCCCATAATACAGGGAATCCTAGTTTGGGCCAGATGACCGTGTGTGATTTGTCCCGGACTTTTAAGGTTATTTTTTTAAATTATTTCAGGTACAACGGCAAGAACCACTCGTACGAGCCGTACCCGATCACGACGGTGCTGCAGATGCTGGGCCGCGCGTGCCGCCCGCTGGAGGACGACGGCTCCGTGGCCGTGCTCATGTGCGCCGCGCACCACAAGACTTTCTTCACGAAACTGCTGAATGACTGTCTGCCTCTTGAGGTGAGTGGGTATTACAGGTGGAGAGATACCACAGTTTCTGGACTTTAGGTGGAGATATCAGACACCCAGGGTAGCATGAGGCGGAGACAAAGCTGTTTGTCGCGGAAAACAGCTCAGCTGTCTCTTTCATTAGCTTAGCGTTAGAACGGAAGAAATGCTTTTAAAACTCGCGTCTCGCTGGTGATACTGGTGCTGGACGCTCTTGCAAGCAAACAAAATGATTTACCTTTTTTTAGATTCGTAAAATACCTACTACTACTACTACCTATACCTACCTATTTTCTTTTTTTATCAACATAGCAGCCAGACATAAAACCTACATGAATCGATAGCCAACAGGAATACAAAAAAAAATTGTGTAGACAGAAACTTCGTAAAGTGTCTTTGGGAGCGTTTGACTCCAGTCTCGCCAGATGATAAGTGATGATAAGATTGTGGAATACGAAATCACAAATAAAACCGATTCACCCTCGCCTTGAAGATCCATAAGTTAAAAGACTCGGGAAATAATAAATGACGAAATTATAAATTGATTTCTTAAATTCTTCTGTTATGCGTGTACTGTATTACTTCTAAAAGAAACTATGTATCTGTGTTTGTGAGTTGTGTTTTCTTCTATTCTATTCTAAATGTATCGGGTTTCTTGGGCCCGACGTTCCTTCTAAATTTTTTCATGCTTATTCTATAGACTGTATGAGCTATGGTAGTTTTTCCCACAGATTTCCTTGTTTTTTATTCGATGAGCAAACAATTTTATATCAAAAAGATTATTGATGACTAGTTTTTTTCCGTAGATTTCCTAATTTCTTATTCGAACACGCAATCAATATTAAATCAAAACTATTTATTAGTCTTAATTGTTGTTCACAGAGCCACCTCGACCACCGCCTCCACGACCACATGAACGCCGAAATCGTGACGAAGACCATAGAGAACAAACAGGACGCCGTAGACTACCTGACGTGGACCTTCCTGTACCGACGACTCACGCAGAACCCCAACTATTATAACCTACAGGGCGTCACGCACAGGTAAGTGACCCGTTACGCACAGGACAGTGACTTATACCTCAACTTTCATATTATAAAATAAATAATAAAATATCTTTATTCATCAACCAAGACATAGCGCACCTTGAGAACCATAACGTCATTTTACGAAATTTGGCTAAATCACAAATTTGAACTTTATTAAAGGCGGTAAAAGCTCAATTTTGTGATTTTACCAAATTTCGTATAATGACGTTATGATTTTCAAGGTGCGATAGGTACACAGTGAGTTGGGCTAGATCCTCCTTTTAAATGTTATAAACATTAAGTCTTCTGACTTTGCTCTTCCTTGTTACATAATTTATACGAACAACAAAATGGTTGACATAGTTGAAATATACAGATGAATTTGAAATCTCCGACCAAATTTTAACTGTGATATCTCCTCATGACGTGATACTGAACAACTTTCTCTAAGGAACCATTTCAATCGGAGCAAAAAATTCAATCAGTAGCCAACTTTGTATAGAAAGTCCCCTTTTTTTTTTGTTCCTTTTGAATTGGTTCCTTAGCGAAAGTTGTACAGTGTCATGACTAGGTGCCACAATTAAAATTTGGTCCGCGACTTCAATTTCACCGTGTCTAGCTATAGTAATTTGCAATTGCCTCACTTCTCTGTCCCAAATTGAATCCAAATTACAATGTCACTTTTTATGGCAGAAGTGGCAAACGAGCAGACGGATCACCTGATGGTAAGCGATTACCGCCGCCCATAGACACCCGCAACACCAGAGGAGTCACAAGTCACTTAAAATTAAACCCCTCCATTCCCCCGGCAGGCACCTGTCAGACCACCTCTCGGAGCTGGTAGAGACCACTCTTACCGACCTGGAGCAATCTAAATGCATCGCCATAGAGGACGACATGGATGTTCAACCGCTCAACCTGGGCATGATCGCGTCCTACTACTGCATCAACTACACCACCATCGGTGAGTGTCCGCGGCAAGCCCCAAACTAGGGTCCCCTGTATTATGGGAACCAGAGACTCCTCTCTTAAATTTGGTATCCATAACTTGACAAATAATGGTTCCCCATACACAATTTCTTCCCCTATTTCACCCCCTTTTCTCTTAAATTTTTATATCCATAACTTGAGAAATAATGGTTCCCCATACAAAATTTCATCCTCTATTTCATCCTCTTCAAGTTGCAACGAAAATCAGCTTGTATCCTCCTTCAATGCCCCACTTAACTCTGTCACAAAATTGATCAGAATTGATTTAGCGATCAAGGCGTGAATAGACAGACAGACCTTAATTTCATCATTATCATCAGGCAAAAGACGTCCACTGCTGGACAAAGGCCTCCCCCAAGGATTTCCACGCCGACCTGTCCTGCGCTGCCCGCATCCCAGCGTCTTCCCGCGACCTTCATTTCTTTGGGCTGATGTTGCTGAAATGTTATACACATTATTTTGAATCGTCATATTTTTCTACCTCGTACAATTTTATTTTTTAATTCATTTATTTATTAAGACTAACTTTGGACTGTCACTGGTGTCGATTTGGTGTTTACGATTCAACTTATTTGACAGGACTAAACTTAATTTAAGCATCCTATCCTTGTCTTTTCGATACAGAGAGAAAAAGACAAAAAGTTAAAATAAGTTTCGTTCTGTCAAATACGTTTAATCGTGAAAACCGAATCGACACCATTGTGACTTTTACTATCAATATTTTGTAATTGTACAGAACACACATTCTTTCTCTCCTTACAGAACTCTTCAGCTTATCTCTCACCAACAAGACGAAGATTCGCGGCCTTCTGGAGATCATCTCGTCGGCCGCCGAGTTTTCAGACCTCTGCATCAGGCATCGCGAGGAGAACATCATCAAGGCTTTGGCTGGGAAGTAAGTATAAGTGATGATTAGATTAGATTCGTTTATTTTACATTATCAATTTTAAATTACAATAAAAGCTTATTCAAAATGTCAAAGTAGGTATAACGTGATCTTCAAAATAATTAAATATTGAATGCAAATGTAAAAATGTCACACGTCATCACTCAGCTAAGTTTAAATTTATTAATCAAAAATTATTCTATCAACATTTATTTTCGTATGCGAGCAAGTTTATTGCTCCCCCTATTTTATTCTATCGGTGTTTTCGTACCAAAAGGTTGCGTGGAAGAAATTGCTACCTTGCAATAAGGCAGGCTGTTGTATCTTATTTGTATCCTTATTCCTATATACATTGTGTTATTGCAATAAAACATGTGGAATTGAGATTAATCATCCCCTCCTCCCCCTCAGGGTGGCGCATAAACCAGTAGCACCGGGCGGCGGCACCGTCCGCTACAACGACCCTCACGTGAAGGCTCACGTGTTGTTACAAGCTCACCTCTCCCGCATGCAGCTGCCAGCGGAGTTGCAAGCAGATACCGCACTCGTGCTCACCAAGGTACTGTGGCTATGCGACAGGTGGCGCTTGGTGATGGCTGTATGTAACTCGCTGTGAAGGCTGATAGTTCTGTAACAGTGCCACAGATGGCGCTAGGTGTTAACTGTAGCTCCTAGCTCGCTGTGTAGGCTGTTAGTTCGGTAATAGTGCCATAGGTGGCGCTAGGTGCTAATACAGGAGCACCTTTCCCGCATGCAGCTGCTAGCCGAGTTGCAAGCCGACACCGCGCTCGTGCTCACCAAGGTACCGTGGCTATGCGACAGGTGGCGCTAGGTGTTGACTATAGCTCGCTGTGTAGACTGGTAGTTCGGTAATAGTGTCACAGATGGCGCTAGATGTTACTGCCGGCGGAACTGCAAGCCGACACTGCGCTCGTGCTCACCAAGCTACTGTGGCTATGCGACAGGTGGCGCTACGTTACTATAGCTCGCTGTGTAGGCTGGTAGTTCGGTAATAGTGCCTCAGATGGCGCTAGGCGGTGGCTGTAGCTGGCTATTGTAGAGTGGTAGTTCCGTGGCATTACGACAGGTGGCGCTAAGTTACTGTAGCTCGCTGTGCCAACTGGTGGTTCTGTATTGCTGGGGCTACATCTGCGGCTTCGGCGAATATTCGCGTTATCGCGATAGGTCTGGCCACGCACTTCGTTGTACGCACTGCGAATCATTCGCGCGAAGACGAATGGGGTTCGCTCTACTCTGCCCTACAAATTAAAGTGACAGATTTGGCGCGAATGATTTTGAACCTTGTATAATGTTACGAATAAGGCTCAAAATCATTCGCGCGAAATCTGTCACATACTGTGTTCTTAATTTGTACGGCAGTCTGTCACCCGATGATGTGGACGTTGTACTTCGTCGTAGCGCGAAGACGAAGTTTTATCGCGATAACGCGACACGAATATTCGCGCGCATATCTGGCCCCAGCATAAGAATGTGGCAGAGTTGTGGGAATAGCTCACTGTGGATACTGGTAGTTCCGTCACAGTGCGATAAATGGCACTAGCTGTTGACGATAGCTCGCTGTGTAGACTGGTAGTTCCGTAACAATACGACAGGTGGCGCCTGATGTTAGCCATAGTTTGCTGAGTTTAGTTAGAGTTCTGTTACAATGCTTGAGATGGCGTTAAATGGAAGTTCTGTAATAGTGCGACAGGTGGCGCTAGGTGACCATATTTACAAGGAGACTGACAATCACAACCGTAGCTTGCGAAGAAAATTAATTTATTCATTAATTATTTTAAGATTACCTACGAAAGCTCTTGAATCACTCACTGAGGTACCACAAGACCACTACAGCTACCTTTTGTGATATTCATATGTCACCTATCTTACTTTATTGCCATTGGGGTAGGTAGAAACCACGGATCGCCATTCCATCCTATTCTGACATATTTCTCTCGCTTCCACATTCATAAAACAAAGTTTTTCACATACTTATACCTACACTCTTGTCCACAGGCCATCCGCCTCATCCAAGCGTGCGTGGACGTGGTCTCCTCAAGCGGGTGGCTATCACCCGCCGTCGCCGCCATGGAGCTGGCCCAGATGGTGACGCAGGCGATGTGGGCCAAGGACTCTTACCTGAGACAACTGCCGCACTTCACGCTGGAGACGTTGCAGCGGTGTGCTGAGAAGGTAAGTGGTACTAAAGTGGCACAATTGTGGCAGAAAAGTGGCGCAGGTGTGGCATTAAAGTGACGCAGGTGTGACACCAAAGTGGCATAGGTGTGGCACCGAAGTGGCACAGGTGTGTCACCAAAACGGCACTAGCGTGGCACAAGGTCGTATGACTTGCGTTGTAGGAAATAATTTTTTTTGGAGGCAGTGGCAGCATCAGCATTGCACAGTTAAGAAATTTTGTATCGGAAGTCCAATTTTTTTTCTACGATTTGAGTATAAGAGTAGGTTGTAGAATGTTCTTAAATAATATGATTTTTCTTTTTTTTTCTCAACGCTACTTGATCAAAAGCAGATCCTTCTAGGCATTTGCAACGCCAGGAGTGCTATCAATGCTTTGTTGAACTTTCAAAAACCTTTTAAGTACCTTCAGTCCCATACTGAAGTGAAGACCTCAGTTTTTTTGTATTCTATTTAATTATAATAAATTTAACCTCGTTTCTTAACCCACAGGGTGTGGAGACAGTTTTCGACGTCATGGAGTTGGAAGACAACGCTCGCGCCAAACTGTTGCAGCTTTCTCCCCAAGAGATGGCGGATGTGGCTCGCTTCTGCAACCGGTATCCTAACGTCGAGTTGACCTATGAGGTTAGTTTGGAACGTTTACAAAAATGTTTTCCCCAAATTTTGAAATGAAAATGAAAATATTTTATTCGAAGTAGGTAGCAGTGTACACTTTTCGAACGTCATTCTTTTATCTACCTAATACGAGGTTCCTACCACTCGGAGCTCGTATACCCACCGTTTCGGGAAGTGTTTGCGGAGTGAGAAGAAACGGCGGGCCCTAAAGAAACTCCCTCCAACACATTTTTTTAAAAAAGTCATATTCTATTACATCTTAATGCTAGATCAGTATTCTTTATCAATATTTTTTTATCCACATTTGGTTAGTCCTTGGCATCATCTCACCTGGTGGTAAGTGATGATGATGCCGAAGATGGAAGCGGGCTTACCGAGATTCCCCAACGCAATGGGGAACTGACTATCTTATTCATGCCGGAACACATCAGTGCTATTAACATTGATGTTCAAAATCAAAATAACTTTATTCGAAGTTAGCATTGTACACTTTTTGAAGTTCATATTTAAAATATACCTGGGCCAGGAAGCCTTGCTCTTCCTTACTTGGTATATAGTAAAATACGTAAAGTAGTAAACTAAATACATAAGAGTATATCATATCAATCAATCATAAACATAGATAATCAGTAAAGAACAAAATAAAATTGCTTGTTCGTGACATAAGCGCGCGGCTATAGTGGCGCGCTCTATCTTATTTTTAAGGTTATTCTTAACGTACAAAATTATTTAGTTCACTCATTTTTTATGTTCATTATGTTCATTCTTCCAAATTGATATATAAGGCCATGTATTTCATTCTAAGCTCTCTTCTCTTCTCGCCTTGATCGACTTATCAGACCTATTGTAACGCATATCTAAGTCCTTAATAAAAAAAACCAGTACTTATGACAAATTTACAGTCTTATTTTATTTTATATCAAAAGCTAGATTCCCCAAAAGTAATATAGGGCGCTAGCAGTTCAAACCACTATGCTAGGTGACACACGGCACCCACTTCACAATTACCATCCTGTGCCACAAAGGCTGAAAAGCCGCAAGAATTTCGCAAAGTGTGTGTCCCCTCTCCCCGATGAAGACCGTTCAAAGGAGAGATGCAGAATATGGAAGGAGAGTGCCGTTCTCCCTCGTCCTTTCGTCCCACTGTCTGAGAGTCCTCCGCCTGGACATGAGTTACCATGGCTTACCTGGAAGTCTTTAAATAGACTTCGGACGCAGGTTGGCCGCAGCAAGGAGAACCTGTTCAGGTGGGGATTCTCAGACGGTTCCAACTTGGAGTGCAAGTGTGGGGTAGTTCCCCAAACAATGGAGCATTTAAGATCGTGCCCTGCGTGCCCAAACAACTGCACGCAGGAAGATCTAATGTGTGCTACGGACAGTGCGATTCGCGTAGCTGAATTTTGGGCCGAGACTATATAGGCAGGTTTGTTATCGACTCGAAAAGAAGAAGAAGCAGTTCAAACATGCTATTCCAGAAGGCGAGCTATTTACAGTGTGTGTATTTGAGGGAGAGATTGCAAGATTATTCAATTACAAAGTGTGTTTGTTCCCTCGCCAGGTGAAGAATGAGCGTCGCCTCCGCGCTGGAAAGCCCATCGTGGTGGAGGTGTCTCTCGAGAGAGAGGACGACGTCGTCGGGCCGGTCATTGCGCCGTTCTTCCCCCAGGTACATACGCGGCAAGAGATAGATGCATAGAGAGATTATTTTGTTCAACACACAGCACAGAAGGACAATATGTAAAACAGAAGTTTTTTTTAGTAAGAAAGAATTATCTTCGCCTGTTTGAAAACCGATTTTAATCGATAAGCAATAACTCCGAGATGTGTACAATTTAATTTTGTTTTGTTCTGTTTGTTAGTCATCAAGAATTTTACTTAAATATTTATTTAATACAGATTCGAACACAGGTTTTTAACGCGTTTTTAAGTAGTTTTGTCAGTAATACTTTAAGGCCCATCCACACTAGCGATTTGATGGCGATTTCTCGGCAGAGCGAGCACGAAGCGAGCGCAAATACCTTTTTGCCGACGAAAAATTTTACTTAGAATTTTGTTACTATACTTCATTTGTACTTTAAAAAACGTAAACAATCTTGATATGTCTTTTTATTGATACCTGCTTGTTAAAATTCTCAAACGAGTAGAATGTACAGCTCGCGTCACGTAAAAAGAGCGCTGGCGGGCGTTCCGAGGGCACAACAGTTCACTCTGACAACAGGATAGCATAATATAAATCGCGTAAGTGTGAAAGAGAGGGTACTAAACAGTTGCTGTCAGAGTGCATCCTTGGAACGCCAGCCAGCGCTCTTTTTACGTGATGCGAACTATATTACGTGTTTAATAACAATGCAAAAGAAACTGTGTACCTACGTTTGCAAGAAATATCAGAATTTAGACGTGCACATATGAATAAAAAGACATGTCAAGTTTGTTTACGTTTTTTAAGTACCTCAACTAATGAAGTATAATATATCGAGGGTTCAAGGGCTATTTGTATTAAGCGACATTTTTAGAAATGTTCAGGAGATTGATTAAAAAAATTTTTTCTTAGAAAAATAATCATCAGAACTAAAATTCTTAATATTATATAGATTCTCGGTATTCTTAATATTTTAAATATTATTCAGATGTTATTTTTTATGAGGTATTTTGTAAGAAATTAATTTTTAAAGTAGAGGTTTCCTGTGTTTCCAAATATGTCGCTTAATGCAAATAGCCCGTGAACCCTCGATATGTAGTTTTTAAGAACAGTGATACTAACAAAAAAGACCTCGTCTAAAAAAACCTTTGAATTTGAATTTTTTTAAAAATGTCTCAAACTCCCCTTTTGTCAACAGAAACGCGAGGAGGGCTGGTGGGTGGTGATCGGAGACCCCAAATCCAACACCCTTCTCTCCATCAAACGAGTGTCCCTGGCTCGCAATGCGAAGGTCAAGCTGGACTTCGTCTGTGGATCCTCTGGACGGCATACCTATACGTTATACTTCATGTCAGATGCTTATCTTGGAGCTGATCAAGAGTACAAGTTTAGCGTCGAAGTGGGGGAAGCAGCGTCAGATAGCGAGGAGGAGTCGGATTAGGGATGCGAAGTGGATAGATAGGTTTTAAATGTAATGTAATGTTACTTGGTAAGAGAATTAAATGTGATTTTTGAAAATTGATTTTGTGTTTTTGTTTTTGTGGTTATTAATGTGAATTATTTGAATCCGGTAGTTGACTGTTAGTCAGTTGAGTTACTTTATATCGAATGACAAAAACGAAGTTTTTCAAAAAAATTTTAAAATTGTGAATGATGACGTCATTGTTAAATATAGTATGTATTTAGCATACTAATTATGTTTTTGTTATATAAAAGAAAACAAGGATACCTATTGTAAATAAATAAATAAGGTTAAAAACCCGGCCAAGTGCGAGTCGGACTCGCGCACCGCGAGGGTTCCATATAAATTCATATTCGCACATGTCTTGAACTCTATATCAAATACTCAGGGCTGCAATCCCTTCAAGGAAAGTCCGAAAACAAAAAAAAATGTTACATCACAAAAAAATTGTGATGTAACTAAAAATTTTTGGTTTTCGGACTTTTCCCTTTACTTGTGCTATAAAACATTGCTTCCTGCCAAATTTCATGATTGTAGGTATACGGGAAGTACCCAGGTTTTGATTCCCATGCGAGTGTCCAAATATGCGGCATAAACGGCCGTATCTCTTGATTGCGTTGGCATAGACGTTTGATTTTTCACAGCTTCGAGGGATTGCAGGCCTGAGTATTCGATATACGTAAATTTCAACTTAATACGTCTACGTGTTCCTGAGAAAAAGGGTTGTGACAGACAGACAGACGGACGGACGGACAACGAAGTGATTCTATAAGGGTTCCTTTTTTCCTTTTGAGGTACGGAACCCTAAAAAGCCTAAAAATATTTCATAGTTTCATAGTTTATTTTGAAATTGGTCGACCCCTGGATTGAAATGGAAACTTTTTATTTTGTAATTACATAGAATTCATTGTACATGGATTAGTAAAACAACAGTTTATATCTATTATAAACTCTGCGTATACAAATTATTATTACATTTCACATGTTTGTCAATATAGCCCGCAATCAAATCCACGAATTTGGTCTTTACACAAAAAAAAATTAAAAGCAATAATTACGTTTTCTTTTTTTTTTAAACAATGGATACAGTTAGAGAAATTATGAGGAAACCTTCATATCTGTAACATATGAGTATGAACATTACAAGTGCGACCAAAGAGGTTCATATATTAACTGAGTGCGACACAATAAATAAAACAGTCTATCAGTCTTTCCCTTTTGACAGCTTGCAAGTAAGAAAAATGCCAATAAAATATCTGACGTTTAACCTTAAAAATCTTAAAATACAGAAATGAAACAAAACCCAGATGTTTTATTCAGGTAAGGACTCATTTGCCCGCGTCACCCGGGCGCCTACGTCACTGCCATTTTTAGAACTGTCGACGTGTCTATCCTATTTTGTTCCTCGCCCTCTATATAAGACTTTTTCATCCAAATCGGTTGAGCCGTATGTATCAATAAATATGTATTTATTTATTAAAGTTCCATATTATGGCGTTGCTTTTTCGAGTTACTTTGAGTTCCCAATTTGATTTTAACCGCCTCTGTGGTCTAGTGGCTTGTCTGCTTGCTGCACATCAGGAGGCCGTGGGTTCGATTCTTGACGGATCCAACTTTGTACAACTCCATTTGGTTGGTGGTAGGGCATTTTTGGAGCCCGCCTGGCTATCTACCATCATATTATTTAACTCTTGCCGCCAAACATCAATGTTAATAGCATTGATGTGTTCCGGTATGGAGATAACATACAGGTAGTACGGGTAATTTAATGTTTAGGGTCAAAAAAAAAAAACCTAAAGCTGATTTTTTGCACAGTCGTTCCTTGGGACCATAGAAGTATACCCTGAAAAGTCCCAACTCCTAGGGTGCCGGCGTCACCCTTTCCCCCCCCCCCCCTCAAAAGGTCCCGATTTTCAATATTTTTCATTTTACTCAAAACCAGTAGGAGTTAGATGAAAATTGTCAAAGAGGCAATTAATCCTTATTAAATTACCTATCAAACGGTACTACTTTCATATCAATAAGAGTTTTAGTTATTGAGATATGCTTGTCTATATATGACAAAAAAAATTGAAAATACCCAATTTTGTACCGATCTCTTGATTTTCTGAGAAAACTGTAAAAGTATTTATAAAACATTGTTAGTAAAAAATATTCCTTTCATGTTTAGCAACAAAACGAGACTACATTAATAAAAATTTACAAATAATTAATTAAGTTGTAGTTCATTACATCTCAGCTGATAAATATGATTAATTTTCTACATATAAAAGAAACTCCAAATCAAAGGCCGGCAACGCACTTGTGACTCCTCTGGTGTTGCGGGTGTCTATGGGCGGCGGTAATCGCTTACCATCAGGTGATCCGTCTGCTCGTTTGCCACCTCTGCCATAAAAAAAAATATATATATATAAATTTCAACTCTTAAAGCATCGTGACTCGTGATTGACAACTTGTAGTTATTACATGTTATTATCTATGTATAAAACTGTCACATGGATACAAAAAAGCCTTAAAATAGAAATAAAATAAAACATACGATTCTTTAATATCTACGAATTACTATATTTATTCGTCCTTTTGATCATCGATATCTATGTTATCTTATTATTTACGAGATGAACCACGGTGTCGACCAATAGTGCCTGCTACATTTTGTTAAATAGTGCTATGTACATTAAGTATGAATAATCCCTGTTGCTCTCTGAAGGCGACCCCACCACCCCTAAGGTCCGGAGACAGTCCATACAGTCGCCAGTCACACTCGTCACGCACTTCTCGATCGCGTCTACGTCGCAGGAAACGAAAAAAAAAATCGGCTTTTCCATACAAAATTATAAACTTGATTGGACAGTTTGTATGGAGAAGCCAATTTTTTTTTTCGTTTCCTGAAAAAAATTCTTGTGGAAAGTTGTTCAGTTTCGTCTACTGAGCAAGCCCTTAAAGTTTTCGGAAACCTGTCCCTTACACCCTGTATAGTTCCCCATTGCATTGGGGAATCTTGGTAAGCCCGCTTCCATCTTCGGCATCATCCTCACTTACCACCAGGTGAGATGATGCCAAGGGCTTTCCAATTGTGGATAAAAAACGGTTCCCGAGGAAATTCGATATTTTACCTATGGTGGAAAACTTGTTCATTGTAGGTGCCTGTACCATTTTCCGCTTTTCAGCGTATTAAAACAGCCTGTATAAGGGAACGCATCATTGTGTAAAATTACTTCAAAACGTCGCGAAATCTGTTCCATCTACGGATGGTTCTGTCTGATTCATGAGAAAAAAAAGATCGCTGGACATTTTTATCACTCTGTGTAAGGTTCAGGAGGAGAAAGTGTTACCAGATGTAATTGATATGCAATATCACAAATAATTGACCATTTTTTATGTTGGTTGTTTGTCATTCTTCAATAACAAATATTTACAAAGAAACACCTCTAAATTCATCTCTATTACTTATCTAAGAAAATCTTTTGTGTTGCAGCATAATTTCAAAATCTACATCACTTAGGGGTCGTCCATTAATCACGTGAGGCTCAAAAGGGGGGGAGGCGGTTCGGAAAAATCACGAAATATCACAAGGGGCAGAGGGGGGTGTAGTGAGATATCACGTGTATTTCTTTTTTCGTTTAACGCGCGATTCCTAGAGTAAGTTCTAAACATCGGACTACGTAGTTTTGTTGTTGTTACGTTGTTTTTAACTCATCCCAAGGTTCGAAACGGCTTCAGGCAGTCGGAAACAACCTGCAACCTTAATGTCTGTCTGAACATTTTTATCACGGTCAATTTTATCTGTAAATACACTTGATACCTGTATTTACAGATAATATTTTGTACCAAAAAAATACACGTGATTTTGGGTAGGGGGTGGGGCGTAGTCTAAAACCTCGCCACGTATTAGGGGGAGGGGGTCAAAAAGTTGCTAAAAACGTAACGTGATTAATGGACGATCCCTAACCTACCACTTGATTTTATTATATCTATTCTTATACATATAGATATTATACAGATACAGATACATACAGATATTGATTGATACATATTAATCATGATCAAGTTCTATTGATTGATCATGACGGATTTATCAATACATGCGCACAGTCATGTAGAGATTACAATTGTTTATGAGGACGTGACTGATAACTGCAGATTGAACTTACTACAACTAGACAAAAGAATATTTATTTGTTTCCAAGGTGGATTTATCATAAAACTAGCTTCCGCCCACGACTTCGTCTGCGCGTATTTCAGAATTGGGTCCAGAAAGAAAGAAAATGTTGAGGTGGCGCTATCCAGTGACGAAGTGGAAATTTTGAGTTTTTAAGCATTCCTCCAGGAACCCTTAAGTTTTTCGGGATAAAAAGTATCCTGTGTGTTAGCTGAGTGCCTTATATGTCTACCTACCAAACTTCATCCAAATCCGTTCAGTAGTTTCGGCGTGAAAATGGAACAAACAAACATCCATACTTTCGCATTTATAATATTAGTGAGATGAGATAACCGCCTCCGCGGTCTAGTGGTTATTCTGGTTTCTTCACATCAGAAGGTCGCGGGGTCGAATCCCGACGGGGTCCAAGTTTGTAGGACTCGGTTTGGTTGGTGGTAGGGTATTTTCTGGGGCCGCCTGGCTAACTACCACAACTGTCCATCTTTTTTTCTAAATCTCACCACCAAAAAACTTCAATGTTAATGGAATTGATGTTCCCGCATGGAAATAAGATAGGCAGTTCCGGATTGCTTGGGGGAATCTTGGTAAGCCTGCTTCCATCTTCGGCATCATCGTCACTTACTACCAGGTGTGATAATGCCAAGGGCTTAACTGTGGTTTTCCCAAGACAGCCCTGAGAACAAAAAGATAGTCTATGTTCTTCTCGTCGTATAATATTATAGTTCGAGGCGTTGGTCGTCAAGAGGGAAACGAACAATCAAACACAATTTCTCATTTATAATATTTTCCTTATTATTGATAGGTAAAAAGGTGAATATTCTAGGATTATCTATCTATCCTTGTTCTTTTCCAAATTCTGTACTTTTTCTTTCCTTTTTTGTAAATATTGTACCAAGATGTTTCCCAACTTTATGTTTGTGGCAAATTACGCAGTAGAAGCAAAAAAATGAAATAAAAAAACACATCTTTATAAATAAATGATTTCGCAAATAACTTTTATATCGTGGCACCGCTTGTGCTCCTCTAAGAGCCAGGTTACACGCTCAGTCAGGCGTCAGTCTGGTCTGAGACTGATGGGAGAATGATTGTGACTGTCTGCCGTCAGTCTAGATTAACCGTGTACCGTGAAAATCATCCATCATTCTGGCGTCAGTCAAGACTGATGGACCAGACTGACGCCAGACTAAGCGTGTAACCTTGCTCTAAAGCTACGAACCCAGTACGCTGCAGCGGTACTACGCGACGCGACGTGGCCAGGTATTTTGTATGAAACTGCAGTGCCGCGTTGCGCAATTCCGCAAAGTGCGTCATAGCTCGTACGATTTCATAGAAAGAATACTTGGCCGCGCAACGTCGCGTCGTCGCGTCGCGTAGCGCCACTGGCGCGTAGTGCGGTCTAACCTTAAGGTGGGGTGCAAGTCTGTGGTTTTTTGATTGAAATAATCTTTCGTGGCGAGCGCTCTACCACACTCTATATTATGTGGGCACAAAGCAGATTTACAGTTTGCTTGGTTTTAAATACAATTCTCAGCTCAGGCTGTCATTCAGGCCTTCATGTCAGTCAGGCTGAAAACAGTCATTTTTTGTTAGTTCATGTGTTATATATTTATATTGAAGTTGTTTATTGCCTTGAGTCTGGGTGTATTATATCTATATATGTATGTATTTAAATTATATGTGTATGTATATCAGTCTCTGGTTCCCAAGATACAGGGAATCCTAGTTTGGGGCCAGATGACCGTGTGTGATTTGTCCCGGATATTATTATTATTATTAATAAACTTATTAGAAATTAGGATTTTATTTTTGGGCGCATTTCAAATCACGTGATGGTATTACTTTGGCATATTATTACTTGACAATACTATTCAGCCAGGGTATTTTTATGGGACTTCATTTTTATATGTGTTTTAGAACACGACTTTATAAAAAAAAAACTTTCCCGAACTCCCCGAACTGAACCTCCCTTTTTCTTTTACTGGAAAGGTACAGTCGCGCACAAAACACCTGTATTAAATGAAGTTCCGTTTCACACAGTTCATTTCGTAGGTTCTTATTATTATTAAATTTTGTTTGTCCATTTTTACACGACCGCCCCAAATTAGGAGTATTATGTTTTTAGGGTTCATGTATGAATGTATGTATGTGGTTGAGTTTATTCCACCATAACTTTAAAATGGCTGAAACGATTTCGATGTTTGTAGTAACTTAGGCTAGGTTTGTTTTTAAATTCTTATTTAGTTTTGGTCACGGCAGTCGTGTTCTTTATTTTTTAAATTTCGCCTGTTATCAGTTGCAGTTTAGGTACTTTAAGTAAATGCCTATAAAGTTGTTGAAACTATGGCAAACTCAAGGCACTCTAAAATCAAAGTAGGAATTTTTCGTATTCGAAATTGTATCGATGGAAAATGTTTATTTGAAAATAACTGAGTTTACAATACTTATAATGCCTAATTATGCACCTATAACTAACAATAAAATATACATAGGTACATTACAATTGACTTAAAATAATATAGATAAATAACAATATATTTCTTACTAATCTTTTAACAGCCTATTATTTGTACATTGTATAAAAAAAGCCAGGAAATAAAATGCTATGAAATTCGTAATTCTGTTGGGGTTCTATTGTAAACTATTGAGTACAGGCTTCGACTAATTAAATAAACATATTTTTAGTTCTATATTTAGACCACTTTTTGGAGGTATTCATCAAACGTGTACAAGGCAAGAGAAAGGTCTTGGCCATTGTTGGCTGTGATGAACTTCTTGAGGTCTGAAGCGTGACCGGCGAGGTTTCTGATCGTGTCAGCTTGGTCTTCGATGAACTCCTCCTCAAGATATTGAGTGATCTGTAAAAATATATGCTTATAAGCTTCCGAAGAAAGCGAGTGGCCTAAAATAAAGCAAAGCTTGAAAATTAAGTCTGGATTCTTTGTTTTTTCGTGAGATCATTTTTTTTATCGTTTTAAATGGTTCTATTGCTATTATGATAAGATAATCTCTTTAGATTACCTCATCCAATTACTTTTTTCACTATTAAGCAAATAATAATAATAATATAAGTTAAACAACTCATATTATTACCTATTTGCTTTAAAGTAAGTTATATAAAATACCTCAGGGTCATGCAATTTCGGGCTGTTCCTAGTAGCCTCCCTGTGGATTGAGAAGGCGCGCTCAGCGAGCAGTTTCTGCGTGTCCAAAGCCTTGGCCAAGGACTCCAGCTCATGCAGTTCCACGGTGTACTCCCGACTTGTTGCGGTGTCTTGCACGCTGCGGCTGGAGAAGTCCATTATATCACCTGGAAGAATGTGCGGTGTTGAAACGGGACGGTAAACCAAATACGCAACATAAAAAAAAATTGGACACTGAAGAATCAAAAATACATTTATTAAGACGCAGTTGTTTTGTTATACAGCCTTACATAACAAGTCCAGAAATCCCTCGGCTCGCCGACGACACTTCGTCAACATTATTTGCTGGCATGCCATGATCATATTATTTTAACAGTATCATTATTCTTCAACCAAATATCATAAAGATGTACATTTATATGTACATATAAAGATTTGCCGTCTCTGCTGTAACATTATGACTTTATTTCTCATTATTACGATATTCTAGGAGATCCCTTAGGTACCTTATTGGAAATTAATGGATTACAAAGTTATGCGAAGAGTAAACGCAGACAATTATGCTTTGTATCACTGATATGATTTATTTATTATCATCAATTTGCGAATCTCAAAATTCTATGTTAGATAAGGACTGGCACTGATCATTATCTTTCATGCCATCGGCATACTATCAGGTATTTTTGATATGTATATGATCAAATCTTCCATCTGAATATGCCTTCACTTCATGAATACAGGCTGGATTTATACTATAATCATCATAGAAAATAGACCAGGAAATGTTTGGGACACTTTTTCATCACAGAAAGAAACACAGACGGAAAGGGATAGCTAAACGCTTACTTGTAACAACTTAAGCAAAAGTAAGCTCACTGTACTGCTTTCATCTAAAAACAAAGATCAAACTTATCATTATCAATAGCAATGAAAAAACATAAGTCTAAACTCACCTCTCTTAGTGATATGCTTGATGATATCAATGTTCTTGTTCCAAGCGTCATCTGAGAGTTTCTTGAAGAGCTTGCTGAACCCGGCTCTGTTAGTCTGATAGTTGTTGAAGTACGCTGATGATAGCAGGTACTGGTACGATAGCTCAAGGTGGAGATTGGCGTAAGCCTGCATTTCGGTGGCGACGTTACCATGGCGACCGTATTCGCCGTAGATTGCGTTACACCCAGGTAGAGCTGTAGGAAACAGTTACTATAGATCTCTTTCTTATGAAAAAGTAATAGATACAAAAATATAGGTATATAGATATAGGTAATTGTAGGTATGTGTCTTGAAAATCCGTAAAAAGGCAAAAGGAGGGGTATAAATCTGCGTAGTGGCAAAAATGGGAGCGGGATTACCAAGATTCACTAACACAATGGGGTAGATATAGATAAAGTAGTGGTAATTAGATAAGTGGGCTTAGAAAATGCTCCACCACCTACCTATCAATCGAATTCTTGTACTCTCCTAATAAAAATATGAATAGGTAAACAATTACGATTTTCAGCACAGTAAAGCTTTAAATACTATGCATCCTTTATCTCTTCAAGTTATTTTAAGTCCTAAAACATTTTGTTAGAGATAAATAAGTAGTATAATATAGCAGTCATCTTCACTGAGGAATTCTTAATCAGTCTATCCCATATAGGTAACTACTCTAGTGTACTAAGAAGTCATAGATCTACTATACACATCTTCATATAAGATATAAGATATCTCACTTAAGCTGGTGGAAGCCTGGTTGCAGTCCAGAGAAACATCCTGGTAGCAGCTTTCGGCGGCAAATGCGCCAGAAAGTGCTAAAAGGCAAGCTAATGCTGCACCAAATATCTTCATTGTTCTAAAAGCAAAACGAAAAAATATATAATTATAATGCAAAAACACAAATAATTTTGTAGTGCGGTTCCAGAAAGTACAGTCAAGAACGAAATGAAAAAGTTGTTTCAAAAAGCTAAGGAAAGAATATACGAAACACAATTGGAGCACCTCTTTTTTTTCATAAGATTTGCTTTGCTATTATTTATCGTTTATTTTAACATGATTTATTTTGTTCATTATCATCGTTGATTAAATTTATGACCGAATTATGATTTAATTACTTACTAATAGGATTACGCAGTGATTTAAAGATTACAAATTGATATATTGATACGAAATTGATTATCGATGTATACTTCTCATTATAATTGTAATGTAATTTTATATTGTCATTTTATAAATCAAAATCAAATTTATCTTTTGAACTATTAAAGTCACTTGAGAAAATTTAATTCCTTTTTTAAGAAGACAGTATTATTATTTATAAAGAAAGCGATGCGAATGTCAGTTATATTGGCCTTTGCATAAGTTGTTGTGTGACTTGTGCGTGACCTTTGTATCTGTGCCTTTAATTGTAAAAAAAAATAAACAAAGGAAATTGCATTGACAAAAAACACATAAAGAGACACTTACCGATATTACGACGTAAGATTTCCTTGCTTTAAAATTAAAAAAAGGGAAACAAAATGAACGTAGTTGTCGTAGTAGTCTGATGAAAGCAATGCCTTTACACACACTGGCGCAGAAGGCGACTTTCAATACAAAGAGCTAGTTTCGAATGGTGTTCAATGATAAAACTGCCCTCAAATGGGACAAAACAAATATGTATGAAACGACTTCTTGTGTGACGATTAGCACTCGACGACAATACAGTGATAAATAAAATTAATCATCGAGTGAATTCAGCAGCAGGTCTCGTCAGAGTTGCTATGTTTCTGGACAAAATTACCGAAGTCTACCATTTTATAGCTTATTTATATGTTGTTGTTGAAAAACAGTCAATAGATCTTAAATTTCTTTTAGATACTAGACAGAGACCAATATATTATTTTAAAAAAGACACGTTGAAAGTCAACGAAATTTTTATTTTAGTCCCCTGAATTGGGTAAATTGCTTACGCTGGCACCATTTCTTGTTCCTCCCCTCTGCAGATGTGTCCACTCCGCCCGCTTCCCCGCATGACGGTACTAAAATTAAATGTTGAGGTTTTGTGTTTCAAAGAATTCCCTCTTTTCATTTTTTACGACAAATTGTAGGATTTATTTAACCCTGAAAGATGCCAATCTATAGTTTTAGACCATATCTATGATCTTGTGGACGCAAAAGTTTAATACCAGGCTCATAAGCTAAATATTAGCCTAGGTAAATTTCCAGAAAGTACTCACGTTCGCAACACGAAACCTCAACGTGAGGCGTATTTGGTTCAATGGTATTTTCCGTCCCTGTCGCCCGTTGTCATTTTGACTCACATGTCAACACGAGATGGTATCGTTATCGCTGCGTAATTCATTATTTTCATATAATTCGTGCAATAGAATCATATAGTCCTTGTTTCATTATCGCTAAGGCACCTTCTGCACCAGTGAGTGTAAAGGTCTGACCACGGATTGATCGTTCGCGGAGAATAATTTGCTTTTTTATTTCGCTGTATTAATCGTCAAAGTATCTGTGATTTTAATTGTAGAAAAATGATGAAGGTCCTACTTTGTGCCCTTGCTGCTTTGGCTGTTGCAGTCCCAGCCTCCGCCACACAATGTAAGTTTTTAAAAAATTATTAGGATTATTTTTTACAGAAAATGTTGGTAGGAAGCGAAAGATCAAAGTGCAAATTACATTACAGTATGTTTGTAGGTATATTGGATCATCCTTTGTTTTCACTTTCTATAAAGCGTTGTGTTTCGGTCTCACGGATGTTTTGTAAAAATATTTTTTTACCTACAGTAATAACGGAATAATAGTAATAATTGTACATTTATGTACCACATACTTAATTTGTAACATCACTAATAGGAATGTCACTCAACCGTCTAAACTGCACCACAACCAAAATATATTTTTGTACCTGACTGTACATATAGACAAAGATGATAATATTATATTCGTTAATTAGATATGA
Organism: Coleophora deauratella; assembly: GCA_958295455.1. Lineage (NCBI taxonomy): Eukaryota > Metazoa > Arthropoda > Insecta > Lepidoptera > Coleophoridae > Coleophora > Coleophora deauratella. Next base: position 7,211,914 of record OY282415.1, read on the forward strand.
GGTAGGTAAATACATGTCATCGTTTCTTACAATCACAACATGAATGTAGTAGATTGAAAAACATTGAAATGCAGATAGAAAACAATACCTTCTTAATACTGTAGTGAAAGGTATGATTTTTGTTAACATTTTATAATCTTTTTTTATTGTTATTCGTTATTTGGTCATTACATTATTCTTATTAATTGAGGTGAACACACAGATTATGAAAAATAAGAGTCATTGGCAACACTTATCTAAATTAAATGCGACACAAATAAAATTGTAAATACACAACGCAAAATGTTTTCTAATCAATAAGCAGCTGAATGTAGGTACAGATTTGTACTTATTATTATGCTCTGATTTATAAAGAATATGCTTCCTAGAATTGCTGCAGTAGACCTTTAGAGGTATTTCCATATACCAAGGGAAGATTAACATGACATCAGTCTGTCCCTTTCACACAAAAACAATCAAAATAGTTTATCCCGCTATTAGGGTAAAAATATGTTTTCACTAAAGGGTCCTGGAATGCAAAAGCAAGTATCGCTGCCTAGGCAGCCAGCCCCCATCAACAAGACAAGACATAGTGTTAGCCAGCTCAAACTAATGTTGTTTAAAAAATAAAATCTCAATTTCGTTTGTTTATAAACAACTCAAGGTAATACCAAAAAGTGTGTGAGCATGTGACGTTACAGGGATACAAATGAAGGTTATTGTCTTTTTTCGATTTTTATACTTATCTTTTACTTTTTCGAGTGGGAAATAAAAAAATATGGCTTTAAATCAAAATATCTCGAAATGGTTTTTTTATTTTCATACCTTACAAAAAATTTAGCATACCTAATTCTATGGAATTAATAGCTGTCATCTTAATCATATTAGGTTCACGTTTAAGATTAAAACTACCTATAACTATGTATATTTAGTACTCAAAAGTTCTCTGAAGTATAATTAAAGGTAACAGAAAGGAATTAGGGATAGAGCAAATGATAAAACAAATTTTAGACGATAGAACTAGACGATATCTTTTTGACATGTTCCAATTTGATCCTACCTACTTAACAATCCTTTGTTTCTCAGACAGTAACAATGAGATAAGAATATCTGTCATATTTTTCTCAATTTTATTTATCCAATCAGTACCTATACTGCGAAGCGACGTTGTCTATCACATTTTATTATCTTAACGTTGAAATTTATCTACTTTAGTACCTACGTACTGCTAGAATGGTTCAGATTTAAGATAAACAGAATAATATACTAAGAAACAAAAATACATTGAATCCTTAACGGGACGTTGTTCAGCGGTCGACGTCTTTACTGATGTTGATGAATAAAGTAATACATTATTTGTGATTTGATGAAGGCATGATAGGTTTTATAAAAAGTAAATTATTAACCTAATACAGTCATACAATTTTGTCATACAGGCTATGTGAACCCAGTAAACATACCGACCGAATGGGTCACCATGCACTCGAGATGCCGCGAAAGCATGTACCAACAGGTCCAGAAGGAAGTGGCCGCCTCTCTCCAGTACTTGGCAATGGGCGCTCACTTCTCTAGGGATACAGTAAGTATTTACTAAATAGAAATAGAAAAACAGTAGACAGCAGACTATTTAAGTCCACAATCAAAGGAATAGGGCATTGTTTGGAGCAGAGAAGATCTTCAGTGTTTACTGAGGCGAAATTAAGAAGACTGAGACTAAACGTTTTGAGTTTTGTCACGTTCTAATAAAAGGTTAAATAAAACATGACGATTTAAAAGAATAAATGCAAAGCATTTACTTACAAACTTTTGAGTTTTTGAGAAGGCGTTGAGTTTTGTTGGGATCAAACTACGATAGCGTTTTTTGACATACGTCTATGAATTGCAAACACTTCTTCTGCTCGTCCCTTCTACTTACGACTCGTCTGTATGACTATAAGAAATTACAGTAAATCCAGAAACTAGCAAGCTCATTTAGCAGATTGAATTGAACAATTTTTGTGATTTATTTATTCACAGATTAACAGACCAGGCTTCGCCAAGTTGTTCTTCGATGCTGCCTCCGAGGAGCGCGAGCATGCCATGAAACTGATCGAGTATCTCCTGATGAGAGGAGAACTCACCACAAACGTCACCAAGCTTATAAAGATCAAGGTATATCATCCATCATCATATCAGCCCCTACTGGCATATATAAATGCAAAAGCAGAAACTTATCACGGTTTTGAGTCTTTGTCAAAATCTTCAAGCATGAAGTCCCGAGCTCCTAGTAGTAACATTATGCGTCTTTACTCAAGTATTGATTTATGCTATGCCCTACGTGTGACCTCTGGCCTCGGAAGAAATATCACTGCGCCGAGTCGAGGTACAATACTCATGCACCTGCTTAGTTTAGGTAAACTCTATATTGTCTAATGCCAAAAGTAAAAAATCTGGCAGTCTCTCCTGTTTTTGATGGCGTTACAGTAAACATAATACTGTGTGGTTGTTGTTTTGAGCACACGGAAATGAATACATACCTACTTTGTAAGGAGAAACCCAATGTTGTTTGTGCTGTTTTTTGGTATGGCTGTGATAAAAGCCTGTTCTAAGATATGGTGCTACTTTCTCTTTTACGAAGAGCATTTTAAGTAAACGTTTCAAGTTCCATTAAGCTTTTTCCGCGGTTATATTGATCTTATTTATATACTACGTACCTATATAATAATTGAATTGATTGATAGTGCAATGCAGTAATAATATTTTTTTGCGTCAGCCTCCTCAACGCAAGACCTGGGAGTCGGGAGTGGAAGCCCTAGAGCATGCCCTGAAAATGGAGCACGAGGTCACCAGCAGCATTCGCATCGTCATTGCCAACTGCGAAGGCGACCCAGAGTTCAACGACTACCACGTAAGTAAAAATTGAATTATTTGACATAATTATAAGAAACTAGCTTTTGCCCACAGCGCCGCTCATATGGATATAGTTTTTATGACTGTCATTGAGGATGAGCACGAGCAATGAGCTATCCGCAAGTATCTCGAGAGCAAGGATATGAGTTTTTCGGGATAAAACTCATATCCTAAAATCGTGTGTTATTCCCCGCTCTCTATCTAAGCTCTTCGCAAAATTTCAATGAAATCAGTTGCGTAGTTATGTAAAGAATAGAGTTGTTTTGAGAGTGAATTTGCATTATTTTTCGGTTTCCGGTCTGATTCCCGAGTGATTTTACATTTAATGCGCTGACAGCATCTCATCTGAATCTGAATGATGTGAAGTGACAATACAGTCGAAATCTCAGATATCGCCTATTCACTCACGTCTAATGGACTTCTAAACTATTAGAACTAGTAAAAACGACGAATCTTGCATTCTGAGTCCACACTTTTCTATTCTCTGTTATATTAAAACCTAGATATCTTTTGGTAATCTCTTGGCATCACCGCACCTGATGTTTAACATTCTATACTATAGTGTTTCCTTATCAGAGTATACTTATATATCAATCATTAATTTCACAGCTTGTCGACTACCTAACCGGCGAATTCTTGGAGGAGCAATACAAGGGACAGCGCGACCTCGCCGGCAAGGCTTCCACTCTCAAGAAGATGATGGACCGCCACTCGGCTCTCGGCGAGTTCATCTACGACAAGAAACTCTTGGGAATGGACATTTAAGAAAATTAGTTTTTAAAAGTCAATTAGAATTGCAAACAGATTCCATTTACAAATTGTGTAGTACAAAATTTGTATTCAACTACCTGCTTATATTTATATTTAAAAAATACTGTTTTGGCTGTTTTCTTTTTGGGTTTCCAAACCTGTCTAGAGGAACTGTTATACTACTAAATTTAGTATTCTGTAAAAATTTAAATAAATACAATTCATGTCATTAGATTAAGTTAATAGTGATAAAAATATTAAATTTGTATACCTACCTACATACTCAACTAATTAGTTTGTATTTTTCTGCATCAGTCAATTACCCATATTTATTTACCAACTAATTAAGTAGTCGGAAGTTTTAAAGGAAATATTTTCATCCTTTTTTTTAACAAAAGCATCAATTGCTTAGTTTCGTAAATATTTCAGTAAGATTTTTTAGTTGCGTTATTTATACCAATTTTATTGTACTAGCTGTTTTATTTTGTTTATTGGTCAATAAAAAAACATCAATTAAAGTAAGTAGGTACTTGTATTTTTTATTTTAAATCACCTAAAATGTCTACAATTCTTAAGGTTTTAACTTACCACCCTTATCACCTAATCAAAATTAAAAACGTGTCTTTTTTCATACTCTTTACCTAAACCCTAATTTAAAATACAAAGATAAAAAAAATGTTTTTCTGATCACTCGTTAAATCGTTTTTAATATAATATACAAACGAGCGCTTACAAAACGCGGACTGAAGTATAAAAATTAATACTTTTGGAAGCGATTGTACTTCGTTGTTTGGTTATTATTCCAAAATGGCGCGTAATGTGCTACATACATCAATGGCTACTATATAATTCGCTCTGAATGGCTCTGATATTATGCGTTTCAACGAATAATTCCTATGCCGTTATGTTGGCTCCCCTGTCTATCAACGACATCACACGCAAAAAACGCTTTTACAGATTTTGTTAGTGTGTGACTGCGTTCTATGTAGTGTGTGTGAGTTCTATGTAGTGTGTGTGGAAAACATTGCTGCCAACATAACGGCATAGGAACTATTTGATGAAACGCTCTATAGCAACCGGATAGCCTAGTACAGAAACAAAATGGTTTCATGGAGGATTTTGTTGGGCCCAAAGAGTTTTATATATTTCACTGGTTGAGCCCTACAAAAACGGAGTTCACAACTACCTTTTCTAAAATTCTTGAATCCAAAGCCGAAAAAAATGACTGTCATGTCAAACGCCAAGTCAAACGCATTTGTTTGTTTTTATTTTGTATAATTTCGATAAACGTAATTATTAATCGTGTATGTGCGACAAATAAAATATAAAATGGATACGAAGACGAATACCACTGTTTCAACATCAATTTCATTCATGGAATTAAGAAAAATGTTAAAAGTTTGCCGATGTTGCCTTACCGACGTTTGCTACAAGGATATTTTTCAGGAATATTATTTCGCTGGTCAGAAAGAGGTTTACGAGGAGATGCTGAAAGAAACTTTCGATATGCAGGTATTTTTATAATGCGGACTGGGATACCGTCTTTAGTGCCACTAACGTTAATGAGAAACTAGATGGATTTAACACCATATTGTTACATCTCTTCGACAAACATGCTCCTCTAAAGGCGGTTCGAGTGAAGCACTATCCTGCGCCGTGGCTTACAGCCGATATCAAGCGCCTGATGGCCAAGAGAGACAGAGCGCGTATAAGTCTACGCCACCATCCAAGTGAAGAGAATCGCGAACGATTTAAAATACTGCGGAATGCATGTAATAGCGTGTAGGATCGCTCGACGAAAACATATTCACACCACTATTGAAAACTGCTAAGCTGTGGAAATTCTTGAAGTCTCTTGGTGTAGGTAAATCCACATCCAACGCTGTCGATAATGTTTTTGACGTTGATCAGCTCAACAATCATTTTAGCACGTCACCGGCTAGTTTAGATACTGTCACTAAGAATAACACTCTGGCCCAGCTATCTAGCATTTCTCGCCCTTACTGTTTTTCTTTTGAACTGGCAGAGGTTACTGTAGACAAAGTCCTTAAAACCCTGAAATCTATCAAGACTAAAGCTGTTGGTAACGACGGCTTAAGTCTTGATATGATTATTCCTTTCCAAGAACATATAGCTCCCATCCTGACTAATATCCTAAACTGCTCTCTTACTTCCGGCATTTTTCCATCCTCGTGGAAATATGCCCATATAATCCCTCTACCTAAAAAGCCCAATCCCACTTCCTTTTCAGACTTCAGTCCGATCTCTATTTTGCCGGTGTTGTCCAAGGTGCTTGAACATATAGTCCATAAGAGACTGGCTGAGCATTTACGTATTAATGGACTCCTTTCAGATAATCAGTCAGGCTTTCGAACGGGGCACAGTACTGTGACGGCACTAGTGAAAATCACCGACGATATTCGTCTAAATATAGAAAGAAAGGAGCTTACTCTTCTTATTCTCTTGGACTTCAGTAATGCGTTTAACACTATAGATTTTGATATCCTTCTTGGTATCCTCAATTCCCTTAACCTTTCCCCTACAGCCCTCTCCAGGTTCAAATCGTATCTCTTTGATAGACACCAATTAGTAAAGATCGATGATCGATCTTCTGATTGGTGTTCCCTTAATTCTGGTGTGCCACGAGGTGGTGTACTATCTCCTATTCTGTTTTCCGTTTTTATAAATAGCATAACTAATTCTCTTCGCTCTTCATTTCACTTGTATGCAGATGACCTTCAAATATACACCTCTGCCCCTCTCTCCAACTTCTCTCAAGCTATAAGTGTTGCAAATGCTGATCTTTGTACTCTTGCTGAGTGGTCTAAAAACTTTGGGCTCGTTATAAACGCAGCCAAGACGCAAGCCATTGTCATTGCTAGCCCTCACTTCATTGCTAAATTCCAGACCATGTTGATGCCTAACCTTGTGCTTAATAATACTGTCGTAACACTATCCTCCACAGTGAAAAATTTAGGCATCATCATGGACCAAACCCTATCTTGGACAGCGCATATCAATGAAGTGAGTCGAAAAATGTATGCCTCCTTTCTTGGTCTAAAACCCCTGCAAAATTTTCTTCCTTTTCATATTAAACTCTTGCTTGCTCGCTCTCTTCTTCTTCCATTACTAGACAATGGTGACGTTGCTTTTCTAGATCCCACTGTTGAGTTAGTTCTTAAGCTGGAGCGTCTCCAAAATTTGTGTATTCGTTACATATTTGGCCTATGGAAGTATGACCACGTGTCGGAGTATCGTGTGAAACTGAACTGGCTACCCATCCGCCAACGTAGGGACACACATATCTTAACACTCCTTTATAATGTGTTGTTCAACCCTGCGGCTCCACAGTATCTTCGCGACAGGTTCAGCTTCCGTACGGCCATGAACTCTAGACTCCGCTCCAGCTATTACCTTTCGCTTGCGATTCCGATCCATAGCACGGATACCTACACCAAGTCGTTCACTGTACATGCCGCCCGCCTGTGGAATGATCTCCCACCCGACGTCAGGTTGAGTCCCTCTCTCGCCACTTTTAGTCCTCACTCAAAAAGTTGTGGAGTCCCACCCAACCCTGGCTCCTGAGCTCATTATTATAATTATATTATTTTTGTATGTATATTACTGTATGTATTATATTTAATATTTATTTATATATTAAAATATGTATTTTTAAGATGTGTTATTTATAAGATTTATAAGTCGTGTTTGTAGCCTTTGCTCCACCTAAATTATTAATGTAATTCCTCTTCTAAAGTCTAAGGTTGACTGGAAGAGATCCCGTAAGGGATAAGTCCGCCCTTGTATGTCTTGTCCTTGTTTTATGTATTGTATTTTGTTCTTTCACAATAAAGAGTTTACAAACAAACAAACAAACTTACAATTCATCAACCTCATTTTATATGTAATGGACGAAGGCTATTCGAAAGGTGGGAGTAAAGCAAAGAGGGCACTGAAGGATTTTATTATTATTATTTGAGGGTAAAGGGGTATAAGACCAAAGGAGGGCCCAATTGGATCACTGCGACCTGGGTAGATCTAGCACTGAAGGATAGGCCATAGATGAAGTTGGGATAGGCTTAGAAACATCGTGATAGCATAGCCTTTAGAAACAACAGCAAAACCAAGGGATTGTTATGATTAGAATTGACCACGGGATAGAGTCATTGTTCCACTCTATTTTTGAGTCAACAATTGCAAAAGTAAACAAAAATTTTGTACTGTGGAAAATGTTTTGGGTTTGGATATTATTCTACAGTGTATAACTTTCACTATGGTCCATATTTTGTGGGTGGGTCCATTCAGGAGATTTTTGTTGGACAATTGATGCTTATAAATATAATACTAAAAACTTTTGTGTCACATTCGTGTCAGGACATGCAGTAAATGCGTAACATTCTGTAAACGCGAGGTGCTCATCTAAGCCAGGGACCAGGAACCAATGGTTATTCCAGATTTCAACAGGGAACTTAGTGCAACGAGTTCTGGAACGAACGAAATCTGGAATAACAAGTGCAATCAGTCAGTTTTTCCTTTTGCCCTGGAGGATGCTATAATCATACAGAACGGGCAGTAGTTATAATAAATCTTAAAATAATACCTAAGAAAGAGCAAAATAATATTTTTTTCTTTACCTCTTTCAGATTTCGTACAAAGAAAACATTGGTTCCAGCATCAGTCGCCTTATCTGTGACGAATGTATAGCACAACTCCGCAATGCATATAATTTTAAGAAGACCGTAAAGCAGAGTGAGGATTATTTCATACTTTATTTAGAAGAACTACAAAAGATACGGGACCAAGGTGAGAGGAGATTATATGGGTGTTCCTATTGTTATTATTACTGGATGGGACGCCTGCAGGGCACAGGCGGGTGTTCAAGTCGCCAAGTGGACTCATTACACCCTATTCCCGGTGGTATGCGAGGGTTACTGTGTCCCCGTTGACGCCTCCCCCCCAGAAACCTTGCGCTCCTCCTGCAATACTCCGCTATGCAATGGGTGTTCCTAGATAAATTCACAAATGAAAAAGACCAATTTTATCTACAAATAATATACATCTGCAGTATTCAAAAGGGCCACCTAAATTATATTACTAATAACAAAATTAAATCGTAAACAGCTTATTAATATTAGTTACCGTATTTACATATAGTGTGGTGGTAGTGCTCGTGTTGTGTTTGTTATAGCTAATCATCAAGAAGACATTAAAATTCCGTAAAACGGATCATTAGCGGAAGTGTCACTTCCATAACTGACATAATATTGGCAGAATTTTTATAAGAAACGCTCCAAACTTAAAGAGAGAGAGAGAGAGAGAAAGAAAGTTCTTCAGTCAATTTTGAATTTCAAGAGAACAAGGAAAAGACATATCTATACACTAATATTTAATGTTCACATTGAAGATAAACAGTTTGAAGTTTCAGATAATACAGTGCCAAGCGGATTAGATACACAATTTATAAAGACTGAAAATGAAGCCGCGACGGATGTGGGAACTCATCATCCGGACACTTGCGCTGATGGTTTCCAAGATGATGGCAGCTTTGATGATGATGATGAGGGTACCTATTTAATTTTATTTATTCTAAATTGTTTAGATTTAATCATGAGTTTTTTTACATATTTCGTTAATTTTCAGAAGTCTTAGCCAATGTTAAGCTTGAATTAAAAAGAGAAGGAATTGTTTTGGAAAATTCTTCAAAGAGACCATTGAAACATTCGTGTGATAGAAAGACGAAAACGAAAACTCGACGCAAAACGAAGGAGAACGCAAATAACATTGGTAAAGAATCCATATTTTTAGTACATTGATTAGCAAAATATTTTATAAGCTCTTGACTATACTTCATTCCAATCAAAAAAAAGCAAAACGTAAACAAACTTACTATGGAACTGACACATGTCAATGTCATCTGCATACTATGTTTGTTTACCTTTTGCTTTTTTTTGATTGGAATGAACCATAGACTAATTAACGTGTTTCTGTATACAGGTGTAACAGAAAGGTGTGACAATACTTCAAGGTTGGCTTTTACCCATCAAACTGAACAACTTTTGTTCTACAACTTTGTTGAAATCGCAAAAAAATTTGTGGACTTTTCATACAAACTTGGTTCGCCAGCTGATCGATTTGTATGAAAAGTCCAAAAAAAATTTTGCGATTTCAACAAAGTTGTAGAACAAAAGTTGTTCAGTTTGATGGGTAAAAGCCAACCTTGAAGTATTGTCACACCTTTCTGTTACACCCTATATATGAACTATAAAGTTCCTTCGGACGCAAAAAATCTTGTCAAACCGTTACATATTCAATCTCATCTCACCAATATCACTACGTATCTCAGTAATAAATATGATATACCGAAAGTATGAAGGCTTGATGATTATCAACGATGATGCTTTCCCCCTGTTAAAAAGTATTTATAAGCTTTTTTTTTACAGGGACCTTTAAAAAAGTACGTAAGATCGAAAAAGACTGGATGAAAATATCAGAGAGGCGCGGCAACGGACCTCTTTTGAGAGAGAACTCCTTGAAACTCTTAGCAAACTCAACAATCTGCGTTTTTCAGTGGAACAAAAGTCAATATAGATGTTTCTGCTGCTTGGAGCCATTTTCTGATATGAATTCTCTAAGAGAACACACAAGCACCAAACATACTCTAGAAAACATAGAGAAGAAAATAATTTTGCAACAAAACCGACTAGTCAAAGTGGAAATAACACAATTATTTTGCAAATTATGTGGCAACACTTTTGAGAATTTACACTCTTTGAAACACCATCTTTTGGATAAACATGAAATCAAATTTGAATCCGATGAAGATCTTTTGGTGCCTTTTAAAATTGGCAACGGTGAATTAAAGTGTCAGATATGCTCCCAGGTTTTCAACACATTCCGTTTGCTCAACATACATATGAACAAACATTATCAAAAACAGGTCTGTCACATATGCGGAGCAGGATTTTCGAATTTAGTATTTTTGAATTTACACAAAACACGGTCGCACAGACCGTTCCATTGTAAGCAGTGCGATTTGACTTTTATAAGCAAAACTGACAAAAAACATCATGACATTAGTGTTCACGATTTGAAAACTGAACGCAAGCTGCGTTTCCCTTGTCCGTACTGCCAGGAACGTTACTTTCAAGAACATCTTCGGGTTCAGCATTTAGTTGACAAGCATGGTATGACTCGTCCGGAGCACAAATGTCAGATATGCCCAAAAGTGTTCCTTACTCGCAGTTTGTGTAATAATCATTTGAAAAACGTCCATATGAAGGAAAAGAAACAGGAATGTGAGGTTTGCCACCGTCTTTTCTATACAAAATCTGATGTGGCCAGGCACAGAGTGACACATACGGGTGCGAAGGAGTTCCCTTGTACTCTTTGCAGTAATATGTTCTCTACAAAAGATTCTTTGAGACGTCACTTGAAACGGACACATGGTGGAATGAGTTGAGGGAGGATGGAAACTTCTGGATTTATTGACTTGAATTGAGTTGAATTCTGGACTGGTCGAGACATGGAACCCATGTTTGAATTTTTGCATAATTTCCTGAGTTATCTAGCCAATAAAATTTTTCAATCCCTGTTGGTCCCAAATTGATGCCCTGTGAAGTTCAGAATTGTATGTTGTCTATACAATACAGGGTGTTAAAAAAAATGCGTTTGGAAGGGGCTAGTCAGAATCAAGTAGGGAACACAGTAAAAATATAGAAAAAATCCGATCAACAATTATTTTTTCAGTTTCCCCTACTTAATCTAAATAGTGAATCAAGAATTTGTATGAAAAACTGAAAAAAAAATGCAAATAGGATTTTTTCAATATTTTTGTCCTGTGTAATGTTCTAAACTTGGTTCTGAGTAACCCCTGAAAACTTCAAACGCACTTTTTTAACACCTAAATATGGATCTACAATTTGCCTGCACCAGACTTGTGGTTGCCACATCCCGCCACAGTGAAATATATTTTTCTCATTTATTGCATTCGAAAAACTACATAGAAATACTTACTTAATTTACATTCTGTGCATATGAAGAAAATAAATATTACCATTTGAGATTGGTGTTTTTATCTGTTTACTTTTCCCGCTAACTGGATTCGGTTTTGAACTTTTTATCTGTGAGTAAATTACACGTTATTTACTCTGATATACCATTATCGACTACTATCCCAAGTAGCACATCAGTTGCATGCTGCAGCTGCAGCTGAAATTTCAGCTACATGTCAGCTATTAAACAGCAATAAACTTGACAATGGCTGGATAAGAGTTTGAGGAGACGTTAAAGGCTGGTTAAAGGCTGTAAAAGAGGAAGAAAAAACACTAGAAGCAATTTAATGGCAAGTTCGAACACTAGTTCAGCCTTTGTCGTAAGTTCAGCCCTTATACAGCTGATGTTCTTCTTGGGATGTATGTAACAACGCCTGTGGGCGATGAAGCGTGTTATTTTCGAAACTGTACGTGATCGAACCCGAAATGAAGTACGTAGGAGAATTAATTTAACCGAGATAGCCCACAAAATCGTTAAACTGAAGTGGCAGTGGGCAAAGCACATAGCTCGAAAAACAAATGGTCGTTGGGGCATTAATGTTCTCTGACAAAGGCCGCTCGCTGCTGGACAAAGGCCTTTCTCAAGGACTTCCACATCGACCGGTCCTGGTCCTGCGCTGCCCGCATCCAGCGGCTTCCCGTAACCTTTACCAGGTCATCAGTCCACCGAGTGAGAGGCCTGCCTACACTGCGTTTTCCGGTGTGCGGCCGCCACTCGAGAACTTATTACGTAAGTTAATTTTATTTAAACTAAATCAGCGATAAAAAAAGTTTATGGTTACCGGAAAAGGAAATGAAAAAACGCGCGGTGGCACGTTTTTTTGTGCAGATATAGTTTCTTAAGGAACGAAGGATCCTAAACTAGTTTTTAATACAAAAAGTGTCTATCTCTTTCACACTTCAAATATTTCTAATAGTCTGTCCTGTTATCAGGGTAATAATTACACTCTTTCGAATGTTTTTTGGAACGGAATCTGATATGTCAAAAAATATTTTTGAACGAGAACTATAACTTCAAATTGTACCAATCGATTTGCGATTTGTTTTCAAAATTTTATAAATAAATTATTAAATTAAAAATGAAAAACTTCAACGTGTGTCGATGTTGCCTGTCAAGTAATTGTATCAAAGATATTTCCAACGAGTATTACATTGAAGGCAAGAGAGAAGTCTATTCAGAAATGATATTCGAAACTTTCAACTTGCATGTAAGTTTTTTCTATTCAAGACACTATCTGCTTCGATTTTACAGTAAATAATTATGTATAAAAAGTAGTCTTAGTTACTTAGGTACTCAGCAAGTTGATAGCTATACTGCAATACTTAAAAGTTGGATTTTAAAGGACAGAGTAAGATTAAATGTGGTTTGGTCTCATGGACAAAAAATCGACTCATAGTTTGATGCACGACTTCTGAAAAAAATACTCAATCTAGCAAAAAAAACTTAACCAAAAGTTCAAAAACTGTGTGTTTACTGTTTATGAGTTTAGTTTGGTGGTTTTCTAGTTTTTTGTTTTTAGTGTTTAGCAGTTTTTTAGACTGAGTTATTTTTTCCGACCAAAAGTCGTGTAACAAACTTTGAGTCGATTTTTTAGTCCGCCAGTGTAGTTGCATTAATATTACGTTGATCTGCACTTCTTGAGCTGCTAGACTGGATGCTACAAAATCCATCGAGTCATTTTTTTTTTGAGTCTTCTGCCTTTTCAGTCAGAAATTACGTTCACCAGATATAATAACGTTTTTTTTTAATCCATCATCAATTCATCATTGTATTAGCTGGACAACTTCAAGTACTGACAATTGTCTTCCCCTATATAATTCCACTTCATTTAGTTTAGGTCATTGCTTTTTTTTATATTATTGTTTTGTGTTTTAGTGGGGCTAGTGCCTGAAAACAAATGATTTCAATTTCAATTCAATTGCATCTTATGGGTAGTTTACACGTATTAAGTAGCGAAGTAATCAAGTTAATTTTAACTTAAAAGTAAGTTAATTTTAAGTGGTCAAGCGTTTACACGTAATAAGTAGTAAGTAGATAAGTAGTAACTTAATTTTAACTTGTATGTAGCGTTTTCACGTTAAAAGTCTACACTTGCTTGCCATTTAGTAGCAGGCCACGCCCACCGGGGAGAGCGCGCGGTGCGGGGGGCTCGGCAACTTATTCGAAAAATAGATTCAATTCTATTCTACTTGTGCACTTGTCTACTAAATCGTTAACTTACCACTTATGACTTAATAGCTGATAAGTGACTGTTTACACACAGAAATTTACTTAAAATTTAGTTAAAATTAAGTTAATTACTTCGCTACTTAATACGTGTAAACTACCCATTACAGCTGCTATACAATGGGTCATCATGAGCGAGCAAAAGTGACAGAACTATAGGTTAGACAAGGACATACTTACATCTTCACTCTACTTTCATATAGTTTTGTCTCTCTAGATGGCGTATGATGGCCTATCATGTAGAGGAGAGGAAAGTACTGTAGAAATGTTAAAGGTTCGATAAAAGTCCTAAACTTCTTTTGTTGTCACTCTATTCTTTTTATAGATAAATTACCAAAAAGACTGCAGTCGACTCATCTGTGAAGACTGCATCACCCAGCTTCGTTGTGCAACAGAGTTTAGGAACCAAATTGTTAAAACCGAAGAACTGCTTATGTTTAAATTTCGTACTCAAGATTCCAGCACCGACGCAGTCAGTAAAGTAGAAATCAATGATGACTTCTTGGATCATATTACTGGGGACTTTGAAAGTGGAAGCGGTGATGATGAAAAAGGTCATTGGATTGATGATGGTGATATTGATTGGCAAGGTGATGACGATGGTGGAAGTAAGTATTTCCTGTGATGATAGAATACCAAAAAAGTACATATTGTATGTGGGCCATTCTTCTTTTTTTGCGACAATGGTCAAAACTTACAAATCAATATTTAAAATTTACGATTACTGATAACTTGTAATATGTCCTATATGTTGTGTGAAGTACCCTTTTTCAGATGGACTACCGTACCATGTAAAATTTATTTTATTAGCAAAACTTTCTGATCAAAATGTACACCTCCGTCACGGTCCCAAAAAATAGTACTACTGACACCTCCATCACGCTGTGTAACTTTTTTCGCAAATTAAATAATGAAGTGAAGTACCTACTAGATGTTAACATAATTCATTTGTCATTTTATGGTAGATTATGAATATTTTTGTAGAACTTATATTTTTGCTAAACAATTTTAAGTTCATACATTACTGGAGACAACTAATTGTCGATAAGAAAGAAGAACAACCCATATGCGTCATCATCACTTACCACCAGGTGAGGTAATGCCAAGGAACACATGGAACACATGACAAATATTTGACAAATATACATGTGAATCTTTTGTTTGACCAAATAAAAGTAAAAAATTTGCTAGAAACCAAAAGTAAGCAACATTGCTCAGAGATAAAATAGTTTCAATCCAGGCCTATGTCGAAATGCAAGCTTACATGGTTGCCGATGTAGTATGTAAAATGAAACACAAAAATTGTAAGAACTTTATTTATTTATTTATTTTTATAGGTGATAGTGAGCCATTTACAGTAAAATTAGAATCAAGAGATTGCTTGTATCTGGATGGTTTAAATCTTATTGCGAATAAATCAAGAAGTCAACAAAAATGCACACGAAAAATCAGTAAAATTTCAACAGAATTGAAGAAAAGAAAGCATTCAAATACTGGAGCCAAGAGAACTGATATTGGAAACATTATTGAACATAGCAATAAAGATACAGAGGTATCTATTAGAGAAACTACATCGAAAAGGAAAATTACGAAAAATACAGGTATGACTCTATTATACTATACTTATTTCTTACGTTTATAAAAGACTAGCTTCCGCCCGCGACTTCATCTGCGTGGTCTTCAGAATAGGGTCCAGTAAGAAATAAAATGTTAATGCAGCGCCATCTAGTCAAAATGTAAAAATTTAAGTTTTAGCCATTCATCGGGATCCCTGGAGTTTTCCGGGATAAAAAAGTATCCTATATGTTAGCTTTATCTATCTACTTACCGAATCCAAATCCATTCGGTAGTTGCGGTGTGAAAGTGGAACAAACAAATAAAGAAACATCCATACTTTCGCATTTATAATGTTAGTGAGAATAGCAGATACCGCGCCGCCGCCCACGAATGGATATAAAAAATGCTCTGTGTTCTTTCTAGTGTTCAAGCTTTCTTCATAACAATTCATCAAAATCGGTTCAGTGGTTTAGCCGCGAAAACGTAACTAAAACACAGAGATATTTTCGCATTTATAATGTAATTATGAAAGTATGGATAAATTGTTTTTCTACCCTTTTAAACCCTATTTATTTATGGTTGAAAATTACGGGTGCACAGTGTGCAAGCCGAAAGTCTTTCAGGATAAAACTATCCTATGTTTTTCGCTGCCCTCTATTCAAGTCAGGCGCGGATCCAGCCCTCAAAACAGGTTGTGGTCACAACGACCCGAAAATCGGCCAAACGCGAGCATTGGCGTAACTAGGGTTTTTTCTAGGGGGGGCAGGCACCCATATAGATGCATTTTCAGTGCGTAAATAATAAATTGCGTTTGTATCGAAACAAACGACCGTTTAAGTCCGTGTGCATAGGCTCCACATAAGGCGGAAAACACATTGAGGCGGAATCCGGACGGGAGCGCGGAGTAACGGAATTCGCGCGCAGCAGCGGTCCGCTCCACCGGACGGTTTCCGTCCGAATTTCGCCCGAAGCCGCGGTGGACGACGAAGGCGCGGATTCCGCGCCACCGGGCGGTTTCCGTCCGAATTTCGTCCGAAGCCGCGGTGCACGACGATTTTCGTCATGCGTTTATTTAATATTCGAACGTGTATGTATGTAACAAAGATTGTTTTTGTTTGTAACAAGGATCATTTCGTGAACCACTCACGCGACGCACCCCCCAACCCCGCGCCCTCCCCCCATGTCGCACTCCCCCTCCCCCCGCGCTGCAGCCCCTCCCCCCGCGCCCTGCAAGGCCCCTCACACCGCACCCCCTCCCCCCGCGACGCAACCCCTCCCCCGCGCCTCACAACACCCTCCCCCACGCCCAAAAGGCCCCCCGCGCCGCACTCCCCCTTCCCTCCGCGCAGCACTCCTCCCCCCGCGCCGCAGCCCCTCCACCCGAGCCCAGCAACACCCTCCCCCCGCGCCCCGCAAGGCCGCCCGCGCCGCACCCCCCTCCCCCCGCGCCTCACAACACCCTCCCTCCGCGTCGCACTCCCCCCTCGCTCCGCGCAGCATTCCCCCTCCCCCCGCGCCGCACTTCTCCTCCCCCGCGTCACAGCCCCTCCCCCCGCACCCCGCAACACCCTCCCCCCGCGCCCCGCCAGGCCCCTCCCCCCGCACCCCGCAACACCCTCCCCCCGCGCCCCGCCAGGCCCCTCGCCTCCGGACGGAGAAGCGGTGTCAGTGTGTGGTACCCGGCGGTTTTTCCATACAAATCAACATTTTACAGTACAAAGTTTAAATCCGCGCCACCGCCATTCGCCGCGGTGAGCGGAGCAGTGTGTTTTCCGCCTAAGTAGGTAGGTACACATTAAAGTAATGTACCAGGCAGCAGAAGTTACCGTCTGTATATACGAGTACATATAAAAGCCGCATTTTTATACAAGCCATTAATACAATAAATTATATAAGGTGCTACTTTATTAGTGCCCGATATTTTAGTCAGTGCTTCTGCTCCTGATTCTGATCAACTTTCCCCAAGGAACCCATAGTCAAATCGTAAAAAAATTTTTGGACTCTTCATACTAATTTGGCCGCTTGGCTGACCGATTTGTATGAAGAGTCCAAAAATTTTTTTACGATTTGACTATGGGTTCCTTGGGGAAAGTTGATCAGAATCAGGAGCAGAAGCACTGACTAAAATATCGGGCACTAATAAAGTAGCATCTTATATATTATTATCATATATTTTTAATGCATAGGTAAATGCAATATTTTTAAATCGATATTTACAATTTCACTAAGATTATTTTTTCCATAATTACGAATGTTACAATTAATTTTAAACTTTTTGTTATTAAATGAAGAAATAAAATAATTTATGATAAACAAAATCATGATTGAGCAGCGATAAATTAAAAAAAAAAACGATTTGCCGCTACTCTACTTATACGTTATTTCAAAAAAAATTTAAATATAAACAAATATACGTTATTTCAAAATAAACTTAAAAAATACCTAATCGAGAAAAGCTATTACTCAGTAAATGACTACATAAATAATAAATAACATCTAACAATAAAATCAAAATATTTAGAGTACATAAACACAAAACAAATACTTAAAATTTCTTTTTTTTTTTAATTTCCTATAAAAACAAATAAATAAAACTATCGTAATCTTATATTAAATAGTAGTACATAATTAATCTTTATATAAAGACAATATTACGATCTGCTCCCCGCATGCAACTGCTGTGCCCTTACAGGGTGCATGTACAATCTACAAAATTCACTTACCATCTTTATGTTATGTACACGTTATGCAGAAATAAATGAATATGAATATGAATACTTACATTTCAGTGTATTTTATTACTACTACAACAAAAATCACGTGGTAAATATCGCTGGTCGTAGTGACCCTCAATTAGTGTTGTGGGCATGCCCACCGTGCCCACAACGGTGCGGTGGATCCGCGCCTGATCTAAGTTCTTTGCCAGATTAAAATAAATCGATTATGTAGTTATTATAGCAAATAAATACTGTTGCTTTGTTTTTCTTGTGTGATTCCCGAGCAAATTCTTATTTTTTAGTTTTTTACAGGATAAAATGTAGCCTATGTCACTTTCCACCGCGTCGACTATCTGGGTCAAAAATCATTTCGGAACGTTGCTCTGTTACGACGTAAGAGAAGAACAAACGAACAAACTTTCACATTTATAATATTAGTAAGGATAAGATAGAATAAGGTCGTATGCACTGATATGAATCGCTCTGACATACAGCACACATGTTTTCACGTGTCTGGAGATCGAACCCACGACTCTTGATGTAGCAGTCAGGATCACTAACCACTAAGCCACCGATTGAGTCGACTCTTCTATGAGCATGAATTTTTAACCGACTTCAAAAAAAGGAGGTTCTTAGTTTGACCTGCATGTATGTATGTTTGTCCGCGATGAACCGATTTTGATGTAGTTTTCAGAAAAGTATTTGTTACATTTAGGAGAAGGTTTTAGTAGTTTAACTGACTTCAAAAAAAGGAGGTTCTCAGATTGACCCGTATGTTACGCGATTGAAGTCGGTTTTTTAACGCGTTCAGCGTTGTAGATTATTATATTTAACTTGCAAAATACTTAAGCTTTTTTAAATTAATGTTTCTCTAACTTTCAGGAATCCCTCCAAAGAAATGTAAACGCATAAAAACAACGTCGGTATCACAATCACAAGTGGACAAGCAACAAAACTCTTTGCTATTGATAAACAATTCAAACGTATGCTTATTCGACTCTTTAAAAACAAAATTCCGCTGTTTCTATTGCAAAGAATCTTATATGCATATAAAGGAATTACGCGACCACTCCGTTACACACTCGAATCAAAAATACTTAAAACTCTGCATAAGACGCATGAGAGGAATGTCTTTTAAAAACGTCGACATATCAGATTTATCGTGTAAACTTTGTTCTGCGTCGCTAACAGATTTGAACGATTTGAAAACTCATTTAATCGAAGAGCACAAGTTACAGTTTTCTAATGAGAAACATTTGTTAATACCATATAAGCTGGAAGACGGTTTTAACTGTGTTAATTGCAATGAACGATTCAATACATTCTATCGCCTATCTATACATATGAATACGCATTACACAAATAACGTTTGCGAAATTTGCGGCGTTTCTTACATAAATAGATTAAGCTTACGCATGCACGTAAGCTCTGTACATACGGAAAAAAAATGTTCCATCTGTTCAGCGGTCTTCCAAAACCATTACAGCAGAGTAAAACATATGAGAGCAACACATAACACAAGCAGATCGAAAAGATATTGCCTCCTTTGCAACAAGACGTTCCGTTACACTTATATGTTGAACGAACATAAAATTCAAGAGCACGGTGCTAAGAGACAGATTAGTTCTTGCGTGGATTGTGGGAAAACGTTCCTGACGCCGCAGAATTTGAGAATACATGTCCGCTCTGTGCATATAAAGGAGAGGAATCATCCATGTTCGCTGTGTGGTATGAGGTTCTTTACTAAATGCGATCAGCGGAGACACGAGAGAACGCATCAAGATGTCAGGTGAGATAATCTTTGTTAACAATCCATATTGTCGTTTGCTGGTCCAAAATTATATTTCTATATGTTGGGATGGAAGATTAAGCTTCACTACACAAGGGGCCAAGTCCGAATTGGTGAAAGTTGTGTGGCCACTAGGCCAGTGTCAGAAGTTTCAGATCCCCTATATCCTATCCTATCCCCTTTTGACATGACTTAACGACTGCCATCTAGTAATAGCAAACGACACTAACGGCTTAACATCCTCGCGAAACACGGAACCTGTCAAGATAAATGCTAGTAACAGTTAAACCTAAGTTATGCCTTTATCTGTAGTCAGTTGACCTGCGTAATTGACACGACCACGCAAGCCAAACTGAGCCACGACCGCTTCGCTAAGCTATAAACAGATATAACATGCACTGTTAAATTTCAGTCTATAGGTGATGAAAGTTGTGTGGGGAGGCGGTGGTGTGCGTTGGGCGTTGTCATTTCAATGGTAAACCAGCGCCTTGTCTAACGCCCCCCCCCCCCCCACTTGTGGACCTCTAATTTTTAGCCTTCCCACGTACCTAATTTAAACCATAAAATTGAGAAATATTAATAAAAGTTCCAATTTACGTTTCAGATCATTCTCCTGCAGTTTTTGTGAGGGTAGATTCAAATCTAAGGACTCGCTTCGTCGCCATTTAAGGCGCCAACACGGCCACATACATGCAACTGATCAAAAATTAAATTAGCAATCATATAAACAAATATCATTTAATAATATAATAAAATAATATTATAAGTTCAAAATATAATCATCATTATAAAAATATATCGTCATAAGTAATAATTGCTTATGTGGTTTTATTATTTAATTTGGATATATACCGGGGCGCCGACTTCATAAAAATATTGGGGGGGGGGGGGGGCTAAAGCGGATTTTGTTTTGTTTATATATCTAATATTTTTGCTCACGGCTTCGAACGCGTGGATAACGTTTTTGTGATTATCATTGAGGGACCGCAGTGCGCGAGCCGCAAGCGGCACGAGTATTTTAATATAAAGTATTGGGGATTCAGCCCCGCTGATAATGTCATTGGGGGGCTCGGGCACCCCCAGGCCCTATGGAGTCGGCGCCAGTGGATACACGTGATATGTTTCCATTCAGCTTTCAATAATTCAATTTATTCACAATTGGTTAGTCCTTTGCATTATCTCACTTGGTGGTAAGTGATGATGGTGCCGAAGATGGAAGCGGGCTTATAAGATGCCTCGGTAGTGACCAACCAATCCCAAAAAGTACCTTATAAGTTCGTCAGGTTTCGTTCTACACAATCGTTATTCACATTTTTTAAACAATCGTGTTTCTTTTTCCCCGATTTTTTTCGTGCGATTCTGCAGACAGGCTTGCGATTAACGGAAGGTAGGTCAGATGGGACTGGCAGTTGCCCGTATTGGTCCACCCCTGGACCGATACGCATATGAAGTTTATTGTTAGGCCTATTTTCAGGAGAACATTGTGAGAGGTAGCGGATATGGTAGTTTCGGTAATGCATGTCACTGAAATGAAATAGGGTTCTACTTATTATACAGGGTGTAACAAAAGTGTGTGACAATACTTCAAGGTTGGCTTTTACCCATCAAACTGAACAACTTTTGTTCTACAACTTTGTTGAAATCGCAAAAAATTTTTTGGACTTTTCATACAAACTTGGTTCGCTAGCTGATCGATTTGTATGAAAATTTTGCGATTTCAACAAGGTTGTAGAACAAAAGTTGTTTAGTTAGGATGCACTCTGACAGCAACTGTTTAGTACCCTCTCTTTCACACTTACGCGATTTATATTATGCTATCCTGTTGTCAGAGTGAACTGTTCTGCCCTCGGAACGCCAGCCAGCGTTCTTTTTACGTGACGCGAGCTATATTAACATTGATGATCATAAGACGTTAAGGCGAGCTTAAAAATTCCCTACCACCAACTAAATAGAGTCCTGCAATGTCAAATCCCGCCGGGACTCCAACGACCTCCTGATGCGATGCGAGTGGACTAGCTACTGCATCACGGAGGCGATTATAGGTCATAACGTCATGGTTTGGCTGGATTATTGTGGCTATCACAATGTGTCCCTGACCCCAGCAAGCACTTTTTTCTAAGTGAAAAAACTTTGAAACTAATATGAATACAAGACTGGTTCTTGTGCCCAGATTTAGAGCAAAATTTGAGCAATCTGCTAAAAAAGAACTAGAATTCCAATCGTTATAGTAACAGCGGTACATGCTATTATAAAAACTGTTTTTTTCCGCCAATTTTTTGTGCACCAGTTTTTGTTTTTTAGGCGCTCATATCTCGAAAAGTGTCAGTGCTCTAATTTTTTCACTTGGCATCATGATTGCTCTAATTATGCTCTAAAATTTGAGATAGGAAGGATTCTTCTAGGATCCCTAGGAAAAAAGTGCTCGCTGGGGTCAGGGACACCATCACAATAGACGGCCAGAAAGCAGTCATGATTACTTCTGTACAGCCAAAAGATCTAGGTTCGCGCCTTACCGTAGCCTGGGTAACTTGAATATTTTTTTCTGGTAATTCACAACAGTGCACACTCTTTCCTGCCAGCGACACGCCAGTAGCTTATTTGTGACCAAGGACGTTCGTTTCAAATCCACGAAGTCCCGTATCTTCTGCTCGAATAGAGGCGACACTCTATAATCTTGTCTGAACTTTTCCAGTTGCTCTGTGAATGTTTTTTTGTTTACAACCCATATCGCAATAGGGCCCATTTTTTTATTACTATCGTCGTAGAGTGCGCGCCACGGAAGAAGTCCCACAGCTAAATTTGGTACTTAAATAAAAATGTTCGTAGAGATTTTTTATTTATTTTTGTGTGCTGAGTGATTCTTATAATGCCGAAAGTAGTTAAAAGTACAGTAAGGCAAGTAATTCTCCATTTTCAGTGCGATGACAGCGACGCGTCTGCGGGACTTCTTTGGTGGCGCGCACTCTACAATAATGTGAGTGCGACTACATCTCGCGTGATGGAAACTGACGATATATTTTGGGAAGGTTAGGCTTAGGCACACAATTACGCCGGCAAAGTCGGCATTGGTGGAGGTTGTGGAGCTAATAGCTAGCCCCCGTGTCAGAAGTCTTTCAAGCCGCCTACAAGGCCTATGACATGATAACTCGATTACGATTAAAATATCATCTTAGTCAAAAAGATGTCCACCGCTGGACAAAGACCTCTCCACCGAGTACTTAAGTACCAACGCTACGTCTAACGCCGCGCGGTCACCACTCGGGAACCTTAATGTCCCAACGGCCATCTGTTCTACGAGCTATGTGCCCCGCTCACCACCCATTTTATCATGTTTAAAGAGTTCACATTTCGGAGGTCGAGAACATTTAAAAGAAACTGAAGGCTTTTCTTGCATGCTTTACGAAAGGGAAAATAGAAAAATAAAACTTCTACAAAATAAAACTTTAGCAAAATCTGTAAATAAAATTCGGAAAACGTAAGTAAATATTTATAGCATTTTTAATGTAAATTTTTTTCCAAAAATTTTCTATTTTCCTGACGGAAAACTCCCTTTTTGTCTCTGATTTTCATCTTTTGTCTCTTTGGAGGCTAAGAAGATTTAAATCTTTTGTAGAAAAAGAGACAAAAAGGCCGTCTCTGTCTGCCATGCAGTATCTTTTATCATTTTGAACAACTTTTGATTTAAGTGTTGGGAAATCAGTTGATTCTTCTCTTCTCCTTCTTCTTATCGTGTGGCAGTTGGCACATTTAACCGTTCTATCCACAACGTATACACTTAGCATTTAATTTCATTTCATCACCCGCGTTCACATGTAGGGCATTTAGATTTACACCTACGGACGTATGCAACGCAATTTAGAAATCAGATGTGCAGGTGTCCTCACGATGTTTTCCTTCACCGTTAAAGCAGTCGGTATGAAAATGCACGTAAGTTTCGAAAAATTCATTAGTGCACTGGCCAGGATTTGAACCCACGACCTCTGGTTAGGAGGACGGAGTCACTACCTTACCTGCTGTGCTGTGCCACCGACGCTTTTGATTGATTCTGCCGTACAAATCAAGAACACAGTAAGTAACAGATTTCGCGCGAATGATTTTGAACCTTATTCGTAAGTTTCGTAATAAAAGGTTCAAAATAATTCGCGCCAAATCTGTCATTTACTGTGTTCTTAGTTTGTACGACAGGATTTGTATGAAAAAAAAAAAAAAGTTTTTTAGATTTTGGCATAGCCGTTTGATGAGAAGTGGTGGAAGGGAATCGGTAAATGAAAAATAAAACGTATAAAAGTTGAATGTACAAATCTTTATTTGTAATAAGTATGATATACAAAAAATATATCATAAATAAATATTTAGGTAAGTAAATTAAATAAATATGCACAATAAAATTTCCAAATATTAGCAATTTATAAAATAAATAGTACTGAATCAAAACTTTCTAAAATCTTCCAGAAGTTACAAAAATCTTCCCAAGTTTTATATTTTTCCTTAGTAGAAAACGATGAATCTGAAGATAATGGAATTTTTACAGAATATTTCAATAGTTAAGAGTAAGTAATAGAATCTTCCAGAAGTTTCGGAAAAGTTCCAGTAATTTCTAGATTTATTTTGTATAAGATCTATTTTGCTGTGCCCTTCCAACGTCATGATGTGTACTTCAATTACCAGGGGCGGATCTTCCTATAGGCTTTTTGGGCTGCAGCCCAGGGCCCCGGGGATACAAAGGCCCCCAGCCTCAGGCGCGGTCCGAAAGTCACGTCGTTGTCATGCACGTCATATCACCAAACCTTCTATATAAATACCTATAGATAATTCACGAATGTTTTTACGAATAATAAATAATAGCCTACCAGCTTATTTTTTTGCGCTCGCTCCGCTCGCGGCTTTTTATATGAACAGGGCCGGAGGTTCTTTTATTGATTGAACGATATACTGGGTGCACATGCGCAAATTCTGGTAAACTGAGATTTTAAACATATTAAAAATTGCCGCGCTCGCTTTTGAAGGACCTGGAGGCAAAGTTAAACTCCTTTTTTAACTATTGAAAATTATCATTCCAAATCGAATGCCTTCTGTTTTATGTCTTTATTTTTGTCGGAAACTTCTAGGAATTTCCAGAAAGCTTTTAGTTTCATCACTATACGTAAATCTTTATACAATCTTGAGGCGGTCTATATGAGTCGCATCCGGGGGTAGTCCATGTACTCGCTGTAGGTGTCTCGCTACGTTTCTCCGTCGTGCAAAGTTGTTCTCGCAGACGCGACATCTGGACCACAACATATTGTATATTAGGTGCTTACCTTTGAAATTGCCGATTAGTTGAAACACAAACAATGAAGGTAATTTCTTCTGTGGTCTAGTAGCTAGTCTGCTTGCTCCAACATCAGAAGGTCGCGGGTTCGATTCCCGGTGGGATCCAACTTTGTAGGACTCGGTTTGGTTGGTGGTAGGGCATTTTCTGAGCTCGCTTCGCTAGCTACCACCATGTTATCTAAGTCTTGCCGTCAAACATCAATTTTAAAAGCATTGATGTGTTCCAGCATGGAGATAAGATAGCCAGTTCCCAATTGCGTTGGGGAACCTTGGTAAGCCCGCTTCCACTTTCGGCATCGTCATTTACTACCAGGTGAGATATTGGCAAGGGCTTAACCTCTGTGGGTATAAAAAAATAAGTAAAAAAATATCATTAAGTACCTGAAACTATACTGAGGCGCTCGATGCCTATTCTTATGGATGCGCATGAGTGTTACCGATTTGAAGCGCGCCGGGCACTGGTCACACTGAAACAAAGTTATAGTTAGGTCGCGGCCGGATCGCAGAATCAGCCAGTTTGCAGTAGAACAAAAGTTGTTCAGTATGAGTACTGTAGGGATCGATGCAAACAATTTTATATTTTATATGTATTTTATTCGATATTCACATACACTCGGGGCGAGGTACCAACTTAAAGTCTGTCAATACATTTGTTTTTTATTCCACATTTCAAATATTTAAATCAACGTCGTATTTACTTTTTATACAAGCCTATGCAGACCTAAGACCTAACTTCTAACCTATATAGTCTCTACAGCGGTTGCGGCTCAGTGCGGCTTGCGTGGTTAGAATAGAATAGAATTTATTTGCTATTAAACAAGGCAGTGGTAACAAAGGCTCTCTTGCTCAGCCATAATCAGTTACAGCATGCAAATTATTCAATACAATAAATAAATGAAAGAAAATAAGAATCTGAGCTAAACATAATAAGACTGTTTTGCATAAAAACAAAACAGTTATTATTTAAGTGGAAAAACACACGGCATTGGTTGAAGATGCAATTGTAGTTTTCCTCTTTATTTAAGCTAGATTGTCTCGAAAAGCTTGTATCTCTCCTATAATTCTCCTAAGAAACGTGTTTTTCCAAACGCGCACTCCACAGCAGTTGCGTTCATCTGAACGCACTTGTCAATTGACTGTCATAGTCTTCATCAACCACCAGCAAGCACCTTGCTGCAATGCCGTGTGTTTTTCCACTTAAATAATAACTGTTTTGTTTTTATGCAAAACAGTCTTATTATTTGCGTTTTCAAAACACACGGCATTGGTTGAAGACGTGTTTGATATCTGCTGGTGGAGGAGCACAACGCTATGTGATGAAAGGTAGCAATCCTTCTGATGAAATCTTTACATAAGCAATATCCATTACATCCTGTTTTAAATTCTTTCCTCTTACTTAAATCTGAAGACCAAAAAACAAATATCATTTCTGATCTATCAACTGAAAGCATCACTTGTTTCAGAAATACTTAATAAGATAATATATCCTTTTTTTTATTTTTATATATTTAATAACTATAAAAAGCAGAGTTCAGTAAATCACAAATCTAGATTTAAAATTTCAATATATTACTTGCCACATAACATGACAGTTAACTTAAAAAATAATAAAATTTTTGATTATATAAAACCTCTGATAACAAGTTCCTAGGTATCACTTGTAGGTCTTATATCATCCCATTATTACAACATTGCCTATCCCTCCAATGACTTCAGTTCATTCAATAGGCGACTTCTAGATGCTGCTGCACTGAACACCTACTGTCTTACAGACTTGCATGGTCAACTTACAGTATGCAATAAATGTTCTGAACTTTTCATATGAGTAGGAGGAACTATGTGTAAATCCTGTCTTCAGGACCTCATAATGCATAAGACATAACTTGAATGACTTGGATATAAGACATTCGCAAGTCTTTCCATTCCAGTGTCCTTTAAAAATGTAGTTATTTAAAAGTAAGGTGCCTCATATTTCCAAGTTAAAGTAAGACAACCTGATTGTATGCTAACTCATCCTTAACTGTTCCTTTTCTGAACCGTAATATTCTAAGATTATGTATATATAACAATTTGTATTGTTAAATACCATGGTTTAAAATAGAAATTTTCAGAATTTCTTCATCTGCGCAGTGCAATTATGCGCAATAAATTAATTATTTACTGGAATAAAAATGCATCAATATTTGAAATTCATGAAAGTCCATGAAAACGCATATATAAGGACATCTGTAACTTCAAAAGAAATAACATTTTGTCTCACATGACAAAAGAACACAAATATCATTGTACCCGGACACTGGCGTGTGTATAATGAGATGTAAAGTAACTCAAACACTGGATAAGTAAGTAGTAGGATAGCTAAACTCCTCTTGTTATTACCACTCTAGGTATTATTCTTATATGCAAACTGCATCTACAATATTATACTTATATTTGTTTTATTTATTTATTTATTATACAAATAAATTATGTATATAAAAATATTTACAAGTAATACTTAATTATGAGGCAATTCATCCTCATTTCTGTAACTCAACTGACTGACAGTTTGTAATAATATGGTCAGACCTGACCTAGGTAAACACATTTCAAGGTATAATATCCAGTTGTATTTTCCACAACTACTTCTATTCTATTTTTCTATTTGGCATTCCACATCTCATTCCGAGCGTGATTTTGCCAATGTCTTGTGAAAAATGGGAGAATCTTCAATAAAAAAATGGCGAAACGCCAATGTCAAGTGAAAGTGACGACTCTAAGGGTGATGGGCACTTAAAGACGCTCCACGTGGTGGTTTGCTGCTGGAACTCGGAAAACGGAGCTGTCTCCTGAGTTAATCCTCTTCTTATTATCGCTTATCTCAAATCGGGATCACAGCTATTTCTCCATCACAAAAATAACGTTGAAACTATTCTAAAACGGTAATAATTGTAAAATTAACTTAACAGACGTGTGCTCGGCACAAGTCCCGGCAACCAACCCCCCACAACTACTTATAATTTCACACAAATGATACGTTATGTCACATAGCAAATATAAGTTATTTTTATGGTGTTAAATGACACTCCTTGCCTAAGAATAATATCAAAGACAATGCATACTTGATTAAAAAATAGGCATTATAAAAAATATCAGAGGACTCTCTGTAGCTGGTATATTCTGTAACCAGGGGAAAAATATCTACGAATATAGTGAAAAGATCTCCCAATCGAAGTAGATATATTTTGGAGGCCTTGCTAGGGCCAAAAAAGCTTTAAGCTTTCCAATAATAGAAATATTTAAAACTCTTTAAATTGATTGATTCTGAACATGCCTTACAGGCAGGTGGATATCATTACCCTGATGCAGAGGTTTAGTTTGTGTTTATGACTTCTCACTTTACAAATTTTAGCTCAGTACAATTATTAATTGCATACCAATACGACCAATTGATGACTAATTAATATACAGACTTCTTGATGAGTAGGTACTTTCAATTGGGTAATAGTTACGGTTGAACATCATCAGTTCTTCATGGGGGGGTCAAGGAGCCCCTAGGACAGATGACTGCCCCCCCCCCCCTGCTTTTTGCAAATCTATCTATCTATCTATCAGCCGAAAGACGTCCACTGCTGGACAAAGGCCTCCCCCAAGGATTTCCACACCGACCGGTCCTGTGCGGCTCGCATCCAGCGGCTTCCTGCAACCTTTACCAGGTCGTCGGTCCACCGAGTCGGGGGCCTGCCCACACTGCGCCTTCCGGTGCGCGGTTGCTTTTTGCAAAAAGAAAATCAAATTAACAGAAGTTAGACATGGCTATCTCATTAGTACACTAGTAACTCTGTGGAATGTTGCATGTACCCATGTCATTGAAGCCTTTCAGAGCCCCAGTTATAACTCCTTACAGTTAAATTGTTACAGCTTCAGCCTTTAATCTACCACCTAGAATAAATTCTTTAGTAAAGCTGTGTGATCTTTGACACCGCTTACATGTGGTTTTACCAACTGTAACATGGTGGTGAGGTACTTAACTCTGACTACTAAGAGTGGCTGAACAACCCTCTTAAGTTGTTTTGCATGGTAATCTGGCCATTGCAGTACATGGCAGAGCAGACCATACATTCAGCTATCGTCAGACACTAAAGTTTTGTTGCTGACAAAAATTAACACTATTAACCTCTCTCTGAAATTCCATTATACATAATTAGAGGTATATAGTATAGATAGTGATGACATATGGATCCGAGACATGGTCGCTTACTATGGGCCTTATAAGAAGGCTCAAAGTCACCCAAAGGGCGATGGAGCGTGCTATGCTTGGTGTTTCCCTACGTGATCGAATCAGAAATGAGGAGATACGTAGGAGAACTAAAGTTACCGACATAGCTCTCAGAATCGCTAGACTTAAGTGGCAGTGGGCAGGGCACATAGCTCGTAGAACAGATGGCTGTTGGGGCAGTAAAGTTCTCGAATGGCGACCGCGCACCGGAAGGCGCAGTGTGGGCAGGCCCCCGACTCGGTGGACCGACGACCTGGTAAAGGTTGCAGGAAGCCGCTGGATGCGAGCCGCACAGGACCGGTCGGTGTGGAAATCCTTGGGGGAGGCCTTTGTCCAGCAGTGGACGTCTTTCGGCTGATAGATAGATAGATAGTATAGATAATCAAACACTTATTTTATATGAACTGTTAGATATTATCTCATTATGGTGACCCCTCTTATTGTACAGCCACCGAGACCGGGGGTAACAAGTACTGTTCCAGCACAGATATAGAAATATCTATAGAAATATGTTTAGGAATTATGAGTATGGTGACCCCTATTATTGTACAGCCTCCGAGGCCAGGGGTAACAAGTGCTGTTCCACTGTTCCAGCACTGATATTTTAATATAAAAAATCAGATCTATGATACACCATTACACAGCAGTAACATCACGCGCTGTCTCCTTATACAAGCAAATGGATATTATCCAGCGAGTCCCAATACAGAATACAGCCTCCGAGGCCAGCCTCCGAGGCCGGGGACACAAGTGCACTTTCCAGCATAGATTTTACCATAAGTCGCCAAGGCTTCCGACTTTCTACAGTTCTGCCTATGAATGCATTTATTGATATAAAGCACTCTAGGAGTGAGAAAGCAGACCCATATACCTATGGGAGTCTGATTGACTGGCACTGGCACTAACTTACTTATAACCAGGTTTTAGGCATCTTGATATTATACAGGGCACCGTCTGATCTTGGTCCCAAATTGAATGTCCGGTTATTATGATATGTAATTGCAATAAATAAAAAACCTTTCATGCAGGCTAATACAAACAAACGTCTCTCCGAGATCAAAGCCTGTTTTAATTATAATCTGCATAATCCTCAGTGTCACTGCATAATAAGTGTACTATGAATGTTTTCGGCTTCTGCTACCAAGAAAAAATTGCTTCCTTCATAAAATTTCTTTACTTCACTCTATTTATTTCCTCCAAAAAATTTCTTTACTTCACTCTATTTATTATTTTGCTCATTTAATATTGTGATAACAGAAATGTACCTTTCAGGTCTCTATTATCATCTTAAAGTTCAACATTCAAAAAGTAATGCCTCAATTTGTAGAGGAATAAAAAAACAAATGGTACGCCTGCCTCTATCAGTCTCGATCTTGCTTTATCCATTTCAAAGAAGGAAGTAAGTATATAGGTAGATAAGTCAGAGCCATATGTAACAGGAACAGGCTTGAGAGTTTCTCAGTTCCTAGATTAGTGACACTCAGGTAGCATCTGAATGCTACCCACCCAGACTGATTGTTAATTTTATTACTACTGGATGGCACCCTCTGCACGGAACAAGCAGAGGTCAGAGGCACCTGGTGCTGGTGCAATTATTGACTGTGTACAATGTTTATTTAAAAGGTTGTACTAAACCTGTTTGCCCTATTACAACATGATTCAGAAAATCATAACCCACAGACCTCTATAGGGCCAGAGAGGCAGAACTAAACCCAAATAGCTTAAGTGTTATAAGTTATAACAGTATTCTGACATGAATATTCAATGTCTGACAAATATATATAGGGTGACTTTAAATTAGTTCTTGATACGAAAGGCTATGCATGTGCTCATGATGATGATGATGATGATGATGATGATGATGATGATGATGATGATGATGATGATGATGATGATGATGATGATGATGATGATGATGATGATGATGATGATGATGATGATGATGATGATGATGATGATGATGATGATGATGATGATGATGATGATGATGATGATGATGATGATGATGATGATGATGATGATGATGATGATGATGATGATGATGATG
This sequence comes from Coleophora deauratella, assembly GCA_958295455.1. Classification (NCBI taxonomy): domain Eukaryota; kingdom Metazoa; phylum Arthropoda; class Insecta; order Lepidoptera; family Coleophoridae; genus Coleophora; species Coleophora deauratella. The sequence continues at coordinate 7,243,491 of OY282415.1, forward strand.
ATGATGATGATGATGATGATGATGATGATGATGATGATGATGATGATGATGATGATGATGATGATGATGATGATGATGATGATGATGATGATGATGATGATGATGATGATGATGATGATGATGATGATGATGATGATGATGATGATGATGATGATGATGATGATGATGATGATGATGATGATGATGATGATGATGATGATGATGATGATGATGGTGATGGTGATGATGATGATGATGATGATGATGATGATGATGATGATGATGATGATGATGATGATGATGATGATGATGATGATGATGATGATGATGATGATGAAGAAGAAGAAGAAGAAGAAGAAGAAGAAGAAGAAGAAGAAGAAGAAGAAGAAGAAGAAGAAGAAGAAGAAGAAGAAGAAGAAGAAGAAGAAGAAGAAGAAGAAGAAGAAGAAGAAGAAGAAGAAGAAGAAGAAGAAGAAGAAGAAGAAGAAGAAGAAGAAGAAGAAGAAGAAGAAGAAGAAGAAGAAGAAGAAGAAGAAGAAGAAGAAGAAGAAGAAGAAGAAGAAGAAGAAGAAGAAGAAGAAGAAGAAGAAGAAGAAGAAGAAGAAGAAGAAGAAGAAGAAGAAGAAGAAGAAGAAGAAGAAGAAGAAGAAGAAGAAGAAGAAGAAGAAGAAGAAGAAGAAGAAGAAGAAGAAGAAGAAGAAGAAGAAGAAGAAGAAGAAGAAGAAGAAGAAGAAGAAGAAGAAGAAGAAGAAGAAGAAGAAGAAGAAGAAGAAGAAGAAGAAGAAGAAGAAGAAGAAGAATAAGAAGAAGAAGAAGAAGAAGAATGTTTAATCTAATGAATGTTTAATACCAAAACACTCGTGGACTGCGTACTAAGACTCATGTACTTAGACATAACTTACTCTTAAACTCCTATGACGTCATAGGAATTACTGAAACCTGGTTACTTGATGGCATAAGAAGTGAAGAACTTTTTGATGGCAGATATGTAGTCTGGCGGCGTGACAGAGATTACTCGGCGACGCGACAAAAATATGGAGGAGGAGTTCTTTTAGCCGTTCGCCGGGAGTTCGCCGCGACGGAGCGGCCCGAGTGGCGCTCGTCAGCGGAGGACATTTGGGTAACGGTCACTTTAAAAAACAGTAAAAGCTACAATTTTCGAAAAATACACTTTTGATCTATTTATCTATGCAGTGAGAATTTAGGTAACTCATTTAATACCCAACTTAATAATTTTACAGATAAATTATCGACATTACTAAATATGTATCCCAATGATATGTTTGTGGTCTTGGGTGATTTTAATCTTAGTAACATTGATTGGATTACTGGTCAGGGTAATTTGGCTCAACCGGTAGGTGTCTCCGGAGACAGTCAAATTTATTTTTTTGATACACTTTTACAATGTAATCTTAGTCAATATAATTTATGCAGAAATTTAAACAATACAATTTTGGACTATGTTTTATGTAATTGTGATATTAAAGTTACCTCCTGCGATGACCCTTTAGTACCTGAAGACATTCACCACAAGTCTCTCAATGCAATTATTTCTCTGAGCTGCACTGAGTATTTAAAAAATAATCCTAGAATCAAATATTTCTATGAGTCTGCTGATTATGACAATATTAATTTATCATTATTAAATGTAAACTGGGACATATGTTTAAATAATAATACACTAGATGCTGCTGTTAAATATTTTTATAACACTTTATATGAACTCCGTGACAAATATGTACCTCATAAATTAATAACCCCTACTGATTTTACCCCATGGTATAATGCCCCACTTAAGAAATTATTAAAGGAAAAATTCAAATTTTTAAATAAATTTCATACCTATGGCAATACTGCGGATTATCATACTTTTTCCCTACTCAGGAGTAGAGCAAAGGAGCTTGAACGTGAATGCTACAGTCTGTATATAAAACACACTGAAGATGCAATTTTAAAGAACCCAAAATTGTTTTGGTCCTTCGTCAAAATATCTAGTTAAGGCGTCCAGCTCTCTACCTTCAACCATGTTATACGACGGGCAATCAGCCGACACCGGTGAAGGGGTCTCTAATCTCTTTGCGAACTATTTTCAGTCCACATTTCTTTTCTCGTCCTCCAATCAATACAGTTTACCATATGATCACACCAATTGTGCTAGTTGTTTAGGTGATATAGAAATAAACCCTGAAGAAGTCCATCGATTACTTATGTCTCTAGACCTGAAAAAGGGGGCTGGGCCTGATGATATAGTACCAATATTTGTCGTTAAATGTGCTGATTGCCTGACAACTCCACTAACTATATTGTTCAGACGATCTATAAATGAAGGTTCGGTTCCGTTGATCTGGAAATCAGCGTTTTTAACGCCCATCCATAAAAGCGGAAATAAGAATGACGTTAAAACTATAGGCCAATTTCTAAATTGTGTCTATTCGCTAAAATTTTTGAAAAAATAATTTATTATTATTTTTTTATTTTTAAATAAAAATAATAAGTTCACAAATTTTGTACTTAAACTATCACCTCTTAAAAATATAATAAGGAACATAGTAGTTTAACTTAACTTTAAACAGAAAGTAGCATAGTAGTTTAACTTAAGTTACACAGATCCAAGTAAGTACTACAATCGACAATTTACAAGTTTATTCTTCTCTCTCGGCTAGCTTTATCCCTGAACAACATGGGTTCCTAAAGAAAAAATCAACCACGTCAAACTTGCTTTCGTTCATAGACTGTACATCCTCGTCCATGGTTTTGGGTGGTCAAGTGGATGCCATATTTACAGACTATAGCAAGGCGTTTGATCGTATTGATCACAAAATACTCCTGCAAAAGTTACTGTTCGCAGGTATACATGGGAATTTATTCAGATGGTTCACGTCGTATATTGAGAATCGATCCCAAGCCGTTGTAATTAATGGTTTCACATCTTCCTGGCTACAAGTTCCTTCCGGTGTTCCTCAGGGATCACTGTTGGGACCATTACTTTTCATTATATTCATTAATGACATTAGTTCATGTTTCAAGCATTCAAAGTTTTTATTATATGCCGACGATATGAAAGTTTTCAAACAAATTAATAACATTAACGATTGCTACCTCCTTCAGGAAGACCTAGGCAGATTTGAACGGTACTGTAACATGAATCTCCTAGACCTTAACGTATCTAAATGTAACTCAATAACGTTTACACGCAAACCGCAATGTGTAAAATTTGATTATATACTTAAAGGACTTCTTATAAATAGGGTAGATAGTATTCGAGACCTAGGTGTTATTCATGATAGCAAATTATTATACGACAAACACATAGACTATATTGCTAAAAAAGCCAATAAGGCAATGGGGTTCATTATGAGAATTGGTTCTCAGTTCACGAGTGTTAAGGTGATAAAAATTCTTTATTGCTCTTTTGTACGTAGTATTCTTGAATACTGTTCTGAAGTATGGAACCCTCAATATGATAAATATATTAATAGACTAGAGTTAATACAGAAACGTTTCATGAGGTTCTTACAATATAATTCCAAAAAATATGATGTAAGAGGCACCACATTTTACCGTTGCAGTTAAGACGTAAAATAGTTGACATAGTATCTCTGGTTAAAATAGCTCAAAATAAAATTGATGTGGTGGTGGTGGTGGTGGTGGTGGTGGTGGTGGTGGTGGTGGTGGTGGTGGTGGTGGTGGTGGTGGTGGTAGTGGTAGTGGTGGTGGTAGTGGTAGTAGTAGTAGTAGTAGTAGTATGTGGGTGCGTTCACGCAAGATGCGTTTGATGAAATATGTTAAAATCATATTTTTTGATTTTTTAAAAATAATTGTAATACTATGGATACCACTATGGATCAAATATTGTATAAAATTCGTTTACTAGTCAGTTCAAATGTCTTTAAAATAATCGAATATTCGAAAACATTATTCGAATATTAAAATGAGGCGAATATTCGAATAATTCGATTGCAGGCCCTAGTTAGTATTGTCATAGCAAAAAAATTGAATTGCACTAATAGAGCCAAAAAATCGAGAAAATAAAAATGTATGCGCGTGTGTCCGTCCGGTACCACTGGATATATTTTGTTTATATCGCCAGCTGTTTTTTTATTTCTTCATAGACATTACCGGCTTCAGAAAACAATCGCTCGCATTTAAATTCCAAATATGTAAAAAAAACATGACCTTAATTTTCATCATTTAAAAAATAATTTTAAAGTTCACTTCTACATTTTACTAAATACTAAATCACGTGTACGCGGCCTCGGGCAATTCTGGTTTTACTAACGTAGCTGTCGCGTGGATTTCGGTGCCTTGATAGTGAGTGATAATGGCTTATCAGTACTCTAATGAGGATGCTGGGACATGGTGTGGTGCTATGTGATGTAAGCTACTGTTGTTAGACGTGAATTAACGTCATATTGCAGTGTATCACGAATTACATAAGTTGCCGTCATAGGACTTCTTAGGAGACTTAGTGCGTTTGGCCTTCCTCCAGTTCCTAACCCTGATCAAGGACGAGGAAGGAATCCTTCGTTATCCAGTGAACCCGCACAAAGCAATTTATCGTACTTCGATTATTACCCATGTGAAAGTACGCGGAATGCAGGAAGGCATTTCCAGGTATCCCAGTGGTTGGGGTAACGTATCCTACATGAAGACGAGCTCCATCTTTTCATTATCAGTGTGTTATCAGCCTGTCCAAGAGATTGGCCTTAGCGACCACGAGCAGCACGGTGCACGCTGTGGGAAAGTGGTAAGTACCTAGGCATAGAGTTAGGAAACACAAGAATAGTAGCGTTTTATAAAAAAATATGTAACTTGTGTTTTTTGAGTGTATGATTTTTTTGTTTTATATGGTTGAAAAGTATGTAAATTATCCTATCATCTCCTTAAATACGTCCGTCGTTCAACCAGTCACCTTGTATATTCTGTGCCACACGTTGAAGTCTTGTGTATGAGCAGCGGCAAAAACGAAATGGTCACTAGAGAAAGACATCAACGAGACCGACTTAATTTTTTTACTGTTTAATAAATTAATAATATTGGGATAGGCCACCAAACTGCGGTAGTAGCTACTCTGAACGAGAAAACTTCGTTCGAAAGTACTCACCTTCGTTCGAAAGTACTCACTGCTATAGGCGAAAAACCTTATAGACTAATATTTTATCTCTGATATTGTGAGTCACTTATACAGGGTGTTGTTTTGGTCGACTACGGCCTTCGAAGGGATGAAAGTATAAAAAATACTTGTTCTGAAAATACCTATAATATATTTTTTATAAATTGATTCTACTTAAAAAATGACCTACAAATTTTCCTAAAATTATCAAAACGCATGTTCGTGCAGTCAGTCAATGACGGCCGGCTCATTCACGAATTTTCCTACAAAAAGGTCAATGACACTTACATGAACGTGGCTGTCGGGAGAAGTATTCCAAGATAGCTTCTTCCTTGAACTCTTGTCTACTTTGGGCTCTATCTCGAGCATGGGATGTTTTTTCGGTACAACACGATTTGCGGAGTTTGTAAATAATGTTTTTATTGCGTAACACATTACGGCGGCGCGACGACACTCCAAATAAGTCAAAATCTCACACACTCGACTTGATTTACACCACACGAAAAACATTTAAATAGTCGTGAATTGAGCGATGTATTAATTACTACATCGCTCAGTTCACGACTATTGAATAAAGACTTGTTCCTGATCATAGCCGTAGCGTAAGTTCACGCGCAGAGGCGCTTGCTCTCGCTGAGAAAAAGGAATGCAGGTTCGGCGCGGAGGCATGCAGCACGCACGCGTACCTCGCCTCGTTGCTACGTAACCATTCATTGTTAGAATACGTTACGCAAGGAAACAAGGATACCATAATTAATTATTTTCTAAGATTTACTTATGAAAATTTAAGGTGCCATTTTATATTTTTTTTTGGCATCAGTATCATGTATACTATCACCCCCGAAAAGCTCGTTGTCGACCAAAACAACACCCTGTATTAATCGTTTTATCAGAAACATAAACAGATTATCAAAGAGGATATTGAACCGAGTAATTCGGCCGAGTACTCGGTTTAGCAAACTTTAAACCGAGTAATACCCGGTACTCGGTTACTCGGTAAAACTTGTACTCGGTGCATCTCTACTTTTTTTTTTTTTTAATATACAGACATGACATTGTATAATTCATTTATTGACCTAGCATTAAGATGTATTAGAATTTAAGACTTTCTTCTCACTCCGCAATCATTCTATTCAAATTTCAAACCGGTTAATTCGAAATGCCATGGGACTATAACAACATACCTGAACGTTCTTCTCTGGTAGATGTATAGCAATATGCTGTAGGTAACTGCTCTTACGGTGGAAACCAGCCTTACATTCACTGCAGACGTAAGGTTTCTCGCCAGTATGTAAGCGCTCGTGTATCTGAGAATAAAATTGATTGTTCACAATAACAACTGGCCGCTTCTTGCCGCACAAATATCAATATTAATAGCATTGATGTATTCCTGTGCTTTTTCCTGTTTTTATTGTCTATGTTTTCGTTTGAAATAGGGGTAAGTTCGTTAGGAGCTTATGCGCTAACGGCATCTGTTGGAGCATAAGTCACAATAACAACTGGCCGCTTCTTGCCGCACAAATATCAATATTAATAGCATTGATGTATTCCTGTGCTTTTTCCTGTTTTTATTGTCTATGTTTTCGTTTGAAATAGGGGTAAGTTCGTTAGGAGCTTATGCGCTAACGGCATCTGTTGGAGCATAAGTCACAATAACAACTGGCCGCTTCTTGCCGCACAAATATCAATATTAATAGCATTGATGTATTCCTGTGCTTTTTCCTGTTTTTATTGTCTATGTTTTCGTTTGAAATAGGGGTAAGTTCGTTAGGAGCTTATGCGCTAACGGCATCTGTTGGAGCATAAGTCACAATAACAACTGGCCGCTTCTTGCCGCACAAATATCAATATTAATAGCATTGATGTATTCCTGTGCTTTTTCCTGTTTTTATTGTCTATGTTTTCGTTTGAAATAGGGGTAAGTTCGTTAGGAGCTTATGCGCTAACGGCATCTGTTGGAGCATAAGTGAATGAAGTCGGTAAGTACTTACTATTATATCAAAGGTGTGCTTGCGCGTGGGCTTTTCTTATCATCGACCTGTGCTTAATAAACTCAGCTGGAAACAAATTTCTATTGTTTTTCCAATTGCCCGAATATCCTCTTATACATAGACGTAAAATTTACGGCTGCATCAAGGATACAGCCGTCCTGCGATTTTATATATTATACTAGCTTCCGGCTGCATCAAGGATACAGCCGTCCTGCGATTTTATATATTATACTAGCTTCCGCCCGCGACTTCGTCGGCGTGGACTTCAGAAGTGGGTCCAGAGAGAAATGAAATTTTAAGGCAGCGCCATCTTTTGACGAAGTAAATAAATAAACGAAATGTGCCAAATATTATACAAATCCGTTCAGCCGTTTTTGCTTGATTGAGTAACAAACATCCAAACCACCTATGCCATAAAAATCTTACACATTTTTGAATATTATACTAGGATTAGTAGGATTATCAAGTATGACGTACCTTGACTTGTTCAGCGTTGCTAGCCCTGTAATCGCAGTAGGAACACTTGTCCGTTTTTTCGTACCCATGCTTGGCCCGACAGTGCATCAGCAATAGCCTCCGTGTGATGAACTTTTTGCCGCAGTGCTGTTATAGGAATTGATTTAATATGTGATTTACTTTTACAAATAGGCTGAGCTTACCAATTTAGGGTAAAAAGAAAGTAGTAAATAATTAAAAAATATAATAATAATAATATCAGGGACAAATCACACACGGTCATCTGGCCCCAAACTAGGATTCCCTGTATCTTGGGAACCAGAGACTGATATACATACACATATACTTTTAAATACATACATACATACATATATAGATATTATACACCCAGACTCAGAGCCAACAATTCTACTCATCACAGAAAAGTTTACCCTGTGTGGGGATCGAACCCACGACTCTCGGATCAGAGGTCAGGATCGCTAACCACTTAGCCACCGAGTCAGTCGTATAATAAAATCGATCTAGCGAGGCTAGGGAAATAAATAATGATACACAGCTTTGGTAAGCCTTTGGCATCATCTTAATGACTTGACATACTTATAATATTTCTGACAATATGTTTTATTATATTTAGTGATTATTATTATTTCTCCTATTTTTTGTTTTAAATTATTTTACTTGTAATTAAATTAAGAGTGACATATTATTTAAATTGTAATTATATTGTTAATATTTTGCATGCCTTAATATGGTTGACTGTACTGATTCTGTATTATGTTTTATTAAGACCTGTAAAACGTACTTTCATGCAAATAAAGAATTGAATTGAATTAAGTGATGATGATGCCAAAGATGGAAGTTGGCTCTCCAAGATTCCCCAACTGGCTATCTTATCTGCATGCCGAAACACATCAATGCCATCAACATTACAATGGGCCTCTTTCAAATCAAATCAAATTCATTTCGGAATAAAATCATATTGTTTTTGTTTAGGTAGGTTAGGTATTTAGGTTTGTATTACTGATCGATCACTGATCTTTCAATGCAGTTTTCACCGAATATTTTTTTCAACCGACTTCAAAAAAAGGAGGAGGTTCTCAATTCGTCGGAATCTTTTTTTTTTTTTTTTTTTTTTTATGTATGTTCACCGATTACTCGAAGACGCCTGAACCGATTTTGAAAATTCTTTTTTTATTTGAAAGGGTATACTTCACAGGTGGTCCCATATAAATTTTATCGAAATCGATTCAGCGGTTTTTGAGAAAATCAACAAAACATAGCAAAATTGGAGTTGTTGCGATTGAAGTCGGTTGTTTTTAACGTATTCAGCGTGGTCATATCAAATCTTAAGGTTAAACGTTAGTGCTCCCTGGTCGAAAAAATCCGATAGATGGCGTTAATCTGACTATAACTTGGTTTTTCGATTTAAAAATAGTATAAATAACCCTAAACCATATTACGTAAAACAGCGAGCAGTTACAAGATCAATGTACGCTATTAAACCATAATAATGTTAATTAAATAAGGATTTCGATATATTTGTCCCCTTACAATTATAGTTTTGCGTTTATCTCGTATGAATAAGGGCTCAATTTACCCACACATACATAATTTTTTTACGTATAATATGATGCTTATTTTTGACTTACCTCTATAAGTAGTCTATAACCCAGAGGTGCAAGCAGCAAATTTTGAACGAACTTTTTACGTTATTGCTTTTAGGTCCGGGTTCGTATCCTACGAGACTTTATTGTTTTTGTCTTTTTATTTTTTTATTTAGTATGAACATAAGTAAATATGAAAATAACAAGACCCAAGAGCGATAAAAGAAAAGATTTTTTAAAAGAAAAAAATCATTTATTGAATAACAATGTCGCATAGCAATCATTCATAGCATTGGCCTGCAAGGAGATATGTATCACATCTCCCCCTCGAATCAGGACACCAGGGGAGACAGCAGCAGCTGGTCGAGGTGACGGATCCACAGGAGTCCCCCATCGGTTCTGACTTCATAATGTACTCCACCCAGACGTCGGGTTAGTTTGCCGAATTCAAACTTCTGGGCAAGAGAGGAGTAACTCCTGGCCACCTTGTCTCCAGGAGAGAAATGCCTCCTTGTCCTCTGACTACGTGGCTCCGGTCTAGGTATGGGACTAGCATGGCATGTAGCTTAGTTCTAAACTCTTTTCCAAACATCAGTAGGTAGGGAGTCCCTCTTGGAGTTTCTGTCTGCCTCAAGCGGACTGAGGTTTCCCCTTGAGTGGTGAAGTAATACTTAGTTTTCGTAATGTAGTTTTCAGTGCTATACACAACTCCTCAAACTCGAAACTGTAGAAGGTTTCTTCCTCAAGATGTTCATCTTCGGTTTCTAGTTCTATGTTGTTCTGTATTTCGTAAAATTTCTTTATTGTTTTGTCGAGTGACTCCAAGCGGGGCTATATACTTACTTGGGTCTTGAGTGTCAAGCACATTTTCTGTGCGCGTTAATAAACTGTACTGAGCTTCTTGTACGTTTTAAATTCTTTAAATCCATAGAATTGCCCTAGTCGCCAATATTAAAAACATAAAATATCTGTTCAGTCACATAACATTTATTAAATAACAACGTTGCCTAGCAATAGCCTGCAAGGAGATACGTAGTCGGTCCCATAATGAATTGGCCTGATATAGTTCTACGCGACATTTCGATACATGTTATGTTGCATTGAATAGTACGGTTCTCAGACACTTTATAAACGAACACGCATGGACTTGACGAGCGTAGTTCAGTTTAGCAGTTTGTTTGAACAACAAGTGTCGCGTATTTTTTCAAAATGTCGAAAACCGAGTATCGAAGCGTCATAAAGTTTCTATTTAAAGAAGGCTTATCCCCCGCCCAAATTAAAGAACGATTAGATGGTGTGTGGAGTGTTCTCCCTCTTATAGCACAGTAAAAAATTGGGTGAAAGAGTTTCGCCTCGGGCGAGAAACCGTCGAAGATATCGGCCATGACGGTCGACCGGTAGAAGTGCTCACTCCCGATACTATTGCTCAAATCGAATAAGAGGTTTTGAGTGACCGCCGTTTGAAGATTAGAGAAATTGCAGCTAGACTTGGGTTCTCTAAAAGTACCGTCCATCGTGCAATCGATGAACATCTTCATATGAAAAAAGTCAGTGCAAGATGGGTCCCGAAACTTCTGTCAGCTGTGCAGAGACGGGAGCGAGTTCGCTGTGCTGCCGAGTTTTTAGATCTTTGTGGAGAAAACCCAAAGAACGTGGTCGAGAGACTAGTGACTGGTGATGAAACTATGGTTTTATATTATGATCCAGAAAGCAAGCGCGAGTCAATGGAATGGCGTTATAAGGGTGAAAAGCCGCCTAGAAAGGCAAAGGTGCAACAATCTACCAAAAAAATCATGTGCACAATCTTTTGGGCTTTTCAAGGTATTTTGATGGTTGATTTTAAAGAGCGCAATACAGTCGTGAACGGCGAATATTATGCTTCATTAATATATAAACTGCGAGATATTATAAAGGAGAAGCGCAGAGGCAAACTGAGTAAAGGCGTCCTGTTGCTTCACGACAACGCCCCCGTGCACACCGCCGGTGTTTCGAAGGATGCAGTGCGTCAATGCGGGTTCACGGAGCTGGACCATCCACCTTATAGTCCAGACATGGCTCCGTCCGACTATTACTTATTCCCAAATTTAAAGCGGGACTTAAGGGGAAGAAAATTTTCAAGCGATGAAGAGTTGCAGGCGGCCGTCTTCAGTCATTTTGAAGACAAAGATTGCGATTATTTTTATAAAGGATTAGAAATGTTATTTCACCGATGTCAGAAGTGTGTCAGTATTGATGGAGACTATATTGAAAAATAAAAATGATTGCATTTAATTTTCTTTTTTATTTCATAGTTAGGCCAATTCATTATGGGACCGACTACGTACGTATCATACAAGCGGCCTTGCAAGCCTTTGCAAGCCAAGTCTTATGCTATTTGTGTTAGGACCGTGTACCACACTCCTTTGTAACTGGTGTGAAAAGAAGTATTTATTCTAATAGACTGTTACCCTTAGCAACTACGCTCTGCTACCATGTTAAAGTGAATTCAGTGGTAGAGGTACTTTAGAATATAACTTTATTGAAACAATTTGTTTTCTACAAATCACATAGCATATGTATCTATGTTGAAAAATATTTGGCACGACTTGAACTGCCAACTCAACACAAATTTGCCAGAAATTTTGCTCATTTGCAAAATACTTGGCACTTTACCGAAAGATTACTTTGCCTTCAAGTCAAGTTGGCTCCTAGTAACGAAGAATGACCGGACTATAGAGAACCTCACATCGCAACTAAGCGCCTACGAAAAAGCTTTGGCCAGTAAGGTAGAAAGGGAAGATGCTGAAGAGGTTTTAGCAGTCAGAACACAGAGAAAGAAGAAAGTTTTTAAATGCAACTACTGCGGTGAATTTGGTCATGGTGTGCGTAAGTGCCAAAAATGGATAAAAGATGGACGTCCACCTAAAGCGTCAAATGATAATAAACTGTAGCATACTGGAAATTATATGAACGTTACTGCGGTTGACACTTGCCATCGAGCTGTCACCGGGTGCGGTTGTCCAAGCAAACTTGTGTTTCATTTATTATAGTTTGTGCATCTGTGAACTGTACAAGTGGCGACCCAGCCAGGATTAACCAATTCTGACGCAAGTACAAACTAAATAAACACAACAGAGGTAATATCGAGATATATATCTGAAAAAATCAAGACAAGAAAATTTTTGAAAAATACAGCTAAAATATCTCCATACTGTTACTAAATGGTTGAATAATGTGAACTTATGTAATTTGGTACATAAACGTAGGAAAATAACGTAAATAAGAACACTGTTACAGTGATTTTTAATGATTTGTTGTAAAATTCACAGAACAGAAAATTTCTTGTCACGGACTTTTAAAGTATGGACGAGTCCATTCAAATGTTAAATGAAAAAGGGTAGCGTGCACCGCATTCATAAGTCCGACAGAATATTTGTCTTATTTACAGAAAAAGTTTATAGCATGCTCGTTTTTATTAGTTTTATATAATAAACTGTAAATAATAAAATAAAAGTTTAATGGCATCACCTAAATTTAAAATACTCATTTGCCTCGTCTTTAGAAAATAGTCATGCCATGCGATGTTTGTAATTACTTTTTTTCTCTGACGACTAATGTCAAGTCAGTAAATAAAAAGATTTTATGCGTTATGCGGTGCATCGCCGAGATTTCATTATGAACAAAAACTTTTCAATAAACAACAAAGTTTAAAGAAAGGAGTTTCTATACTATGATATGTATAAAGTATGAACGTATATAGTCTTCATGCACAACCGAAGTTGGTTTGAAACTGAATGAAATATTTCTTGTTTGTTAGAAAATTAGATTTACAATATTTATAAAAATAGTTGAATCTTTAAAAAATATTATTTAAATGAAAGAAATAAGATTGCTGAACAGGAAATCCAGTTCAGACGGGTCTCAGTGCCTAAACATAAAAATCATAAATGTCGAATAAATATATAATATTATAATTGTGCGATGATGATTATTGGTAGTGGTTTAGGCAGATAGCTCTTCTTAGGGGCTTCTTTACGTAACCGAATACAACACAAAAAGATGCGTGAAATAGCTTAATCATAATCACTGACATAGTTCAAAGGAATAAGAAAGTTGTCCTGGGGGGTAATAGCGTATATACCTAGAGATGGTGAATATATTTCTAAAAAAAATAAAGTTTTGAGGATGCGTAAGCTGGAACTGACTGAGCAAAATGTCGAAATTAAACAATGTAGAAAGGATTAATTGGAAAATTCGATTCTGTCTTTTGCTGGATTTTGGCTAAATGAGGGAGGAAACAAAGGACGATGTGGTAGTTTAGCAATCGCTGAACGGTATCAAATACAAGTGGTAGTTTAGCAAATGTTGAACGGTACCAAGTACGAGTGGTAGTTTAGCAAATGCTGAACGGTACCAAACCAAGTACAATACAATATGGTACTTTAGCAAATGCTGAACTTTACCAATAAATTCATGTTTTGGCAATGGTTGCACGGTGTACATACAAACGGCAAAGTAAAATACAAAGTGTTGGTTTATCGAATGCTGGGCGGTGTTCCTAAAACTGGTACATATACGTAGTTTGAAAAATAATTAACTTTGCATAAAAAGTGGTAGCTTTGTAAAATCAAGTAATACGTGATGTAATAAATATAACATAATAAATTGACTTTTTAGCTGTGTTAAATCCAATGAGATTTAAACTGCAATTGAGTCTTAGCCGGCTTGTACTTGACAGTCTATGGTAGTGAGAGATGGTATATAAACAAAAGTAAATGTTACATTGTATCTGTCGACGATAGTTGTACCTGTTAGACAATATGCGGGCCGGGCAGAAGGAAGTTTTAAGTCAGAGGTTTAGAACAAGTTTGGCTTTTGAGGGAAACAAGGACCGGTATTGCAAGTCCTGCAATGTTTCACATGATTCCGTTCGATTTCATATAATATGTACTATGAAAAATATATAAATTGAGTGAGCACAGTTTTGAAACTACGCATACTATTGGTAAGATTAGATGCATTTCGTTCACATTATCAATTTCAAATTACAATAATAGCTTATCAAAAATGTGCAAAATATAATGTGATCGTCAAAATAATTAAAATTTGAATACAAATAGTCATTTATGTAAAATATTTGTACTGTTTCACAAGTAAAATATTTTTACGAAATAAATTGAATTGAATTCAGAATGTCAATGTAAAAAGTATATCAATCATAATTACTCAATGAGACATTAAAATAAATAAATTTAAAAATAATAAAGGCTAAAAGCCGAATATCTCCTACCTAAAAGCTGAATATCACCTACCTACAGGTTGTTGTCAAATATATGGGTATAGCGCCTTAGTGCAAAAAACAAAGTTGCTAATAGCGATGCTTGATTTGGCTGAAACTTAAAATACTGAATAGCCCCTAGATAGTTGCTGCCAGCGCGACGATGGTTGATTTGGTCAAAAGACTAAATAACACCTACAATTATTTGGTCAGAAGACTGAATAGCATCTACAATTATTTGGTCAGAAGACTGAATAGTATCTACAATTATTTGGTCAGAAGACTGAATAGTATCTACAATTATTTGGTCAGAAGACTGAATAGCACCTACAATTATGCTTGTTCCTTCAAAGGAAAGCAAATATGACACACTGATCCCATTTAGCCAAATAGCCTATAAGAGGTAGATGTCTTAAATGATATCTAAATTTTTGGGTAAAATCTAAATTATCTGATATAAGAATTTACTTAATATTCTATTGCTAACTATTTGGAAATGGTCATCTCGTTTTCGACGTAGATAGCACGTATTCGTTACCATTGATATGGCTCGTGGCCCCCAGGACATAAAAGTATGAAAAGTTTGAATTCTAGTTTAGCGTACCTAGTACCTAGAAGGAATTGAGATAATTGTAGATTGCAATGTTATTGTGATTTCGAACTGTAATTGAAGAACTATGATAAACAATGGCAAAGGCATAATATTTATATTTAAAATAATGTATAATAGAATAATGCCAGAGTAATACGCCAAAATAAAAAAAGAGTTTTTATAAGCCTCGGGTTGAATTAAGTCATTTTAAAAGAGGATTTGTGACTCGATTAAAAGTGTAAGCTATATTCGTTAGAGCAAGCTAATTGCATGGAGCATATTCTATCAAATATGTACATAAGTAAAATGCTGTATTACATATTTAATTTTAAATAAGTACAAACCACCAACAGTAAGTTATCGGAAAAAGGTAACAAAATAAAGTATAAATGTATTTATGGTATTCACAATAAATAACAGGATTGCTACTGATTGTGAGTAAATACATAAATGGACTAAGTCTAGCGAAATGTACATAATTTAATAGTAATATGCATATAAGTAATCAAGTAATGAGTAAAACAGTTTCTCTTCTAATTTAGAAGACTTATAACTGAGAATCTGAAGAGTTTGAAAGATAAAGTAACTTGACCAATAAATATTTCCTGTTAGATATTTCACTGAAGCGTGTGATCACAAAATGATCCAGAAACGCAGAATGGAGAAGCTAAATAGAAAGAAAAGGAATAATGGCTGTAGTGCAGTATGAAGTTGCGGACAAACTGTTACATTTGAGAAGAATCAATCTAAGAAAAGGGAAGTTTCACTAGGAACATGAGATGTTTGTATAAGTGAAAGAAAGTAAAACACGCCTACTCAAATTAACGTAATCCAAATTCTGGTAATTTGAATTTCAAGAAGCGTTATTGCTCAAAATCGAGATGAATCATAACGAGTGTGACTTAACTTTGAACGAATATTATATTAAGTGTGTACATGCAAATAATTAATTCTGTACTAGATAGGTATATATAATCTGATTTAGTTTTATTAAACTTGTATAGGTACCAGCAATAAGTTTGCAGTTTATGTCTGTATATAAAAACTGGTATATATTTTCTAAAAATAATGGAAAATATTACTGTAAATAATTTCAATAAGAGAAAACTTATAGTGGATTGATGAAATTCATTTGAATATTACTTACATTATTTGTTTCTAAAAACTGGTATATAATAATTACCAAGTATAATTTGACTGTAAGGAATGTCAATAAAACTTTACTATATATGTGTATAAAAGTGGACTGACTAAATTCATTTAGATATTTTATGGCACTACTTATGAAATTGTTTAACATATAATATATTATGTGTTACTTATTTATGACCAAATTATAAAAATAAAATTTGAAAATGTATTGTATTTGTGCTAAAATATTGGTATTGTAACAAATATAGCAAAAGTTAATACCAAATAGTTATTGCCAGAACTATGATAACCACAAATAACTTGTAACCTGTGCAACCATAAAAAGAGATACTTAGTTATCTTACGAGAAACACTAATAATTTAAATGCATAGATGTATTTTAAAAACGTGTGTTGAGGTGAGTTTCTTTCAGGCCCGATGTTTCTTCTCACCTCGCTAACACTTTCCGAAACATCTGGGTATACAAGTTCCAAGTGGTAGGAACTTTGTATTAGGTAGCATAAAAGAATCATGGAATTAAAAAAAAAAATGAGTAACGGAGTAAATGTTAAAATGAAATACATAGTTTTAAAAATACTTATAACAATTAATTGAATAACTCAATGTTATAAGTAAATATTGAAATGAAATATATTTTTAAATATAACAAACAATTAATCTTATAATATTTATATTTCTAGAATATAAAATTAATTAACAATTAATTGAATAACTCTATAATACAAGTAAATGTTGAAATGAAATATATTTTTGAATGTATCAATTAATTCAATAACTCGCTGTTACAAGATCTTAAATAATCTAATTTTTAAATGAAGTAAACAAGTAGGTACTTAACTTTTAAGGATAAAAATATTTAAATAAACCTTTTAAATAAACACAATATTTAAATAAACCAATTTAAAATAAAATGTTTTTTGTAAAAGGTAGATGTAGCATACTGGAAATTATATGAACGTTACTGCGGTTGACACTTGCCATCGAGCTGTCACCGGGTGCGGTTGTCCAAGTAAACTTGTGTTTCATTTATTATAGTTTGTGCATCTGTGAACTGTACATAAACCAAATGTGAACTTAACGGTGTTAGCCCTAGAGGATGGTTTGCCCATAGACAAGAATAACTGGTACGTCGATAATGGAGCGACAAGCCATGTCACGAATAGAAGTGATTTCTTCGAAAGCTTTAAGCACTTCACAAGTTCACATACGGTGACTGCTGCGAATGGACAAACTATTGAAGCCATTGGTATAGGCAATATTCAAGCCGAGTCCAACGTCAACGGAAAAGTTGAGCATATATTGCTAAAGGATGTTTGGTATGTTCCAAAAATCAAAAGAAACCTATTCTCAATCCTTTCTGTGCATGACAAATCGTCCGAAAGCACGTTTGTATCAACACCGAATCAATGCGTATTGAAAGTAAATGGAGAAGTAAAAGTAGTTGGAACTAGAGACATTAAAGGTGGATTATACAAGCTAAGAATAAGATGTATAGCGCCTAAAATTGTGGAAGTTAATCAACTGCTGTCTAACCCTCTACAAGTGTACCATGAAAGGCTAGTTCATCAAAATAAAAGACATGTACGTCAAGTAATTGAACAAGAATTTGGATTAAAAGTGGATAATATACAATCAGATATTTGTGAAGGCTGCGTTTATGGTAAAACCCACAAGCAATCATTTGGTACAAGGATTAGAGCCACTAGTCCAGGAGAACTAATTCACACCGACATTTGTGGACCGTTTCCATATTCAATTGGTAATAAGCTACGATATTACATCCTATTAAAAAACGATTACACTCGCTATCGTCACATATATTTTCTACGTCATAAGTCTGAAGCAGCTTCAAAGCTGAAGATATTCTTACAACAAGCTAAGGTTGCGGGACATATTGTCAAAGAGATATTAAGCGACAATGGTGGAGAGTTCGTCAGCGGTGAATTCAAGAATGTCTTAACCAATAGCGGCATTAAACAAAGGTTCACGATGCCTTACACTCCGGAACAAGCAGGTTGTGTAGAGCGAGAGAACAGAACTGTGGTAGAAGCAGCACGTGCTATCATGCATGCACATCAGAAAATTCCTGATGGCCTATGGGCAGAGATAGTAGATGCAACTGTCTACGTGTTAAATCGGACAGGGCCAACTACCGTTCCAGGTAAGACTTCTCACGAGTTATGGTACGGAAAGAAGCCAGCGATAAAACACCTAAGAATCCTGGGATGCACGTGTTACGCCCACGTTCCTAAAGCTAATCGCAAAAAGCTTCAAAAGAAGGCTCAAAAGGGCATACTTATTGGTTATGAAGGGGACGAAGGTTACAGAATCTGGGATGAAGAATCATTCAAACTGATTAGATCCAGAGATGTGATATTTGAAGAGATACTACTACTGGGAAAATCAAAGGAGGATGCGCATAAACCAGAAAAGCCAGTACCTGTTCTCCAGAAGAACTTCTACTATGCCTTCCCAAGTCTTCAGCAACAAAACGAAAACGACGAAGAAAGGGAGAATATAGCACAGAATCAACAGGGAGCTTCTGATGAGAGAGAACAACGAAATGAGGTCGTTGAAGAACCTCCATTGTTGACACCACTTTATGAGACTAATGAAGAAATGAGTCATCAAGATAATGGAGAGATCAGTGATAATCCAGAAGGAGTCAATGAAATCCCAGATGAATCGATGTTCGACTCCGCTCACTCCGAAGAAGAAGAGGTCGATGAAAATAATGAACGTGACAATCCTATCTTATCTGAAGAAGAAATTGAAAGAGAGGGAAGTCGCATGATACTAAGAAATAGAGCAAACCTCAAGCCTCCTTTACGATTCGGTGACTATGCAATGGTTCTAGATACTGATGAAATGTTCGAACCAAATACCTTCAAACAGGCTATGTCATGTAAAGACAGAAACAAATGGCAAAAGGCAATTGAGAGCGAGATTAACTCGCTAAGAGATAATCAAACGTGGGAGCTTGTCGAATTACCGAAAGGTCGGAAACCTATTCCTTGCAAGTGGATCTTCAAAATAAAGACTAATCCAGTGCTGCTCAAGAGAAGCTGAAGCTAGCACAGTTTGACGTCTCCACAGCCTTCCTATATGGTACCTTAAATGAAGAAATATATATGAAGCCACCTGAAGGATACACTGAGGAGAAGTATGTCTTCAAGCTAAAAAAGAGCTTATATGGGCTAAAGCAAGCCCCGTTACGCTGGAATAAATGCATCACAGACTATATCGTGAAGATTGGGTTCAAGCAAAGTAATTATGATCCTTGTCTGTTTGTGAGGACAAAAGGGAAGCAAAAGATTGTTCTTGCATTGTATGTCGACGATGGTCTTATTGCATCTACTAGCGAGATAGAGGCTAACTGCTTTCTGGAAGAAATGAGAGCGCGATTTAAGATAACTGTAAAACCCGCAAGTTATTTTCTTGGGATGGAAATAAGAAGGCAGTCTGATGGTTCAATTTTGTTACATCAGCGAGCATATACTGCCCGCATGTTAGAAAGGTTCGGCATGGAAAAATGCAAGCCAGTGCCAACGCCAGTTTTGAAACCGAATAGTGTCAATACCAAAGAATCCCAAGAGTAGAATTAAGTTAAGATGACATGTAAAATTTTATAATAATTTTATCAATAAATTCTGTATTCTGAAGACGCTACGACGCCCTTCCCTTACCGACAAGCAGTTGGTGCCTTAGCATATTTGATGACAGGCACAAGGCCAGATATAGCCTATGCAGTCAGCGTTGCATCTCGCAATTTAGAAAAACCTACAAAAGAGGATGTCCTTAATGTTAAAAGGATAATGCGTTACCTTAAAGGAACACTGGATGAAGGCATTGCCTACAGACCAGACAAAGTCCTCAAATTGGAATGTTATAGTGATGCTGATCACGGAGGTTGCTTGGAAACTGGAAGGTCAACCTCAGGCATTTTGTGCATGTATGCCGGAGGCCCTATATCGTGGAGTAGTAAACGGCAGAATACAGTCGCCATATCCTCCACAGAGGCGGAAATCGTAGCTGCTAGCGAAACTGCCAGAGAAATAATTTGGCTGAGTAACATCATAAGAGACATCACTGGTAAAGAATGTCAAGCGACCCTGTGTGTTGATAATGAGTCTGCTGTCCAGTTAGCGAAGAATCCTCCAAAGTTCCACCAAAGAACGAAACATATAAGGATTCGATCATTCTTCATAAGAGAATGCATTCAGGATGGAAGCATAAGCATCTGTCACGTACCTGCAGCTAGGCAGATCGCTGATATGCTAACTAAACCAATATATGGGCCCAGAACAGTGACACTAAAGAAGTTGGCTGGAATCATAAACAGAGGTGGATGTTAGGACCGTGTACCACACTCCTTTGTAACTGGTGTGAAAAGAAGTATTTATTCTAATAGACTGTTACCCTTAGCAACCGCTGTTATTGATATGCTATGTGATTTGTAGAAAACAAATTGTTTCAATAAAGTTATATTCTAATGTACCTCTACCACTGAATTCACTTTAACAATTTGGAGTCACGGTAGTGCCTCCGCAAGCTAAGGAGAGTATCAAACTTAGGAATCACAGATTACCATAATTTTTATGTATATGTCATAGGGAATGGCCCTCTTATTACTTCCGTGAAGTGGCAGCATGAAATTCGTTTTCATTGTCGAGAAAAATAGATCCCAGAAAAACATTGGAATGTAAAATAAGCCAAGTCGTGCACTGCACCCTCTACAGCCTCTACACTGAAAAAAAAGTTATCAGATCCCACTATTTACCGCCAAGTTTGTATTGTTTTATCATTGAATCGCCAATTCGATAATTTTATCGTAAATTACGCACATATTCTTATTAAAAATCAATATTTTATTGTTCTATAATTTACATAATATATGTTTTTATATAAAATAAATATTGTGACCAGGCAATCGCACAGCATAAACATGTTGCTGTGTAGATAGGTACTGTCAGTTTGCTAAACATATATCAATTAACAGACATTACGTTAGGTGTTTACGTCCGTAAGTATTGTTTTTTCATACTTTTGCTGTGCGATGCCAAGTCACAATATTTATTTTATATAAAAACATATATTGTAACATCTTTTTTTCACCTATCCACACTTAAAGCGCCACCTATGATCACGTAACGCCACATATTAAAATTTTTACAAATTTGTAACCTGATTTTTTTTGGGTCACTCACCGGGTCGGTCAGCGTTGAGCGATGAGATGAATAAATTTATTTTAAAGAAATTCCCAGGGCGCCTTGTGGAATGCTTAACACTTGCTGCTCGCTGTTGACTCTTAATTGGGTGAATAAATGAAACGTTTGAAATTAATTCCACCTCAAGTTTTATTAAGCACACTGTTTGAGAAAAGTGAGGTTATGTCCACATGGATAGCACAGTCTTAGAATTCTATCTAAAATTAGATTATACTTAAGTTTTTATTAAGGCTCCAGCTTCCACAGGTGACACTGGATGGAATCCTATTGGAGTCTGACCATCAGAGCCTAGGGCAAGCTGTGAGGTATCATCTTGGAGCTGGTGGTCCACGGGACATGAGGTTTCTCAGAGTATCAATACTGCATCGCAGAAAATTCTCAAGAGGGTTAAGAGAGATCTAAGGACCCCTAAAACAATAGAATAACTGTTATAGAATACGGTGAGGTGGTGAAACCTTCTAGAAGACGAGCAAGAGCTAAGTTGGTACTTACATGAACGGGTTGAGGTGGAATTTATTTTTTATTTATATTTATATTTCTTACATATTGTTAGGTACTTCAAGTGAAACCTTTAAGTTTATTCATTGTCGATAATTTCTTTCTTATTTTTTGGAAAGGAAAATTTTACTGCGTCTCGTCGCAAGCAGATGTCAAAAAAATATGGCCGATCACGTTCGGAATCTGTTCTGATTCAGTAACGGTGGTGCCATCTACAACGATATAGTTGTAAAAATTTTAATATGTGGCGTTACGTGATCATAGGTGGCGCTTTAAGTGTGGATAGGTGAAAAAAAGATGTTACAATATTATGTAAACTATAGAATCATAAAATATTGATTTTTAATAAGAATATGTGCGTAATTTACGATAAAATTATCGAATTGGCGATTCAATGATAAAACAATACAAACTTGGCGGTAAATAGTGGGATCTGATAACTTTTTTTTCAGTGTAGAGGCTGTAGAGGGTGCAGTGCACGACTTGGCTTATTTTACATTCCAATGTTTTTCTGGGATCTTACTTATTTTTGTAGTACCTTTTTTTTCGGCTATGATTTCTTGAACGTCGGCTATCGATTTTCTAAGAGCCCACTCTCTGTCTCTATTAGTTTTTCGTAATGGTTTTGCCATAACAAAGTTAGATAAGTCTGGACGGTAAATGCATCTCAATCGATTATATTCATTAATAGCAGCCCCTAAGCTTTGAAGCTAGGGAAGTCAACATTGATTTATTGTAATCCGTCCAGACTTGTTACCCTTGATAATGCCACGTATGCTTGACCACACGTAAACACCGAAGAACCTATATCTATAAGTGCGCTTTTTAAACTTAGGCCTTGGCTTTTATGTATAGTTATAGCGCACACTATACATATTGGATACTGTTCGCGATGGACATAAGCTCTACTAATAATTTCAAATTTAGTTTTGACCGGACGGAATTTTAATTAGTGGATAGCACCATCGAACGCAATCGCATAGGTGCAAGTTCGAGTCTCGGATTAAAGTTCACTTTTTGTTATTTTTTGTTACACTTTTGGATCGTGAGACCTAATAAGTTTAAAAACTAAAACCCAACTATGCCATCTTATCCTAAGGGTTATTTGTACAACAATATATTTTAAAGTCTAACAGTATAATGGTAGTAACCGATCCTCTAGGGCAAGGTGGCATACGACCGCGACTATCCTCTGAATATCACTAATAATATCTTCTTGTTTCATACTTTCTGAGAGAGATTTTCCGTAGTCGGGTTTTAAACTTATTTTGTTTTCATTATTTTGGAGTTTGGCTCACATTCTCGAGCGAATGCAATCAAAGCAGCGAGCAACAACTAGTAATAATATATATATTATTGAAATGTGCTCGTTAAGCCCTTACATTTGATACCCCACACGGTACCTTTTAAGAAAAAAAATTGTGGTCATGACTTTATGTCCACATTGAATTTAGTCAGTTAGTTAGGCGCCATATTGAATTTAGTGTGTCATCACATATCCTATAACCAGCGGAAAATCAAGGCGCTTCTTATGATACCTCATTTGTTGGATTATGATAAGTAGTTTAGAAGTTATGCGGGAACAGATGAACATACATAAATATATACATACAAACATAATAAAATCATAACTCTCCTTTTTGCTTCGCCGTAGTAGGGTATAATGATAAAGAAAGCTTTATATTTTTCACGCGTATTTGCCCATAGTGGATTTGTGCTTATGTCGAAAACTCTAAACAACCTATTTTCTATGCAATAATATTTTTAATATCGCTAGTATAATAAGAGAATTAAGCTTCGCCGTAGTCGGGTAATAACAGCTCTCTTTTTTACCCGACTGCGTGACAGTGATAGAAATGAATAGATTTTTCTCGTGTATTGAGAAGATATCGATGTGGTATCGGGTTATTTCTATTAGATAGTATCTACTGAATAAATTCTGATCATTTGGTGCTTGATTCAAATTATTCGACCTTTGCTAATCTAATGGCCATTATCTATCTCTGCTCTGCTACTTACAAATATCTATCGATGATGAAATAGGCTTTTAGCCTCCTGGCGATGAGTAACGTATCACTTAGACGGTTAGTACGTGCTACTCGACACTAGATGTCTCTTCTAATTTGGGCACGGCACGGCAGCACTTCCGAGTCTTTACATTACATTATTACTATTATCTTAGTTACAATGGTTAGGTCAATAAGTCAACAGTACACCTACTGGCTACCAGATGTCACTGTGCTCTGTATGAAAGATATTTTCTTAAGTTATCAACGTCACTGATTAGGTAGATAATGTTTCCGGGTTAAAGCCATTGTAGCACGTGTTTCATATACCTATGGTTCATTCCAATCAAAAAAAAGCAAAACGTAAACAAACTTACTATGGAACTGACACATGTCAATGTCATCTGCATACTACGTTTGTTTACCTTTTGCTTTTTTTTTATTGGAATGAGCTATAGTGCTGTGAACTGGGGGACTGGGGTACGTGTTAAATATGTAATTTTCTAACTTAGTAAGGAACTGACTTTGATGCAGATGAATTATGCAAATCGTTATGATTTATTTCACTGTACAGTCATGTCCTTTATGTTTCGGAAATAAGGAAGTTTTGCTGGAACATTCTTGATGATTTTGCACGTTGGGTATGATTTCTAATAATTATACTTCCTAATAAGTTGTCCTTCCGAATGATAGTGAAGATGTGTTTGACTGGTTATAAAATGGCAGATTGGTATTGAATTCGGCTACAGCGGGGAAACTCGTGAATCAAATTTTAAATGAAGATCTTTATTTTTTAACCTCATTTTTATATTTTGGCCTTATTGTTAGTAATAATGAAATAATAGCATATTTTTTTATTCTGTTTATTTTAAATTAATTTAGTTATACTAAAGGTCATATTTGTAAATATTTTTATTTAATATATTTAGTAGTGCTTTTATTCACACAGGTACTATCTGAGTAGTACCTGTGTGAATATTTAGTAGTGCTTTTATTCACACAGGTATATTATCATTACATGAAATACTAGCCACACACCAAATTTCAAGCTTGTAGCGTTGCTAGAAGTACCTTAGCTTTTTGATGATCGGTGAGTGAGTCAGTGACAAAATCAGGGAACTTTGACTTGAGATATTATTTAAACTATATTAGGTAAAAACTTTTAATTTGAGGCCAGATATGGGCACAGTAAGTACTTTTGGAAACCGGAATTTTAACCTTCTACCTTTATCCAGAACGAAGATACAGGGGGCCTAAAAGTGCCGTGAGTTGCTTCGAGAAAAGGATACGGGTGCCTCCGTTCGCCTTATTTTGCTTCGCACGACTTGGCGGAGCCACTGCCGTGGCTCCAGATTCATTTTTTTATTAATTTTCATTATAATATAAATAATGATACTGATAATTTTCTTATTATATTGAACTATCTGGGAGACCGAGCGTCGCTCGTTCAATCTGAGTTTTTATAAACTAAGATTACTTGTTTAGTAGTGTTACGGGCAGCCGATTATCTTGGCATTGTACTTATATGTATATGTATGCAATAAGCAATAGCTAATGACTTGCACTTGATTTTTATTGAAATTGTTTAGAATGTGTGTTAGACTATATCTAACGTTAGAGTGAGACAGTGTATATGTCGTCAGTAGTCGGACTCCTCTAATCGTTGGAAAGGGATAAAAGATATCTTGTGTGCTATTACTGCTTTAGCAGGGAAAAATTTTAAATGAATGAATAGCTCTGTAATTACGATAGTGTCATTGATGTAACTTTGTATGTATGTCCAGCTTGTTAGCGCCCTCAGTATTTACATGTATTTTGTTTCGGGCGATAGCTAGTTTTGTTGGTATTCATTTTGTTCGTGAATTTGCTTATAGAATTGTTAGTTTTACTGTTTTTAGGGTTCAATGTACAATGAATGTTTGTGTTTGGTATTGTATTATTGTAGAACGTAGGGAATTCTATTAGGTGGAATAAAGTTTGATAGGTAGAAGTTGTTACTTTTGGAAATAATTAGAAATTTGTGTGTAACTTTTACGAAAATATGTCTTTTTTGTATGTATTTGTGAATTTATTAGTATGTTGGCGGTATGTAGCCTAAGTAAGCATTGTTTATACGGATAGAGATTGTTGTCAGCTTATGTTATGCAAAGTTGGACTGTATTGTATCGAGTAGTTTAGGAGATATGAAGAGGAAATGGAAACCTCAACAGGGAACTTTAGGCCGAGGCCAAGTGAGGGCCTGGGGGTCGCCGTTACAGCATTGCCAAGGGGTATAAAATGAAAATTAGGTTTTTTTAGATAATTGCTCGAAATATTATACTACCTTGACGTATATCGTATAGATCGTAATAATAAGTCATAGTGTTATTCGTAGTAATTCAAATAGAAAGTTCAGCTTCTCCATTGTCTCGATTGTGTTATTATTTCTTCGTGTTTCTTTGAAAGTGTATTGTGTTAGTTAAATTGAAAGTGTTGTTTAGTACATTGGTACTTAACTTGTGTTGTGTTGTTGTGAATTAAAGTGTATTTTATATCTGTTACTTTGGTGTTTTCATGGGCTTGCCTGAGTGTCTTCTATCCTTGAACCACCCTATGGTGAACGTGTAACTGTTGTGTACCGTTGTGCTAGGACGTGCGCAACAAGTAGTACATATAAGATATATTTTCAATGACACATTTTGTAGGGTGTTGTTTTAGTCGGTAGTGGCCTTCTAAGGGACGAAAGGACAAGCAATATTTGTTCTGAAAATATCTATAATATTTTTTTATAATTTGATTCTATTGAAAAAAATACATGCAAATCATCCTTTTTTTGATAAAAAAAATAGAAAAATATTCAATAATACGTAATATTAGAAAGTTGCTCATCATTTATAAGTCAGTAATATCTATCAGTTTTGGCGATTTTTTAGAGATTTTCTTATTGCCAATGTTATCAGGGCCATCTGGTTGAGTTTAGAGAAAGCCGTGGAAAATTTCCTATTTTCAAACACGGGACAGAGCGGCACAATCACCAGGTATGTAATTAACTTATATGGCGAAAGATGGCGCTATTTGTTTCTAAAATACAAAGAGGTTAAAATATATTTTTTTATCACTCTTAAGTCTTTTTATTTATTTTCATAATATTTACATAAGTTCACACAAAATAAAAAATAAAAAACAAAGAACTATAAAGTCTCATGGGTGGTATTCGAATCCGGACCTAAAAGCAGCAAAACGTAAGTGGCTTGCACCAAAACCGCTAGTCTACCGATGTACCTATAAGCGATGGTTAAATTTAAGCATCATATGCGTTCTCCTTATATGTTATTTCGATCATTAAATGAATTCTCCCTTAAATGAATCTTTTCGAAGATAATTCCCTCATAGATCTGGATTTATGGTGATTTTTAACCCCTAATCCTAGATTTTCATCAAAAGCTTTCAAGCCGTTTTCGAAATCGTCGGAACATTTAACTCGTTTAATAGTATAGGATAAAGCATCTAGTTTTTTAGGGTTCCGTAGCCAAATGGTAAAAAACGGAACCCTTATGGATTCGTCATGTCTGTCTGTCTGTCTGTCTGTCCGTCCATATGTCACAGCCACTTTTTTCCGAAACTATAAGAACTACACTGTTGAAACTTGGTAAGTAGATGCATTCTGTGAACCGCATTAAGATTTTGAATGGACACTTATGTCTGATCCCATACGTGGACACCCTGGTATAGTGTTCTCAGAAGATGTCGTTGAGAACTTTCTTCCGTTGATGGAATATTCTCTATTTGTCGGTCTCTTTTAGAGAATAATTCTCGCCTGCAATCGGTTAAGCTGGTGCACTAGCTGGATCTTAAACATATTTAAAACAAATCAATTTAAAATAATTTTATACCACAAACAGAGAAATCTATGTACAATACAAAAATATTGTTTTATTCAAACTGTCTTGTCATAGGTACATGATTATGATAAATTTCTCGAAACCTTTTTTGGCGCTTGCAATCTCTCCACAAGCCAGCATTTTGAAACCGACAGTTGCAGGAGAACAAACAGTCCAGGTTTCGAACGCAGTTTTCTTTCCTCCTCCATTAGAGGCTGGAACGGTGTTACACCCTGTTAGAGCATAGAATGAGGACAACATTATTCCTTTTTTGGTCTTGTAATAGAATTAAATCATGAGTTTCGTATTTACAAATGTATCTAAAATAAAATTTTCGTATAGGTAAGTAATTTAAAATAAAACCTTAAGATGCTGCGATTTTGTCACAATTTCAAGAACATAAAAAGCAACAATGCTGCCCATACTTCATGCTCTGATAGGGAGTGATACTGTTTTTTAGCCTTTAATTGAAGAGAAAAGAAAACTGCGTTCGAAGCCTGGAATACCTGTCTTGTGGAGACATTGAAAGCGCCAAAATACTTTGGAAAAATTTATCATAACCATGTTTGGCAAGTGAGTTTGAATAAAACGAGGTTTTTGTACATAGACGACTATGTTTAGGAATATATTTTGGTTACAAAAAATATTGTGTAAGTGAATAACTGTTTATCCTTTTTTGAGAAATAAATTATTCTATAACCTGAAACTTGGTGCTACATGGCGGAAATTCATTACTTTTTACAGTCGAGTCTATAAATATTGACGTGTAAGACTTTTTACTTGATATGTGAATGTTTTTGTCGGGATTTTACTTTCCGTGTATGAAAATCTACATATCTAAGGTTCGGGTTGTATCACGTGGTTGCTGGTAACTACTTATTTTTTGTCAAACGAGACAATAATAATACTCCCGGAAACCCGCCCCGTAAGATCCCGTTTGGTCGGTGGTAGAGCATTCTCGGAGCCTGCCTGGTTAGCTATCATCTTTTTTTTTTACCCTCAATTGGTAAGCCCTTGGCGTCATCTCACCTGATGGTAAGTGACGATGATGCCGAATACGAAAGCGGGCTTACCAAGATTCCCCAACGCAGTACTTAAAGTTAAGACTTAGATAAGATGGTGGCATATGCCAGGCGGGCTCAGAAAATGCCCTACCACCAACCAAACCGAATCCAGAAAGTTACATCCCGCCGGGAATCGAACCCGCGACCTCCTGATGTGAAGCGAGCGGACAAGCCACTACGCTACGGAGGCGGTTAAAATTTTAAATGGGGCATGGTATGAGTCAAAAAATTTTTGAATGCACCTTATACAGGGTGTAACTTCCGGAAACTTTAACAGGCTAATCTATTTAGGAAACCGTAAAGCTTATCTTAAGGAACCCATACAAAATTCGCATTAAAAATGAAGTTTTCATATAATATGGTCACCTAACCGGCCAATTTTGTATGGTGTATCCAAAAATTGTCTTAAGTAGGTATTCAGCATTCTTAAGGTTCAGCCTGTGTATCACAAATATCGAGCTGAAACTCACAACTAGACCTTGTTGGGTAAACAACCTTTTTGTCTGTCAGATACCCTGACGTGAGAATGACAGCACCTTTTTTTTCTGAATATAAAACAGTTTGCCAGCATAAATTACTCAGACTAAAAAGTCTTTATAATAAAGAAGTATGGCGAACTGGGACCCACCAAATAAAAAAAATCAAAGACGACCCATTCAGTTACGAAATTATTTCCATTATTTATTTAAACATATGAGTATGTAAATTAAAAACAATGACTCCAGCAGAAGCAGGGAATCAATAGTTTAAAAAAGGCTTGATTCCACACGAATTCACACAAAAACGTATCAGTGTACCAAAAAAACGCAACGGTACAACAGACAACAGACTATGACAGCCACCGTTCACTCTGACAACAGGATAGCATAAATATAAATCGCGTAAGTGTAAAAGAGAAGATACAATACGGTTGCTGTTAGAGTGCACTCTCGGAACGCGGCTCAGGAATCAGTGTTGCCAGACTTAAGAAGCTGTCATTGTTTTGGGGGATTTTTAAAGTATAATAATAAGCTAATAATGATACAGTCAGCCATGGTTAAGATTTGAGATTTTCATACATTTTTGTTGGCTGGAGCCAACGTTGACGGTGGGGGCACTATTTGTCAAAGAGTAGTGTAGAGGTCAATAGGTTAAGCTCAGTCTCCCAGGTATAACCTAAAAAATTTTTAATGGTCAGTTTCAAACATCGCTATTTCAAAGTTCTCCCAACTTGTGCAATAAACACACAATTTACTTTTTTCTTATTTGTAATCCAATATTCCAGAAATACCATGTATCATTAAAGCACGTTGATGAAAAGACTGGGTCCCAAAATACATGGCATCTCGCCATCATTCTTTGCTACTTTGGTAATGCTCAAGTTAAATGCAAGATGGCGCTAAAAACGAAATCCTCAGCTAAACAAAGCTTATCAGACTAGTTGAGATTGTAGTTACTGTCATTTCAGAAAGGTGGTGCTGAATTATACACCACTACATGCGTAAAATTTATGGTATTTTACGGCAGTTTTTAATGATATTACAGAAATAAATAATATAATTATATACATTTGGCGAAAATAAAATGTTGTAAAGTTTACGTTGGACAGATAAAATCAAAAATATTGTGTGAATTTGTATAGTTTTGACCGATGTAAATTTGTATGAAATAGCGTGACTGACGTTTAACCTTAAAGTACAAATCTTTTAGAAATCTTAATTTTAAATAAAATTACATCCAAACTCACCTCACACACAACGTCAAAACCTGTATGTATTTTGTAATGATTCCTCAGAGATAATTTAGACGTTAAAATCTTGTGACAATATTCACATTCTATGTTCTCTCTCACTCTCTCTCCAGTCTCTTTAATATCTTCTGTCTCTTTCTTACTTCGAGGTTTCCGTTCCTTTGCTACTCTTCCATTTTGTACTTTCTTTCGTCTATTATTTATAGTATTAGCTGTAAATTCTATTTGAGGTTCAACCTCATCTTTTTTGTAAACGGAATCATTGTTTATTAAACCTACGTTATTCTCTAGCTGTAAACTGTCTAATGGAATGTTATCATCATAATCTTTAAAATCATTGTCCGCATCATTGAAACTTGATATGTCTATAATTGTGCTTGTACTTTCTATTTTGAACGTTGGCATTTCTATTTTGACTTCGTAATAGTCTCTATTGCTAATTTTGTTCAGTAAATGTGTGTGTGCCGTCTCACATTTTCTTCTAAACTTGTACGATTCATTGACGAAACTAATGCAAGTGGTACACATTAATTGTGGTAATGTGTCATCGGGTTTTATCTGAAATGAAATGATGAATACATTAGGTTCAAAGATACTTACATACATAAAAAGACAATGTCACTTACATGAGAAGAATGCTTAAATAATATGTAGTGTTTATCGTTCCCACCGCACCGCACAGAACACATTGATATAAATGGTTAAATTGTAATTTTTAAACACCCTTTACATTACATTAAAAATACTAAACATCTTAAAAGACCAATACATAGTAGTTGAAATCCCTACTTATTTTTACACTACAGGGGGTATTTCTATCAGATTCTTGACTGGTTGTTTCTTACTCGTTTTTAACAGACAAAAAATCAACAAAAACAAAAAAAACAGCAAAATTTGAAAAGAAAATGAAAGTTGTTCACAATTCAGAATGTGAACACTATTGCACAACTTTTCTATTGAGTTGTCCACCTTAAAGTATTGTTGCTCTTTTATTTTGTTATACTGTTTTCTCTACATGTAGTCACTTTTATAAATAAACTTAGAAAAATATAAAATAATTACCCAAACTGATTAAAAAAAAAAGTTAATTTTTATTAAAGTTATTGTTTTGTTCTTGCAGAGCCTGAAATAATATAAGTGGTGAGTTATAAACTCCTTGTTGCAGAACTACGAAAAAAAAACATGTAAACAACAGGAGAAAGATGTTTTCAATACCTTTAGTCCAGTTGTTGCAAAAATAACTTCTGTGTACTTTTCACAGTGTTCTGGGCTCGGGAATATCGGGAATATGTTCTGAACACTTAGGCAGGTCCTACAACAGTCCCAGTCATACATTTTTGGTAATGAAAGTCCACTTAGGATTCCACTTCACTTTGCCTTTAGTCTTTCACTTTATAACATAAACTTATTTCATGGATGACTAAACTAGATTCAAAAAAATTAAAATAAGGTAAGGTATCAATTAATTAATTATTATTTTACAACGTTTGTTTATATTTGTTATCATTGTTATTTACAAGCAGCATTTTGAGATTTTTGGTCCCGTTTCAGGACCGCGTTCCGAGGGTGCACTTGACAGCAACCGTTCACTCTGACAACAGGATAGGATAGCATAATATAAATCGCGTAAGTGTGAAAGAGAGAGTATGAAACGGTCGCTGTCAGGTGCACCCCGGAATGCGGCCCAGTCAGACATACCAAGATTTATCTGACAAGAGTCTGTCCCTTTCAGACTTGGAAGATTCGCAATAGGCTATCCTGCTGTCAGGGTGAAAATTAAGGGTGTCACACACGGGCGCTAGGCCGCGTTCAGAACCTGTACTCCGGGGCGCAACTTTTCACTTTAAAGTCGTCCGTGTAAGACGTCCAGTTGACACAACTGACGCGTTCCCAACCTCCGTCAGTTGCATGCAACTTTCTATAGAGCGTTTCAACAAATAGTTCCTATGTTGGCAGCAATGTTTTCCACACACACTACATAGAACTCAGAGTGTGTCTCTATGTAGTCATAGAACGCAGATAAACACTAACAAAATCGGTAGAAGCGTCTTCGCTTGTTGATGTCGTTGATAGACAGAGAAGCCGACATAACGGCATAGGAACTATTTGTTGAAACGCTCTATAGAAGCGTGGTCGCGTGTTAATGTCGTTGATAGACAGGGGAGCCAACATAACGGCATAGGAAATATTTGTTGGAACGCTCTCTAACCATCGAATTCGGTGGTTGAAAAAGGCTCTGACGTTTATCTGTCATTTGCATTTGTCAAATGTATAGAACAATGTCACAGATATGAAGTTTTAGAAAAGTTATCGGTTGGTTGCCGGGACTTGTACTGAGCACACGTCTGCTAAGTTAATTTTTCAATTATTTCCGTTTTAGAGTAGTTTCAACGTTATTTTTGTGATGGGGAAATAGCTGTGATTCAGATTCAGAGATAAGCGGTCATAAGAAGAGGATTAACTCAGGAGACAGCTCTGTTTTTCGAGTTCCAACAACAAACCACTACGTGGAGCGTCTTTAAGTGCCCATCACCCTTAGAGCCGTACCTTTCACTTGACATTGGCGTTTCCGCCATTTTTTTTAAATTGAAGATACTCCCATTTTTCACTAGACATTGGCAAAATCACTCCTTTAATGAGATGTGGAATGCCAAATAGAAAAAAAAATAGAATAGGAAAGTTGTCAAAATCAACTGATGTAAAACAACCGTTCCGAACCTAAGAGCAAGTTAAAAAACAACCTATTGTAGAGCGTTTCAACAAATAGTTCCTATACCGTTATGTTGGCTCCCCTGTCTATCAACGACATCAACACGCGAAGACGCTTCTACCAATTTTGTTAGTGTGTGTCTACGATCTATGTAGTGTGTGTCTGAGTTCTATGTAGTGTATTTGGAAAACATTGCTGCCAACATAACGGCATAGGAACTATTTGTTGAAACGCTCTATAGCCTGTGAACGCAGTGAACTGACGCTTTCTTCGAAACCTGACGTCTTTCACTTTGTATTGCAACAATTATAGAGATGGGTTTTTGCCCGGGCAGTTTTGAGTAAATGCCCAATAAACGTCCATTTACGCCCAATAAATGCCCAATTTGTATGGCGTAAATAGACGTTTATTGGGCATTTATTCAAAGTGCCCTAAATTGCCCGGGCAAAAACCCATCTCTAAACAATTAAAAATGTTGATTCCCCGAAAAATTGATAGTACAAAGGACACTAGAAAAATTTTGCAATACAGCTTTATTATATTGTAATCTTTCAAAATAACTACCACCACAGCTTATACACTTATTCATTCGCACGAACCAATCATTAAAAATGTCCTTCCATTTTTCGTCTGGGAGATCGGAGCAAGCCTGGTCCCAAGCAGCTAACAAGTCTGTGTCCGTGGCAAACCTTCTTCCTTTGAGCTGGTCCTTAATGACTGGAAACAGACCAAAGTCACATGGTGCAAGATCAGGACTGTAAGGAGGATGTTCAAGCAATTTTACTCCAGCATCTATCAAAAAACTCACAGTTTCGTGCGACCTGTGTGCAGGAGCATTATCGTGGTGAATATACCAATTATCTAGTCTTGATTTTGGACGGAGCTCTTTGAGTTTTTGAATCACTTGAGGCAAATTCTCTTTTGTATACCAAGAAGCTGTAACTGTTCGCTGACTTTCCAAAACTACTCTGGCTAAAATTCCTCGTCTTGTGAAAAATACAGCAATCATTTTCTTCTTCACTGACCGAGATTTTCTAACTTGAATTGGAGAAGTCTCATTTCCAAACACCCAAATTTTGTTCTTGTTTTTGGAGGGCACATCAAAATAATATAGCCAGGTTTCATCACCTGTGACGATATTATTTACGTAGTTAGAAGTTCCATTTTCGTACTCTTTTAACATTTTTTTGCACCAATTTACTCTGCATTCCTTCTGTTCTTCTGTTAAATCATGGGGCACCCAAAGCGTATAAACATTTTTTACTCCGATTATATCGGGCAGAATTTTATGAATGCTTGGTGCATTAATCTGCAGGATCTCTTCTATCTGACTATAAGTTATTCGACGGTCATCTTTTATCATTTTTTCCAGTTTCTTTACATTATCTTCGGTACAAACGTCTGTGGGACGTCCCAATCTTGGCGCGTCTTCTTCACCAAAATTACCCCGACTGAATTCCCGATACCACCGAAAAATCGTTGAACGATGAGGGCAGTTCTCTTTAAGTACAGAATTCATTTCTTCCATACACTCATCGATCGAGAGACCGTGCTCGAAGTTGTATCGAATAATAACACGTATTTCGTCCTTAAACCACCCAGACATTTTTATAAAATGAAAAAAATATTGTGCAATCGACAATGAGTGAATATTGAAATACTATGTATCAACCGTCATATGATAACTGTTACTTTGTAATAAGATTATATTCATCTACCCACAGTTTAAAATATTGCTGTTTTGCAGGACTTACCTAGTGGCCTATGTATATTCGAAAAATACACGAAAAGGAATACATAGGCGATTTTCTGACAGCTGAATTTTAAAAAAGTAGTATAAGTTTGACTCGATAGGGTGTTAACATAAATAACACCATGCCTATTGTCCAATTAATTAAAACCCGCTGAGTGCTTTTGTTTGGTCGTTTTGAGCTCGAGAATCATGTCATGTCAACACCATCTATCGAGTCATTTTGGAAATACATTTTTTAATTAGCTGTCAGAAAATCTCCCATTGTAAAAAAAACAGCTGTTTGAAAATACATTGAGTTACAAAAAATCGTTATTCTTTTTCAATAGGAAAATTCTTACAGCTTTCTCTTAGAGGGTATAAAAACGGTTAGCAAAATATTCGTAATTTCGCGAGCAGAAAAATGTATTCGGTAAGCCAAAATAACTAGTTGGTCAGCAACTTAATATGGCCAGAAAACATATCATTTTGATGACCGTATTAAGTGACTACTGACTACAGACACGGTTATAACCTGAATAAGTTTGTCTGAGAGAAACATTTATCTCGTGTGGGCGGCACCTCGATGTACTTAATCGTAGTGGAGTGGAATGAAACCAGGGGTGTTGATTTTCTGCAGCCGAGGGAGTGAGAGAGCCGACCAAGCGAGCTTTTTCCGCCTTTTTCTATTTTTCTTTCTTCGAAGCTGTTTGCTTGCCGCTTGTTGAATGACTGAATGGATCGCTGACCAACCACCTCATATTTATATAAAAATTTGCTGGCCAGCGATCCGTGTATTTTCCTTTTATAGGCAAACTTGCTTGGTTAGCCCCTCATCCCCGGAAATGCATTTATTCGTAAAACATAATAATATTGATATTTTCATTACAAAAAACATACCAACTTATAGTAAATCTTATTCTACATGTTTTCCGTCATACACAACCGCCCGCAAGGCCGCCATCGCCATCTCGTTCTGGCGGGCGATCATCGATATGAGAGACATTAGATGAGGTTAATAGTCCCCGACTGCGTAGTCGCTGACAATGGTTTGCTCCCCTATGTTGAGTAGCGCCGCCTTTTCGCGCACCATTCGCAATCTGACAAGCGACGAGTAAACATCCCGTATTTAAATGAAAATATGTCTACAGTGCAGTGAAATGTGCTAAAACTATAAAAAAATAAAGAACAAAACTAACAGCAACATTTCTTATCACTTTTTTCTTGTTATTTTATGAATATTTTGTCATTTTATAGTGATGCTACGCTACTCGTCACTAGATGTCGCCAGTAGATAACATTAATTAAATACATGCCTCTCTACTCGTCGCTAGATGTCGCTAGTAGATAACATTAAATACATAAACCTTAAGCTTATCACACAACGGCGATATTTGTTTAAATACATGCCTCCCTCTTCACCCCGCTTCAGCCCCCGCAAGACGAACACGCTGGTTCAGAAACAAACAGAGCGAGTAACCTTATCTAATGTTTCCCATATCGATGCGGGCGATTTTCTGAACGCGCATATTTAAATGCCCCGCCTCCCGCCCCCCTCATATAAAGCTACGCAGCTTAGTACGGGAAGCGGGGAAAATTGCGTTTTTGCCTATTTCCCGGGACTTTTCCCGTGTTGTTCATTTGGAATGTGGTTCCCTTTATTAAAACACACACGATAAACAACATTTATTAGTAAAAACCTTAAAAACTTAAGTAGAAATCGACTATTTCTATTGAAACCTAGATACCTAATTTTTTCCTAGGTTATCTATCTCTACTTATTTCTAATGACTTTATTAGGTAAAGACCAACAAAAACTAAGTAATAAACACAAAAGGAACCTTAATCTTATTTAAAAAGTTTGAGGCTAAAATCATATCTTAATTAAAAAGTTTGAGGCTAAAATCATACAAAAAAATATTCCCTAATACCTAACTTAAAATACCTACGTCTACTTAAACTACTAATCTTTATTTAAAACAGGTAGACATAGGCTATCTAAATCACAAACAACACTTAAGCTAACTACTTAGACAAAAAAGATATTAACAAAAATACTTATAAAATTTCAACTTATTGCTACGACTTATTTTAACTAACTATACTTATACATTTACATGTCATGCTTATTCCTAGTCCTCTGTCGTGATCATCTCGACCAATTATTTAGCTAATCATTTTTTAAATACCAGATAAACTGCCTTATAGACATGTTTTCTTTGCAAAAAAATATAAAATCTTGGAACTAGAGACTGATATTATTATGATTTATTTGAATGATCAAATATACGTTTAAATACAAATAGTGATTAGCTAGCATTGGAAGAATGCTATTTGTTTTGTTTTTATCCATAGAATATTTTGTTTTTTTGACTGAAAAAAACGTTCACTTTCAAAATGTTCTCAACATTATGTGGAGTCAATTAGCAAGCGAATCAATTAATAGTTAATTGATAAAACAGCAATAAAATCATTGTCTTTGTACATAAAAGTCTCTTTGGTACGGAAGTATGGTGTCTGTGTTGAGTAAACAAACTCCTTGCAATATTTTTTCGAAAGTTGTGTTATGTATGTTGTCAATTTGTAACAACATGAATTAATTAAATTGCCTATATAGATCTCAGTAATTTGTAAGAATGCCTCAAGAAGAGAATGAAGGTAATTCGCAAGCATTGGGAATATTGGGACCTTCGAATATTTACGCTGAATGTACTGCAAAGCGAGAGAAACCCAATTTTGATGTGGTCGATGAAGGTAAATTCTCTTTCTTCAATGCTTTTGGATAACTTACGTATCTATAATAATTAATACTAGCTTGGAAGCAGTTAGGTAAATTAATCTGGGTATTGGGTAAATCATAACTACCTTGTGAGTAGTTGGCATTTAGTAGATAAGTTCATAGGATTGGTATAGTAGACTTTGTTACATTAATAGTGTAAGCTCACTTTGATATGTTGTAAATAAATTTAAGGCACCTTGGATTATTAACATTTTACGTTTACCCTCTACCTTAGAGTATTTTCACACTGTCCGGCACCGACACCGGTGTCGGCACTGCAACGGTCGATCTGACACCGAGTCACCGATATCGGTGTAAGTTCCGATAAAAGTTATTTATCGGAGCAGTGTGAAAGCCTATTTATTTGGTTATCGGTGTCTGCGCGCCGATACCGATATTAGACTGGACAGTGTGGAAACTACCTTAGGTACAACAATTTTATTTAACTTCCTTTAGAGTGATGCAGCTTTAATTATACTAGTTACTTTCTATCCCACCGATGGGGAGGCAGTAGTCGATAATCAGTGCTTAAAGGAAAGCAGGGCTCTGGGCAGCCATTGCTATTTGTCGTTGTTCATTTTTCATGGTATACTAATATGTATGACATGCATTTTATGTCAAGGTCCTAGAGACTTTTTTTTAACTGTCTTACGTTTTGTATTTTCTGCAACAGAATTAACCAAAGAAATTGGACGCAACTACCGCACTTTACCCACCTTCGAAAAAACGGTGTTCGACAATATACATATAAAGCATTATTCGCTGATGCGAAATGAGCTCCTGAAGTGTCGTTGGAGTCAGTACAAGAAGAACTTCGAGAAACGTGTATTCGCACCGTTTCAGTTTCCCGATGCGAGGTAAAAGAACCGACCAAATCGCGCACCATTGCTCCTTAGCACCATAATATTACATGCTCTGAAGTATGTACACTATTTTGTATATATAGTGGTATAGTATTACATGCTCAGTCAGTGCTTACCACCAGTCTCTGTAGCGTCAGTGTTCCTCCCAGGTGTCTGGTTTTGGATCTTAAAATTGGCAGACAATCACACCAAAAAGCTAACCGCTTTTACGATATACCACCGAAAAGTTGATAAAACACGTCTTTTCTTGTATGGGGACACTTGTTTTAACATGGCCGTTTCAACCTTCTAATTATGATGTTTCAAAATACCGCCATTTAAAGTTATGTCGTACGATTTTAGGATATAAGACAAATAATTTACCTACTACAAATATTATATTACAGAGAAAAAGCAAAAATATTTTTTTATGAAGGTAGTCAAGCAAGGGTATTTAGCTGTGGCGCTTTTAACTATGAAAGTGCCGGCTACAGCTACATATTTTTACTAATATTGCTTTTCTCCACCATTTTTTTTGACAGAGATCTACACTTCTACAATGGCTGTGTACGATTCACGCCTTCACAATCTCTTCACCGTATAACCGACTTCAGAATGAAGCTAAAACTCGGTCCAGGGGTGGACCAAAGGGGCCAAGTTCCAATACCGCATGAGCTTTTCATGAAACGTGGCGCAATCGTAAAGGAAAAGCACAAGAAAAATTCCAAATCTGAGCAGCAAAAGGTTAAAAATGACGACGCAGAAAAATGAATTTGGATTTATAGTGGTGTGTCTTGCATAGATGATATCAGTACTTGGTTTAAGTTTTATATTACCTTTACTAACTTATCTTATACTAAACTACTAAATATAAAATATTTTTAACTTAACAGTTACGGTTGTTTGTCATTTCATTTTAGCAGCCTCATCTCTGAAACCAACTACTGCAGTTGTTGTTATATGTTAAAAAATACTAGCACTGCCTCCCACATGCAAAATTTCAAATACAACCCAAGATATAATGAAATTTGTCAAAGGCTTTCGACTGCGTAGAACATAAGACCTTACTTGCCAAGTTGGAATATTACGGTATTAAAGATAACGCTTTAAATCTATTAGAATCATATCTCATAAATAGAACCCAAAAGGTACAGATTAATGGTACAAAATCATCAGGCTCACGGGTTAAAATGGGTGTGCCTCAAGGATCTATTTTAGGACCTTTCCTTTTTCTAGTTTACATAAACGACCTTCCGTTCATGGTTGAAACACTATCGAAAATCGTGTTGTTTGCAGATGATACATCTTTACTTTTTAAAATTGACCGAAAAACTGACATGACTAACGAAGTAAACGACACTCTTTGTAAAGTGCACAATTGGTTCACCGTGAACAACTTAGTTTTGAATGCGAAAAAAACTAAATGTATAAATTTTACGTTGCCAAACGTTAAACATGTAAACAATAATGTATCGCTAGCTGGTAGTCTTTTAGAATTTGTACCGAACGCAGTTTTCCTGGGCATAACTGTAGATTCGAAACTTCAATGGGGTCCTCACATAGATACTTTAGCAGGAAGATTAAGCTCTGCTGCATATGCTGTAAAAAAAATTAGGCTTTTAACAGACATAAACACAGCTAGGCTAGTGTACTTTAGTTACTTCCACAGCGTTATGTCGTATGGTATTCTCTTGTGGGGACATGCGGCTGACATAAATACAATTTTCGTGCTGCAAAAACGAGCTGTCCGTGCGATTTACGGAATGCGTTCGCGAGAGTCACTTAGAGATAAATTCAAAGAAATTAATATTTTGACTTTTCCCTGTCAATATATCTATGAAAACATAATGTATGTCCGGAAAAACTTGCATCTTTTTTCGCTGAACTCTGACAGGCATAATCGTAATCTCAGAAGTAGAAATAAACTTGAAATTGTATATGATTCATTCCAATCAAAAAAAAGCAAAAGGTAAACAAACATAGTATGCAGATGACATTGACATGTGTCAGTTCCATAGTAAGTTTGTTTACGTTTTGCTTTTTTTTGATTGGAATGAAGTATATACTAGGCTCAGTAAAGTCAGCAAGTCATTTCTGGGGCAATGTGTACGAATGTATAATAAAATACCGGAAGACATCCTAAACCTTACAGAAAATAAATTCAAAATGTATGTTAAAAAGACACTGTACAGTAAAGCCTACTATAAGACTTCCGAATACCTAGATGATAAGAATGCGTGGATAAAAAGTGTTTCTGCAACTAAATGACATAATAATGTACAATGACATTAAATGACTTTTAAAATATTTCTTTTACCAATAAAATTGATTATTATGATTGATTAGACATGTATAAATTACATAACCTTATGTATACTTAATATTTAGTAATTGAAATTGTAAGTGGTTGTATACATATTGTGGAGGGTCTGGAAGGATTGAAGATTCATTAATTAATTTATTTTCCCATTGACCGGAGCGGTGCATGCTCGCTTAAATGTTCGTGCGGATGGTGGCGTATCGGGAGCCGGGTCGTTCCCTTCCCTCAAATATGGTTGAGGGGAGCGATGGCTGACTCCCGCGTTATACTCGTGATCGGGTGCTGTCCGTGTGAACTGGCCTGCTCTTGTCATTGGTGTTTGGTCACAATAATTACCTGTTTGCACATTGTACTTGTATGTTTTTGTTGATCCTTTCACATTCGTTTGTAATAGTATGCAACTAAGCTAACCATATCTTTGTTGTTTACCTGAATTATGTAATAGCATATAAGAATTTTATTTTAAAAAATGTGTTGGAGGGAGTTTCTTTAGGGCCCGACGTTTCTTCTCTCTCCGCAAACACTTCCCGAAACGTTGGGTATACGAGTTCCGAGTGGTAGGAACTTCGTATTAGGTAGAAAAATATGACGTTCGAAAAGTGTACAGAGATACCTACTTCGAATAAATATTATTTCATTTCATTTCATTTAAAATAATGTATACATAGGCGTATATAGGGGTGGGGGTTGGGAGGAGGAGGCAGCGTTCCGCACCACCGGACGGTTTCCGTCCAAAGGACACGTTTCATTTTGTGCCTGGACATGTACGTAGTACGAAAAATATAGAAAAATATAGGCTTTCTAGGAAAAATAATGAAAAAAATATTAGAAGCAGGGTTGCGTGGTTCAAGCATAATGTTTTGTCAGCACTTTTTACAATATAAATGGTAACACTGAAGCTTGCAATAGTAGGTCTTGTTCAGAAATTACGGCTTCGTCCACATATTCCTCAGATGCTTTCTCTGACTCTGATTGACTGAACACCCTTCTGTTCTGACTTCTGACATTGGTGTACGATTTTTAAAATCTGCGGATATGCCTTGCCTCTTTTACAGGCATAACAGCTGGTTTTCGAGTTACTTGTCGGAAAACTAAATTATTAATTTCAATGGTATGTACAAAATCTAGTTTCTGAACGTAAAATGCTCAAAATTGCGCTCGCTTCGCCATGTTGGGTGATATTTTATGTGTTGCGATTGTTAAATCTGAGAAACTAGATGAACCTCGCAACGAAGGTAAATCGAAGGAAATGTACGTGACGGTTTCCGTCCGAATTTCATCCGAAGCTGCGGTGCGTTTATTTAATATTCGAACGTGTATATATTATGTATTATACATAGTAACAATGGTCATTTCATGAATCCCTCCGCGCCACGCACCGTTGTTCGAATTGAACCTCTGGACGGAGATGC
The DNA here is from genome assembly GCA_958295455.1 of Coleophora deauratella. NCBI lineage: Eukaryota > Metazoa > Arthropoda > Insecta > Lepidoptera > Coleophoridae > Coleophora > Coleophora deauratella. The sequence continues at coordinate 7,285,812 of OY282415.1, forward strand.
GGCGTCAGTGTGTGGTACCCTGCGGTTTTTGTACACAAATCAACATTTTACAGTACAAACTTTAAATCTGGACCACCGCAATTCGTTGCAGTGTGCGGAGCACTGTGTTTTCCGCCTTATTTATTTCGTGCCTGAAAAGACGTATTATAGACATTGAAACAATTTGATCGTGCAGTTTTCAGGCACGAGAGAGTGAATGGACCATTTGCGAGAACAAGTAGTTTCCGTTTTGACCGCCTCCTTGCTCTAGTGGTTAGTCCACTCCCTTCACATAATTAGGTCGTGGGTTCGACTCTTGGCGGGGTCCAAAGTAGGACTTGGTTGGTAGCAGGAAATTTTCTGAGACCGCATCTGGCTAGCTACCACCGCCTTATTCTAAGTTTTGCCGCCAAACACTGTCTATTTTCACTGCCTAAAATAACGGTCTGTTACAGACGATTTAAGCAATGTCTGCTGCAATGTTTTGTATAGGAAATAGTGCCTACTATTTAAGCAGACTTTATTGACATTAGTTTGGTCTCTTTTGCTGTTGTTTTGTTGGAACCATGAACGCGTTCATTTAACAGCTTTCCCAACCTGCCGTTATATCTTGGATTTTACTGAAGCATACGTGTTGAACTTTTGTATGTGGAGGTACTATTTCAGCAGTATTTTTTGACATATACCACATAACAGTTGGTGCAGTAGTTTCTTGGTTCCAGAGATAAGGCTGCTACCGTAACGTTACGCTAGCAGCCTCAGTGAAAAACTCGATTTTCTCTGAAACTGAGATAGCACGTTTTTTTCCTTTTGGGGATTATTTGGCAGTATTTATTGGCATAATTTAGAATATCTAAATTCTATGATGAGGCTTCTAACTTCACGTTCACGTTGTTCATCTGAAAGACTTTATTGCTTTTGTTTCAAGCAAAGTGGCGTTCCATTTGTGCTGGCGGATTAACTTGTATCTATAGCCAAAAAAGAAAATAAAACGAGCTGTCAATTTTACGAAAATGAAAAACTTGTCAATAATTGTCAAATATAGGACTTTTTGGCGGGAACTCGCGGCAAGAGTTTGTCATTTTTGTTTTATTATCCGAAAAAATAGATATCGTGGTTTTTAATGCATAATATTGATAGTGTATTGTTCAATAAAGTGCCATTTAAGTGTCTAATATGTAGGATAATGAAATAAAAGTGTGTAGACTGTGTTTCGAGTGCTCTCAAGAAGTCCATGAAATCTTCATCAAAAGTGCTATCATTTTGTTGAAGAATAGAGAAAAAGTTAAAGACGACAGAAATTGATAATAAATGAGAACTCAAATGAAATAGAAAAATATTTAGAGAAGAGCAAACTACGTAAGAATAGGCTGTATGGCCAGAGAAGCCTTTGCCTTTTCCTTGCAAAAGCAGGAAAGAACCAAACAAAAAAAAAAAAAAAAAATGTCAAATATATTGGGATCTTGGAATGCATGATGTTTTCCACGAATTTTCTTCGATTTTCGTCGTAAAAACTGTTGAATATTTCATAATTCTTGGTATTTATGACCTATGAGCTACCAAAATGGATTCAGAGATAATGGTCGAGCCTCTGCCGATGCTGGGCGTCTGCAATTTGTGTCTAAACGAAGGTGCGGTAAAAAGCATGTTATTGGTACAAAAACATGATGAGGACAGCGAAACTTACGTTGAAAAGCTGCTAAAATGTTTCTCCATAGACGTGAGTACAAAACTTTGTTTATTACCGGTATGTTGAAGTCAAAAAACATGTGCAGTCAGTTTCAAAAAGCAAGGCTTAATTCTTCGTAAATGAATATTGTTGTCAAAAGATGAAGCGATTAATGATTAATATTTCATTGCTAATATAATTTATTTATATAACTTAATGATAAGGAGATTTTTTATAAAATTACTTTCTTAAAAAAATAATCATCCTAATAATTAATCCAACGATTTTACATCAATAGGTATTGTATACAGTGTTGCCCAGTTTGAGACTAAATTACTGTTTTATCCTGTATATGTTTCCTTTGAGTCCATATACAACCCATTTGTTACGGGGTTGTACAGTTTTATTGTCTATCAGAATTTGTCAAAAACGCATATTGTCCCCACTGTAGGGACACAGGTCTCTTCCCATACTTCTACCGACATGGTCATAACCTGTTATTGGCATTTATCTCTGCTGTTTCCATGCTTCGCAAGGCATGTTAAGCCATTGGTGCTGGCTGCCTTCACTAGATGTTAAGCCATGTTGTAGGCCTTATATGAGGGGGCTTGAAAAAGTTTAGACACTGGCGTTGGCCACTAGTCCCACAACCTCCACCAATCTGGACTTGGCCACTGTGCGTGGAGTATGGCCAGACTTTCCCGAGGTATGGTAAGTGACCCGTGGCCCTGCAGTGGGGGATGATATGGGTTGCTAACACACAACCGCTTGAAATGAGGTGCTGTTGATCTGATGCTGAGTTGTTACTTATGCGGTAAACCTTATTTCTTCATCAAAAATCGTTACTAATTCTTATTCCTTATCAACAGATGTCTCTGCTAGAGCTTGGGGACACAAAGAAGTTAATATGTGACGTTTGCATCATGAGGCTGTGCGACGCTTCCTGCTTCCGCCAACAGGTCGAGGACTCGCTCCGTGCATTGGAGCTCGCTGTTAAGACACAGAGTGAGTTGATATTTTCCTTTTTTTTTTGTATTATTTCTCCTTTTAACAATTAAATTAATGTCTAGTGTGTTCCTACTGTTCAAGGAAAAGTGAGGTACATCTGCCAGGTTAGGTTATACCCTGGCTAACGGCTGTGGTTGGAAGTCGTAGTATTGCATATTGAATCTTCAATAGTGCATTCTAGGAATGTAATTTTTGACAAGTCGCCACAAATGACACAGCTGTCTGTATAGTGAAGCCTTATTATTTACTCTTACGGGACACAAACAGTATTTGTACAAAAAAACTTTTTCATTCCATAAAATCGTGAAGGTTAAAAATTTTCCTGAAACAAATAGCACCACACTGACTCTTCTCGTGGGTATTGTAAGAGGCTACCTAGGGATTAGGTAACCAGTAGATCCATATAGTACTCCGTACATCTTCTTCACATACATCGGGAAGGTTTAGGCCATACTCCACACACCAAGTCCGTATTGGTGGAGATTGTGGGGCTAGTGGCCAAGCCCAGTGTCAGTAGTTTTCAAGCCACCTATAACATGCTTATGCATGGTGCAACATGCTTGCGCGCAGATTTGGCAAGTGTAGCGACGAGGTTAAGTTAACATTATTCAATGCATACTGCCAGTGTTTCTACACTTGCCAACTCTGGGTAAATTTTACACGCAAAGCCTACAGTACCATGAGGGTGCAGTATAATGATGCATTCCGCATCCTCATGCGAAAGCCACGATACTGCAGTGCATCAAGTATGTTTACCGAGGCGGGAGTGCCCGATTTCTTTGCGGTGATGAGGTCGCGGGTCGCTTCCTTTTGGGAGAGACTGCGTGCTTCTAACAATAGCATTTTGAGAGCGGTAGATTCGGGTCTGGACAGTCCAATTTTTAAATTCTGGTTGTCCCTTCATCAGAATGAGAACCGAAAATAGTTTTATAGTATTATAGTAGGTTTTTGTATTTTTTACTTTTTATGTGTACATGTGTGTCTGTGCCTACTACTTGTTAAGACTGTACATGATTTTTTGTATTTTTTAACTATGGCTTTTTGGCTGAAATAAAGAAATTATTATTATTATTATTATTATTATAAGGCCTCCGACATGGCTTAGAGACTGCCATCTATTCTACTGTTTGTTTTTAATTTGTTTTCTTTTTGTAACTTTCACGCTTGGCTAGACTATGTAAGTTATACTTTAAATACATAAATAAATAAAAAATTAAAAATAGCAGCCAGCACCAATGGCTTAACGTGCCTTGTGAAGCATGAAAACAGTCGAGATAAAATGCCACTATTTATTTTATTTTATTAAACCTTCTTTATTTCCTCAACTTATAAACATTGAAAATTAAGTAAAGAATTTGGTTAGTTGTGTTAGTTAAAGTTTAATAAAAATAAAAATTGTGTTACTTGTTACTTTGGTTAGTTTTTGTTTATTTATTTTCTAGGTTAAGGACCGGACCCCTTCTTGGGTATAAGCCTTCTCCAACTTCTTCCACTCATCTCTATTTTTTGCTAGATGTTGCCAATTGTTTCCCGCTGTCTTTCTTATGTCGTCATTTCATCTTTTCCTGCCACTAACAGTCATTATAAGAATTATAATCATTATTTCAGAGCGTGAGACAAGCTTGGACGTGAAAACTGAAAGTGTAGCGTCAGACGGTGATGTCGGGTTCATCATCGGTGCTGGCTGTGATGATGATGATGACGAAGACAATATGTGTAAGTTTGACTGTTTGTAAACTTTTTAGTGTAAGTACTAAACATGAAATTAATTAATTTATAAGGGATGTACGTTTGAGATTTGAAGATGTTACTCATAATCGAGTATACAGAAAAAATAATTATACAGGGCCTACGTTTGAGCTTTGAAAGCATAAACATGAACTTAATTAAGTTATAGGTAAGGTATGTACGTTTGAGATTTGAAGACGTTACTCAGAATCAAGTATACAGGAAATATTTTGAAAAAATCTGACCTACAACTTTTTTTCAGTTTCCCATACAAATTCTTGATTCACTATTCAGCTTTAGGGAAACTGAAAAAAAATTGTAACTGGATTTTTTCGATATTTTCCCATGTAACCCCTTAAAATCTCAAATGTACTTTTTTAACACCCTGTATAGAAAAAGGAAAAACAGCTTTATGACGAAAACAAAATTACTGTTACGAATGGCACATTCCATGTATGTGAATGTACCATGACAAGTTACTACAGAATGTTTAGTTTTGTTTTAAAAAATGACATCTCCCGGTGTAGTTATTGCGGTTACCCTGAGCATTCTGTTGTAAATTGTCTTGTTCCATCAACTCAAACCAAATAAAAATATTATTAAATAAAATTAAACCAATAATAAAATGTCTTTGCTTAAAAAACATATTTTTTTCTTTTCAGTGTTAAAGGACATCATAATAAAGAAGGAAGAAGGAGAATCCCTAGAAGATGAAAAGCCAAAAACTCGCAAGAAGAGAAAGATCAAACTGCTAAAGTGTTCAAGAAAACAAGATTTTTCCGACACGGAGAAAATGATAGAAATAGGACTTTTCCCTTTCAAAATACGTAAAAATAAGTCGTTCTCTTGCGGGGTCTGTCCGGAAAATTCAGCAAATTTAGACGATATTAAAACCCATATTATACAACATAGCATATCGAACATTCATATGGCATTCAAGAAAATGATGTTCTCAAATTCCCATAGGTTTTTCAAATACCAATCGAGTTTAAGATGCAAGATTTGCACAACAGATCTGAATACGTACGAAGACCTTAAACAGCATATAGAGAACTGCACTAGACTGAAATTCCCCAACACTTGGAACAATTTGCCTTTTAAACTGGAAAAAGATCAACTCGATTGTCCGGTTTGCAAGAAAACCTTTTTAAACTTTGTTAGGCTGAACACTCACATGAACACTCACTATCCAAATTTTATTTGCGAAAACTGTGGTAAGGCTTTCGCTTCTAAAGCTAGACTACGCGGGCATATGAGAACACACGAGATAGGTAACTTTCCCTGTAGATATTGTAACGCTGTGTTCGATAGAGTAACTAAACGGGAGAATCATGTGTCCAAAGAACATAAGGCGGGCGTTAGATACGCTTGTAAACGCTGCAATATATCTCTAACATCTTTCTACGCTAGGCAAAAACATTTAGCCGAAGTTCACAATGAGGAACTGAAGCGATATAAGTGTAAAGCTTGTCCGCAAAGCTATATCACTCCAGGACATTTATCCAGTCATGTGAGAAGAGATCATTTGAACGAAAGGAATCATAAATGCGATAAGTGTGACTTAGCTTTTTATACGAAGAACGCATTAAAAATGCACATGATTAAACACGATGGGGAGAGGATACATACGTGTAGTATTTGTATGAAATCCTATCAGAGGAAAAAAACTTTGAGAGAACATATGAGGATTCATACGAATGATAAGAGATTTATATGTCCGGTTTGCGGTAGAGCTTTTACCCAAAAATGTACTTTAAAAGGGCATTTGAAAGTGCATGACAGGAAAGTAGATATGGATGATAGGATTATGCAACCGTTGCATTCTATTTAGGTTTCTTTATTGATATGTCCGAACGAGACTTGTTCTATTTAGGTAATTGATTGATATGTTCGAACAAGTCTTGCCTATTTAGGTAATCGATTGATATGTTCGAACAAGACTTGTCTATTTAGGTAATCAATTGATATGTTCGAACAAGACTTGTCTATTTAGGTAATCAATTGATATGTTCGAACAAGACTTGAACTGAAATAAATAACTAATGCAATAAATGATTGAATGTAAAAAGTACGATCGTTTTAAGTTCGGCACTTTCAAAGACTGGGTATTCCGCCGCCTATGAGCAAATGTAAACCCAGATATAAGTTATCAGTTAAAAAACGTCGGTGGCTAAGCGGTATTGACTTTGACCTCCTAACCACAGGTCGTGGGTTCAAATCCTGGCCAGTGCACCAATGAGTTTTTCGAAACTTACGTGCATTTTCATACCGACTGCTTTAACGGTGAAGGAAGTGAGGAAACCTGCACATCTGATTTGACGCGTTGCACACGTCCGTAGGTGTAAATCTGAATGCCCTACACGTGACCGCGGGTGATGCTAAGTGTAACACTAAGCAACCGCCGTCTATACCTTGTGGATAGAACGGTTAAATGTGCCACACCATCGACGTAGAAACAAATGGACGACGGGTCTAGTACATAATTCACGAAAAAAGCGTCCGAAGTTAACCTATACACACGTAGTTATATGCATAGAAACAACAGATTTGAATTTAGATCGTGTGTCATTGCATTACAGTTGATTTTTGTTTGCAACAATTTATCACCATACGAAGCTACGACTGGAACGTACTTCACCTTACGCAACTTCGAGTGAAGACAGAGAAGTAACTACTTACTAAATGCGTAATTCAAATTAAAATAAACTACTGTTTTTCTTAGCAAACAATACTTTAAAATGATAAAGTAAGAGTTTACTTACCGGAAATATGTTACTCCATCCTGTTTTTTTAACTTTACTTGAATAGTTTTTACAATTTTTCACGACGCAGTACGCCATTTTCGACGCGCAGTCAGCCGGCCGACCAAATGAAGACTGGCGCGAAATTACAACTCTTTTTGCGTTTTACTACTCTTTTGGTTCGGACACTTTTGAGCGCTGACCCGAAGTCCATTTGTTTCTACGTCGATGTGCCACACGATAAGAAGAAGTTATCAGTGCCTTGTCAATCCTTGAGGGCTAAGATGGAATGCCTGTTATGCCGGTAATTACGCTGGCTGTCTCGCTCTACCCGTCGGAATACAGCTTTTTACAAAAAACAAGCAAACGTTAATGATTCTTGAAATAAAATTAGAATCTGTCGGTACTCAAAGAAATTAAACACAGGATGTTCAAAAGATCACTCCCGGAAACCGTACCAGCACGGGTAGCATGAGGGCGTAGACCCGTGGCGTAGACAAAGCAGTTTGTCGCGCCAAACGCGAGAAACAGCTCAGCTGTCTCTTTCATTGGCTTAGCGTAAGAACGGAACAAATGCTTTTAAACTCGCTTCGCGCGCGAGATACGTCGTCATGCTACCGATGCAGGTGATCTAATAATGAAACTGCTCTTCAGCCAATTTTGTATGAAGAGTCAACATTTTTTTTGAGAGTTTTGTATGGGTTCTTTGGGAAAAGTTGTTCAGTTTCATAAATGGAATCTACCGTTTAAATAACTGGGAGTGGTGTTTTTAAACGTCTTTTATAAAGAAATGAAGAGTCTGTATTGTACCATAACTTGAATACTCCATACAAATCGTCCCAGCTATTTACCTACTACGACCTCCCTTTCTCTTTCTAACACGTAGGAGCGAGCGAGATAGCTGAGTGACGACTGTATGGACTGTCACCGGATGTTACCGCAGGGTGTGAGCTCGCCTTCAGAGAGCGGCAGGGAGTGTCCATACTGTTATGCACAGCTCGCCTCATGTAAAATGAGCGCTAGCGGGCGTTCCGAGGGTGCACTCTGACAGCAACTGTTTTGTACCCTCTCTTTCACACTTACGCGATTTATATATATATATATTTTTATGTGATAGGTTGCAAACGAGCTGACGGATCACCTGATGGTAAGCGTTTACCGCCGCCCATGGACACCCGCAACACCGGAGGAGTCACAAGTGCGTTGCCGACCTTTGAAATGGGATGGGGGATGGGGGATGGGGGAATGGGGAGGGCGAATGGGGAGGGGGAGGGGGGGTTGGATTGTTGAATGTTGATAACTATTGTCACTAGAGAATACGTAATTCATTGTAAATATTATTTAAATTAGGATAAAACATATTTAAAAAAATGTATATAATTATTATTAACATGTTATCGTTTTTTTTTCTATAATATTATTTAGCTTTCACAATTTTTTTTTTCAATCTCATTTTCTCGTGCAATACAATATTATATTATGTTGAAAACTTTATAATTTTACTTTCACACAAAATATCTAGATTTTACTTCATATTTAATGTTAAATAGGGGATTTTTTTTCAAAAACATCGTTGGTTTTATAACTTATCACAATTTATTGTTTGGCCTCTAGTGCGGTGCCTCAAACACTTCTTTAGTGGCTATTTTTATTTATACTCAAGTAAATCTTTTATAGTTTAGGATGACAGCTGAATGTAAGATTACTTATGATTTCTAGTATTTTTTTTTAAAGTCTTGACGTAAATAATAATAATATCTGGAACAAATCACACACGGTCATCTGGCCCCAAACTAGGATTCCCTGTATCTTGGGAACCAGAGACTGATATACATACACATATACATTTAAATACATACATATTATAGATATTATACACCCAGACTCAGCACAGAAAAGTTTGCCCTGTGTGAGGATCGAACCCACGACTCTCAGGTCAGGATCGCTAACCACTTAGCCACCGAGTCAATTGGCGGTAGTTCCCATTAATTTCAAGGGAAAGTTCCACGATGGAATTAGTGCAACTTTGTCTTCTCATTAATGGGACTGCCCTATAGAACTAGCGGGAACAAAGTTTTTTTTCTAGGGCTTCACCCCTTGAACATCAAAAAAAAAAATACTAGGTTTTCAGGACTTTCATCAGGACTTTTTAACATACTTCGCGAAGTACTGTCTATCTTAAGATTCACTTGGTTTGAATAATTATAGTGTAATTATCTTTTTACCTATTGATTATTAATTTTATTTATTTTCCCAATTTACAGAAAAAAGCAATAAATTATGTTATATTGTATCTGTTGTATTTTTTTTATCTTTTCCAACCCAACACAACTTTTTATAAAATGCTCAACGAAATTAAAAAAATAAATCGCGAAATACTTTTATTTTATTATTTACTAGCTTTTACTAGCTTTATGAATGTCTATGAGGTATTCTACTGGAACCATGCATTTTCCCGGAACAAAAAGTAGCCTATGTGTTAATCCAGTATTTGATCTAGTTACCTACCAAATTTCACCCAAATTCGTTCAGTACTATCGACGTGAAAGCGGAACAAACCAACAAACATCCAAAACTTCCGCATTTATAATATTAGTAAGACTATATTTTTTTCAACCAAAAAGCAACTTTTCATAAAACGCTCCACAAAACTGAACAACTTAGGTGTCCCTCGATTCATACTGTCGATGATAAAATTCGTTATAATTTCAACTCTTTTTGGTTGTGCAAACGAAAATATATTAAATAAACAAAAACTGTCAATCTGTAAAAAAATAGAGGGTTTTCTTTAAAAAAGTAATTACTACAGACATAGTCATATCCAGTATGGGTTAGTGTTTCCATTCTTGCAAAACATGTGAAGGGCGTCACACACACGGGCGCTATACTATAATACTAGGTAACTATGATAGCACTTTTTTCCTTTGGGCACTAGTTAGTAGTATTTATTGGCATTATCAGAATATCTAAATTCAAGCATGAGGCTTCTAATTTCACGGCCACTCGAATCGCCATCCGTTCATGAGTGTGGCGGATTTTATAGCACATTATAGCGCCCGTGTGTGACGCCCTTTAAGCCCTTGGTGCTGGTTGTTATCACCACAGAGGCTATCACTAGATGGCAGTTGTGAAGCTATTATCAGAGGCCTTATAAGGCGGTTTAGTAACTTCTGCTACTGGGGCTGGCCACTATCCCCACAGCCTCCACCAATCCGGACTTGGCCCCCGTGTTTGAAGTAGGCCTAATCTTCCCGAGCCAGAATGAGACTCGTGTACCAGGAGTGGGCCTCGCAAAGATCGACATACCTATGCACAGCAGGCGCGGATCCAGGGGGGGGGGGGGGCGGGGCAATGGGTGCAATTGCCTGACCGAAGTACTAAAACTTCTATTAAAAAAAGTGCGTTTGAAATTTTAAGGGGTTACTCAGAATCAATACAATTAAGTACAGAATACAGGAAAAATATTGAAAAATTCGCTCTTCAATTTTTTTTTCAGTTTTCCATACAAATTCTTGATTCACTCACTATTCAGAGTTAGTATGGGATGTCAGGCGCGGATACAGGGGGGGGGGCAATGGGTGCAATTGCCCCCCCTAAAGCCTGACCGAAGTACTAAAACTTGTATAAAATGCAAATAAATAGAGGCATCTCTTAACTATTCAAAAAATTTCGCGTTCGCTACGCTCGCGACTTTTTATAATATTAATGGTTGATGCCACCGTCCGCTTCATAAATAAGGGTACAACAAATTAACCCCCCCCCCCCCCCCCCCCCCCTGAACGAAATCCTGGATCCGCGCCTGATGCACAGGTGTTAAAAAAAATATGTTTTTAATTTTATGAGGTTACTCAGAATAAGTATAATCATTGGTAAACAAAAAATATAAAAACAGATGATCAATTTGTATGACATGTCCAAATTTTTTTTTGTGATTTGAGCAAAGTTGTAGAACAAAAGTTGTTCAGTGCGATAAGTAGAATCCCCAGTTAACGGGTCCTACACAAATTTTGTTACACCCCTGTAGAATACAGAAAAAATATAAAAAAATCCGCTCTTCAATATTTTTTTACATTCCCATATTAAATCTGAATATTAATCAAGAATTTGTATAGAAAACTAAAAAACTTGTAGATCGGATTTTTTCAACGCACTTTTTTAACTCAGTCATGTATTATATTCAACTCAGTCATGTATACAGGGTGTAATAGAAAGGTGTGATAATACTTCAAGGTTGGCTTTTACCCATCAAACTGAACAACTTTTGTTCTACAACTTTGTTCAAATCGCAAATTTTGTTTTGGATTTTCATACAAATCGATCAGCTGGCGAACCAAGTTTGTATGAACAGTCCGAAAATTTCTTTGCGATTTCAACAAAGTTGTAGAACAAAAGTTGTTCAGTTTGATGGGTAAAAGCCAACCTTGAAGTATTATCACACCTTTCTGTTACACCCTGTATATACCGCCGTCTACTATGTGGATAGTACTGTTAAATTGTGCCACACGGAAAGAGAAGAGAGAGTCATGAAATATACATTTTTGGTAAACAAAGAACTTATATTGTGCGTACTTTGCGTGCGTAAGTCTACTTTTAACACCCTCCGTGGACTAGTGGCTACTTCGCTCAGTTCAAATCTAGAGGTCGCGGGTTCGATTCCCGGCGGGGTCCAACTTTGTAGGGCTCAGTTTGGTTGGTGGTAGGGCATTTTCTGGGTAAAAAGTGTTTCTTCTTGCATACTCGGTTGGTTAAGCTTAAGGTGCCGTACGTTCAACGAAAAGTGAACTGAGATAGAGATAGATATATAACTACCTCTTTCTTCCGTGTGGTATATAACGAGATAGATAGAGAGAGAGAGAGAGAGAGAGAGAGACAAAGGGCGGTCGGGATTGAGCGGGATCGCGGATATCATTGTGATGAAATTGTTATTTTTGGTTGCTTTTAATTAAAAAAAAAGTAATCGATAAATCCCATCGAAAATACAATTACGCAATTTTAGATACAATTTCCATGTAAGTAGATGATTTTAAAAAACATATTAATTTTAAAAGCTGTAGATGAGGTATGTTTTCTATCTTTTTCGATCGAGCGAAAAATGCTTAATCGTGTTTCGAGTCGAGTTTGTCCCTGCAGAAGGGTCTCAAAATTACTATTCATATTTTTGGAAACCATATTATTATAAATAAACGCGTTAAAACGTTTCAAAAACTCTGTTCATTGAACCTACTGCGCCTTTATTTCTGTTACTGCAAGGAAAAACTCTTTTTGTAATGGGGAATTTTATTATTATTACTATACCTCATATCACTGGGGAAGTCGTGTAAAAACCGTTTTAAAATAATATATTTATGATATAAGTACATACTGCAGTCAGAAAAACAAGTTTTCTCAGCAGAACCATTATTAGTTATTTGATGATAAAGTGTGGGTATGCTTACTTTACTCGGTTAAGTCATTCATATGTGTAACACAGTCGGAAAGAACAATGAACGATTGAAAAATTGTATGAATACGCATAGAAGAACTAAAAAGAATAATAGGTATGTGGTACACGGTCGCTTTAAGAGAAATTCGTGCATGGCGACGTCAAAAAGTAAAAGTGAGTGAAAAATTGAATTCCCATACAATCCCAAAACGCTTCACGATAATTGACCACGCTGAATACGTTAAAAACAACCGACTTCAATCGCAACAACTCCAATTTTGCTATGTTTTTGTTGATTTTCTCAAAAACCGCTGAATCGATTTCGATAAAATTTATATGGAACCACCTGTGAAGTATACCTTTTAAACAAAAAAAGAATTTTCCAAATCGGTTCAGGCGTCTTCGAGTAATCGGTGAACATACATAAAAAAAAGATTCCGACGAATTGAGAACCTCCTCCTTTTTTTGAAGTCTGTTAAAAATACGAGTAAGTTTTTCGGGATGACATTTTCCCCAAATGAACAACAACAGTTTTCTCCAAAACAGAACCCATACAGTTTTTTTAATCAACTTCCTTTTCCAAGTTATCCAATATGCTGAATAAATACCAAATATTAAAAAAAAACTGTATGGATTCCTTAAGGCCTTAGGGACAGTTGTTCAGAACGATATGAGTAGAACTCCCCCGGTTATAATTTCCAGAGAGATATTTTTAAACGCTGAATGGCAAAGGCATCATGTTGTTGGTTAAACGTTAACTAAATACGTAATTTGTTATTCTGTCATCCTCTACTCGAAATCAAAATCAAAATGTTTCCTATTTAAGTACATATAGGTACCTAGATGCTTTGCACATTTTTTTAAATGTCGTTTTTTTCTACCTAGTACAAAGTTCCTACGAATAATACCTTCCTAGGTACTTAATTTGTTATTCCGTCCATCTAGCCGTGTGTCCAACCAAAGACGAGACAATATTGACCTTTGACGTGTCTTGTAGCTTGACCACATCTTATCGCAAAAAAGTAAACCAGTTCCTCACAATATGTGTGGCTGAATAGCCGAACGGTCTGTGCCTGTCCGCAAAAAGAAAAAAGTTGCATTCGTTTTTTTTCTTTGAAGCAAAGGATAAAACATGTATAATTCCTTTCGGAGTCTTGTGTAAATAATAAAAATATTCGAAAATAACGAGTTTTTTTTAAAGTGAAGTGAACACATTTAGTAAGTTTTTATAGCCCTTTAGTGGATTGTAATTATTTTTCAAAAGCAAGGTAAAGCATTCATTTAATTTCATTTATTTTTGTTCATTCTTGTTTATTGCTTACATAGATATTAATTAGCATTAATGGTTCCTGGTAGGGGGCACTGTAGCTTAGATTAATCAAACATCGAGTTAACAACTCATGTCCCCACTGCAGGGGCACGGGTCCCTTCCCATACCTCGGCACAGACCTCGGGAAGGTTAGGTCAAACATACTCCAAAAACGGAGGCTAAGTCCGGATTGGTAAGGTAATTAGGTATTCATAAACATTTTAAAATCTTAAATAAAAAAACCATCGTTCATAATTATATTACCTACCTGTAAATAAAATATGTGATAAGTACTATTTACCTATACAGGGTGTATAAAATAGATATACATAGAAGTAACGTACTTGTATTCTAGTATAATGGCTTATACTTATCATACTGGACAACTTAAACTAAGTAAGACTTTGGTCAGAGTTTGTTGAGAATCCAAAAAAAATTAACTCAACAAAACTTGGTTAAAAATTTGAAAAAAGAGTAAAAAAAAAAATACATTTGACCAGTCGTACTTACAACAAATGGAGTCTTTCTTACACCTATTTTTTAACCGACTTAAAAAAAAGAGGAGGTTCTCAATTTGTCGGAATCCTTTTTTTTATGTATGTTCACTGATTAATTGAAGACGCCTGAACCGATTTGAAAAATTCTTTTTTTGTTTTTCTTCACAGGTGGTCCCATATAAATTTTATCGAAATCGATTCAGCGGTTTTTGAGAAAATCAACAATTGGAGTTGTTGGGATTGAAGTCGGTTGTTTTTAACGTATTCAGCGTGGTCAATTATATAAAGCGTGAACTATGCTTATCGTCCCCACAGCAGGGGCACGAATCTTTTCCCATAGCTCAGGAAGGTCAGGCAAGAGCGACGCCAGTCGATGGCCTGAGGGGGGGGGGGGGGCAAGTTAATGTGAAACTTTAGAGATAATGTTACATCTATGACAATTGTTATAAGAATGAACGTCACAAAGTCATATGTGCGTTCTCTTGACTGTAAAATAAATAAAACTTTTAAAGAAAGAGCTAAATTTTTTTCAATTTCTAATTTTTTTGCCCCGCTGGCGACGCTCTTGGATGGCCATACTCCACACACGGGGTCAATTCCGTAAGGCTGCTTTTCCACCAGAGATGTGCGAGGAAAATGTCTCGTACGAGGATGTATAGCTGTGCTGTGGAAATGTGTGGGGGTTTCCACCAAACATGTGCGAGGAAAATGTGCATTAATGTGCGGTGCGAGGATGCGTTGCTAAGCTATAAAATGTGTGGGCGCAATACAATATCACATTCCTCGCAACACATCCCTCGCCACACATCTCTCGCAACACATCCCTCGGAACATATCCCTCAATACAAAAGACCTCGCTTCGCTAAGCCCTTTTCCACCTGAGCTGTGCTTAGCGAGGCTAGGAAAATTAAGCGATTCTATTGGTGGATTTTTTCCTCGCACACCGCTCCGCTTCCTCGCACATCTCTGGTGGAAAAGCAGCCTAATGGTGGAGGCTATGTATGAGGAGCAGTGGATAATCCCAGGGTCTGAAGTTTTCAAGGGTCCTATAAGGCGTCTATTAATACTTTGTGCATAAAAACGTAGGCAGATAAAAACCTACATAAAGGTATTATTAGTGGTAGTGACCGATAGTTCGTAAATAATTATAATTGGTTTGTATGAAGGACAAAACCACAGACAAACAAACAGCGGCGGCCTTAGGGGGTGGCGAACAGGGCAATCGCCCGGGGCCTCGCTCTTGCAGCAACCCAAGCAAATTTGAAAAAATATAGATTTCTTTAACTATATTTTTTTAATTTAAAACTTTTGATTTTGATCCTTAATTATTTATTAAGGTTCTGCCATCCTAGGTTTGAGGCACTTAAACATCATGAGAGCATATTTGATTTCATGTAAAATATAAAATGATTAAAGGAAATTAGTGATAGTGAACTTTGAAGCAATGCAGCGACTTGCAAATATCTATGACAGCAGGAGAATCATGTAATATCGATGGACATGAATTGTACGAAGAACTGAATATGTTCATCCGTGTGTATGAAGGAAACGACGACATTATCTCGGTGCTGAAATAAATAATAGAAAAAAAAATACTGAAGTTTACCCCACTATCGAAATAGTCCTGAGAATTATTATCACCGCACCTGTGCGTCTGCTGAAAGGAGTTTTTCGAGGCTTAAAATTATTAAAACATATTTGAGGAATTCGATGACACAAGATCGGCTTTTAGTCTTAGTCTTAGGAAAAGCCGCCGCAAACATCAATTTTAAAATTTATCATCTATGTATTTGTTAATTTTGTAAATCTTTCAATATAAAATATTTTAAAACTCAAATTTTATTTAATTGTATAACTTTAGCATTTCTCGTCAAACATGACAAATACCTAAACCAAACGGCAGCAACGGCGGCTTCGGCGGATTTAGACTACAAATAATAATGACAACTTCTAGAAACGACCACTTCTGGAAATGGCCATTAGGTAAATTACCATTACGTAAATTACCATTACGTAAATGACCACTTCTAGTAATGACCACTTCTTCAAGACCATTTCAATACCAATGTTTGGACCACTTCAGCGGATTTGGACTACAAATAAGCGCTTGAGCACTAAGGGCCAGGGACTTAAAAAAATTTCGACGAAGATTTTTTTTTGTTTGCGACCCCCCCCCCTTTTATTGTTGTATCGAATAGAGGTCACTTAGGGGAACACTTTTGGTCATGTGAAGTTTTTTCGTTTTCGTAGGATTAACCGTTTTCGAGAAAAACGGGTCATTACTAGAAGTGGTAATTTTCAGAAGTGATCATTACTAGAAGTGGTAATTTCCAGAAGTGGTCATTTACGTAATGGTCATTTCCAGACGTGGTCGTTTCTAGAAGTTGTCCTTTTTATTTGTAGTCCAAATCCGCCGAAGCGAACCAAACAACCAGACCTACTCTCGCATCACATACTTTTCACGAAGGACAAAGACTCGCAAAGACTTGCCGCCCGGAGCCTCGCAATGGGTAAGGCCGCCGCTGCAAACAAAACATTTTTAATGTGTAAATATAGATTACTCTTTGGTACTGTGTAAGTACCGAGTACTTAATGACTTTTGGCCGTCGCGTCGCTCAGTCTGCTCGGATTTCTGTTGTACAAGTAAACACCACTAAAAGTAGCTTTGCTCGCGCTTTTTTAAATTATAAGTAGGTAACTATTTCTAGAGTTATGCAGCTGTTAACTGGTGCTTCGGACTCTTCATACAAATTGTTCGTAATACTTCTAAGTACCTACACCAATTTTGTTTTTAGTTGTACCGAACTTTTAATTCGCCGTCAAACGGCATGAAAATGATTAACTTTTCTACAAGGAATATACAATCGGACAAAATAAAAAAAAATATAACTTTTTAAAGAAAATAAAATAAATAAAATTATTATGCCTCGCGTCTCTTTTGCTCCAACCCAATCTTAATCTAACAGAGATATTATATTTATATTAGATTGCATTTTGTCAATATACACCTATTACCTGTTGCTCTTAAGGAAAACATTTCAAGGAAATAAATGCGTTGGTTGGCACACATAGCTACATTACTTACTGTAGGTCGCGGCATTTCGGCTATTTATACTTACTCATACTGCTCTCGTAAGAAGACCGCAAAGAATACGGAAACTTTGCGGTCTTCTCATTTAGGAGGCCAGTAATATTATGTCACGGTTCACAGACCTTCAATGACAAATGACCGCAAATTGTGACGTATTTTTGTGATAAACCAAAGGTAATGGCGTATGTATTTAGTAAATACAAGGGAAATACGTGCAATGTTTAGTCAGTCTTCATAAAATTATTTTCTGTGCGTTTAGTTGTTACTGGTGTCGATTCGGTTTTCACGATTAAACTTATTTGACAGGATTAAACAAAATTTAAGTGTTCTGTCTTTTTCTTTGTATATTGAAAAGACAAGGACAGGACGCTTAAATTTAGTTTAGTCCTGTCAATTAAGTTTAATCGTAAATACCGAATCGACACCATTGTGATTAATGCAGTTATCACTCTGGGGGTTTCCTTGTGAAGTTTCCTAATTAAACTCTTAAATACCGAATAATCGCGTTTATTATACATACTTGCAAGTTACAACAAAAAGCTTTTCAATATTTCGTCACCTGAGTGCTTATTTGTTCAATCTCCTTAAGCAACACTTTCTACAACAAAGTTTTTACTGATTATTTCACGTAAATTAAATGATTTCTTACAGATTGCGTTTTCATTAGGTAATTATATTTTTAATGTTCTAAAGGTCTAAATTATAAGAATCATACACCAATCGACGGGAAATTGGATAATATGATAACTGCATTTAAAAGTATTTTTTGTTAATATGGTCGATTGGACAAATAAGCACTCAGGTGTCGATTTAAGGGAGGTACAATATTTAAAAGCACAGAATTTCTAAGGCACTATAATAAAACTTATAAGAATAATTTTACGGAGTAACGTTGTAGTTTAAAGCGGAGTGCTAGCAGTTTTGAGGTCCTCGCTCTACCAAGCACCTAATGGTTTGTTTCGCCAAAACTTGATGAAACGAAGTTAGGTAGGTACATTTTACGAGTTCGGTTATACAGAAAATAATGTAGCTACTTAGACACAAATTTATATATATTTTTTTTGTAAATTAAGTACAGTCCATAAAACGAAAAAAGTTACCATTTTGACTCAAAAAGAAGAAGAAAAAGAGTCCAGTCACGTCAGATTAGAAGCCTTCCTCTCATAGGTTTCCTGACTGACCTGTTTCAAGAGGCTTAATACCTTAAATAGAAAGAAAGAAAAAACATTTATTCAGCGATTAAATACAAGAAAGTTGACAAGCAATAATAATATATTAATAATGGGTAACAATCACCGAAAAGTGCTACAACTCAGCATGTGCTATCCTCCTAAGACGATAGCCTAGTAGCTAGTCCGCTCGCTTCGCATCAGGAGGTCGCGGGTTCGATTCCCGGCGGGGTCCTACTTTGTAGGACTCGGTTTGGTTGGTGGTAGGGCATTTTCTGAGCCCGCCTGGCTAGCTACCACCATCTTATCTAAGTCTTGCCGCCAAACATCAATGTTACCAGCATTGATGTGTTCCGGCATAAAGATAAGATAGCCAGTTCCCCATTGCGTTGGGGAATCTTGGTAAGCGCGCTTCCATCTTCGGCATCATCATCACTTACCATCAGGTGAGATGATGCCAAGGGCTTACCAATTGGTCGGCAACGCACTCGTGACTCCTCTGGTGTTGCGGGTGTCTATGGGCGGCGGTTATCGCTTACCATCAGGTGAAACGTCTGCTCGTTTGCCACCTATGACATAAAAAAAAAAGCGCTGATTTTCAGTTGCCACCCTAAATATCCTCATAATTATCGTGACATCCTTAGGGGAGGTCTTTGTCTAGCAGTGGACGTGTTTTGGCTGATGTTTTTTTTATCCACAATTGATAAGCCCATGGCATCTCACCTGGTGTTAAGTGATGGTGATGCCGAAGATGGAAGCGGGCTTATCAAGATTCCCAAACGCAAGGAGGAACTGTCTATCTTATATCCATGCTTGCCGGAACAAATCAATGCACATTGATGTTTGGCGGCAAGACACAGAAAAGATGGTGTTAGTTAACCAGGGGGGTTCGGAAAATGCCCTATTAGTCCTACTACGAACCAAACCGAGTCCTACAAAGTAAGGCCTCGCCGGGAATCGAACCCGCGACCTCCTTAAAAAAAGTGCGTTTGAAATTTTAAGGGGTTACTCAGAATCAATACAATTAAGTACAGAATACAGGAAAAATATTGAAGAATCCGCTCTTCAATTTTTTTTTTCAGTTTTCCATACAAATTCTTGATTCACTATTCAGAGTTAGTATGGGAATCTGGAAAAAAAATGATTTCTATATTTGATTCTGAGTAACCCCTTAAAATCTCAAAAGTAGACCACGGAGGCGGTTAAAGTTACTTATTATGTTGTATTTATTATCATTTATCATCCATCCATGTAAATTCAGGTGCGGATCCAGGGGGGGGGGGGCAATGGGTGCAATTGCCCCCTTCTGAACCCTGACCGAAGTACTAAAACTTGTATAAAATGCAAATATATAGAGGCATTTCTTATCTATTCAAAAAGTTTCGCGCGCTCGCTACGCTCGCAATTTTTTATATTCACGGTCTAATACCATCGACCGCTTCATAAATAAAGGTAAACTGAAAATTTGCTCCCCCCCCCCTGAACGAAATCCTAGATCCGCGCCTGATCCATTTAAATTACTTAGGTACTTAAGTACAAAGATCTAAGAGGACACCTTAGATAGGCCTCTGATATACATACTTACCCTATGATAATTAGTTTCGCAATTAAGTAGCAATAGTTATCGTAATTGCGAAGTATTAACTTCAGCAGTAATTTATCTGGGAAACCCCGCAAACTTGTTGTTTTTTTTTTTTTTTTTTTTTTTTTTGCGGGTAGGAGCAAAGTACATACACCTTTTAAGCTCTTCCAGTTTTATTAATAAATAAAATATAAAACAGCAAATTTAACACTTACTCTATGCGTTAAATAACTCAAGTACCTAGCCGCCAGCTATCTACAATTCATTCATCACAAAATTTCACCCACACTAACTTCATCACTGCACGGCACTCGGCTTGTACACCATGGACCACATAGCTGAACTGAAGAAGTCCATGGATGAGATGACTACCCTGTTCACCAGCAAAATGAAGTCCTTCGAAGATACTCTTTCGACATCCAGCCCCAAACACAAGGTGGACGATATATCAACCCTCTCAAGTGAGTTCCACACATTTAAGTCATTTATTTGGAAAGCTGTCTCTGCTCTAAAGGCACAAATGGAGCTGGTTTTCAAGACCCTAGATGGGTTCGAAATGAAATCCCGTGCAGGAGTTCTTCTTGTCCATGGAGTCACAGAACAGGCAAATGAGGATGTCCTCTCCGTGGCAACACAACTCTGCGTGCAGAAATTAAGGTTGCCTGATATATCTGCTGAGTCATTTGATGCCTGCCTACGCCTAGGCAAATTGAAGAACGCAGACAGACCAAGGCCTATTTTGCTTCGGTTTCGCTCTGCACAGTCACGGAATCAAGTTTGGGCTTCCAAAAAACTTCTGAAGGGCAGTGGCCTCACCCTGTCAGAGTTTCTGACGGCTTCGCGCCATTCCACTTTCATAGCGGCACGAAAAGCCTTGGGTGTCCACCAGTGCTGGACCAGCGAAGGAAAAGTAGTGGTAGTTGGAGAAGACGGGACCCGCCATAAAATAACTTCCATGGCCGAGCTGCAATCCCTCTTGAAGACAACGCAGCCAGTCGCCGGCGCCGCCGCCTCCCCCGCCGTTGCTGCCACCGGAAATGCAACCGTCGCGGTGACGAAGGAACCTGCCCTGACATATCGGTCTTCTCATCCAGAGCCCAGGGCAGTCAGAAGTACCAGGAGTGCTCCCAAAAAATAACGTTGAACTGATTAAATAGGTGCGTGCTAAAACGCAACGCCACCGCCGTGTAGACTTTATTCACTCCGTCACAAGGACTATTTTTAGTTTCCCAGCTCTTTGTTTTAGAATCACAAATGAGAACAAATTAACCTAAGCTAAGTACCCACTTTTACTTTGTTATTAGTTTCAACTTCAACTTCAACTTTTATTGTTATTAGTTATTTGTGACAGTAACGCATCAGTAACGTGACACTTGATCTGACGTTTTTGTAACTTTTTAATTTTTTGTACGTTCCGTTCGACAGTGTATACCTGTTATATTTATCGGTGTGAGGGCGCCACTTTTGCTTATGATCAAACTAGTGTGTATAAAATGTTTTGAAGCTGTCGGCTAGTTAGCTGAAGGCTTTCAGTTTAGCCTGATAAGAGTAATTAAATAATTTAGTTTTATTTTAGTATTTGTAGCTAATTATTTATATAAGTAACGGTATTTATTATTATTTAGCTCAATGTCGGACGTTTTACGGTGTGATTCAGATCCAGAATATTTTTCCTTGTCTTCTTCTTCAGACAGCCTTTATAGTGCGGAAGGCGATGACCTGTCTTTCACAGGTACGCTAGCTGAAAACTTAGATACATTATTCTCTAAGTTAAAGAAAAACTTTAATGTAGTTCATATCAATGCTCAAAGCATAGCAGCCCATTATGCGGACCTTCTTGCAACTTTCTCTAACAAGAATATTCACGCTGTTCTGGTTTCGGAATCTTTTTTGAAACCATCACTCTCTTCTCATCTTTACCCTCTTCCAGGTTTCCGACTCCTTAGAAACGACAGGACCTGTGTGAAAAACTCCGGCGGATCGTCTAGATCTGTAGGATATGGTGGGGTTGCGATTTATTTGCGCAGTGATATTCCCTGCAAAATCATCTCTCAATCCCCGCCTGTCTTTCAAGGTCCAGAGCATTTGTTTCTTGAAGTCTCCTTCCACCACAGTAAATCTCTTCTGGGTGTATTTTACAGTCCCTCTTGCAAAGTTGATTACTTCGACTCATTAGAAAAATCACTTGCAGATTTTCGTACGCAGTATGACCACATAATTCTCATGGGCGACTTTAATACCTGCCTCATTAAAAATGACTCCCGCTCTAAAAAGCTCTTATCCCTTCTTCACTCACTTGATCTTCATTCTCTTCCTCTTAGTGCCACTCACTTTCCACATAATGGGCCCCCATCATTACTTGACCTGACTATTACGTCCTCTCCCGATTTCGTTGCCAGGCATGGTCAATTTAATGCTGGTGCCTTCTCCGCCCATGATCTCATCTTTGCGTCTTTTAAATTTCGTTTACCTAAACGTCGTCATAAAGTTCTTATGCTACGCAATCTCAATTCTATTGACCATCACGCCTTCATGGAAGATTTCGACAGAGCGGACTGGAACGCGGTTTTCGAGGCATCGGACGTTAATTCAAAACTTGAGGCCTTTAATAGCATTATATTTGCGCTGTATGACAAGCACGCCCCTCTCAGACCGGTTCGAGTCAAACATTATCCAGCTCCCTGGCTAACACCAGAGATTAAGCGTGTGATGGCCAAGAGAGATAAGGCTCGTTTAACTCTACGTCATGAGCCTACGGAGAGGAATCGAGAGCTTTATATAGAGTTGCGGAACCGATGTAACAGACTCTGCAGGAACGCCAGACGACTCCACATTCACTCTACCATTGAGAACTGTCCACCAGGTAAGCTCTGGAAGTTCCTCAAGTCTCTTGGTGTGGGGAGGTCCCAATCGAATTCCTCTGATAACGTTGATCTTGATGCCCTCAACTCTCATTTTAGCACATCACCCTCTAGTCTTGACCCTGCTTCTAAGCGTCTCACTCTAACACGGTTAGACGATCTGTCCCACTCTGTCAATACTCCGCTTGATCTGGGGGAAATCTCACCTGAGGAAATCCTTAAATTCCTGAAATCTATCAAGACAAAGGCTATTGGTAACGATGGCTTAAGTCTTGACCTGATAACCCCTATCCAAGATCATTTATCTCCGATCCTCGCCAATATCCTTAATTGCTCCCTTTCCACTGGTGAGTTTCCGATTTCGTGGAAATTCGCGCATATTATCCCACTCCCTAAAAAATCTAATCCTTCTTCCTTCTCCGACTTTCGGCCTATCTCTATCCTCCCTGTCCTCTCCAAGGTACTTGAACATTTCGTTCATGACCGTCTCTCAAATCATCTCAGCAAGTACAACCTCCTATCTCCCTTTCAGTCCGGATTCCGGAGGGGCCATAGCACCACCACGGCATTGGTCAAAATCACTGACGATATCCGCCTCAATATTGAGAATAAACACCTCACCCTGTTAGTGCTGCTCGACTTTAGTAGTGCTTTTAACACAGTTGATTTTGACATAATGCTCGCTATCCTCAAAACCCTTAACCTCTCTCCCATGACTCTTTCCTGGTTTCGTTCCTACCTTTCTGATCGCTACCAACTGGTGAGGATCGACGATAAGCGGTCTGAGGCGTGTCGACTTACGTCTGGTGTCCCTCAGGGAGGTATTCTTTCCCCGGTCCTATTTTCAATTTTTATCAATGGCATAACATCTTCCCTTTCCTCGTCTTTTCATTTATACGCCGACGATCTGCAAATATACACTTCCGCACTTCTACTGAACTTTGAGCAGGCTATAAAGGTCGCTAATGATGACCTAGCCACAGTTGCAGAATGGTCAAAACTCCATGGTCTCTCAATTAATGCCTCCAAGACCCAAGCGATTGTGATAGGTAGTCATCACTTTATCTCTAAACTGCGGGATATGACGATGCCTAATCTGGTTTTTAACAACACAATTATACCTCTTTCCTCTACTGTCAGAAACCTGGGCATCATTATGGACCAAACCCTCTCTTGGTCTGCTCAAATTAACGAGATAAGTCGTAAAGTATTTGCATCGCTACATTCCTTGAAGCGGTTACAAAATTTTCTCCCTTTCGACACAAAACTCCTCCTTGCCCGCTCCCTTCTGCTCCCCTTGCTAGATTATGGTGATGTTGCATACCTTGATCCGACTTCTGAGTTGCTGAACAAGCTTGAAAGGCTTCAAAATCAGTGTATTCGGTTTGTTTTCGGCCTCCGAAAATATGACCATATCTCCGAATCCCGCACTGAGCTTGGTTGGCCTTTCATCCGCCAGCGTAGGAACACACACATCTTGTGTCTTTTGTACAATGTCCTGTTCAACCCCGCTGCCCCAGAATACCTTCGAGATAGGTTCCAGTTTCGAACAGCGTTGGACAACCGGCTGCGCTCCAGCAAAAACTTGGCACTAGAAATCCCTATTCACAGCACTGATACCTACACAAAGTCTTTTACAGTCCACGCTGCCCGCCTGTGGAATGCTTTGCCAGTGGACACAAGACTGAGTCCGTCTATCGCCGCTTTCAAGGCCTGTCTTAAAGAGACCTGACACTTCCGTATTTACCGTTTTGAGCTATATATATGTATATATATGAGTATGTATAGGTGTATGTATATAAGTAGGTTTACATATTTCATAGTATATTTATTTTATTCATATTTATTATTATATTTGCATGTTACTTAGATATTAATAAAATTGTAGTTGTTGATTTTGTGTAACTTTTAGCCATTTATTGTACCATTGTTCTTCTCTGCCCCTTAACTATGTCCTATGTTCAATTCAAGGGTTGGCTGGAAGAGATCCCTTTATGGGATAAGTCCGCCTTTGTACTACGCATTTATAATTTTTTTGTGTAACTGTATTTTTAGTACAATAAAGAATTTACAAACAAACAAACAAACTTGAATCATGGTTTTCCTAGCTGTCTTCAACTCGTTTAACTACCCTGTAGAAAAACTAGTTGAAGCAGTCGTAGCTCAGTCTGGTTTGCTTGGTCGCGTCGATTACGCAGGTTAACTGACTACAGACACGGTCATGAATGGGTTTCGTTAGTTTCCGTGCTTCGTAAGGCTTCGTTATCTTCTTGACTGACTCGGTGGCGAAGTGGTTAGCGATCCTGACCTCTGATCCGAGAGTCGTGGGTTCGATCCCCACACAGGGCAAACTTTTCTGTGATGAGCAGAATTGTTTGCTCTGAGTCTGGGTGTATTATATCTATATATATGTATGTATTTAAAATAATATGTGTATGTATATCAGTCTCTGGTTCCCAAGATACAGGGAATCCTCGTTTGGGGCCAGATGACCGTGTGTGATTTGTCCCGGATATTATTATTATTATTATCTTTTGGGGCCTGTTGTTATATCACTAGATGGTATTTCAGAAGCCTTCAGATACTGGGGTTGGCCACTAGTCCCACAGACTTCGAACAAGCGAAAATTGACTACGAAAGCCGATGGTATATAGCCTAGCTTTTCGAGATACTGGGGAGGGAAAAGACCCGTGCCCCGGCAGTGGGTCGATATGGGTTTGTTAACTGTTTTGCTCCTATTGGATGGGACATGGATGCCTTCGCCTTGTAAAAAGATGAGTAGTTTTATGAGTATTAGAGAAGGCAGAGAAACGAATAAACGCTTACCTTATACAGGGTGTTAAAAAGTACGTTTGAAGTTTTAATATTGTAATTAAGTATAGAATACCTACAGGATAAATATTTAAAAAATCCGATCTACAATTATTTTTTTAGTTTCCCATACTACTTTTGATTTACTATTCAGGTCAAACGTTTTTTTAACACCCTATAAACATACTATAAATTATGTCAATATTACATTATTTGCATGTATTCGGTCTCCCATAACGCAGGGAATCCTAGTTTAGGGCCAGACGAGCCGTGTGTGATTTTTCCCGGGATATTTATTTACTAATTAATTTTGGCCGCCTCCGTGGTCCCGTGGCTATAGTCCGTTCGCTTCACACTAGGAAGTCGCGGGTTCGATTCCCGGCGAGATACAATATTGTAGGACTCGGTTTGATTGGTGACAGGGCTGTAAATATTTTCTAACTGTGGATATTTTTTAATGTAAATAATAATTAAATCAGTTTTCCATAGATAACAACAATGTTCCTCATCTACGCGCTACTAGCGGTGGTGGTTGCTCTCGCGCAGTGCCAGCAGACGACGATCGATCCCTCAGTGCTGGCAGACATCTTCGGAAGCCCCTCCACACAACCGCCTGATACTTCCACGCAACGGTTGGAGGAAGTAAGTGATAGCGGCACGGCACTATAGGTACTATAGGGTCCATATGAAATACCTGAAAAAATTTTAACCACGCGTTCTACTCATGAAACTGACTGTCTGTTCTACTCGTGAATTGTCGACGACCCTGAGCTAATAAGCTGTCTAGAGTCCCTCAGCTTTCGGAAAGACTTTAGCTCTCTCTGTGTGTTGCCGCTTATACAACGGCATGCATGTGTTCCGAGGAACTATCCGACATAATGCCTACAGCACAGTTCTATCACCGCTAGGGTTGCCAGGCCCAAAAATAGAAAAGCCGGATACAGGTCCATATTTAGCCGAACATTTTGCCCTGAAAGCCTGACACACTAGTTTTTAAAAGAAAAAAGCGGTCAAGTGCGTGTCGGGTCATGCGCAGTGTAGGGTTCCAACTTCGACAGACACTGCTTCAAGGGGTTGACGAAAAGCCTAACAAAAGCCGGACAGGCCGGACTTGCTTAGATTTGGCCGGACACGACTGTAAAAAGCCGAACATGTCCGGCTAAATCCGGACACCTGGCAACCCTAATCACCGCACCACTCGCCATCATATTGGAATTCATCCCCACCAGTTAAAGCCAAATTGGTCTCGAACCGTAAGGTTTCAGAGCAGCTTCTTACCAAGAACCCTCAAGCTGTGGAATGAGCTCACACCCGAGGTTTTCCCTGACGGCTATTATAGTACGGGACTCTTCAAGAAGGTATTGAAAAGGTATTTGAAGGATTGGCAAAGCATTGATAGCACCTCTGGTGCTGCAAATGCCCATAGGCGGCGGTAACCACTTCCCATCAGGTGGGCCGTCAGCTGTTTGCCTTCCTATGTAATAAAAAATAAAAATATGCTCGAATGGTTTTTAAGCCCACATCCAGCGGCTTCCTGCGACCTTCTCCAGGTCACGGGTTTACAGAGTGGGAGGCCTAAGCTACGTCTTCCGGTTGCCACTGCCAGCTGCGTATCACTAATAAAAAATTTGG
Source organism: Coleophora deauratella (assembly GCA_958295455.1). NCBI lineage: Eukaryota > Metazoa > Arthropoda > Insecta > Lepidoptera > Coleophoridae > Coleophora > Coleophora deauratella. Next base: position 7,313,311 of record OY282415.1, read on the forward strand.
TTGTGAACACGACCTGATGAAAAAGATTCATATCCTATACCTACAGCCTAACAAAAAAAAGGAATTTGGTCAAATATCTTCTTTTTACAGATCACAATAAAACCTACTGACAGCACAACGACCTTCGTCGACAAGGACGGTGCGCCGTGCAAATGTGTGCCTTATTACCTGTGCGATGCGGAGCTGAATGCTGTAGACGCCAACAACGCAACTGTCACTGGTTGGGGCACTTTGGATATTAGGTGGGGTTCCAATTTTCAGTTTCTAGCACTGATATAACTGTTTAGCACAACCTTACCAGGTCATCGACCGCCACAGTCGGCTAGGGCTGACAACGGTTTTTTATGCTACAGCCACACACGCCCAATAGAAGTACTTCTTCTTTTCTCTTTGGCATTCCACAACAATAAAGAATGATTTTGCCAATGTCAAGTGAAAATAGATAAGCGAATATTTGGGAGAATCTTCATAAAATAATGGCGAAACGCCAATGTAGTGAATGTCACGGCTTTAAGGGTGATGGGCACTTAAAGACGCTCCATGTGGTGGTTTGCTGCTGGGACTTGGAAAACGGAGCTGTCTCCCGAGTTAATCCTCTTCTTTAGGTATTGCTTATCTCAGAATCTGGATCACAGCTATTTCTCCATCACAAAAATACCGTTGAAACTATTCTAAAACGGTAATAATCGTAAAATTAACTCAACAGACGTGTGCTCGATACAGAGTGCCGGCAACCAACCAACTCGGCCCTAATCTACAGTGCTCACCGACTTGACCGACTTGACCTTATGGTGGTCACGATCCCCAATCGACATGAAAGAAGAAGAAGCGTGGCGGTCAATGTGTTAAAGAACTTTATTCAATTTCCAGGTTCCGTGAAGACGACTGCCAAGAGAGCACGGAACGGTGCTGCAAGGATCCCAAGACTGAGGAGGAGGTGGTGGTGCCCACTAACCCCCCGCCGATCAAGGGTTGTGGGTATAGGAACCCTAATGGTCTGGATTTCACCATAACAGGTGGCACGGTAAGACTCGAAACTTAATTACTATAAAGGCTGTACCAAAAAAGTGTTGTAATACTTCAAGGTGGACTTCTACTCATCAAACTGAACAACTTTTGTTCTACAAATTTGTAGAAATCGCTAAAAAATGTGGACTTTCCATACAAACTTGGATCGAAAAGTACTTTTTTTTGCGATTTCTGCAAAGTTGTAGAACATAATAACAACGAAAACTTTTGAATAAGATAATTTACTCTAACAGGATGCTAATCTTGTTCTCTTTTCCCCAGGGCCTGGAAGCTCAATTCGGAGAGTTCCCTTGGGTGGTGGTCATTCTAGATGCCAGGAGTTCCTCCTACATCGGTGTGGGCGTGCTGATCCATCCTCAAGTTGTGATGACTGGAGCGCACATTGCATACAAGTAAGAAATCAACTAACAGCGCTAGAAACATGGACTATAGGGCTTTAACGAAGTGGCAACCAAGAACCAATCCTTTAGGACAGTGTTTTTCAACCTTTTTTAATACACGACCCCTTTACAAGTAAAAAAATTCTTGTGACCCCCCCCCCCCCCTAGGGCCATAAACATTCAAAATGTTAGTGATTTGAAAGACTACGTTTATAAGAAAGTGATTTACTTATTAACGTCTCCAAAATATAACCACGTTTTGACAAATTGTTAAAAAATAAACAGGCCCAGCCTTCTCACTGAAATTGTATTATGTCATTGCAGTGTAGGACCTCTAAACACTTACTTTTTCTTTTACCCGCGACCTCTTGAAGAAAGGCTTCGCGACCCCCGGGGGTCGCGACCCACAGGTTGAAAAACACTGCTTTAGGACACCAATACGCACTTGTCGCGTAGACAAGTTCGTCGCACCCGATGGGTGAAAACGGTTTGGATGTATTTTTCTTTAGTTCGGTGTTAGAACGGAACGAATGCTTTTAAAATGCCATTGCCATACTAATAGGGCAAGGCAAAGATCAGTAGGTAGAAGAGCTGTCTACATACAAACAGTTTTTCTGAAGTTTTAACCTTTTGACCGCTTCGCCACTTCCCGACAAATCGTGCCCCCAGCGCCAACGACAGCTATAGCCGACAAAAATGTATGAAAATCCCAAATTTCTGGCGCCCGTCCGTGCCACGGAAACCGGTTGTCGGCCATAGGCGACTGTGGCGTTCAAAAGGATAATTATTCTCACTCATTGAAGCTTTTAAAATTCCAGGGAAATACTTGCCAAACCTCTAACAAAATTTATCAAAATGTAGACTTATGTACCACCTTCGGATAAAACTTTTCGACTCCTTGGTTCTGTCTCGCCTGGGATATACTGTCACGGTAGGTAGGTATATGAGCCTCGTTTACTGGCGCGAACCGATCGAGTAGTGTAGAAAGTGCAAAATGCTTGCGTGTGTTACTGCTTTTATATACCTCCCCGCACCCATGTTACACCTAATTAAAAAACGCCAATATACTTAAAATTACCCTTCGAAGAGAATATTGTATTTTCATAGTCTAGTATTGTTATTAAATATCATTTTTATTTATTTTATATGTGTCAAAAATAAATACGTGTCTATGTCTATTAACCTCGTCATAACTTTCAGACATACGGCGCCAAACCTGAAAATTAGGGCGGGAGAATGGGATACGCAGACTGTGAAAGAACGCCTCAAGCACCAGGAGAGATTTGTGCAAGAGATCTATGTACACGAGGGTAAGTTTTATCATATCGGCTAGAAGACATTCGTTGCTGAGAATAGCCCCTATAGCTATAAGTAGTTCTTGAGTGGCGACCGCGGGCCAGAAGGAACTTAGTTTTGTAGGGCCTCCCACCAGGTAGACTTGATGATCTAGTCAGACTTGCAGAAAGCCGCTGAAAGCATGTCAAAATGAGGGTCTATTCTTGGGAATTCAGAATTCGTCAGTGGCTAAAGATGAACCGGTTGGTCGTGACTCAGTGCGACTTGCAAGGTCGCAACTCAACTCATTACTTTATTATTATTTTATTACAGACACGATGACAATACCACAAAATTAGGAAGTTCCCACTCAGGTGCGAATAGCATTTATTTCGACCGTTTCCATGATTTGCAACTCAAGTCTGTGGTAACGTTCGCTTTCAATATTAAGCCAAGTTAAAGACCCTTATAGGCGGTTTAAAACTGACACTTGGGTTGGCCACGAGCCTCTTAACCTTCATCACATCAATCCTGACTTGGCCCCTTGCGTGATGTATGGAGTATGATCTAACCTTCTCAAATTCAGGGAAGAGATGTGTACCCCAGCACTAAATGGATTGTTAACGTCTACATAGCCAGTTAAAAACAAGATAAAAATATTTCTGAAAATATGAACCATCCGACCAATGTCGGTCATGGTGACCCATATAAGTCTAAATGATTTCTTTATGGCGACTACTTTGACTCCTAGTCGAGTTGATGGCATTGGTGCGCGCAAAATAGCAACGCAGGAGGTATATAGCCATAATCTTCACGAAAAACTCCCGGAATGTTTGAAGGCCTCGATGATTCAATCAAGGCAAGGCGGATAGCCTAAAGCTACGGTAGACGACGTACCTATAGTTACTGTCAGTAAGATACATCATTCGACCTCGACCAGTCTATAATAACATGTGCTGCCGCTACTTACAGATTTCAAAGAAAAAAGTCTGAAGAATGACATGGCGCTACTCTTGCTGGAACAGCCGGTGCAATTGGCTCAGCACATCAACGTGATCTGTCTACCGCGGTTCGAGGAGAGCTTCGACAGTTACCGCGGCTGCGTGGCCAACGGATGGGGGAAGGACTATTTCGGTAAGTTTTTCATACCGTCAGTGCTTTGGGAACATCGTCACTTAATATAACGTAACACTTTTCGTTTGGCAACAGTTGCCAAGCACTCAAATCTTGCACAGGGCAAAAGGGCCCGACACTTGATTAATCCTTGTAGTGTTGCATATTCAATCAGGTATTACGCCGCCTCCGTGGTCTAGTGACTAATCTGCTTGCTTCACATCAGGAGGTCGCGGGTTCGATTCCCAGCGGAGTCCAACTTTGTAGGACTCGGTTGGTGTTAGGGCTTTTTACCACCTGGCCTGGCTAAGTACCACCATCTTATCTAAGTCTTGCATTTGATGTGTTCCGGCAAGGAGATAAGAAAGCCAGTTCTTCATTGCGTTGGGAAGCCTGCTTCCATCTTCGGCATCATCATCACTTACAACCAGGTGAGTGAGATGATGCCAAGGGCTTACCAATTGTGAATACTTAATAAAAAAATACAATAAGAAACTTATAATACAAAATATTCCTATTTCCCCTCCCAGGTCGCGAAGGTCGCTACGCAGTGATCCTCAAGAAGGTGGAACAGGACATGGTTCCTCACCAACGCTGCAACATGCTCCTCAAGAACACCAGGCTGGGATACTCCTTCAGACTGCACGAGAGCTTCGTCTGCGCTGGTGGGGAGGCGGGCAAGGATACGTGCGAGGTATATGTTGAATGTTGAAGATCGCAGAACTGGTAGTAACAGGGATGTTGACTGCTAGTCATCTTCTCAGTTCTCATCTCACTAATATTATAAATGCGAAAGTATGGATGTTTGTTTGTTCTACTTTCACGCCGAAACTATTGAATCGATTTGGATGAAAGGTAGGTAGATGGATTAAAGCACTCAGCTAACACACGGGGTACTTTTTATCCCGGAAAACTTAAGGGTTCCCGGAGGAATGTTTAAAAACTCAAAATTTTCACTTCGTCACTAGATGGCACCACCTTAACATTTTGTTTCTCTCTGAACCCGATTCTGAGGTCCACGCAGACGGAGTCGAGGGCGGAACCTAGTAGTTACTAATTATCAAAAATTCGTAAGAGATTCATGTGAATTTACCTACTTTTCAATTATTTCAACTGACATAAGTATATATTCTTATATTTCAACCCAAGGTGCATTTAATGCAACCAGCACAGGTATTATGAGGGCGTCCCATATCGATGGGGCGTAGACAAAACCGTTTATCGCGCTCAGCGAGAGAAATTGGTTACTTGTCTTTCTCACTCGCTCAGCATTAGAGCGAGATAGTCGCTTCATCGCGTCCGTTACTCTTGAGAAACTTCGTCTTGCTAGTTCCATACAAAAATTCGTAGACTGACTGGACTACAAGTCGTCTGTACGCCGCCCTCGCTTCTGTAATACTGCCCTCATACGAAAGAAGGCCGCAAAGTATGTGGAGGTCATCATCATCATCAGCCGAAAGACGTCCACTGCTGGACAAAGGGCTCTCCCCAAAGGATTTCCACACCGACCGGTCCTGTGCTGCCCGCATCCAGCGGCTTCCCTCAGATTTCACCAGGTCGTCGGTCTACCAAGTCAGAGGCCTGTCCACATTGCGTCCTCCGGTGCGCGGTCGCCACTCAAGAACTTTAGTGCCCCAACGGCCATCTGTTCTGCGAGCTATGTGCCCCGCTCACAGCCACTTAAGTTTAACGATTCTGTGAGCTATGTCGGTTACTATAGTTCCCCTACGTATCTCCTAATTTCTGATTCGATCGAGATATTAATCAAGACTACATCTATATTCCAGGGCGATGGTGGAGCGCCCCTAGCGTGCCCTGTCGGCAACGACCGGTACAAACTAGCCGGTCTCGTCGCATGGGGCATCGGATGCGGGCAGAAGGACGTACCGGCCGTATACGCCAACGTGGCTAAATTCCGTCGCTGGGTGGACAACCGGATGATGGCGTGGGGGCTAGATACATCTATTTATGATATTAATTAGGCAGTAACTAGAGCTTGAGATGATGAGAATAAATAAATGATGACAGGAAATAGACTTTAAGATGATAAGATGAAATAAATGGTTTGTAATTTTTTAAGTCTTCTTTCTTTTATAGAACTACAATATCTCACTCTAACTTCTAATTCATTGACCGCCACGCTACTCTTTAACGCTTTGAGCGCCACAGTCGGCTAGGGCCGTTTGCGGTTTCCGTGCCACAAGCGCCAGGATTTGAGATTTCATGCATTTTCGTCGGCTGGAGCCGACGGTGGCGGTAGGGGCACGATTTGTCATAGAGTAACGTAGAGGTTAAAAGACTACACTCACACTTTCTAGTAACAAGACTCCCAGTTTCTAGTGATTACATTCTTAATGTTTAGCGACTGCACTCTCAGTTAAAAACACTAAGTATAGGTATAAACTCTATTCTTGTTTTCGCTTCACTTTTATGCTCCTATCACACACAAAGCTTGAGATCCAATTGCACAATCCCACGACTAGGCCGTAAGCTAGTAATTTCGATAGAAGTGCCTTGTCCAGACCCTATCGAACACCACAGCTATGTCAAACCTAACTGCCAGTACCTTCCCTCGACTTTTAATGGCTATAGCCCAGCGGTGTGTTAAGCTGAAGCAGGCGCGGATCTAGGATTACCTGATGGTAAGCGATTACCGCCGCCCATAGACACCCGCAACACTAGAGGAGTCACAAGTGCGTTGCCGACCTTTGAAATGGGATGGGGGATGGCGGGAATTGGAAAGGGGGGGAGGTTGGGCCTCCGGTGCCGGAATAGTTAAGAAATGCCTCTTCTCGTGCCCCCCCCCCCCCCCGGATCCTCGCCTGGGCAGAAGACTACCAGCTAATCGGCCATGAAGAAACCCATATTGGCGGTCATTATCTTCCAGATATGCTCTGAAAGCTGTGTTTTAATTATAGTCGGGGATTTAGTGCAAGGAACCGTTTTATTTTGGATCCGGCGCTCAAACTTGGCATAGTTGTTCCCTAGGCCATCTTGAGTGGATAAAGCCCGGGAGCCATCGGGAGCCATCCGCCGTTTGGCAGGGGGAGGGGGGAAAAGTTTGCTTCTGCCGCGCTCCATTTGTGGGCTTATATCTCCAAAACTATTGGCACTAGGGCAAGCGAGATATCATTTTCGTATGATTAAAGGTTGAAAAATTCATTTTTGTAACAATAAAAATGACTTTCTATACATAAAAACAGAAATATTTGATAAAATGTATAAAACATGACTACCTTTTTTCCGCATATGGGTCGATTATTTTTTAATGGTCCAAGATATTAGCATGAAAAAAAAATATTCTGAAAGCCACACTTTCTAGAATTATAAAAAATATAAATTTAATTAGAATAGCATAATAAATACTTAGTGAAAAAAAAAATAATTCAATGCGTGGCAGTGTAGCATAAAACGCGCGGTCCGCGCGGTTCTAACTTTCAGAAGTTATATTTCTTTTTTTTTTCTACGAAAAGTATGTTCTTTTGTTACAGAAATAAATTTTTCATCCTTGAAATATCTGAAAATGATATCGAACTTGCCCTTATACGTATAGTTATGGAGATATAAGCCCCAAAAAAGAGCGACTCAACAAGTAGATAATGAAGTGTGGGTGGTTTTTTCCACATATGCGTCGATTAACTTTTAATGGTCTAAGATATTAGCATGAAAAAAATACATTCTGAAAGCCGCATTTCCTAGGATTAAAAAAATAAAAATTTCATTAGAATAACATAATAAATACTTAGTGAAAAAAATATAATTTGATGCTCGGCAGAGTAGCATAAAACGCGCGATTTTAGTATCTGTTGTTCGTAAGTAAATAAAATGAATTATCTAGCGCCCAAAAATGATTGTTAAGTAACATAATATAAATAGGTACATAATATTCTTATTTTTTAGTTCTTTTGATTTATGTTTTGTTGCTGAAAAAACATTTTTCTTTCTTTTTTCTTTCTTTCTTTCTTTCTTAAATATTTTTCGCACGCACAAAATATTTGTCACGTAGAACAAAAAATATTTTCCTTAAAAAAACATTATATGATAAAAACCCGAAAAATGTGACTATTTCTCATACGAATAATGGTGGTTTACTATCTATCGGTCTGTCTATCTATCAGCCGAAAGACGTCCACTGGTGGACAAAGACCTTCCCCAAGGATTTCCACACCGACCGGCCCTGTGCGGCTCGCAAATAAGCGGCTTCCCGCAACCTTCACCAGGTCGTCGGTCCACCGAGCCGGATGCCTGCCCACACTGCGTCTTCCGGTGCGCGGCCGCCACTCGAGAACTTTACATCCATCGGATCCATATGTCATCGCTGGCAACACCCTGATCAAAGACTTTAGTCTTGAGACACTGCGGTATTTTGGACGTGAACATATTGCGGAGCTGCCCAGCTGAGTTGGATTCGACTATTGATCTCTTTCTCGAAGTTGGGCCTACCTGACGGGACTGTTTGTGCGAGGTATACATATTCTTCAACAACTACGAGTGTAGAGTCTCCAACCTTCAGAGGAGTGTATGTAACACGGACGTTTGACATGATTTTCGTCTTATCCACGTTCATTTTAAGACCCACTTGTTGGGAGACTACTGAGTCTATCGAGCATTGCGCCTAGGTCCTCCAAGGTCTCAGCCATGATCACAATATCGTCAGCAGATCGAAGTTGAGTGATGTACTCACCATTGATGTTGATGCCGAGTCTTCTCCAGTCCAAAAGCTTGAAAACGTCTTCCAGTCTCACCCCGCGCTACAGCCGAATAGGTTTTGAATTCTGATCCTGGAGGTGGACCGACATGGTGGCGTTTTCATACAAACAATTCAACACTTCGATGTATCGATAGTCATTTTGGCACCGTTGGAGAGACTGTTACACAGCCCAGGTCTCGATCGAATTAAAATGCTTTCTCATAGTCCACAAAAGCCATTATACTCTTCGATCTTCTGTGTGATCTGCCGCAGCGTATGTAGGTATGTGGTGTACGGCACTGAAGCATTTTCGTAAACCAGCTTGTTCGGGAGGCTAAAAGTTGTCAAACCTGCGTTCCAGACGATTCGTAATGACTCTCGAAAACAGCTTGTCTTATCTTATCACCCTTCTTCTTCTTGAAGAAGAGCACCACCACACTTCTATGCCATGCTGTAGGCGTTCGTTCCTCGAGCATGACGGAATTAAATAGCTTCTGAAGAGATATAACTACCGGTTCTCCACCTGCTTTCAGAAGCTAAGCCGTAATTCCATCATCACTCAGTGCCTTGTTGTTCTTAAGCTGTTTGTGAGCCATTCTAATTTCACACAGGCTGAAATCTAGGATATCTTCGGTATAGTGTCGGGTCAATCCGGCTCTCGGATCTTCAGCCAGATTACTGACGACAGGTAAGCATGTAGTCGTGTATAATTGTCCGTAGAACTTCTCAACCTCTTCCAACAGCTCGGGCTTGTATAACATGACTACCATCCTCGGTCTTCAGCTTTGTCAGTTGGCTTTGACCAGCAGACAGATCCCTTGCGAATACTTTTGACCTTTTATTGCGCTCGATAGCCTCTTTAATACGATTGGTATTAAATTGACGTATATCGCGGATCAAGGACTTGGAGATCTGTCTGTTTAGTCACCGATATTGACAAGCATCTTCAGAGGATTTCAGAATCAGGCTCTGTCTGTTCTCCATGAGCTCGCTGGTCCGAGATCCGAGATGTTCTTTTTGAACGTCTGATTTTGAGACTTTATTCTCAGCCGTTTGGACAATATCCACAAACCTTCCGCATTCATAGCGGTTGTGTAACTCGAGCTGAAAGCTTTCGAGGTTTTAGAGTTGTATAGGCACTAGTCCGAGCGTGGACTGCATTAGTTGTTAAGAAAATAATTTGACGTGGCTTGCGGAGCACGTAAACGGTTACAAAATTAATGCGCCAATAAGAGTCAACTCATTATGGTTATGTATGTATGACCTTATCTGAAGTCAGTTAACCTGGGTGATCAAGGCGACTACGCAAGTTAGATAGTAGACCACCATAATTCGTATGAGAAATAGTTACGTACGTTTTTATAAGGAAAATATTTTTTGTTTTACGTGACAAATATTTTGTGCGTGCGAGAAGTATTTAAATAATAATATTATGTACCTATTTATATTATGTTATTTAACAGTCATTTTTGGGTGCTAGATGATTCATTTTATTTACTTACGAACAACAGATACTAAAACCGCGCGTTTTATGCTACTTTGCCGAGCATTAAATGATATATTTTTTACTAAGTATTTATTACGCTATTCTAATGAAATTTATATTTTTATAATTCTAGGAAATGTGACTTTCAGAATATTTTTTTTTCTTGCTAATATCTTAAACCACTAAAAGTTAATCGACACATATGTGGAAAAATCCACCCACACTTCATTATCTACTTGTTGGGTCGCGCTTCTTTTGAGGCTTATATCTCCATAAATATAGGTACTAGGGCAAGTTCGATATCATTTTCGGATATTTCAAGGATGATAAATTCATTTCTGTAACAAAAGAAAATACTTTTCGAAGAAAAAAAAGAAATATAACTGCTGAAATTTAGAACCGCGCGGACCGCCGCGTTTTACGCCATGCATTGAATTATATTTTTTTCACTAAGTATTTATTATGCTATTCTAATGAAATTTACATTTTTATATTTCTAGGAAGTGTGGCTTTCAGAATATATTTTTTTCATGCTAATATCATAGACCATTAAAAATTAATCGACACATATGCGGAAAAAAGGTAGTCATGTTTTATACGTTTTATCAAATATTTCTTTGTTTATGTATGGAAAGTTATTTTTTTTGTTACAGAAATGAATTCTTCATCCTTTAATCATACGAAAATGATATCTTACTTGCCCTAATGCCAATAGTTTTGGAGATATAAGACCATAAATGGAGCGCGGCAGAAACATACTTTCCCCCCCTTTCCCTGCCAAACGGGGGATGGCTCCCGATGGCTCAAAATCAAAATCAAAATCAAAATCAAAAATCTTTTTTATTTAAGTAGATGCTTTACACATACTTTTAAATCGTCATATTATTCTCCCGGGCTTAATCCACTCAGAATGGCCTAGGGAACAACTATGCCAAGTTTGAGCGCCGGATCCAAAATAAAACGGTTCCCATACTAGGCGTTGCACTAAATTCCCTACTATTACGCTCCATCACCTTTACAAGAAGGAAGGTAATAGCTATTGGCCTGTAATTCGACGGATCATTACTATCCCCTTGTTGGGGACTGGTTGCACATTTGCAATTTCCCAAAATACTGGCACACGGCCTGAGGAGTAGGTCAGCGTGAAAAGTTGCGTTAGTAAGCGACATCGCTTGGGAGTGCATCGCGACATTTTTGTTATATTTTATTTGAAATGTTTAATTCACAATAATGACTCTATAATAATTGCATATAAAACTTAAAATACAGAAGACAGTACAAATAAAACTTATGACTGTACAATCATTTTTCGTGTTTTTTTTAAATTCTACAAATGTCATCATATCCGGAGCCAACTCCGGAGTTCCGTAGTTGATTTTCAACATCGTAAATAACTCCGAAATTGAAAAAACGTCCGGGTTTGAACGCCCTAGTTCGATGGGTACGGCATAACTACGGTCCATTATCACTAGTGCAAGGTGATATACTTTTTTCGTCAAAATAATGGGTTAAGTACTTGATTTTCCCTAGCTTTCTCCGAACTTGTTTATAGTAAAACTGGATTTCGATGCTATCTCTTTTATTTCAGCTTTATGAATTATTTTTGTTTGTATTTATGTTTCTCTATACAAAATTATAAACGTGATTGGACAGTTTGTATGGAGAAGCCGATTTTTTTTTCGTTTCTTGAAAAAAGTTCTTGTGAAAAGTTGTTCAGTTTCGTCTACTGAGTAAGCCCTTAAAGTTTTCGGAAACCTGTCCCTTATACTCTGTATACTCGTATTCTATTTACTGGTATCTCGGACTATAATGACAGCCCCAAGCGGTTGCGCAAGGCGATTCATATTTTTTTCGGTCAAAAATGGAAACTTTGTGGCCCCATATTTTCCAAAAGCGTCACTTTTGGTGAGACGGGCACTTTCACATACTCTGGGACTATTCCAACAACCTGTAATACACCACTTAGCGCAAGGCGATCCATCTAGTTGGACGTCTGGGCTAAGGGTCTATTCTATCTACCACATTCAGAATATAAATAAAACAGGTTGCAACACAACTTTAATTATGGCAACTCAGTTGAAAGATATTCGAAACTCCACTCAAAACTCGTAGGGGATTTCCCTAAATTCTTTTGTTGTTTGTACAGGTGTGCGTTCCGAGGGTACGCTCTGACAGCAACCATTCACTATGACTACAGGATAGCATAATATATGATATGCGTAAGTGTGAAAGAGACGATACAAAACGGTTGCTATCAGAGTGGACTCTCGGAACGCGGTCCAGACACTCATACACACACACATATAGTCCCGCGGACGGTGGTAGTAACCATTAATATAAAAAGTCGCGAGCGTAGCGAAATTTTTTGAATAGTTAAGAAATGCCTTTATTTATTTGCATTTTCTAGAAGTTTTAGTACTTCAGTCAGGCTTCAGGGGGGGGGGGTCAATTGCACCCATTGCTCCCCCCCCCCTGGATCCGCGCCTGTACGAGGGACGATATATTTAGAAAGTAGCGTTGCTTTAATATCAAACTAAGTATTCATTGATTTTAAACTAAACAAAGAGGGATAGATTTAGTATTTTGGTATTTTATCTAATATACAAGGTAATTCTTTTTGATCTGACATCCGTTTGCTCATATATTGGTGAGGTCAAAAGCAATAACTTTTGTTCCGGCAATTTTCAAATACCTAGCCACTCATTTTACGTAGTTATTTCTAAATAAAGAGTTCTATAAAATTAATAGACGTAAGTGCACCCTACTTCATTATTCATGTTGGGGGATTCCCCTTTCATACTGAATGGGTAATCCCCTCAGAACTCCTATTACTATTGATACTCGATTGATTCATTTTCATTCGAACTTGTTTGTTTCTTTAGATTTGAAATCATTGGGAGTTTATTTAATTTTACCCCGTTAAATTATTATGAGATTTTTTCTTTTCATGTGTTATATTGAAAAGCTATGTAAATACATCGTATTAATTTGTCGAAAATAACAACAAATAGTAGGGGAATTTAGGAGTGTTAGTGTAACAACGAGTTAAAAATTTTAGGAAACGTACTTTTAAATTTTGTATGGAAAATAATACGGCTGTTATTGGAAAATTGCCGTAACAAAAGTTGTTGCTTTTGACCTCACCAATACGTGGGCAAAAGGATATCAGGTCAAAAATAAAATAACCTTGCATATCAATAATTCTTCCATAAAAAGCCACACGATAGTCGTTTAGCCATGCCAGAGGCCTTATAGGCAGCTTGACAACTTCTGGCAACAACCTTCGGGTTGGTACCTATTCCTACAACCTCCACTAATCCGAACTTGGTTCCTGTGTACAAAATATGATTTAAACTTCCCGACCTGAACCGAAGCCTTGCTCCAGCAGTGGGGGCAACATAGATTATTAACGAAGCGAGCAGTATAGAGTATCATTGAGTCCAAGACATGTTCTTTAGAGTTTGTTTTAGTTTTTATCATCATTTTATAAGCCCTTAAAAACTTATTTCCATCAAATAGATTGAAAGTATGTAGAAAGCTACCTGCAGTTACGAAATTAAATATAATTTGCGAATAAACGCATTATTTATTTGTAAAAATACCGTATAGATTAATTAACATATTTTTTCCAAATACCTACTGTCTAAGAGATAATTTTGTTATTGGCCATAGTTATGTCATAACGACTTTAAAGTCAGTTGGATCTTTATGGCATAGCTACAGCCCATTAAGCCTGGAACTGTAACTTATGATAAAATGTCTTTTGTAGCTAAGGCTATCACAATCACGTTTAAGTATCTTATCATATTATTCATCCATAAACCCAGTCCTCTACAGCTGGTGCCCATCCAACGACTTCCTTTTCAGTAAACCAGAGAGCAATCTCCTTTGTAGCCGACTCTACGCTGTCAGAACTGTGGATGATATTCCGTCCAACTTGGATGCAGAGGTCGCTTCGAAGTGTCCCAGGCTGACAATCAGCAGGGTTGGAAGAACCGAGCATTCGACGACTAGTCTTCACAACGTCGAGACCTTCCCAGACCATGGGGACGACTGGACCGGAGCTCACGTATTTCACAAGGCCAGGAAAGAATGGACGAGATGATAAGTCTTTGTAGTGCTGCTTTAGAAGATCTTCGGATGGCCACACGAATTTCAAGGCCACCAACTTAAAGCCTTTCTTCTCAAAGCGATTGATGATTTGTCCAACCAATCCGCGCTGGACTCCATCCGGTTTTACCATGATGAAGGTTCTTTCACGTTGCACAGACATTTTTATTTAGCACTTAGTTATATTAAAGCACTTTCGCTTCGATTCGAACTAACAAAATTGACAAATGAAATAAACGGTACCTACAGCAAGTAAGTAAAAAGTGAAAGAAATGACTAGGGGATTCCCAGATAATCAAAACAAAAGGTGATGTAGTAGTGTAGCCCTCCTTATTTTGTAGATTCTACCAAAATATTTAAATCTACTAAATTATTTTGATTTATGACTTAAGTCAATTTAGGCATTTGGTTTTCAAAATAAAACACATTTTCAAAATAAAAAAATAAAACTTCTACATTTATTGACATTGGAGAGAAAGGTAAAAAATAAACTCTAGAACAAACACTTTTCAAATCTAAACCTACCAAAACAGTAGTTTTATACATTTAAATATCCATATTAGTCGTTTCTTGACTTAATGAGTAGAGTTAGTTTCAACAAATAGGTCCTAAGCCGTTATGTTGGCAGCAATGTTTTCCACACACACTACATAGAACGCAGACACACACTAATAAAATCGGTAGAAGCGTTGTCTTTGCGTGTGGTGTCGTTGATAGTCAGGGGAGCCAACATAACGGCATAGGAACTATTTGTTGAAACGCACTCTAGATCTCATACGGCGCTGAGCCTCGCCGTAGGTGAGTATATGTTCCTTGGCGCTGAGCAGACGACGGACAACAGAGGCGCGGACAATTTTTCCGCGAGTATAGAACGTATGGAAATCTATGCAGTAGACACCTTGGAGGAATGAGAACTGGAGTAGGCATGGGAAAAAATTGACAAATATTTTTTTCTGCCGATTTTTGCGGGGGGTGAGGTTGCTACTACCACGGGGTCTCATTGCATACAACGAAAACCTTAGTTCATTAAAATGTCAAAAGATGGCACGACAAGTATCGATTTGTAAGCCCGAGTCCGTCGCATTTCGTTGTATGACATGAGGTATCTGTACGTTAGTATTATAAAATCTGTGCTACTACATAGATCTTACAAACACTGACGGAATATATGTCGCATATTTACAACACGTATGTGTTAAGCCGTGTCTCCTGCGCGTGTTTTTTCGAAACATTACACAAAAACATTGAAACATTTAGGCGTGGCTATATACAGTTGTGTATTCAAACATAATGTTTTTGTTTTCCGAGACCGACGGAAAACATTCTCGCGCGGGGTAGAGAGGGTAAGGATTTGTTTCATTTCAAACGCGCACATCCTTGGACAGATTCTAAACTTGCTCGCACACTGGTTTTTTTGCACATCAGACCATATGAGTAAGACCAATTCTTCAAAATCGCTTTCATAGATACGGAAGAAATTGTCAATTCCAAATCTACCTATCTTCTATTTTTAACTGGTGATGACTGAAAATGATTTGTTTTAAACAGAAAAAAAATCCTATAGCAGTAGATGGTTTGTATATGGAACCAAATGTTTTTACTTCGTGTTTTCTGTGTAATGTTTCAAAAAAACACGCGTCGGAGTCACGCCTACATACATACAATAAACTTACACGCACTCATTGTGCTCGAAACATACCTCGTACGACGGTCACATGAATATAGACCTTATCATTAACTAGGGTCCAGCCCGGTTGTTCCAAGGGGTCAGCTTGACCGTGTGCGGTCTTAGGTACCTTGTCGTGCTTGATGAGGTTTTGGCCGTTTTTCTCACACTCACTCACACTCACAGCTTTTGGAGTTGCTCCGTGCATTCTTTAGTTATAACAGTGTGGTTGTTATCCAGTAGCTCCCAGAACAATATAGTCTGTGAATTCCAGAAAACTTATAGCAAAAGCTTGCGAGCGTGCGAGCCAGGTTTCGGCTGTGTAGGAGACAGGTTACTAACAAGAACCAAAACGGCACGGCGTGTGTCGTTCTCGTATGAACCCGCGATTCATTACCCGTAATGATCGAGTCTAGAAAAAAATCCTTAGTCCAGGTACAGCAGCAAACTTTCGTAGACGCTGACATGCCCTCCTCGTTCGTCGTCGGTGACCGCATGAGGCTTCCATCTCGAAAGAACTTTGCGGTGACCTAATGATTGATGATCGACAGAGGTATAGTGACACTAAAGTGTCTTCTCGAAATTCCGGGTACTGGAGTCCAGATGCAGCTTAAGCTCGCGCCGCAACTAGGGTTTCTGATTTCTCGACCTTTTTTATTTCTCGAGTTTCGAGAATTCTCGAGCCTAATTTCTCGAGTTTTCTCGGGTCTCGAGCCTTTTTATATAATCCATTGGAATATGTAAAAATAAATTTAAAAAAGCACAATTTTGAATGTGATAATTTTGTAGTATTTAGTACCTCTTATTTAGAGAAGGAAAAGAACAAAAATTATAGTCTTCTTACATAATAAAACAGATAGATATACTCTAAAAGAACAACTAAAATAAAAACTTTGTGCTAAACTAATAGTCGAGTGGGCCCGATGGAATACCTCCTATAGTGTTGAAGGTGTGTGCTCCAAAGTTGACTCCAGTTTTAACGCTCTTTTTTCGGTTTTCCTACTCTTCTGGCGTAGTCCTGAACTCATGGAAGACAGGTTTGGTGCACCGGATCCCTAAAAAAGGTGACCGCTCGAATCCGTCCAATTATAGGCCGATAGCCATAACCTCCTTATTCTCAAAGATAATGGAGGTAATTATCAACAGCCAGCTCCTTCGGTACCTAGAGGATCACCAGCTGCTTAGTGACCGACAGTTCGGCTTCCGTATACATCGTTAGGCACAGGCGATCGAGACTAAGGGGGAAGCATTGACGGTTAGTTTGGAGGCCTTCGATCGGGTCTGGCATAAAGCACTTCTTGCGAAGCTTCCTTCTTATGGGCTTCCCGAGAAATTATGCAAATGGGTCACCTGTTTTCTAGTAGACAGAAGCGTAAAGCTCGTAGTCGACGGTTCACGCTCAGACTCTATGTCTGTGAATGCTGGTGTCCCTCACTGTGTGCTTTCGCCTACACTGTTCCTTTTGCATATCAATGATATGCTGCAAATCAGCAGCACTCACTGTTTTTTTTTATGTGATAGGTGGCAAACGAGGAGACGGATCACCTGATGGTAAGCGATTACCGCCTCCCATAGACACCCGCAACACCAGAGGAGTCACAAGTGCGTTGCTGACCTTTGAAATGGGATGGGGGTATGGGGGAGATTGGGGGGGGGGGTTGAGCATCCGGTACCATCACTCACTCGGTGAAACACAACGCAAGCGTTGCTTCACGCCGGTTTTCTGTGAGGCCGTGGTATCACTCCGTGTTATTTGGATGACAGCACAGGTGTCTCATCTAGTATCGGAATCCTTGGTGTCGACATTTAGAGTGAAGTCCAGTTCCGTGGTCATCTAGAGGGTTAGGCTAAATTAGCCTCGAAGAAGCTGGGTGTGGTTTGCTCAATATATCGAGACGGTATTTCACTGCGGCCCATCGCCTACAACTTTATTAGGCGCTGTTTCGGCTTCATATGAAATAAAGACTATTCTCATCTCTAGGCAGGGGCACCCCAGTATCAGCGAGTTCGAGAAAGCTCGAGCAGAAACCCTAGCCGCAACGCATTTTCTTCGAAAGTGACCGAGCGTTCGGTGTGCAGAATATCTTAAAGGCTGGTGTCGCCTGCGTCAAACCGCTGGAACCAATTTGGCGCTATGCGATCGGTAGTCGTCTTTGACCCGAATGCGGCGTTGATATTTTTCGCAGTCTCCCTCAAACTGGATCCTTTTTTAAGCTCGTATAACTAAATCGTTCTAATATTGGTGTCGATTCAGTGTTTACGATTAAACTTATTTGACAGGACTTAACTTAATTTAAGGGTCCTGTCCTTGTCTTTTCGATATACAGGGTTATTTTTGGACCCCCCCCAACAAAACTTCACAGTGGCTTCTATCAATCAATTCAGGTCAATTCGCAAAAAAATGGGCATCTCCATACAAAATAGGGCGATCACGTGATCAAATTAGTCTGAAATATCAAAAAAAAATTTTGCGAACTGACCATTGGTAACTTGGGGAAACTTGCTCAGTTTCATTAAGTTTAATCCTGTCAAATAAGTTTAATCGTGAAAACCGAATCGACACCATTCTCACTTTTTAAAGTCTACTATATGTATAGAGTACATATCACTTTCTAGTGGCTGCATTCTCAATGTTTAGTGACTGCACTCCTAGTTTCTACTTACTAAACACTAATGAACTCTACTATTGCTTTCGCTCCGTTTATAAAAAGTACTCTGTGGCTTTCGCTTTGGGGCGGTCCATTAATCACGTGATGTTTTTAGCAATTTTTTAGACCCCTCCCCTCCCCCCTCGTGATACGTGGTGAGGTTTTCGACTACTCCCCACCCCCTCCAAAATAACGTGTAAGGTAAGTGACCCAAATAAGGCCTACCTTATTTTTATCTTGACCTAATTAGTAGGTTTTTAAGAAAAACTCACTCATCTTTCGAAATATTAATCTTTATTTATTAAACTTTAAAATAAATATAGCAGAAACGTTAAAAAACTAAAATCAGACTTCTGTGAATCAAAATATTAAAAAAGTCCTTTGGGCCTTATTGGGAGACCCATGTCGCAATAAGGCCTTTCATACTAAAAGAAAGAATAAACAATCATTAAACTTCAGTTACTAAAACATATCAACGTAATATTATTTAAAGAATGATGGCGAGATGCCATGTATTTTAGGACCCAGTCTGTTCATCAACGTTCTTTAATGATACATGGTATTTCTGGAATATTGGATTACAAATAACAAAAAAGTAAATTGTGAGTTTATTGCACAAGTTGGGAGAACTTTGAAATAGCGATGTTTGAAACTGACCATTTAACATTTTTTAGGTTATACCTGGGAGACCGAGCTTAACCTATTGACCTCTACACTACTCTTTGACAAATAGTGCCACCACCGTCAACCAGCATGTTGCACCAGCCAACAAAAACGTATGAAAATCTCAAATCTTAACCATGGCTGACTGTATCATTATTAGCTTATTATTATACTTTAAAATCCCCAAAACAAAGACAGCTTCTTAAGTCTGGCAACACTGACTCCTGAGCCGCGTTCCGAGAGTGCCCTCTGACAGCAACCGTTTTGTATTTTCTCTTTCACACTTACGCGATTTATATTATGCTATCCTGTTGTCAGAATTAACGGTGGCTGTCATGGTCTGTTGTCTGTTGTACCGTTGCGTTTTTTTGGTACATTGCTGCGTTTTTGTTTGAATTAGTGTGGAATCAAGGCTTTTTTAAAGTATTGATTCCCTGCTTCTGCTGGACTCATTTTTTTAAATTTACATACTCATATATTTAAATATATAATGGAAATAATTTCGTAACTGAATGGGTCGTCTTTGATTTTTTTTATTTGGTGGGTCCCAGTTCGCCATACTTCTTTAGTAAGATCCTTTAGTAATCATATTTGGGCGTTATAATCAGTCTTGATAATCGTCTCAATATATTATCCTTGCTTTCTTCAAGCAATCTCCTGAACAGTATTTTTTTTTATCAGCAGGGTTTAAGCCAACACACAGCTCATGATACCTACCAGATATTACAAGCAAGATATTGCCGCATGTCATCTATTCGATAGTATTTGCACTTATTTTGATAGGCCTTTTTTGGACCTGTCGTATGTGTAAGAAAAAAAATATATTAAAGAAAATACATTGAAAAAATGGCGTATAGATGCTTATGTAGGGATAACTAAACTTTTAAACTAAATAACGCACAAAAAAAAAATCTCGGCATGCGTGCAAAAATATCAAAATACTTACATCATTACCTGTAGGAATTTTATAAAACAGGCGTACTTGTCGCGTCCCGACTGTTTTCGACTACTTGTTCCGACATACTCGTCGCAAGCGGCGCTCGCTATTCTTTTACGTGTCAGATACATCCTTACGCACTCCACTGTAAACTTTCGCGGTTATTTGAAATGTCTAAGCGGGAAATTTGAAAATTAGGCCTTATTGGGGCATAGGCTTTATTTGGGTCTCTTACCTTATTTTCTGAACCCACTCCCCCTTTTGAGCCTCACGTGATTAATGGACGACCCCTTTAATCTGAGACTCCATTCACTCGCTTCATTACTTAATTACACTTTGGGACTAAGCTCAGTGAAATCAACAAAATTTTAAAATAAGTATTTATTTTTATTTGAACAATAATTATAATACCTAATATATAAATAGTTACTTATATTTACAATAATCTTATCGTATCTTGACAGTTGGGAAAGCGGTCCCACAGTTGGCCTTCTCAAGTTCCGCGTGCAGTTGTTTTAGACGCGCCCGCGCAAGCGTGAGGTTCGCATTCGTAGCGCGCATGCTCTCCTAAACGAAAGGAAATTAAATATAAATTAGCACAATTATTATATAAGGTGCTACTTTATTAGTGCCCGATATTTTAGTCAGTGCTTCTACTCCTGATTCTGATCAACTTTCCCCAAGGAACCCATTGTCAAATCGCAAAAAAATTTTTGGACTCTTGATACTAATTTGGCCACTTGGCTGATCGATTTGTATGAAGAGACCAAAAAAAATTTTGCGATTTGACTATGGGTCGGGTTGAGTCTGGGGCCACCAGGGGGAGGCCCGGGAACAATGGCGCGAGAGGGCTCGCGAGGGGACGGCCAGTGCAGCTCTCCTCCATAGCTAGCGAGCACTCGAGCAAGAAGGCGGCGCGCAACCCCCTGAACAACCAACCTCCTCCCCCACACACTTAATAGTCCAGTCATCGAGGAGGTTGAGGTATGCATTAACTCCTCTGTCCGTAAAACTTTGCAGTATGATTAAGTAGGTTCCATAGATGAGGTGTGACAAGGTATCCCGGAGATTTAAGTTTTGGAAGTAGGTATTTTATACCTAAACATGAATATTGCTAATAACTCGTACCGAACAATTTCTCAATCCATTATTCCAACGCGATATGTTAGTGTTAGGTTGTTATTATATGTATGTAAAACTGTCCAAAACTTTTTCGAACTTTTTAACTTCGATATTTAACAAAATATGTTATTTTGCTATAATTACCAAGGTATAATTTCTCGATTAAATTTTATTTTTTACTATGGTGTTATACCTTATTAGACTTTTCTATGTGTAAGTATCCAAAACATTTTCCTATAGGAACATAATGTTATAGTTTCCGTATAAATGCTCACGGCTCATAATTTCTCAGTCCAATTTTATTCCTTTAGAAGTCACAATTTACAGAAGTAAACAGCTTTTTAAAACTATCCAATGAAATTTCGGCAAATAGTAGTTTTATTTAGATAATACGTTTATTACACATTCACGGCTTACGGGGCGGCGGCGGACGTAGACGCGATGCGCGTGGCGCGTACCGCATCCGCTCAAGGTCAAACAATGAAGCGATACATACATCTACATTCATTTGAAAAAAAAATCGATATACTCTGCTTGGAGAGTCTAAGGAAGAGTGCCGATATTCTTTTTACTGTAAAGGATACAGAGTTTAGATTTTTCCTTGAATAATACTATTGAATTTTTTGTGTATTATGTACCGTAAAATAAAAAATCAAATTTTACTATTGTTACCCCGTCTGAGTGTACGGATATTAGGCTATGTAGGTATGCTCGTGACCGAAGACTGTCATTTTCAAATGTCAAAAACGGCATTTTGTTCTGAAAATGTTTGAAAGGAGAATGGGCGATTTTGGCCCATATGTTGTAACAATTGTAACGCATTGTGAATTTGTGACCTATATTGTAAGATAGGTCACACAAAGTACAAACTTTTTTTGTATGATAGCTCACCTGGATCTCGTGCAGAAGAAAAGTTATTAGGCATAATCTAACGAAAAAGTTTGTACTTGATATAGAATAGAAAAGAAATATGTTTATTCAGCAAATACAAACATATATGGAAGCAACAAATACAGTTGATTAAAATAACATAACATTGTAAAAAAAAAGAGAAAAGAGCAATAAAATTACATCAATTAATTGTAAGTATTATTGTAACTTATGAAAATATAGCATAAAATATACCCACTTATCGAGGTAAAATCATGATTATGCTCATCGTTACACCCAAAACACGCTGTTAACTGTGCAGTGGTCATGATGGTCATCAGATCATATAGGTTAACTGATTACACGTACGGTCATTACCTAGATGGGTTTGACTGTAGGTGGCATTTATCTCGACTGTTTCCGTGCTTTGAAAGGCAGTTGTTAACTTGTTATACCACATCGGAGGTCCATGAGGATGGCCTAACCATCCCCATACAGAAAAAGTATCTGCGCTAACACTGGGGACGACATTGATTATTATCAAAAACCGTTACTGATTTGCTTACTGAGGCATGTAGTTCCCTTATTCTATTTTTTTACTTTGAAATTAAAACTATTAGGTATTAGGCATTATGAAGCTTCTTAATAATAATAATTTTTCAAGGTTATTGATAGGCTTCCCTTTAGGGTTTTCAAAACTGGTCTTGCGTTGCCCGTCTCTAATGGCTTCCCACGACCGTCACCAATTCTATGAGCTATGTGCTCCGCCCATTGCCACTTTCGTTAAGCGATTCTGTGAGCTATGTGCGTTATTTTATATTCTCACTACGCACCTCCTCAGTTCTGATTTGATCACGTAAGGAAACATATATAGGGTGACTTTAATTAGTTCTTGATATAAAAGACTGTGCATATGCTAATGATAACAAACAACTTTCTCTAAGGAACCCATAGTCAAATCGTAAAAAAAATGAGGACTCTCCATACAAATTGACCAACTTACCGGCCAAATTAGTATGAAGAGTCAAATTTTTTTGCGATTTGACTATGGGTTCTTAAGGGAAATTTGTTTGTTATCATGAGCACATGCACACCCTTTGGTATCAAGAACTAATTTAAAGTCACCCTATATTAGTCAATAACTTCGAGTATAGTCTCCAAACTTCAGAGCCATGGGACTTTGACATCATTTTTGTCTTATGTTCATTTTAAGACCGAGTTGTTGAGATGGTCTATTGAGTCCATTGATATCTGTACCTAGGACTTCCAAAGTCTCAGGCAAAATCATAGTAATTATCGTCAACGATCAAATGTGGGTGATGTACTCACTGTTAATGTTGGTGCCGAGCTCTTTCAATCACAGGCAGGACTTCTTCCATAACAACAGTGAACAGGCTGTTAGATATAACGTCTCCCTGTTTCACCCTTTTCTGCAGCGGGACAGATTTCAAATTTTTGTTTTGATAACGGACTAACATTGCGGCGTTCCCGTTCAAGCGCTTTAGCCAGGACTCGATCCAATCAAAAGTTTTCTCATAGTCCACAAACGCTGAATATAATGGCTGATTATATTCTACGATTTCCTGTTTTGTCTTCCGCACCGCAGCATATGTATGTGTTCTATGGTACGGATAACTTTTCAAAATCAGGCGTATTCAGAAAGCTAGAAGTCGTCAAACCTGCGTGCGTGACGATTCGTAATGACTCTCGAAAACAGCTTGTATATAAAGATCTGAAGTGAAATACGTCTATAGTTCGTCTCTGCTCGATCTTTGACGTAAAACAGCATCTTAGGTCAGTCAGTTATCTGCGATTGATTGATTGGCTTTCTGTGGGTGCATGAGTATGCGCCAGTTACACATTGAAGCACAGAAGTAACATTTCACAAGAAGTGTATACGATGGCTCAATGTATGTGTCTGTGAGCATGTGCTTGGTTCTGGTTTGCTTGTGTGTACGTGTGTACAACTCATATCATCCCCACTGCAGGGGCACGGATTTCTTTTCATATCTCGGGAAGATTAAGACATACTCCAAATGGAGGTAGGCAAGTCCAGATTGGTGGAGTTGTAGGACTAGTACTTATAGGTAAGTATATTACTGTTAAAGCTATGTGGAGTCCGTCGCCAATAGGCGCTTTTATTGTCATGTGGCTTTTTGGCCGCATGTGGGTCGTGCCCGCATGCGTGCCGCCCGCAACCTATCGTTTCATTACATGTTTTTAGAGTATTTTTATTGTCATCCGTGGAACACGCACGCGGGTCGCTTTGGAAACACCGCACGCATGCGGGCAGAAATCCGCATGACAATAAAAGCGCCCTTAGCTGTGATAGTTTTCCTTTTAACTTCGTTATGCCGTGAATTTTTTAACATTTCTAGAAACAACTGCCGTGTTTTTTTTTTCATTTCAAGTAACAACCGTTTAGCTGGAAGAAAGATGGGGGACATGACTTTAACAAAAAAATTGCATATTAAAGCTTAATATTTCGAAAAAGGATCCCTAAATTGAAAAATGCTTTTCGCAAACCTACTATATTTTAAAAAACCTACCCAACGACTCCCTAACTAATTAATGTTTTGTACAATAAAGAGATTACAAACAAACAAACTCCCCACACTATGAGATAGTCGAGAAAAAAAATTTCATCCCCACTTCACGTGTAGGGGAGGTACCCTGAAAGATTTTATTTTACGACTTTGTCGGCGTGATTAATATACATATCCGTGCCAAATCACTGCTCTCTAGTACTAATAGTCTCTGAGCTAAGCCGTGGACAAACAGATAGACAGACAGAAAGACGAACATGGCGAAACTATATCCTTGTCGACTAGGGAACCCTAGAAATTGAGTGTCCTAGAAGTGTTTTGTGTTTTGTTTTGTTTTTTGACACCAATAGTTTTATAAATAAGTTTAAATTGACCAATGATACAATGTATCTACCATTTGTACAGAAAAAAAGACTAGCTAATTCGTTAGCTTACAGTATTTTACATCGTACTGACTGTATTCAGTCGGTAATTACCTGCGTAACGACGGAGGAGCCCGTCGCCGGTGTCGGCACCGCAGGTATGGCGCAGCCTATAATGAAGAATGTTAATGGGTCCGTTAAATCACTTGAAACTTTATGACCTTGTAGCCTAAATGTCTAGAAATACACCTGTTTTTGTTATATTTAAATCAAGCGAGTAGTTTTGAAGTTACGATAATTTTAGTTTCCGCCTTTTTCAAATACTTCGCTCGGGTGCGCCAAGCGCGCGTGACGTCATACAACAACTCGCCGCTCTCACCGTACTGTGTTCTTCATACATTGTTATCGGATGGTCCCTATGTTCGCCCACAATAACATTTCTAACTGGAGTTTTTTTTATGTTAATCGGTGTTACAGTAGTGTTACAAATATAATCGATGACAGTTTTAAAAATTGATTGAAAAATCTAATGATTCCTTAAATAGATGAGTTAAGCTACTATTTCTAGAATAACTCCGATTTCATTACAGCGGCGGCCGAGACACAATGA
Source organism: Coleophora deauratella (assembly GCA_958295455.1). NCBI lineage: Eukaryota > Metazoa > Arthropoda > Insecta > Lepidoptera > Coleophoridae > Coleophora > Coleophora deauratella. Next base: position 7,338,818 of record OY282415.1, read on the forward strand.
TAAAAAATGCAAAAGTACTTACAACTTATTTTTTTATTTCTTATCACAAATTTGTTGATCCCTATAAGAATCTACATACCTATTTTTCATTACTAGTATTGAAAAATGTAGGTAATAATGATATTTATGAACTTGATATTTCGGAAATAAGGAGTGAGGGGCATGGTAAAGGTGATGGTGTCAAAATCATTTATGTCATCAACTGTAATATAATGACACAATAACGACACTGAAGCGGTCATGTCTCAGCACTGCTTACGTGGTCACGTCGATCACGCAGGTTAACTGACTACAGACACGGTCACAACTTAGATGGGCTTGACTAGCAGTCCATCCAAGCTGCCTATTACGCCTCCGACATAGCTTGACGACTGCCATCTAGTGATAGTTACTGATATTTAAGCCCATCCAAGTTGTGACCGTGTCTGTAGTCAGTTAACCTGCGTGATCGACGTGACCACGTAAGCAGCGCTGAGACATGACCGCTTCAGTGTCGTTATTGTGTCATTATATTACAGTTGATGACATAAGTGATTTTGACACCATCACCTTTACCATGCCCCTCACTCCTTATTTCCGAAAAATGGGCATAAAACTTAAACAAATTATACAGAAAATAGATCTTTGCTTATAAAATAAGTTGATAAAATTTAAAATATTGTTTGTTTGTAGCACGGAAGAAAGAGGTAGGGGGAAATGGTAAGTAGGCGGATCTCGCGTGTCATAAATTAGCGCTGCAGTACAGGACACACTCATTCTCAATCGCGTACTATGCGGCACCGGACGGCTGATGTTCTCGGATAAATAAAATAAAAAAACACGTAAACATGCGATACTGTGCTGTTTTAGAGTGCAGAAATAGAAGCACAGACAAAATATCATATAATTAAGGCATTACATTTCACCGGTAAATGTTGTATTTTATATTTCGATTTAAAATTGAATTTAATTTAATTCAAAGCTTTATCCCGAACGAATTAGATAATTTTAAACTTTATGTGAGAGTAATAAAAGTCATACGTCAGTAGCATAAGTCGGCCTGGTCCACCAATATTCTCGTGTGTTCTAAATAGTGATGTGCAATCATTTATCTTTGACAATATATTATCGATATCGATAAAAAGAGAAGTTGATTTTATTATCCTTCCAGTTGTTTATAATGTGTATATTTTAGATACATTTTATTGGCAAATGTCAAACCTTTGTTCATTCCCTACTACCGAAGGATTTTGTAGGTATGTATGTAAATAATTCTTTGGTACGCTCTACAGCCTAAAGGGCGTCACACACGAGCGCTATACTGTGCTATTTCATCGTAATATCAAATATAGCTCGCCACACTACAAATAAAGGGCGTCACACACAGGCGCTATACTGTGAGTGCGAGTTTAAAGCTGTCATTACTCGCATACTAAGAATGACGCCATGAGTGTATCAGTAGATAAGTAAAGCTGAATCTTGTTTTTTTTTTATAATTTGTCTACGTTACGTTATTATATACTCTACCTTTTCAAGAATCACACGGACGCTATACTGTGCTATTTCATCTTACGATATCTGCTGCTGTCGTGTGTAACTGTAGCAAGCTATCACACATGGCGGCAACACTATCGTATAAAGGGGTAGGGACATTTGTGGCCTATGTCCTGTCGAATTTTCACGAAAGTTGTGTCGCAGTTTGAAACCTACTTAAATCGATAGAGGATAGCTAAATGATGAAACATGTAATAGGTATTTTTTTCGTAACATCACCGGTTGCAGAGATATAAATGATTTTTATTGTCCTATATATGGTAGGGCCATCTTTGTCACGAAATATGTCCGAAACTGGTGGAAACACTAAACGACTTATCATATTTTTTCACCATCTAAATGTTCACTAGCGATTTATAAAGGATTCAAGGGTATTCAACTTTGAAAAAAACGTCGGCCATAGGCCACCTTCCATAGTAAAATCTTACATCGCCTTTCATTACCCTCAGGCGTCGTGGCATATTTTTAACTCATCCCAAAGTTCGAAACGGCGTCAGACAGTCAGAAACAAATGTCTGTCTGGTCATTTTTATCACGGTGCTTAAATTTTCAAGAATTAAATTACATTGTACCTGTATTTAAAGATATTTTTTTTTTTTTTTTATGGCATAGGTGGCAAACGAGCAGACGGATCACCTGATGGTAAGCGATTACCGCCGCCCATAGACACCCGCAACACCAGAGGAGTCACAAGTGCGTTGCCGGCCTTTGATATGGGAGTACGCTCTTTTCTTGAAGGTTTGAATGCGTATCGGTCCGGAAAAAATCTAGAAATGACTTGGCACTGCCTAAATCGACTATGACAATCTACCATAACAGCACATATTGCATAGCTATAAAAATTTACAACAAAATACCCTGGGACATAAAAAATGAAACTAAGATAGATACATTTATAAATAAATTGAAATTATTGTTAATAGAGAAATGTTATTATAATTTAGATGACTTTTTGACTGGAAAATAATAGTTGTACAAGTAAGTTCCTAAAATTGACATATATTATTGTAATTTAATGTAATATATTATTTATTTTCATAATTATATTGTAATACTGACATAACTATCGTAAAATTGTAATAAGTACTAACAAAATTGACTTTGGAAATTATTATTATTGTATTGACGTTGATATTTAACAATACCAGGCGACTATATTGCTGTGCCTATGAAGGTATCACAATGGGACTGTATTTCATAAATGTAACAACAATTTGTACTTGTGATTGCAATAAATAATTATGAATTATGAATTATGAATTATGAAATACCGCAGGCGACAATTCATTCCATAGTTTGATTGTGCGAGGCAGAAAGTTTCTAGTGAAACGCACAGTTGTGGACTGCCAACCATCTATGTGATGGGGATGAATATATTGTCGCGTAGAACGATGGCTAAAAGAGGCGGCAGGGATCAATCCGAACAATTCCTCGGAGCACTCCCCATTGTACATGCGATAGAGAATGCAGAGCGAGGCTACATCTCTACGCAGCGCCAAGGAGTCAAGCCGATCTGAGATATCCTGGCAGCCGACGATTCGAGTTGCTCTCCGTTGAATACGGTCCAGAGGGAGAAGCTGGTACTGGGGTGCCCCTGCCCAGAGATGAGAACAGTATTCCATGTGAGGCCGAACCTGCGCCTTATAAAGTTGCAGGCGATGGGCCGCAGTGAAATACCGTCTCGATCTATTGAGCACACCAAGCTTCTTCGAGGCTAATTTAGCCTTACCCTCTAGATGACCACGGAACTGGACTTCACTCGATATGTCGACACCAAGGATTCCGATACTAGCTGAGGCATTAAGGGGAGTGTCCTCAAAACGAGGTGATACGACAAATGGCATTTTCTTGGCAGTGAACGCGCAAACCTGTGTCTTAGTGGGGTTAAATTGGACCAAGTTAATCCGACCCCATTCTGAGACTTTCTTTAAAGAGTCCTCAATTTCTGACACAAGTTTGTTTCGGCTCTCGATGACGTTTTCCCGAGAAATGTTAGCACGGCCGGTATAAAAGGCATCACCTGTGCTGTCATCCGCATAACAATGAGTGCTGCTGATTTGCAGCATATCATTGATATGCAGAAGGAACAGTGTAGGCGAAAGCACACAGCCTTGAGGGACACCAGCATTCACAGACAAAGAATCTGAGCATGCACCGTCGACTACGACCTTTATGCTTCTGTCTGCAAGAAAACTAGTGACCCATTTGCATAATTCCTCGGGAAGCCCATAAGAAGGAAGCTTCGCAAGAAGTGCTTTGTGCCAAACCCGATCGAAGGCCTTCGCTATGTCCAAACTAACCGCCAATGCTTCCCCCTTAGTCTCGATCGCCTGTGCCCAACGATGTGTCAGGTAGACAAGAAGATCACCAGCGGACCGGCCCTTACGGAAACCGTACTGTCGGTCGCTAAGCAGCTGGCGGTCCTCTAGATACCGAAGGAGCTGGCTATTGATAATGGACTCCATTATCTTTGAGAATAAGGGGGTTATGGCTATCGGCCTGTAGTTGGACGGATTCGAGCGGTCACCTTTTTTAGGGATCGGGTGCACCAAAGCTGTTTTCCATGACTTCGGGACTACGCCAGAAGAGTAGGAAAGCCGAAAAAGGCGCGTTAAAACTGGAGCCAACTCTGGAGCACACACCTTCAACACGATGGGAGGGATTCCATCGGGCCCACTCGACTTATGAATGTCGAGGGAAAAAAGTGCTTTACGCACTGAGCGTTGGTGGAACCGGATATCCGGCATACAGCTCTTGCACCGCGGTATGGTCGGCGGCTCGTTTCCCCCGTCATCCAATGTCGAGTTGGACGCAAAGAGTTTGCCTAGAAGATCGGCTTTCTCCTTTGCGTCGTGGGCCAATGAATCATTTCCCATGTGCAGTGGTGGAAATGATGGCGTGCAGAAATTCCCCTGGACAGCTTTGGCCAGAGACCAGAACGCACGAGTTCCCGAAGGAAGACGCTCTAATAATATTTTGTACCAAAAAATACATGTGATTTTGGGTAGGGGGTTGTGGCGATGTAGTCTAAAACCTCACCACATATCATCAGGGGGAGGAGGGGTCTAAAAAATTGCTAAAAACATCACGTGATTAATGGACGACCCCTTTCCAGAAACATCGGGTGTTTCAAGGGAAACATTTCCGGATATCGATATTTCAGTGATAGAAGATTACTTACATCCCTAATCGAGTAGCGAACGGAAATGACGTAGTAATGACGTGTACTAGTTATAGGTAAATAAAGTTGTGCTTTATTAATATGCAGTGAAAGTTTAATTTCGCTAGGACGTTTATGAAGCGCTTTTGGAGTTTTCCGTCATCTGGAGTTTCTGCTACTCAGCACTAGATGTCACTATCAAATACGCCTCTATTTGCTCATTTTGTATGAGCTTTATGGACGAAGTAATAGATTTCAATGTTGCTAATTTTTTTATATTTTTACGTGCTATATTTATGGTCCAATCAAAGGCCTTCTTGCATTAGTAGTGCGTAAATATACTAGGTGTTGATGTGTGATTTCGGCGACATCGGTTCTGGTACAAACGCGTCTTTAAGGCCCTTCCCCCTACCTCTTTCTTCCGTGGTTTGTAGGTATGGACAAAGCCCTCTGCGCGAGAGTCAGTCTCACTTTTCGGGTATATTGGTAGTTGTATTTAAGCACTTTGACACGAGCACGATTTTCTAGTTTGTGGATTCGTCATTTTTAAAATTTTCAACGCAAACTTCATACATACAGGTAGGGAGCGGTGCGCGCACTGAGCGACCGTTGTGCAGCGTATGGTGACCCCGCGTCACTTGCCTACCTAAATAATTCAGTATCTCGGAAACTATCAAACGTATCAAAAAAAATTTTTCACCATATTTTTTTATTTTTAATAGAGTATATTTTAAGATATAAAACAAAAATTGGTGGTATTCTTCATTGCACTAGACAGTGCACCCTGCGGTGCTGGCACTTGTAGCGGGTCTCGAACTCCAGATTTAAACTAGGTTCAGAGACAACGAGGAAGCCCAACCCTTTGAAATTAGTACACCAAAATATACAAGGCTTTATCGGCAAAGAATTCGAAATACAATTATTTTTGGAAAAATTTAATATAGATATTTTATGTATTACAGAGCACTGGCTCAAGGAACATGAAATGCTTTTTAATTTTGAAAATTATAATATGGCCAGTGCATTTAATCGAAAGACTGCGATTCGCGGTGGCTCCGCTATATTACTTAAAAATACCCTAAAGACTAAGGTACGGAAAGACGTCGTAAGTCTTTCGATTGAAAGAACTGTGGAGCTATATTGTGTGGAGCTGGAGAAACACATCATTATCTGTGTATATAGGCCCCCATGTGACGATAACTTTGCTCGTTTCGAATCAGTAATGGAGGATGCTTTAAATTTAGTAAGTAAAAGTAAAAAATCTGTCATCGTATGCGGCGACTATAACGTTGATTTATTAGAAAAGAAGTCCCTAACAACAAGAATTATTTGTCTTTTTAAGTCGTTTGATTTGGATTATTTATTCTTAGAACCAACTAGAAAAACAGAGACTTCTGCCACATGTATCGATAATATTTTCTGTAACTGTAGCCATGTAGAGAAAAAAGTAATTAACTGCTTGAGGTCTGATCATAGCGGACTAATGGCTAGCTTTCCTTTCAGGTCAATTATAAAACAAATTAAAATACAGTCGAGGCCTGTCACTGTTAAAAGAATAGAAAAGTATAAAAAAGCGTTAAATGACAAGCTGCTCATACCAAATTTTGATAATGAACCAGAAGCCAACAATATGTACAATGATTTGTTTACAGTAATTGAGCGAGAATTTCAGGAAATTTTTAAAACTAAATCTATAAATATTGATAATAAATTTAAGTTTTGTGAATGGGCTACTGTAGGAATTTATAAAAGCCGTCAAACCTTATTTGATCTTTATGAGAAAAAAAGTTATATATTTGATGACAATTTCAGAAATTATGTAAAACGTTATTCAAAAATATTCAGAAAGGAATGCTGCGCAGCCAAATCTAATTTCTTAGCCAGAAAGATAAAACTATCTGATAATAAAATTAAGACGGTTTGGAATATAATAAATAAAGAAACCGGTAAAGTCAAGAAACACGATAAAGATTTTGTTTTACAAACAGATAAAGGCAAAATAACATCTAACGCAGAAATAGCTACGGAATTCGAAACGTTTTTCACAAACATTCCACTTAAGCTAACTGAGGCCCTGGACTCATCACCCACATATGCTAAAAAAATATTAGAAGAAAATGCAATTTTTTGTGATAAAATATTCTATTTTAGAGAAATTGGACCTGAAACTGTTGTTAAAACTTTTAAGTCGCTTAAAGTGAAACAAACTGAGGACTTGTCGGGTTTATCAGTTAAATTAATTAGTAATGTAATTGACGTATTAGCACCACATTTAGCATACCTTTTCAATATTAGTATAGAAAGTGGTGACTATCCAGATCTCATAAAGTGTAGTTTTTACTATAGTATTTTTAAGTAATATAGCGGAGCCACCGCGAATCGCAGTCTTTCGATTGAATGCACTGGCCATATTATAATTTTTTATACCTCTGTATAAATCAGGTTCCAAAACTGATGCGGGAAATTACAGACCTGTTTTTGTATTACCCGTCCTTAGTAGTCTTTGAAAAAATTATGCTCAACCAAATGCTACAACACTTCACTTTAAACAAACTTCTGCATAACCAACAATTTGGCTTCACGAAAGGTCGATCAACTACCGATGCAGGAGTAGCACTTATACGAAACATCTATGATGCTTTTGAGAAATCACAAGATGCAATAGGAGTGTTTTGTGATTTATCTAAAGCATTTGATTGTGTGGAACATCAAACTTTACTTCTTAAACTAAAGCATTACGGTGTGGAAGGGGCTCTCAGTCTTCTCAATTCTAACCTTAACAATAGGTTACAAACAGTCCAAGTAAATGGCACAAATTCTCTCGGCTCTACAGTAAAAATAGGCGTTCCCCAGGGATCTATTTTAGGCCCCTTTCTCTTCCTTGTTTATATAAATGACTTACCATTTATGGTGCAACGTCTCTCAAATATTGTGTTGTTTGCAGATGACACATCTCTTATTTTTAAGGTAGACAGGAAAGACAGCAAAATTGACGAAGTAAACAACACACTTTCAGAGATACATAAATGGTTTACTGTTAATAACTTGCTATTAAATGCCACAAAGACAAAAGTAATAAAATTCAGATTACCAAATGTCAAGCAAACTCACGATAATGTAATATTAGATAGTAATATTTTAGAGTTCGTAAATAGCACTGTTTTTCTTGGTATTACTTTAGATGCTTCCTTACAATGGGGACCACATACAGAAACCTTAGCAGGAAAGCTTAGTTCAGCTGCCTACGCCGTCAAGAAAATAAGGCAACTAACAGATGTAGATACTGCAAGACTAGTGTATTTTAGCTATTTTCATAGTATAATGTCTTACGGCATCTTAATTTGGGGACATGCGGCTGACATAGAAACTATTTTCATACTGCAAAAAAGAGCCATTCGCGCTATCTATCAGATGCGATCTCGAGAGTCATTGAGGAACAAGTTTAAAGAAATAAATATTTTAACTGTTGCCAGTCAATTCATATATGAAAACATCATGTATGTTCGTAAGAATTTAAATTTATTTCCAAAAAACAGTGACAGGCATAATTTTAATCTTAGAAATAGAAATAATATCGAAGTTGCTTATTCGAGACTGAGTAAGGTAAAGAAGTCGTTCATGGGGCAGTGTATAAAATTCTACAATAAAATACCTGAAAATGTAATTAGTTTATCCAAAAATAAGTTTAAGACTTATGTAAAGAAACGCCTGTGTTCAAGAGGATATTATAAAACCCAAGACTATGTTAATGACAATGATATATGGACATGTATAGATCTTCCAGCTCATAGCTTTAGTAATGACATCAATTGTAATAGATATTAAGTATTTATTTCAAAAAATGTGTTGGGGCGAGTTTCTTTTGGGCTCGACGTTTCTTCTCGCTCCGCTAACACTTCCCGAAACGTTGAGTGTACAAGTTCCGCGTGGTTATGACAATGATATATGGACATGTATAGATCTTCCAGCTCATAGCTTTAGTAATGACATCAATTGTAATAGATATTAAGTATTTATTTCAAAAAATGTGTTGGGGCGAGTTTCTTTTGGGCTCGACGTTTCTTCTCGCTCCGCTAACACTTCCCGAAACGTTGAGTGTACAAGTTCCGCGTGGTAGGAACTTTGTACTAGGTAGAAAAAAAAGACGATTTAAAAGTATGCGTACAGCATCTACTTAAATAAAAAATATTTTGACTTTGACTTTGACGTTTTTAGTGCAGAGGTGCATAAAAATTAATAATTAATTTAATAGGAACTGTGGCGACAACAGCTCTTCAGCGGGAAGTGAGGTACCTTCGCCAGGCGAGGTGGTATGCCTGGGGACCGGCCGTGGTCCAACCGTTGATGGTTGGAACTCGTATATATCCGTAGTGCGAAGAAACTTTCAATATCGCGTTCTAGGATTAGTTGATGGCGGTGCGATAGATGTCGCCACATCACTTCCCCTCCGAGACCGGAGGTCAATCCGTTTTGAGTTGACGGTCCAGTGTTGCCGGTGCATACGGCGGGGCGACGACGCGCGTCGCGATGCGGTGGCTGCGGTAAGTAGAGAACGCCAGGCCGAAGTGCTCAACTCAAGTCCAAAGCTGAGTCAGGACGAGGAGGTTCACGCGTGCGGTGTAGGGGAAGCAGGCGTCGTGGAGCGCGTGCTCTATACAGCGTGGACTGCCGACAGCTTGCTGCCTGAAAAGTGAAGCTCGCTGGTTCCATGGTGTACGATGCGGTGTCAACGGGTTTGCGAATCTGATGGGCTTCAGAGTGAAGTATCAGGGCCAGGAAGCTCAATTGACGGCTTTCGTTGGTCCTGGTAAACTTCGATGTACTGGACTGCTGTGCTGCTGCGGCTTGCATTACCAACTGGAGGATTGTTGAGGAGTGTGATGTCTAAGGTTGCGCCAGGATGTTTAGCGTCTGGGGTCACCACTATAGGAACTGTGTGTTACCACTCTTCGGAGGAAAAGGGAGGTACCTCCGCCAGGCGAGGTGGTATGCCTGGGGACCGGCCGTGCTCCAACCAATGATGGTTGGAAGTTGTATAGTTAATCTGAAGAAACTTTCAATAGCGCTATCTAGGTTTAGTTCGTGGCGGTGCGATAGATGTCGCCACAAATCTAACGCGGAAAACACACTGCTCCGCTTACCGCGACGAATTGCGGTGGAGCAGATTTAAACTTTGTGCTGTAAAATGTTGATTTGTATACAAAAACCGCGGGGTATCACACTTCCACCGCTTCTCCGTCCGGAGGCGCGATTCGCACGACACGAATCCGCGCTCCCGGACGGAGACGCGGTGCGATTCACAGGTATACCACTGCACCGCAGTACCGTCCGGATTTTTGTCTACGACGGAATTCGGACGAAAACCGTCCGGTGGGGCGGAAACCGCGCCTTCGTCGTGCACCGCAGCTTCGGACGGAAACCGTCCGGTGGAGCGGAACGCTGCCGCATGCGAATTTCGTCGCTTCGCGCTCCCGTCCGATTTCCGCCTCAGCGTGATATCCGCGTAATAGTCGTCCCAGGGAGGGGGAGGATGATGGAAGGACCCCATAAAGGAGGTTGTTTTAGGGTAGAAATGGGCCATTTGGGATATACTGTATATGTACGAATATTAATCGACACATTAAAATCAGGGAGGTTGGGGATGCAGATTCTTTGAAATCCGCGGATGCGGATATTTAAAGGCTCATCCGGGGATGCGAATCTTAATACTACACAAAAAGAGAAAAGGACTACACAAAAAAATTGTACATAATATGTGTAATCATGTGTGTGTATCTTTCTTTTTTTAAGTGTGCAATAAATTTGTAAAATAAATAAAATAAATAAAAATCGCCCCCACCCACAACAGATTGCAAGCAGCAAAAGTTGTTTTTGCTTTAGGCGTGAGAAAAAGTGATTCGAATTTCGAACACCACCTTTGGCGCGACGCTGAAAAAAATATGAGCGATGTTTGGTTCAGAAACTCATTTTGGCGTAGGGAGCGTTTTAATTGATAAGCACACAATGTTATATGTTATTTAAAGAAAATCATGTTTATAAATTGTGCTACTGTATTTTTAAAGACGTAATATTTAAAATAAATATGTAGTTACTAGTAAACATGAATATCGTTTACCTAAAAATATCATATTTATATCTAAGGTTTTTATAAAAATGTTAAGTAGCGCAGTTTCCGAACGCAACCTCTAAATTAAAAACATTATGGTTCATTCCAATCAAAAAAAAGCAAAACGTAAACAAACTTACTATGGAACTGACACATGTCAATGTCATCTGCATACTACGTTTGTTTACCTTTTGCTTTTTTTTGATTGGAATGAAGTATATAATAAAAAACGATATTGCTTCCAGAGAGAATTTAATCAACTACGATTTTACTTTACTCGCTGGTCGAAAGTTGTATGTTTAACATGAGAGCAGGTCATTTTTATGTCTCGTGCCTTTAAATCACTCACAATGGTCAGTAGTCTATATAAGAATCACTTGCTACGCTCGTGATTCAATTCTAGACTACCTCGCTAGCTCGTGATTTAAAGCTAGCACTCGAAGCAAAAAATAACTTTGCTCATTAGTTGAACAAATAACTATTCTCGTATATTTTAATAAATCCCTATCGTTTTTGGATTGAAAATGGTTATTATTATTTTAATGGGACGTCACAATAATTTTGAAACTAATGCCACTTCTGTTGGTGGGTGCGGATAGGGTCCATATAATTTTTTGCATAGTCCTTTGTATGGGTTTGTATGGGCATAAATAAATGAAAACCGGCTAAGTGCGAGTCGGACTCGCGCATGATGGGTTCCGTACCATCGTACAATATTTGGAATTCCACCAAAAATACGTTTCTGGTGTCACCCTACCAGCCCCTTTAATTTTTAAGTTTTTAATTTTTTTATGGCATAGTTGACAAACGAGCAGATGGATCACCTGATGGTAAGCGATTACCGCCGCCCATAGACACCCGCAACCTCAGAGGAGTTACAAGTGCGTTGCCAGCCTTTGTTGTCATAGTGGCAACAGAAATACACACTGTGAAAATTACAGCTATCTACCTTTTACGGTTCATGAGATACAGCCCGCTGAGAGAAAGACGGACAGACGGACAGACAGCGGAGGCTTATTAATAGGGTCTAGGGCCTGCAATCGAATATTCGAATATTCGAATAATTCGAATATTCGCCTCATTTTAATATTCGAATAATGTTTACGAATATTCGAATATTCGATTATTTTTAAAGACATTTGAACTGACTAGTAAACGAATTTTATACAATATTTGATCCTTAGTGGTAACGAGTTTATTAATTTCATCACATTAAATATTAAAAGACAGTATTACAATTATTTTTAAAAAAATCTAAAAAAATGTTTTTAACATATTTCATCAAACGCATCTTGCGTGAATACACCCAAAAGAAGGATCGTGCGATTCCTGCGTGAGCGCTCGCCGTTATTCGGGAAGAAGAACGGCAAACTCCTACGTATCTCCTCATTTCTGATTCGATCACGTAGAGAAACACCAAGCATAGCGCGCTCCATCACCCTTTGGGTGACTTTGAGCCTTCTTATGAGGCCCATAGTAAGCGACCATGTTTTGGATTCATATGTCATCACTGGCAACACACACTGGTCAAAGACTTTAGTCTTGAGACACTGCGGTATTTTGGACGTGACGATATTGCGAAGCTTCCCGAACGCTGCCCAGCCGAGTTGGATTCGGCGATTGATCTCTTTCTCGAAGTTGGACCTACCTAACTGGACTGTTTGTCCCAGGTATACATACTCGTCAACAACTTCAAGTGTAGAGTCTCCAACCTTCTGAGGAGTGGGTGTAACACGGACGTTTAACATGATTTTCGTCTTATCCATGTTCATTTTAAGACCCACTTGTTGGGAGGCTTTACTGAGTCCTTCGAGCATCGCGCCTAGGTCCTCCAAGGTCTCAGCCATGATCACGATATCGTCAGCAAATCGAAGGTGAGTGATGTACTCGCTATTGATGTTAATGCCGAGTCCTCTCCAGTCCAGAAGCTTGAAAACATCTTCCAGTGCAGCGGTGAACAGTTTCGGAGATATAACATCTCCCTGTCTCACCCCACGCTGCAGCCGGATAGGTTTTGAATTCTGATCCTGGAGGTGGACCGACATGGTGGCGTTTTCATACAAACACTTCAATACTTCGATGTATCGATAATCGACTTGGCACCGTTGGAGAGACTGCAACACAGCCCAGGTCTCGATCGAATCAAAGGCTTTCTCATAGTCCACAAACGCCAAGAATAGTGGCCGATTATACTCTTCGGTCTTCTGTATAATTTGCCGCAGCGTATGTATGTGTTCTATGGTACTGAAGCCTTTTCGGAAAGGGGCTTGTTCGGGAGGCTGGAAGTCATCAAACCTGCGTGCGAGACGATTCGTAATGACTCTCGAAAACAGCTTGTAGACATGGCTCAGGAGTGAGATGGGTCTGTAATTGTTCAGCAGAGTCTTATCACCCTTCTTGAAGAAGAGCACCACCACACTCCTGTGCCATGCTGTAGGCGTTCGTCCCTCGAGCATGACGGAATTGAATAGCTTCTGAAGAGCTATAAGTACCGGTTCTCCACCTGCTTTCAGAAGCTCAGCTGTAATTCCATCATCACCCGGTGCCTTGTCGTTCTTAAGTTGTTTGAGAGCCATTCTTATCTCGCACAGGCTGACATCTGGGATATCTTCGGTATAGTGTCGGGTCAATCTGGCTCTCGGGTCTTCAGCTTGATTACTGACAGGTAAGCGTGTAGTCGTGTATAATTGTCAGTAGGACTTCTCAAACCTCTTCAAACAGCTCGGGCTTGGACGACACGACTCTTCCATCTTCGGTCTTCAGCTTTGTCAGTTGGCTTTGACCAGCAGACAGATCCCTTGCGAATACTTTTGACCCTTTATTACGCTCGATAGCCTCTTTAATACGATTTGTATTAAATTGACGTATATCGCGGGTCAAGGACTTGGGGATCTGTCTGTTTAATCTGATACTGACAAGCATCTTCAGAGGATTTTAGAATCAGGCTTCGTCTTTCCTCCATGAGCTTGCTGGTGGGGTTTGAGATACGAGATGTTCTTTTTGAACGTCTGGTTTTGAAAGCTTTATTCCCAGCCGTTTGGACAATTTCCCCGAACTTGTCGTTGTAATTGTCCACATTTTCGTATTCTTCTAGGCATTCGAAGCGGTTGTACACCTCGAGCTGAAAGCTTTCGGGATTTTGGAGTTGGATAGGCGCTGGTCGGAGCGTGGACTTCATCAGTCGACATCTTTCCAGCTTTGTTTTTAGGTTCAATGTGCCTCTTACCATTCGGTGATCGCTTCCTGTCTTCAGCGAGTTGATTACAGAGACATCATTGAATATTTGCCTTTTTGTCTACAAGATGAAGTCAATCTCATTTTTTACTACACCATTGGGATGCAGCCATGTCCACTTGGCCTGTTTTGGCTTTTCAAAGAAAGAGTTCATCATAAAGAGGCCCTCCTTCTCCATAAAGCTGGCCAGCAGCTGACCCCGCGCATTCCTTTCTCCGTATCCAAATTTCCCCACTCTCAGCTCGTTGTCACTTCGTTTGCCTAGTTTCGCGTTGAAGTCCCCCATCACAACGGTGTAATGGGTCCTGGAGCTATGTATGGCTCTGGAGATATCCTCATACATAGCCTCCACCTCGTCGTCGGGGTGTTCCGCGGTCGGTGCATATACCTGTATGACCTTCAGCGAATACCGTTTGGTGATTCTGAGTATAAGGTACGCTACCCTCGTCGAAACACTCTCGACCTGGACCACGTTGTTAACGAGGGACTTGTGGACAATAAACCCGACACCACCCTGGGACAGATGGTCGCCCTCCCGGAAATAGAGCAGGTTTCCGGACTTAAGGATCATGTTGTCCTCTCGCACTCTTCGGACTTCACATAATCCTACAATGTCCCACCGAAGCCTGCTCAATTCCTCCTCCCGTTCAGCGAGTTTCTCGTCTGTTCGCAGTGTGCGCGTGTTGTATGTTGCCAGGGCCAAAGGTCTTCGTTTTTGGTAACCTGGCCTCTGCCGGTAATTCTTCGCACCCCATGCCCCGCCGTTACCGTGACCGCTACCGGAGTCAGGAATAGCGGGGCTGCCGGGGACTAGGGGCCGTTTTTTAGGATTTATATCCATGGGGGGGAGTTGCCGTAATCGCCACGCTTGGCATGCGGGTTGGCGATCGCAGTGTGGCGTGAGCCGAGATGGTATGCGGAAAAGATGCTGCTGCCCATCTTCCGGTTTATGGATCCCTTAGTCGCCTTTTACGACACCCACGGGAAGAGATGGGGTTTATTAAGTTAAAACTAATTACCTTGTTTCTTTTATTTGAAGTAGGTAGTTGTTTGATTTTATAATTTTTTAACATGTTGTCGCAAATAAATATGATTGATTTTAGAAATTTTAATGAGTCTATTTTATCTAATTGCAAAATAGTGTCCTACCACGTAAAACCCTATTTTATTTGACTTTATAACTTTTCGAATAATATTCGAATATTCGAATATCTTAGGCAAAAATATTCGAATATTCGAATACCAAAATTTTCGAATATTTGCATGCCCTAATAGGGTCCCGTTGATCTTTGGGTATGGAACCCTAAATAATAATACTAATCCTTGTTTTTTTATTAAATTATTAAAGTATTGAAAGTTAAAAACCTGGACCATTTTATTTGATTAAAAGTAACTTTGCTGACTTTTGGTGTAATAATGTACTTTGCTACTTACTTGAAAATATTACTGGTTTATAAAATAGTATGAATAAAAAAAACTTTTTTATAGAACTTTTGTTATTAATTATACAATGATTATTAAATATTTATATTAATAATTACAATTAATAATTTACAAAATTATATTCCTGAAATAAAATATTACAATAATTAGTTATGCTGTCCTAGATCCGCATCCGCATGAAAATCCGCATTGAATATTGCTGATGATATAGATACGGATGTCAAAATTTATGCGAAAGCTCCATACAGAGGATGCAGCGGATGCGGATGCTAATATCCGCATCCGCATCCGTAAATTATTAACAAAATCTCTATAAAAAAGTTTTTTTTATTCATACAATTTTATAAACCAGTAATATTTTCAAGTAAGTAGCAAAGTACATTATTACACCAAAAGGCAGCAAAGTTACTTTTAATCAAATAAAATGGTCCAGGTTTTTAACTTTCAATACTTTAATAATTAAATAAAAAAACAATGATTAGTATTATTATTTAGGGTTCCATACCCAAAGATCAACGGGACCCTATTAATAAGCCTCCGCTGTCTGTCCGTCTATCCGTCTTTCTCTCAGCGGGCTGTATCTCATGAACATTAAAATGATTTATTTTTGTTTTTTATATTATTTTATTGTATTTCTTAGCTTTCGTATTATGGCGCTGAACGCCGCCATACGTATAATATTTTTTTACATTATTTATAGGTACCTAACAAGTTATTTGATGTTGATGTTTTTGTAATCTATATTTAACAGTCTTTTAGTGAGTTTTTTTTTACTATCTGTGGAATACCTACTTACGCGTAATTTTGTGCAGATCAAACGAATCCGAACATATTTTTTTAGAACTATTACTATTATACAAAATAAAGTGCGAAAAGACCGGAAATGGGTAGTGGCCGGCAAACGGATCGCGTGACCTTACGTACGTGTGTGACGCTTCATACATATAAGTTTAATGTATCGAAATTTTATTGGATAACATGAAATACTGTTTATATTTATTATTATGTACCATATAAATAAATAAAAATGGACTGAGAAATTTTACATAATTAGTTATAGCATAAAAACTATTATGCTATGATCTTAAAGGAAAATCTTTTGGATACTTATACAAAAAGATGTCCAGCAAGATATAAAACTATACTGAAAAATAAAACTTAATCGAGAAATTATTCATCGGAAGTAAAATCGAAAAAATCATGTTTTGCTTAACTTAAGCGTCACAAAATTCGAAAAAGTATTGGATACTGCTATATACGCGTGCCATTAAGTTACTACTAACGAATAGTACAGAAATATTCGATCGAGCAATTATCCACCGAATTTTAAATGCAATTTTCATGTTTAGGTATAAAACACATACTTCCAGCCACAAAATCTTTTGGCTTCTTTGTCATCTTCCATCTATACACTATCCTTCACAATCGTGCAAAGTTTCATTGATAGAGAAATTAATGTTGGGGTCTCCATACAAAGAAACTCCTCGATGACTGGGCTATAACAGTAACACACCGCAACAGACACAACACACACAACACTTACACTAAACAGTCCTACTTGTCCAACCCTTCCTATCCTTCTCCTATTCCCAATTTTCCTTCCATACTCACTCCTAAAATGTTTAAAGCCATACAAGTTAACCTACACCACGCGAAAGCGGCGAGCACCATCCTGTGCCAAACCTTCGCAGAAGAGAAACTTGACATGGCGCTCATACAAGAACCGTGGATCCACAAAGGGAACACGGTCTCGGGTCTTAACTCAGCAGGTAGGCTGCTGTTCAATTCCGACGGAATAAGACCCAGAGCTTGTATAATTTTTAAGAAAAACTTAAATTTCTTACCAATTCCTTGTATGTGCACAGATGACTTGGTAGCAGCGTATGTAGCATTGCCAGGCAGCGACGAGAAGGTAGTTGTCTGCTCAGCTTACCTGCCTGGCGACACATCGGATCCAACATGGCAACTAGAGCCCCTTGTCGATTACTGCCGGGAGCAGAAGACACAACTGCTGCTTGGCTGCGACTGCAACTCCCATCACACCACGTGGGGTAGTACCAATACCAACCGAAGGGGTGAGTTACTATTTGACTTTCTTTTATCTAACAACATCCAGGTTCTAAATGTGGGCAACGCACCGACGTTCGTAACGTCCGCTAGACAGGAGGTTTTAGATATCACTATTTGTACGGATCGGCTTGCTGACCGTATAAACAGCTGGCATGTAAGCAATGCAGTATCTATGTCAGATCACAGGTTTATTAGATTCAATCTAACCTTAACTAAAACTTTAAGTGTAGAATCCTATCGCAACTGTAGGGCTACGAATTGGGACGGCTACCGCAACGACCTAAAAGAGAACCTCAGTACGATAAGTAAATCCGTCAAAACTAGGGATCAACTAGAATACACGGTTGATGCTGTAACTGCCGGTATTGTCGATGCCTATGTTGACAATTGTCCCCTTAAAACCGTAGTTACTAACCGGAACGTACCATGGTGGAACGGCAGATTACAGAAACTTAGGCAATCCGCCCGGGCCCTATTCAACAGGGCTAAGGTGGATGGGAATTGGAATGCATATAGCAGAGCCCTCACGGGATTTAATAAAGAGCTTAGAAAAGCTAGAAGGAGGTCATGGCGCGGCTTCTGCGAGGAGATCAAAGGAGCTGCACATGTTGCCAAAATATATAAGATCATGGCCAAAACTCCCTCTAATCATCTGGGATTCCTTAAGAAACCAGACGGAAATTTCACTACCACGCCTAGGGAGACCCTTCAGCTGCTAGCAGAAGTGCACTTTCCAGGGTCGGACGTGGTCAACGCGAGGCTCACCTCAGTCAGCACGGCTCAGTCTAACCCTAGACCGAAGACTGAGGACTGGAGGATGGCCTCGGTTGTATTCAGACCCGACCGGGTTAGATGGGCCATAGATAGCTTCAAGCCCTTTAAAACCGGTGGGGAGGACGGAATTTTCCCAGCCCTATTGCAACAGGGCATTGATACCGTCCTTCCGGTGGTGACGAAAATGTTCAGAGCCAGTTTTGCCTGGGGCCATATACCCCACAAGTTGACCATGGTTAGAGTAGCGTATATCCCTAAGGCTGGAGATCGTGAGAAGTCACAGCCCAAGTCCTACCGACCTATAAGTCTCACTTCTTTTCTACTAAAAACAATGGAGAAGGTCATTAACGTGCACATTAGGGAATCTTACCTATTGGAGCGACCTCTGCATGCGAAACAACACGCTTATCAGAAAGGCAGGTCGACGGAAACGGCCCTGATGGAGCTTACCGATAGAATAGAGAGAGCACTAGATCAAAAGCAAATTGCCCTCTGCGCCTTTCTAGACATTGAGGGAGCTTTTGATAACACCTCAACTGACGTTATACTGAGATGTATGAAGATGCGGAACATTGACTTGACTACAATAAACTGGGTTAAGTCAATGTTGACTAATCGGACAGTCAAAACAACACTACTAGGAGATACTCTGGAAGTGAGACTAACACGAGGTTGCCCGCAGGGCGGAGTTTTGTCTCCTCTGGAGTGGTCCCTTGTGGTTGACTGTCTGATTGAAGAGCTCAACGGAGCAAACCTGGACACACAGGGCTATGCAGATGATCTGGTTGTGTCAATAGTGGGGGGGTGTCCCTCTGTTATTTCAGAACAACTGCAACAGGCCCTTTTCAGGATAGAACGGTGGTGTAACGAATTCCAGCTCTCAGTAAATGCAGGGAAAACAATTATAGTCCCCTTCACCAGGAAAAGGAAAATGGAGGGCTTAACGCCTCCCACGCTTTTTGGCAGGACTATACCGTTTTCACGGGAAGTTAAGTACTTAGGAGTAATTCTTGATGACAAACTTACCTGGAACAAACAAATTGACCATATCGTAAGGAAGGCTAAGATAGCGCTAGGTGCATGCTGTCGGCTGGTGGGATCCCGGTGGGGGCTGCAGCCCAAATCGGTGCTGTGGGCCTACACATCCATAGTGCGGCCGATGGTTGCCTACGGATGTGCAGCGTGGCACAGTAAGACCCGACAATCGACATGCATCACTGCACTTAACAGCCTACAGAGAATTCCTTGTCGAATGGCTACAAACTCCATCTCATCAACTCCCACTGCAGCACTAGAGGCTATTTTAAACCTCGAACCGCTGCACATCCATGTACAGAAGGAGGCCAGGATGGCCATGCTGCGTGCTATGGACGGTGGCAGGACAGTCTGGCAATCAGTGGTAATGAGGGATCTCTTTGATGCACTCATTGTAAACCCAGCACTGGCCATGCCATCCGATGTCCTCTTAAAGGAGTACAGTTTCAACAAACTGTACACGATTCACGTACCGCGTAGGGACGAGTGGAACTGTGCGGTTCCCGAAACTCTCAAATCTGGTGACCTCATCTGGTTCACAGGTGGTTCCAAAAAAGAGGGTTTTGCCGGTGCTGGAGTATGCGGAGGAGACTCGGAGACGAAGCGGTCATACAGTCTAGGCTCGCATGCGACGGTATTTCAGGCAGAGATGTACGCAATAATAAGATGCGTGCAAGAAAACCTTCTGAGGTCCTATCAAAATAGAAACATAATCATATGCTCGGATAGTCAGGCAGCCCTTATGGCACTGAAATCACATGAGATTGATTCAAAACTTACCCTTGAGTGCGCTAATGCACTTAATCAGCTAGGAAGGCACAACAAAGTCACCTTATGTTGGGTGCCTGGGCACAGTGGCATCAAGGGGAACGAAATAGCAGATGAGCTAGCTAGAAACGGAGCGGAGGCACCAGCTATTGGACCCGAACCAATAGTGGGAGTGCCTCGTTGCACCGGAAGAAGAATGCTGCAGGAATGGGCTAAGGAACAGAGTAGAACACTCTGGGCTAGTGCCCCAGGCCAAAAGCATTCGAAAGCGCTCATATCTGGTTTTTCGCGGGAACACACGTCTAGAGCACTACGACTTCTTAGGCCTGGACTTAGGATTCTAGTCAGAACTCTAACTGGCCACTGCAAGCTTAACAAACATCTCTATCAAATGAAGCTTGCAGATACGGACGAGTGCCGATTCTGCCTCGAGGAAGAGGAAACTCCTCTTCATATACTCTGCGAGTGCGAGGCACTGGTCCAAGCCAGAAGCCGATCTCTAGGTGGACCGATGGTAACTCCAGAGGTCATTAGGGAACTCGATCCCAAGTGCATCCTACAGTTCATTAGAACTATTGGCCTTGAGGATATAATTTAACAGGGGCAGTGGTCACAATAGATCTACCCAGGTCGCAGTGATCCAATAGGGCCCTCCTGGTCCTATACCCCTTTACCCCCAAATAATAAATAATAATGGGTCGGGTCTATCGGGCACTAATAAAGAAGCACGTTATATTATGGGTATTCAAATAAATATTGTAGTTATTTTAGTTTGGTGTCCAAAGAAAATCAATTTCCATTATTTCCAGCGCACTAATGTCTAAAATTAATTTGGCAAAGCAAAACAAAATCACAGATTATTTATAGTTCAATCAAAAAAAAGCAAAACGTAAACAAATTTACTATGGAACTGACACATGCCAATGTCATCTGCATACTACGTTTGTTTACCTTTTGCTTTTTTTTTGATTGGAATGAACTATAGATCAAATGCATAACAGTTTGTAAACGAATGGAATTATACAATATTAGCATATTGGTATTTAATCAAGAAAAGAAAAAAGTCCATTATTTTAAGTGCACTAAAGTCTAAAATTAATTCGGCAAAGCGAACAAAAACAAAGATTCTTTCAATCGTTTGTATTTACACAGTATTATAGAAAACTATTCCTAAATCAAAGCTATTACGGTCTAAAATTATTTTGGGAATCCAAAGTAAAACTAAACATTGATTGTGTTAAACGTTTACTGGGCTCAAAAAATTCTTACATACCTGAACGCTCAGCAAAGTCTTGTCTGCACTTGTCAGCTTCTCCACTGATATGTCAGTGGTATGCCTCACTAATCCCTCTATAGTGGCTCGGAGGGAAACGTTGCACTCCCCTGGGACAAACATTTTATGGGTTAGACAGACTTGATGCCACAATGGACTTAATTATGATAGTGAACCATTTTTTAATTGGTTTTAAAATGCTTCGGTGTGTCCATCCTGCCTGACCCTTGTAAAAGTATAGTCTTTGAAGTCGCTGCTGTGACGTCACTACAGTAATTTTTCTGCTCTCAATTGTATGAAGCGTGACGTACAATAAATATTAACGCATTAAGACGTTCACTGTCCCCCTATATAAGATTGAATTCCCGCCAAGAAGTTCATTAAAAAATACATAAATAAAAATGATTTTTACATTTTATTTCATTTCATTGAACTTGTATGTTAAAGTTATTGTCTATGGAAATAACGATCATTTGTTACTCTACGGCAAATTCAAGCTCTATTGCCCGTAAATTACGTAAATATCTTATGACTCCATATTATGGAGTCATGGACTTCTGGGACCGTCAAATTTGTGACACTTTTTGGAGTCTGTCCAGGACTCATGTGAACATGTTAAATAAATAGTTTGCATATACATATAGGAATGCTGACTTAGAAGTTTCAAAAATATTAAGGAGATTTTAAATCTAGTTTTCTTTTTACAGCATTTTGGAAATTTCATACTTTAGAAAACCTTTAGAAAAAAAATGATACAAATAAATGTATTTAGCTGGATTTGTCATTTAATTTTTAACATATTGTAACATAAAATTCACGCAAGTTCCTTTTTTTAGGAAACTTACCTGGTGATTTTAAAATAATTCTATATCTATAATCATATAATCAATAAGATTGGATATTTATATCTATGTCAGTAACAAACTTATAAGTTTTATAAGTCTTACCACCAACCAAATTGACTCCTACACAGTTGGAAACCTCCGGGAATCGAACCCGCTATCTCTGGATGTGAAGTAAACAGACTAGGTACAAGACCACGGCAGCGGTTAATACTTACACAGCTTCTGATGTAACAATGAGTTGTATATAACCTTGGACGGACTCGCTTGGGTAGACATAGCAACATGTAGCGGTTTATCCTGCTCTTCATTTGTGTTTGACAGAGGCAGTTTTGACTCTGAAACGGTATGCATTTTTTTTTAAACCTGACAAGATTAATAATCTATTTTATTTTATTTTATTTTACAATTTATTGTGTACACATAATAGACATAATACACAGGCTTAATATAAAATATACACAAAGGGTGCAGCTTATTTCTAGTAGAAATTTCTTCCAGCTTCAATAATCATACATTTCTTGCAAAAAGTCAAAATTATATTCATTCCCTGTCCTTCCTCGATCCCTCAGTAATAAAAAATATGAATGTATATTTTTAATTGTTAATGATCTCGATGATAATAAAAATCAAATAACCAGTGATCGGAATAGGTAGAACAGAGACGTCTTTTGGAGACTTCATTACAACATTATATCTACTTTTGTGTTCAAATGTTTAAGTTAGTATAGTCTATTTTAGTAATTGTTTAGTATGACTATGTGCAGAACATGCCACCCGTGATATCCTTTTAAGTTACTTGCCCAAAGGTTGACTGGAAGAGATCCCTTCCAGGGATAAGTCCGCCTTTGTACAATCTTTTACTTTTATAAGCAATATTGTTCTGTTTTATGTTTTTGTACAATAAAGAGACTACAAAAAAACAAACAAACAAACATTTCTTCCAGGACAACTGTCCCAGACTTTGTCAAAATCTACTGCGCAAAATTGTACATGTATTTACACACTTAAAATCATTTTTCATCTTGACACGTCGCCTAGAAACGGAGTTATTAATAATATTTTTATTTACTGAAAACGCAATATAATCTACTGCAGACGAAGTCACAGACGGCAAGCTATTTTCAAATAACATTAATTCGTAATGTACTTACATAAGTACTACTAAGTACTAATAAGTAGTACTTACATCACATGATGTCTGGAAACCTGGGACAATTGATGTGGAAAATATGTTGTTGTAAGGAAGTCTCCGCTCTCTTCCTTGAAATTTAGGTAAATACAGTCTACCTATTCCGATCACTGCATATAACAGTGCATTAAATTAAATGCGAACACTATCAGTATGGAGGATTTGTCGCTAACACTTGCAAAGTAATGGCTGCTGCTATCGCTAGATGGCAGTCGTTAAGCCATGTTGGAGGCCTTACAGGCAGCTTGAAAACTTCTGACACTGGGGTTAGCTACTAGTCTCACAACCTCCACCAATCTGGACTTGGCCCCGTGTGTGGAGTATGGCCTAACCTTCTTGAGGTATGGGAAGAGCAGCAGTCCCCTGCAGTGGGGACGATATGGGTTGTTAACAGACAACTTGCAAAGTATACAAACCATCATCAGATTCAGGTGCTTCCCCCGCTATCACTGATGCTTTTCCACTGGCACGCAAGTCTGAGGTCTGAAAAATTAAAAAACAGAAAAAGATGGAAGTGTAAAGAGACTGGGTCTGAAAAATTAAAATACAGAAAAAGATCGAAGTGTAAAGAGACTGGGTCTGAAAAATTAAAATACAGAAAAAGATGGAAGTGTAAAGAGACTGCTCTATAAATTTTAATGTTGGGTTGCCGACTTGGTTGGGGTTTACTTGAGAGAGCTGCCTTATAGGACAACCTGGTTGGTGTACTTAAGAGGGCTGCCTTATAGGACTTAGCATTTACAAAAATCTTTTACGTTCTGTATTAAGCGTTGGAGTGCAGTTAAAGGGTAATTTTTTTCTAAGGAACCCATAAGTACTTCAGTATTTCAATCAAAAAACTTTTTGAATCCTCAACGCATCCTCAGTTTCGAACTTTTTCATAAATCTTTTAAAAGGTAGAAAGTAATTGCTTACTGGTGTTTTTGCAACTTCTACTTCTGAATCCGATTCGGACGCTTCTCCCTCAACAACGTTGGCTGTTTTCGACATTATTTACATTAAGTGCCAAAAATCGAGCATAAATATGTATTCATAAAAAAAAACAAGGAAACAAAAAATAGATAACCAGATAGATGACTGACGTTTAGTTCAGTGTTGTCACTTTCAGAATAAAAATATCCCAGATTTTGGGAGTTTATCAAAAATAGTTATTTTATAATAATAATATAGTACCTGGGAGACCAAGCTTTGCTCGGACAATGGAGGTTTTACATAAATAGGTTTTTTCATATTTCCCTAAAATAAATATGTACATCGGTTATCTGATTTTTACCTACCTAACTGTTAACCTTTTAGTAATAATAATAATACGTGAATTTTACTTCTATCAGAGACAAGTCTTCTATGAAACAGGCGTAAGCCCTTGTAAGGTTTCCTTTACCTTCTGAGTATAGATTTCTATTTGTTAATGCAATTATATCTAGATAGATAGGCATAATATCAGTATTCATATATTTTAAACTAAGCATATAAATCTAAAGAATATAGATTTTGTATTTGATGTTTTATTTAGTATCTATCAAAAATTATTTCATGAGAAACTACCTGATAGTCGTTAAGCCCGAGGTCTTATAAGAAGCTTGAAAACTTCTGACATTAGGGTTTCAATATTCCTACAACCTCCACTAATCCGGACTTGGTTCCCGTGTGTAAAACCTTCCTAACCTGAACCGAAGCCTTGCTCCAGCAGTGGGGGCAATATAGATTGTTAAAGAAGTAAACAGTGTAGAGTATGATTAAGTCCAAAATTATATTTAATTTTATCAACATGTTACAACAACAAGCCCTTTTTAGGGTTCCGTAGTCATCAAGGACATGTCCGCCATGTCAGTCTGTCTGTCTGTCCGCGGCTTAGCTCAGAGACTATTAGTACTAGAGAGCTGTAATTTGGCAAGGATATGCATATATTAATCACGCCGACAAAGTGGTAAAATAAAATCCTGAATTTTTTTTTCCTACACGTGACGTGGGGATGAAATTTTTTTTCTCGACTCACCCATGGTGTGGGGTGTTGTTGGATAGGTCTTTCAAAAATATTGTGGACTTGCTTAAACCATTTTTCGATTCAGGGATCCGTTTTCGAAATATTAAGCTTTAAATTACAAATTTTTGTTAAAGTCATGTGTGCCAGCGAAACGGTTGTCTTTAGAAATGTGGAAAAATTCACGGCAGTAGTATATACAGGGTTATTTTTAGACCCCCACCAACATTCACAGTACCTAGCTAATTCATAAAATTGAATAATATCTAGTACTTACTTAGATCTGAAGGTGGCCGCGCGGGAAAGCATACTTTGTGGCGCGGCCACGAGTAGTAGTCAATTTTGTAAGATGGGAGGCAGTGAGAGACAGAATCAGTGTCTGTCGAAGCGAAGTACCTACTACAGAACACTGCGCGTAGCCTAATACGCACTTGACCGCTTTTAACTCATTCCTATAGATATGATATGAAGTACCGTATCAGTGCAGTTATTACAAAATAAAATACCATTTGCAAACGAATGCGTCATTTATTTGTAAAAATACCGTATACCTACATAAATATCTTTTTTTTTTCAAATACCTACTGTCTAATAATAATTAAGCTTGGAATTTATGATAACATGTTTTTATAGCTAAGGCTATCACAATCACATTTATGTGATTATATTATTCATTTACTCCATAAACCCAGTCCTCTACAGCTGGTGTCCATCCAACGACTTCCTTTTCAGTAAACCAGAGATTAATCTCCTTCATGGCCGACTCTACGCTGTCAGATCCGTGGATGATATTCCGTCCAACTTGGATGCAGAGGTCACCTCGAATGGTCCCAGGCTGAGAATCAGCAGGGTTGGTAGCACCGAGCATTTGACGACCAGTCTTCACAACGTCGAGACCTTCCCAGACCATGGGGACGACTGGACCGGAGCTCATGTATTTCACAAGGCCAGGAAAGAATGGACGAGTCGATAAGTCGCTGTAGTGCTCTTTTAGAAGATCTTCGGATGGCCACACGAATTTCAAGGCCACCAATTTAAAGCCTTTCTTCTCAAAGCGATCGATGATTTGTCCAACCAATCCGCGCTGGACTCCATCCGGTTTTACCATGATGAAGGTTCTTTCACGTTGTACAGACATTTTTAATTAGCACTTAGCTAAGGCACGTTCGCTTCGATCTAACAAAATTCACAAATGAAATGTCCGATCACGGCGCGGCGCAGCAAGTAAAAAGTGAAAGAAGTTTAAGAAATTACACAGAAAAATACAAATTAGGGGATTCCAAGATAATCAAAACAAAAGGTGACGTAGTAGTGTAGCCTTCCTTATTTTGTAGATTCTACCAAAGTGTTTAAATCTACTAAGTTACTTTGATTTATGATTTGTAATTTCAGGCATTTGGTTTACAAAGTAAAA
This sequence comes from Coleophora deauratella, assembly GCA_958295455.1. Classification (NCBI taxonomy): domain Eukaryota; kingdom Metazoa; phylum Arthropoda; class Insecta; order Lepidoptera; family Coleophoridae; genus Coleophora; species Coleophora deauratella. Next base: position 7,365,643 of record OY282415.1, read on the forward strand.
CACATCGATTTTAAAGTAAACAAATAATACTACTACATATATTGACATTCTAGAAAAGGGTAAAAAATAAATTCTAACTCAAATATTTTTAAATCGAAACCTACCAAAAAGGTAGTGTTATTAGAAATAACCACATTTGTCGTTTCTTGAAGTAGAATTTGATCTTGAGATTTGACGTTTATAGTGGTGTTGACAGTAAAATAAATCCCCAGCATATTGGGGATTTCGTTAAATAAATATCACACAAGGACCGCCGCATAGAGAAATACATAAAGGTTTGGTTGGTTGGTTTATAGCAGTGGACGTTCTTTCAATAATGAGGTAACAGTGTGCACAGCGTCTTTGGTTGGACAATTTATTTTTTGTCTACGTAAGTAAGCCGTGGAAGCTTCAACTACTTCACCCCTTTTCCTGACTTACACCTGTATGCTTTCACACGTAGTAGAATTTTGTTAGTGATCCTTTTTAAATCCATAAAAAAATGGAGTACCTATAAATAAGTACTTACCTACGAATATTTCCGATGAATCAAAAATAAAACTCGAAAGCAACATGAAGAACTGTTTTACTATGAGATTTGTAACGTGGACGTATTGACACAGTGATAAATTAATTATTTCAATATTATTACTTATATACAACATAGTTTACAGCTAGATTTAAGTAATTACCTTAAGTTAAATACAGTTTTAATTTAAAGGCATTTTTAAAATAAAAATAAATTCTTTGAGTGAAACATTATTACAGGATGTTAAAAAAAAGCATTTGAAATACTAAGGGGTTACTCAGAATCAGAATAAATAATGAAATAAATATTGGAAAAAAATGGAGATCGGATTTTTTTCAGTTTCCCATACGAAATCTGTATAGTGAATCAAAAAATTTGCGTGGAATACTGAAAAAAAATGTGGATCGCATTTTTAAATTTTTTTCTGTGTTTTATACTTTACACTGTATTACACTTTACACTGTTTTTTATACTGTATTCTATACAACCCCTTAAAATTTCAAAAGTTTTTTTTAACTATGTATTTTTTTAATGTAATTAGGTAGTTAGGTAATTCAAATACCAGATCTACGCAAAGATAATAACACTATTAAAACTGAGACACAAAACTGATGGATCACTTTAAGAATTCCATAAAGTACCTAAATTCTCAAAAAATTAGGCTGTATTTAAGTTTGAGAAATATTTCTTTGGTTTTTACTCTAGTGGCGTGGCGTCAGTTTAAATAGTATCAAAGACCCAAAATTTTCTTTTATAAAGTTATTTTTTCAATCATAAGACTTTTACCCCTGAAGTTTGAAGTATTTAGTCAAATGGGGTAAGTGCGGCAGTGGGGCAATACTCGGGCAATATAATATAATATAATCATATAATAGATTTTCAGTCAGTGCCTGACAAGTTAAATAAGAAAAAAAAGGATACCTTGTTCATTACCAATAAATAAATTTAAAAAAATATACATTTTTCTAACGTGAAGTAATCTCTGTTAGATTCATAAAATTAAAAATATTGATAAATAACAGAAAAAACATTGATAAAATTTAGAATTAAATAAATTAATATGCATGAAACGGCCATTAGCTAAATTTTTTAATAAAATCTATATTATGAAGATATTTAAAAGTAATAAAATTTACTATTACAAGGCGTGAAGGCGCGTTTCGACTCATTTTGAATTAAAAAATATATAAAAAGAATAATATTATTTATCATTCAATTTTTCAATCAAAAATTGTATTTATTAGATGCTTCGGAATCTATTTCCCTTTTCATTAAGTAGGTAATATATGCTAACAACGCGCCTTGTAACTTACATGGATACTAATTTAGTTATATTGGTAGGTGTATGACTAGAAAACATCAGGCAAATAACTGAAAACATAAAAAAATGAAATAAATTAAAAAAAAACAATTATAAGTTTCCCTAAACTATTGCTTTGAAATTTTCTTTACATTGATATTTGGCGTAATGGCTAAAACACGATAAACAACAAAAAAAGTTTATATACTTACTAACTAGTACTATTCCTAAAAATATAAGCGACTCACCTAAAATTCAAAGAGTTTGTATATTTATTATGATTAAAAGCTATACAAACCCCTTGATCGAATGTCGAATCAGTCAGAATTCACATCTCTATGACACACTCACATTTTTATACTAGAGATAGGTAGGTATATCATGCGTTTAAAAATTTAAGATTTTCATAACTTTCATAAGACAATTTTATAGAATTAGGATTCTATAAATTAATGTAAATAAATTTAAGATAGAAGATTCTAAAATAAATGAAACTTATTAACTTAGGTCACAAATTAAAAAAAGTAAAATTATCGTCAATTCCTGAAATAAATTCCATTGAATATTATATTTAAGAAACTATATTTGATATTTCAACACATTATAGTTTTTTAAAATATTTATGCTGACGATAAAATTATTTTTACTGAATTAATTTTAAACCGTTGCGACGATATTGAAGTATCTATAATAAAATACAAACAACAACGTAGATCTGATATGATTTCAAATTGCATAGTTATTATAAAATTTATTATTTTAAAATTGCTTTGATTTAAAAACACGTTTTCCACAAAATCTTAAAAATTTATCGATTAAAAATAATTTTGTATAAATACAAAATGATGAATGTCATTTTTCTGTATATATCAAATGAATTATGTTCAAATGTTTAAATACACAATAATATAAGGTAAGTTATAGGTCAACTGGGAAAATTTTGCAGCGCAAGATGTTGAAAAAAAAAAATTGTTACCTATATTAAATAATGACGTCATCGTTGACAATTTGAAACATTTTCAGTACAATAATTTCGTTTTTGATAATGGATAAAAAGTAACTCAGATGTCTAGCAGTCGATACCGGTATGTTTTGGTAATTATTTTTGTCTCTTTTTACGAACCTTTTTTCTTTTCGCAGCATGAACTCCTTTCAAAGCATGCAAGCTCCTTATAATGCAGCATGCAGAATTTACCCATTTTTTTCATAAATCAAGGCAGTTTAGTTTGTGTAGGTTGTGTTATTTTAAAAGGTATACAGTGCGTCACTTGATAAAGTGTACAAAAAAGGGGTCAAATTAAATCGAGTTTTAACAAAAAAATAAAGTTTGGAGTAAATCTACAATAATAATCATAATCATATCATATAATAATCATTAATCATTATAAATGCAAAAGTATGGATGTTTGTGAGTTTGTTTGTTTGTTCCGCTTTCACGCCGAAACTGCTACACGGGTTTAGATTTTTGGTAGGTTCACTCGGGTACCAGCACTCGGGTAACACATAGGATACTTTTTATCCCGGAAAACTTAAGGGTTCCCGGAGGAATGCTTAAAAACTCAAAATTATCACTTTGTCACTAGATGGCGCCACCTTAATATTTTCTTTCTCTCTGGATCCAATTCTAATGTCCACGCACACGAAGTCGCGGGCGGAAGCTAGTCTACAATAATCAAAAAAGTCACCTAAAAATGCAAAGGTTATTGTAATCATTGCTTATTTATGATTTGCTATACGTAGACTAATAATAATTAATTACCAATCATAATCATTTTTATTTCAAGGCAATACAATACAACCAATAGTACAAAAGATATATTTTATCGTATTATTTTTATTTTCCACCCCAGTCGTTAGGAAAAAATAAAATAAAAAAGGAATTAAAATCGAACGTCTTTTTAATTTTTTTACGATAAAATTCGGTCTTATTCCGCCACTTTTTTACATTTTATCAAGGGCCACACTGTTTAAGCGATAAAATTGGATAAAAGCCAGGACGAATATATTTTTGTGAGTTTTTACAAGAAGGTAAATAAATTATGTAATAATATAGAAAAATATCGTTTCTATAGAAAGCACATCCAAAAGATTTACAGTTTTTAGTGTATAACATTATTTTGTTAAAATAAGTGTTTTTGTATGAGGAGCGGTTTTTTACCCTGTTATTTTTGTAATGGTAATAAATATGTAGGTATGTAAAAAGGATTAGCCTTAATAGGCATAGTTACGAGTAAATTATATGACAAAAAGCTTTTTTAATATCTTTAGTTAACAGGATTTTAAAAAAGTGTGTTTGAAAATTTAAGGCTGTGTTTTTCAACCTGTGGGTCGCGACGCCCTTGGGGGGTCGCGAAGCTTTTCTCAGGGGGTCGCGAGTAAAAAAAGAAAGTGTTTATAGGCCCTACATTGCAATGAAAAAATAAGATTTCAGTGAGAAGGTGAAGATGTGAATAAGTAAATCATTTTATAATTGAAGAAAATTATAAAGTAGTCTTTTAAAAGGTTATTATTTTTCAATAACCCCCTTCAAACTTCTTTTTTCAAGCAACTTTCCCTATTTTTTTTGCAAATTGACCATTGGTTATTTAGGGAAAGTTGTTCAGTTTCATTAGTAGAAGCCACTGTAAAGTTTTGGTCAGTTTTGGTGGGGGGTCCAAAAATAACCCTGTATGTTTATGGCCCTAGGGGGGTCGCAAGAATTTTTTCTCTTGTAAAGGGGTCGGGTATTAAAAAAGGTTGAAAAACACTGATTTAAGGGATTACTCAGAATTAAGTATAAAATACAGAAAAACTTTGAAAAAATCCGATCTACAATATATTTTTTTACAGTTTCCTATACAAATTCTTGATCCACTATTCAGATTTAGTATGGGAAACTGAAAAAAAAAATACATTGGATTTTTTGTATTTTTCTTGTAAGTATACCATACTCGAATTTGAGTAACCCCTTAAAATTTCAATCGCACATTTTTGAACATTCTATATATTTACAGGTGACATTTTATTCGTTAACAATCGATACATAAATCGCATATTACTCACGATTTGAAACTGAACACCTTTTCCCAAAAAGATTTAGCCTTTAGGTACAAAGCAGACAAAATTTGTTTTCGACTCTCCATACTAACCATAATTAATTAATCAGTCGATTTGCAATTTTTGTATGGAAAGTATTTCTTTTTTCGTTACTAACGTAATAACCTAAACAAGGTTATATTAGAATTTATTCAGTATATGAGTAGTAGTATCTCTGCTATTTGGTGCTTATCAGCAACCAAAGTCATCGTGTATTACCTATTCAGGGTGTTAAAAATGCGTTTGAGATTTTAAGAGGTTACTCAGAATCAATTATAGAATACAGGAAAAATATTGAAAAAAAACCCGACCTTAAAAAGTATTTTTCAGCTCCCCATACTAAATCCGAATAGTGAATCAAAAATTTGTATGAGAAACTGAAAAAAATAATTGAAGATCGGATTTTTTCAATATGACGTTTCCTGTATTTTATACTTAATCTTTAGTAACCCCTTAAAATTTCAAACACACTTTTTAACAGCCTGTATAGTCATAGAAAGCAAGTATTATTTTAAAGTTGCATGTAAATGACTGGGTTCATTGTGAGAATTACCTACAATATTTCACAGTGACACTAACATCGTCTAAACTAAACACTCAGCGTTTTCTTAAATCAGACTATTTTATCTATAGCACTAGGCAGAGTAATTTAAAATACAACGAAAAACAATGGCGATATGATAACTTTTCACTCTTTCATTATTTATTTATTTTGAAAACTAAATAACCTTACGAATTAAACACAAAAACGGCTGTACAGTAATACACATTTAATAAGGCTTACGGATGTACCTGCGCAGTAGACAAAATTTTAATTACGCGGGAAATTGATGGACCAATCGAGTAGCTTTATTGTCACCCGCCATTACACGTTCCTAAAATATCTGCCGCTATTGGTTGATTGATTTCGCGCCTGATTCAATAAAATCGTCAGTTCGTTAGTTGTCAGAAAGCTGTCACTGTGCGTTGATTGTTTCGGGTGTTTCCGTCGATAGTTTGTTCTTGTCTGCGCGAACGAAGATTACTTATTTTTTGTTTGTACCTATCCTTGTCAATCTGGACATCAAAACTCCAAAACCACATGAAATGAAACACAAATATACTCTGTATATTCAAAAAACACTACTCTCCGCTTGAACTTTCTTGGATCTATCAAAAACTATAAATTAAAAACCTGATACTTGGGGGATTATTTAAGATGAATCTAACTACAACTCGCAATCAGAATCCATCAAGGCATTTAGGCTACACACTGAGCCAAATTACCACAGGCATACACACATAAGCTTATTTGTTACATAGAAGTTTAACATCCGCCATATTGAATAAAGTACGGACAAACCGGGTACTGAATACAAATCCATCAACATCTTTTTAATTTTATTTTTTAAAATCGGTTTTGTAGTTAAGAAGATGCGAGCGAAAATATATGTAAAATAATAATGTGAAATAATCACCATATCTTTTGATCTGTTGTATTTTATCTTACGGTCTCTGTAGTTCAAATTGATATTTTAATATAGGCCTTGAGCGCACTACATTCTTTAATGATCAACAGTTTAGTTATTTAGTTGGTGAATCTAAAGTCCTGTTCCAGAACCAAGGCAAAATTTACTTTATACAAGTCTGTCCTTTTCACACTTAAAAGATATACAACAGGCTATCCTGCTGTCAGGATACTAATTACAGTCAGTTATGTATTCTGGAACGCTTTCACAGATTGAAAATTAGCTATCGGCCTATTGAAAGTCTGTAGTGTTCTCAGAGGTTACCAATAAGGGATTCAGTACAATTTGAAACCCTAAACAAAATCTATTGTTAGATACGCAATGAATTATACATCGTACTAAACATTTATATGTATTTACTCTCTATGATGGTTGGCTGAAACTACAGTGACAGTGACTTTACTACAGTAATTGAATATATCGGCTATTGCCTACAAGTGCTAGAAAAGTTTTGTCATCTTCAAACATTAAGATAACATTTTAAAAAGGACGAAACATCTCCTCACTTAGGTAACTATTGTATTAAACTATTGATAAACTTAAAACCACTTAGCTAGGTTTTTTCATTTGATTCATTAAAATTACTAATCAATTTGACAATTTCAAAACGCTAACAGTACAAGTCTAGAAATGGAAAAAGAGAACGCTATTCACCCGTGGTTTCACGACGGCGTTGTAGAAGTTTTCGAACGCAACAAGATGGCGGACAAACTCCAAAGCGCGGGAACGGCACGCGGCGGCCATGTTGCGTAAAATTCCCGCTTCAGAAGGGGCGGGCGCGCATCGGCAGTAGTGACGAATGCGAACAGGGTATGCGCGCTTTACCGCTGACCTGAAATTGAATCAATTGTCATAAATTCAGTCAATTTAAATTCACTTCATAATCTTTTCTAAAGCAGCAGCTTTAGTGAGTTAGCTAGTTAAGGGACTTGGATCCTCTTAATAGCAAGTCTAAAGATAAATAAAAATACCTAACGGCTTAAGTAAAAATAAGATTTTTCAAAACGAGTATATATCCTCTTTTTGGTGAAAGAAGATAAGCCCCTTGGCATCATCTCACCTGGTGGTAAGTGATGATGATGCTGATGATGGCAGCGGGCTTACCGAGATTCCCCAACATAATGGGGAACTAGCATGCTTATCTCCATGCCGGAACACATCGATGCTATTAAACATGATGTTTAGCGGCAAAACTTAGATAAGATGGTGGTAGCTAGCCAGGCAGACTCAGTAAATATCCTACCACCAACCAAACCGGGTCCTACAAAGTTGGACCCCGCCGGGAATTTGAGACCTCCTGATGTGAAGCAAGTGGACTAGCTACAGGACCATGGTGGCGGTTAATACCTAGGTTAAATTAAAGGAATGGCTCTAAAAATGTATATGTGGTAAGTAATGTAGCATTAACAAGTGACTATCAAATTATCATCTTCGAGATAAGAGACAATTTCGTGTAAAAAATTTTTTCCTCATTTCATTTGAACAGTTCCAGGAAACACTAAAAATTTTAAAATCACAGTGGAGTTGTTTACCTAGTGGGCACGGGCGAGTGCGCTTCAGCAGTCTGACGTCATAGCGCCGTGTCGAACATTTGCAGCGACCGAGTGATGACGTCATCCTTCAGGCACGACTCGAGAAACTCCTCGATGGTGATCACTCCATCTTGGTTTAAGTCCAGCTTCCGGAACACTCGATCCACCTGTAATACCGATGCAATGGAACAATTGTAAAAGCTTTTATATAACTATGTTAGGTAAGTTTGTCAGATTACTATTTTTGGTGCCCAGCAAGGGACTTTTAAATTTGATATTATTGCTTTGAAATCATAATTTTTTATTAGCAGTATAATCTTTCCACTTTTATAGTGGCATAAGCAGTAAAAAATACTTTGTAATTAGTTGTATACAACCGGCTGCCTAAAAACTTTTTGGCGCCCACCAAGGGACTGTGATCCAACCAACTCATTTTAAGATGCATAATCCAACAGAACTTTTTCAAATCAAATCTTATGCTGACTTATGTTTTCAACTATCATCAGGCAGTTTTGCTCCCAAACAAGAGCTATTTTGTCTTATTAAAATTTAATTCATAGAGCAGGTACCAAGTGCAGTTCTATTATTTGATAGTCCGTATATAATTTTTAATACCTAATACCTTTTTATTATCAATGTTTAGTAGTGATTCTATTTTTAGTTATAACTTAGCTTTCTGTCTAGGAGGGCGTATTGTATTAAATAATAATAAAAAGGTATTTGGCGCCCACTTCGGGGCTAAAATCTAACCTGCTCATTAGCTTTAGCATCATCAATTCTAGATGCAGGGGATCCAGGTGGTGCTCTTCTTCCCAGCAGCTCATGGACCGCCACCACCACCTCAGCCAGCTCTTGTCTGGTGATGGCTCCATCCCCATCGACGTCATAGAGACGAAAGGCCCAGCGTAGTCGCTCGTAGACCGAGCCACGGAGAAGGGTTGAGAGGGTTACTAGTAGTTCCTGAAAGATAAATAGTAAGGGATTCAGGATTTTGACTTAGTATCACTCGCCCCACTCGTGATTCTAAGACGGAAAACACACTGGTCCAAAAATCGGACGAGAGTCCGAAGCGACGAAATTCGCATGCGGCAGCGAAGGCACGAATTTCGGACCGTCGGACGATTTTCGTCCGAATTTCGTCCGAAGCTGCGGTAAGTACACGACGATTTTCGTCCCTCCGCAACACCTCCCGCGCGCCGCTTTTCTACACAAAAATTCGGACGGTACTGCGTAGGAGGGTGGCATACCTTGCGAATCGCATCGCATCGCCGTCCGCGAGCGCGATTTTGTCGTGCGAATTGCACCTTCGGAATAAGATGCGATTTCAGTACCCTGCGATTTTTGTATACAAATCAACATTTTACAGTACAAAGTTTAAATTCGGACCATCAAATTTCGTTGGGATGTGCGTAGCAGTGTATTTTCCTCCGCTCGGGTTTCAAAAGAGATATTTCAGAATACCATGGAGCCAGGACCTGGTTTGCGTACGTTGAATCATGGACAGCTTTTTCAGATTCAATAATAACAACACCCATATAAAAAAATATCCCATTGTAATTGTATAGTAATCAAAATAAACTTTTTTTTCTGAAAAATGCTAATACGTTAATAACACATTACATTATCTTCTTCACTACTGAGGAACTATAAGTAACTATAAGTCTTCACATAATTGAGGCAATTTAGGCCTTGCTTTCTGAGCACAGGGGCAAAATCCAGTTTGGTCCAGATTTAAAAACGTTCTAACAACTCCATCTAGTGTTGTTAAAACTCTGCGATAATCATTAAGCACGGAAGTTTTAATGCAATGCAATTTTTCTTCGACAGTATCTATGCTAGGAACCATCCATTACCGACTGGAAACCCGCCAAGTTAACTGCACTGCCTGTAGTGAGGAAGTAGACTTAACTAAACACTATAATGGTTCGTGATTTAGATCTGTGCTATTGATAGCTGTTGATGGTAGAATATGTGTGCCAGGATGATAGTCAAACTTTTTTTAATATGGTTTTTTTTTTTACTGGCGTGGTGTAAGTATGCTACTCGTAAATGTTCTTAATAGTTTATTTCTGACCAGTAGGCCCTGGAATACTTTATATTTTATATTTTTTTGTGTTTATGCGTCTTATTTTGGGAATGTAATATAATATAGTGTCTTGGTGTAATATACGTACTATAGTATATTTTTTGTAAATACATGTGTTCAAAGAGCTTCCATGAAGAAAGTTTTTCAGTTTTATGAGAACGTAGAGCTCTATCTTAAGGTATTGCTTCTTTTTTTTATTTACACCCTGTACCGTACCTAAAAATTGCATTTCTGCGTAAGAAATCACAAAACAAAACAAAAGTTTAGTCTTTTAAAGAAAACGGAACCCCAAAAAAGTAAAATAAAAGCTTTTACAAAACTGTGGAAAATTTAGCAACCTTTTAGTAGGGGTATTTGTGTGAAGTATACATAATACACATACTTAGCGGTTGTTTCTGAGTAAAACTGCACCTCAAATTAGCCAGTGGCTCGACCAGAGTGCAGGAAGAACTAACCATAGACATTCATCAGACAGTTGGCGGGAAGCCAAGTGTGTCCAGTTTATTTTTCTTGCCATAGATTACATAGAACCGTAGACTAAACTGTGTTAAAATAGGACCTCCTTGTTAGTAAATATCGAGGGCATTTTGTTTCGAATAAACTTTTATAGACTGTAGAGGTAGATATTTTACTAGGAAAAATAAAGAGATGCCGACCAAAGTCTACGTGGCGGAGGACTGTGGCACTGGAAGCCGCTTCTCTAGACAAAAGCTGGCCGGAGATTGTCGCTGTCGCCACCGATTGGAAGCAGTGGAAAGCTGTTATTGAGGCCCTATGCTCCTCGAGGAGTTAGAGGAACCAAGAAGAAGAACAAGAAGTAATTTTACTAGCTCGTACAACAGATGCATGGATGTTGTGACAGCAATACACCCTCTATAACATCTAACGTAGGAAACCAACTGCACTTTGGCCTAACTGGATAAAATGCTTTTCGCGATTTTTGATGACGTCACAGATCGTCTACTTTAATTGGCAATCAAAAGTTTAAACCGCTGTGGGGTTGCACTAAACGGTTATAAGATTGCAATTTAGGTTTAACTATTTATTGAGGGAAAACTTTAAAACTCTTGGGGAACGTAAATATACTGTTAGACAGGCATGATTACCACTTGTTGCCCTTTTTGGCATAACATCATCCATCGGCTAAAAAACTTCCACTGCTGGACAAAGGGCTCCCCAAGGATTTCCATACCGACCGGTCCTGCGCCGCCAGCATCCAGTGGGTTCCCGCAACCTTCACCCTTTTTGTCAGTTAAAGCTTTAAAACGACTCAATCTGAGCAGGTCAATGTGTGATAAAATAATATCAACCGTAACGCTACTCGTTTTAAGTTCAATTTAATGAGGGTAGCATCGCGGTGGTTATATTGAAGACGAATGCTACATTCTAAACTTTTACATGTTTTTACTTTTCTTGGCTTTCGAATAAGTTTCGAAAAAGGTTGTCTGGAAGAGATCGCTCTTTAGCGATAAGACCGCCTACATGTATAATTTCGCAGTAGTATTGTTATCATGTTTGTGATATAGTTATGTTTGTTCTCTATTGTTAGTTTTGTAATTTATTTTTGTGGAATTGGTAACTGTTTAATGTAACTTAGAACCTAAGGATGAAAGACTGGCTTCCCTTAGTACAAGGCAGGGCAACCTAGTTAGGGAGCCAGGCAACAAAATATTGTAACATTTTGTTCAAATAAAGTTTATTTTATTTTATTTTATTTACATTTACATTTATTTTTCTTTTTATTGATATTGTTACAATTTTCCTGTTTATCTTGTGCGATAAAGTGTTTTCATTCATTCATTCATTCACTCATTAAACCGTATTAAAGTTGCCGATTTTTATGTGGTGGTTTCAATATACTTACTTATGACTTACTTACTTACTCCGCTAGCTCAGTGACCCAGTGTGGTTTCAATATAAAAGAATATTTGGTTTCGTTTTTTTTTTCAAAACAGGGTTTACAGGACATGTTTTGACATAAAAGTTGATAACATTTTTGTGATTATGTTCAAGTTAATTTGTTTCAAGTATAGATATTTATTAAATATTAAATATTTTTTCTACGGTGATAGCATTTTTTTTTAAATCTTAGACATTAAAAAAAACATAGACGACAATTATGTATTAGATAGAACGTCCCTCCCTTATTTAATCAATCAGCTGAATGAATTGATGATCACATTTTTTTAAATTTTTACTCCCTAATAATTATTATAAATTCGAAAGTATGGACATAATAATTATAAAATAAAAGAGAATGTTAAAAAAGTCCGTTTGAGATTTTAAGGGGTTACTCAGAATCAAGTATAGAATATAGGAAAAATATTCAAAAAATCCGTCCAAAAACTTTTTCATTTCAGTGTCCCGTACTAATTCTGAATAATAGTGAATCAATAATTTCTATGAGAAACTGAAAAAAAGTAGCAGATCGGATTTTTTTCAATATTTTTCCTGTATTCTGTACTTGTACTGTAAAATCCGATATGCTACTTTTTTTCAGCTTCCCATAGAAATTCTTGATTCACTGTTATTCAGAATTAGTATGGGACACTGAAATGAAAAAGTTGTAGGACGGATTTTTTCAATATTTTTCCTGTATTCTGTACTTGATTTTGAGTAACCTCTTAAAAAATCTCAAAGCACTTTGTTTAACATTTTTTTTTATGTAATAGGTGGCAAACGAGCAGACGGATCTCGGTAAGCGATTACCGCCGCCCATAGAACATTCTGTATAGTCAAGTCGAACTGAAAAATTTCTCAGTTCAGTTTCCAAGTTTAAACTTTACGGACGGTCGTCTATTAGTTTCGGTCCCGTGGTTTATGGAGGACCCCGAGTTGCTGACACAGCAAAGCTTTTATATAAGCTTTTAAAACCATTTGCAGAGGCAACCAGCGTGTTAAGTAAAATTGGTGTAGATTCAGCTACTACTATAAAATGTATTAAAATAATAAAAAATGTTTAGAATTGATATTGCGAGTGACACCACATTAGGTATGTTTAATTTATTTTTATTTACTTAAAAAATACTACCCTACCTAAATTACATTACACTGAAAATCAGTAATTTAATATTATAATCTCTAGGCAATTCGTAATTCTACAATAAATTTCATATCTTTCTCATTTTATTTTGTAAATAGTTAAATAAAAACAATTTTCTGTGCCATATAAAGGCTTCGGCACACCAAAAGCAGGTCAGTAGCAGCGCGGTTCAAATGCGGGCCCGCGCATGTTGTAATATGTTCCGACTTTTATATTTTGGATGCAATGATTCCTAAAGACGTCATCTGCAGAACAAAGCCCTCCCCCAAGGATTTCCACGACGACTGGTCTTGCGCTACCCGCAACCGCATCCAGCTGCTTCCTGTGTTTTCGAGTGGGAGGCCTGCCTACGCTACCTCTTCCGGTCGCCACTCGAGCACTTTCCTTTCACAATAGCCATCTGTTCTACGAGCTACATACCTATGTGCCCGGCCAGCCACTTCATTTTAGCGATTTTATGCAATGAATAAATGAATTACATGGAAAAAATATACATAGTGTTAACGAAAGTGCGTTTGAAATTTTGAAGCGTTACTCAGAGCAAGTATAGAAACAGGAAAAATATTGAAAAAAATCCGTCCTACAATTTTTTTTGCACTTTCCCATACTAAATCAGTGAATCACTGTATGGGAACCGAAATAAAATTATTGTACGACGGATTTTTTCAATATTTTTCCTGTATCTGCACTTGAGTCTAAGTAACCCCTTAAAGTTTCAAACGTACTTTTTGAACATCCTATATGCTTATTAACATTGAAAATTCTGTAATGGATTCATTAGGATTTTTTTTGTATGATTTGTTTTTTTTCCCCAAGTTTTTTAATCCACAATTAGTTACCTGGTGGTAAGTGATGATGATGCTGAAGATGGAAGCAAAACATCGAACGGTAGGCAAGACAGTGTGACCAGTTTTTAAACCTTCATTCTATTCAAGCAAGTGGCAATAAATGGACCTCGCTGAAAACCAGCGCTGTGTGTCACCACAGTCGCAGCTCGTGCTGAGTCGAGGGCCATTTCTGGGCAGAAATTAACCCTCTATGTTAGACTATTCTGCCCCCATAAGAAGGCCGCAAAGAATACGGAAACTCCACATCGCACTCTTAATAAAATAACGACAGAATTCAAAATTTTGGCAAAATGAGTTTTGATAAAAAAAACTGACCTAAAAGAGCCACACAGTGTCGATAAAAAAATACATCTCTATTTCTTAAGCAATAAGGTAACAAAATAGTTGCGTCTTTATTCGTCCCCCCGCACACGCGAGTGTCTCTTTTAGGTCGGTTTTTATCAAAACTAATTTTGCCAAATTTTGAATTCGGTCGGTGTTTAATTAAGAGTGCGATTTACCTTGCGGCCTTCTTTCTTACGAGGGCAGTATTTGTAGTTATTACAGTAATACCCCGCTTTACGCGACCTCGTTATGCGCGGTTTCGATTTTACGCGAATTTCAAATTTCGCGCTATAATGCCTCTCTTTACGCGGATTGGTTACATATACCTACATATTTAGTAATGTAAGTAATTGCCTAACTTGTCTTTGGTCGCGGGAATTCCCACTTTCTCTGACCATTCTCGTAAATAAAAGAATGGGGAATCCCTTCAGAGTAGGACTTTTTGGGGATTCCCTTTTTTGTTTCGTTCGTCTTACGTAAGTACATTACATATTTTAATCTCAGCTGGCAGTCGTGTTCTAACCTTTGGTGAAAATAATTCAAAGCTACGTTAAAAATGCCGCCGAAGAAAAAGGAGCGCAAAAGCTTAACTTTGGAATTGAAATTAAAAGTCTTAAGAAGAATGGAAAATGGAGGCAAAGCAACAATAGTTGGCAGAGATTTTGGACTCTCAGAATCGACTGTACGATCGATTTTTAAAAATCGGGAAAAAATTAAACTTTCCAGTGAAAGTTCGACACCTATAAGTGCAACAATATTGACTCGTTCGAGGCCCGCTATCCTAGAAAAAATGGAAAAGTTGCTAGCAGTCTGGATCGACGATTTAAATAAAAAGAACACGCCGCTGAGTCAAGCTCTCATATGTACAAAAGCAAACTCTTTGTTTGAGATGCTAAAGTCACAAGAAGGTGAAGGGAGTTCCACCCCGACTTTTAATGCCAGTAAGGGCTGGTTTCACCGGTTTAAACGGCGTTCAAATCTTCACAATATCCGCATAACGGGTGAAGCCGCCAGCGCAGACACTCAAGCTGCAACAGAGTTTCCAGACGAGTTTCAAGAGTTTGTAGCACGAAAAAAAATTCCTGCCTGTGTCATTTTCAACGTTGATGAGACCGGGCTTTACTGGAAAAAAATGCCTTCTAAAACTTTCATATCTAAAGAAGAACGTCAAGCTAGCGGTTTCAAAGTCGCGAAAGATAGATTGACTTTACTGCTGGGTGGTAATGCCACTGGTGATTTTAAGCTTAAACCTTTACTGGTGTATCAATCAGAAACACCCCGAGCAATGCGAGGTACTAATAAAGCAAGCCTACCAGTTGTGTGGCGATCCAACCGAAAGGCGTGGGTTACACGAGAAGTTTTTCAAGATTGGTATTCTAACAGTTTTTGCCCCTCAGTCAAATCCTACTGTGACAGAAACGGACTTGAACGTAGAGTTATACTACTCTTAGACAATGCCCCAGGACATCCAACCGTTTTAGATACGCCCAGAGACTTAAAAGTGTACGTAAAGTTCCTTCCACCAAACACTACGTCAATATTACAACCTATGGACCAGGGAGCAATAGCAAACTTCAAAGCTTATTACCATCGCCGCACATTTAGCCAGCTGATTCATGAAACTGACGGCGAAGGAAGACAGTCTATGCGAGAGTGGTGGAAATCATACAACATCATGAAGGCAATACACAACATAGACCAGGCCTGGAATGAAGTTAAAAAAAGTTGCATGAATGGTGTGTGGCGTAATCTTTGGCCTGATGTAGTGGAAGCACCTAGGAGAAGTGTTCAGATGCAGAGACAAGTGCTTGAAGACATTGCTACAATGATTGAAGGCTCTGAACTGGAAGGTGTCACAGTAGAAGATCTCGAAAATCTTATAGCGATGGATGACGAACCTCTCAGCAACGAAGATTTAATCGAGTTACAGAATAATCCTTTCAATAGTGAGGAGGAACAAGTAGAAGAGAGAGTTTTATCTTCAAGTGCAATACAAAATGCTCTTTCAAAGATTTATTCAGGTTTGGACATATTGCAGAGCATAGACAGTGATGATGACCGTGTTTTAACAGTGTGTCAATCAGTAAAAAGCAGTGTCGCGTGTTATGAAAATATTTTACAAGATCGTAAACGAAACGCAACCCAGAAGACAATAGATACATTTTTCCGTAAAAAAAATGTATAATGTAACGCTACACAATGTGGTTTTAGAATTAAAGTATTGATTTGCATTTTGTTATGACTTTTGGTTATGATTAAACGTGACCCCCTTATACGCGAATTTCACTTAACGCGAATTTTTGCGGAACGTATCCCTCGCGTAAAGCGGGGTATTACTGTATTGTATTTTCATAATCTAGGAAGTATTTGTTATAATGTGTCAATTTTTTTCTTTGTGTCAAAAATAAATACATGTCTGTGTATATTCACTGTAACCTGTTAAAATCCATAGCGTGAATGTGTATTGCTTATAAAGTAAATAAGCAAGTTTACTTTGAAACTAAACTCTCCAAGGAAAGAAACAACTAAAGACGAGGCGGTATGGCCATAGAGCCTTAGCCTGCCCTAGGAAGGGCCAAAAAATAATTTATTAGAATGAACAAGGGTTGCGTTCCAATACCAAAGATTTCACTCGGGTGATGCGAATTTTACCCTAAATCGTTCCAAAACCGAGACGAGTGAAACCGCCTTCGTGAATGCGATTTTCACTCTGACAAGTGCGATTTTTAACGCTGTTTGATTACCGTTAAAATTCGCCTGACAGTTTATTCGGCGGGAAGTTCGTAGTCAATGTCAAACAGACAAAGACAAACAAACATTTTATCTTCGGAATTGTTTTGAAATACGATTGCTTGTATCTGCTAAGGTGTTAAAGCCATAAGACAATAGCCATAAGCCATAAGCAATAAGACAGAACACTACCCAAAAAGCTAGAAACCTTTCTGAATTATTTTCGATGACGTTTGTTACCCTGTCACTCTGGAATCACTCGCAAGCGTTCCAAAATCATATTTTTTTCTCTTTCTCAAAATAGCTACGTCTCTTTCATTTCTCCGAGTTAAATTCTACCTCACCCTACCTTGGTTTTGGAACGACTTCTATAATATGTATATTCACCGTAACCTGTGAAAAACTCATAGCGTGATAGTGTACTTATTGCTTATAATGTAACATTATCAGTCGATTAGTGGCTAAGCTAACAAGCAAGGCCGATTCGATATCGTTACACGCTATCACCATAATATGAAACGTTAAACACGCTACGTAGATAAGTATCGTTAACAGCCCATATCGTCCCCACTGCAGGGGCACGGGTCTCTTCCCAAACCCAGGGAAGGTTAAGCCTTACGCCACACAGGAGGGCCAAGTCCGGATTGGTGGAGGTCGTGTGGGTAGTGGTGCAAAGTGATTTTTTGACGGTGGATAATATGAACATATCCAGGATTTTAGAGTCAAATGTGACAACTTGTGTTCTCGAAAAATAATTTTGTTCTAATTTTAGTCATTAAGCATTTTTTTACATATGATGTAGGTACCTATTTTCGCAGAAAATTACTGGACGGGTTAAAACGTGAGTGAAACTCATTTTGATGAAATAGTTGTAGGTAATCGGAGTATGAATTTTATGCAAAGACCTTACATATTTTATTTAACAGAATTTATTTTTCAACTTTAAACATTTTACATTTATACTGCGATAAGTTTATTGGAAAAGAACCAAGAGTTTTATTGTGAGACATAGCATTTTGGTAAGACTTTATAATACTTAGAAGCTATCCATAAATTACGTCACATGCTAAGGGGTGGGAGGGGGTCAACGAAATGTGACATTATGTGACAAGGGGTGGGGCGGGCATAAACGTTGTGACTTCACATTATAAATAATAATTAAAAAATATATAATTTCGGAATTTCTGTTTTCATTTATTCAATTCTGGGCGAAAAATTGCAAGGTCAAAAAATCATGAAATTCGTGTGACGTAATTTATGGATGGCCCCTTACAGCTCGCGTCACGTAAAAAGAGCGCTGGCGGGCGTTCCGAGGGCACAACAGTTCACTCTGATAACAGGATAGCATAATATAAATCGCTTAAGTGTGAAAGAGAGGGTACTAAACAGTTGCTGTCAGAGTGCATCCTCGGAACGCCAGCCAGCGCTCTTTTTACGTAACGCGAACTGTACAACATTAATTTGTCGTGTGAGATAACCGGCGGAAAAGTATCAGGAAGTGCTAACACAATTATTTTCGCTTAAAAACTTGGTTGTGCTTGGACGAAGTTCAAGAGTTGAATTCTAAGAAGACGAGTTAGGCCTTATGATACTTGAAATCGTAATATTCAATTAACGTTTTTGAAAGACTGAATAACTTTTTGAATCACTAGACAGTGATAGTGATGACACAATTACAGGTAACAATTACAATTATTTCTTGAAATAATTGCAAATTACAATTCCAATTACAATTATTGAAATTTATATTGGTTTTTATCATATTTTGGAGTGATATTGTTTAATAAAAGTGCCTGGATTGTAAAAGATGATGTATTAAAAAATCAAAGTTAGAGACCTAAAACTCGACATAATATTACAAATTATAAAAGTTATATTAGGCTTTAAGATACTTAAACTCGTAATATTCAATTCAAATTTTTGAAAGACTGCACTTGCACTATCTATTATTCTATTACGATGGAAACAACCGCACAAGTCCGGACGGAGTCTGACTCGTGTACCGAGAGTTTCACATAAACAAAAAATAATGACGATTTTACCATTTTATTTTAAAACCATAGACTTCTTATATGATTTTCTGTAATCTATAAGTAAAAAACTATGTTTAATATTTTTTTTAATTTTTTAAGCTCAGTGGTTTCGGAGATAAGGGTGAGGGGCGGAATGGTCGATTTTCTTATATTTTCAGAAATATTTCTTAAGTATTTATTTGAAAATTATGAGGAAAAAAAATTATTTAATATGTCACACGGTACAGTTTGCAAAACTTTATTTGTTTATTTTTTGAATCGCCCCGCAAAGGTGCCCAAACACTCAAAATGTATTTATTTAGGTTACATGTCCGTGTTTAATCGGTCCAGAAGATTCGCAGCAAAGTGGCTGTGACAGACGGACAGACACACAGACAGATACACCCACGATGGAACCTATTATTTGTACTGTATTATTAAAGGAAAACCTTTAATAATACAGTACAAACCAAGTTAAAAGAGTTAGAATTTATACCTATTTGCAAATAACAGAGTTGAAATCCTTTCTCCTACCTCCTTGATGCCATCGACCGTCGACGCTTACAACGAAAGGTACCTTATCAAAAATTTAAATGTTATCGCGGGCATTATTTAAAATAATGAAATTGGTTTCTTTTGGCTGCCAGCCAGCCGAATTTTCGACTTAATCAGCAAGGATTTTGATACGATCTACGATAGTTTCGAGTCGTGTTTGGCTGCCAGCCACTCAACTTATTTTGAGCTTGTGAAAACCACACAATGGGATTACTCATTTGTTCTCGTATAACATTATATCGAGACTTTTAGGAAGAAGCGCCATTTTGATTTTAGCAACTTTTGATTTGAATATTTTGAGTGTCGGACTGAACTTCGACAACAACTACTTCGAAAGACTCTGGTTCGATAAGACGCTAGTTCGACAGACCTTAGTTCGACAAGTCTTTACTTCGACAGACTTTATTTCGATAAGACGCTATTTCGACAGACCTTAGTTCGACAAGTACTATCAACACAATACTATCGATAATTTTTCATGGTTACTTATTCAAGTTTTCTTTTCTAATAAATAATAAATTGTACAGCCACGCAGCGCATACTTTCTCACGAATTCTTTTGAGCAAAAAACATACATAATTAGTAGCAAAGAATAGAAATGGTAAAGTTGAAAAATTAATACATAATGTGTGGGTGTGTATGCAAGGTTTCTTATTAACATATTATCTGGAATAATTAAAATCTAGTATATTAGGCTATATAATGTTAGAGTTAGGTACAAAATTTTATTAAAATCTTTAAAGCTAATTATTATTAAAAGAAACAAAATTACTTCAGATTGGTTATTCGGTTATTTTATCCTACTATGTAAGTGCAATAAGTAATAAAGCCAGTATAATAGCAGTAAGATACAATATTTCGGTAGTTTATAGCAACACACTTACGCATAAATACATATATTTTACATAAATAAATATAATCGTAAGAGTATAAGAATGAGAGTATCATCAAAAGGGTTTTCTGGCCCTAAAATAGGAAAACATAAGGTTGACCGCGCCTATGAAATTTGTTTGAGAACAAATGTTTTTTAAGTTGACATTAAAATTATTTGTATTATTCTAGTAATTGTTTACTTCCCAGGGGCTCAAAGATTACCAGCTTTGCAGATTTGGCCAAAATTACACCGTATTAAGATAATTTATCTCTTGCTTTTATATAAGCGCAAGGGCGCAACACTTTTTAATTAAAATATATTATGAAGCACACTGTGACACAAATCATAGATGTTAGTGAAATTGATGCGTCATTGCGCTCATGGTAAAAACAAAAGTTATAACAACTGAATAGCGCGATTATCTAACACAATTGAAGTGAATGCAAGCAAAGCAGCGAACAAAGGCTAGACATATACCTACATATTTTTGCAATATGCTCGATAAGCCCTTTTATATGGTACCCAAAACGGTACTTTTGAAAAAAAATTTTTGGTCATGACTTTATGCACTCTATACTTCATTCCAATCAGAAAAAAGCAAAACGTAAACAAACTTACTATGGAACTGACACCTGTCAATGTCATCTGCATACTATGTTTGTTTACCTTTTGCTTTTTTTTGATTGGAATGAACCATACAGGGCCACATTGAATTTAGTGTGACGTCACATAGCCGATAACTAGAGGACTATCAAGACGCTTCTAATGGTACCGTATTTGTCGAATTATGATAAGTAGTTAAGAAGTTATGCGGGAACAGATATACATACATGAACAAATCATAAACCTCCTTTTTGCTTCGCCGTAGTTGGGTAAAAAGTGATGAACGGATGGAGATGAATCTACAATATTTAATTAGATTCCACTTAATATGCATTTTTGTCACATTAAATATACATTTAAAAATCAATCTATGTTTCAATCAATGTTTGTTTGTCCAGAAACTTATATTTAGTCATAGCAAATATATTAAACTATTAGTATTTATTCGCATCGTATTTATATTTATAGTGGTCTCACCATTTATATAATAAAACAAGTTTCCACACACGGCATCGCCCGCCTTAAAAAAACAATAGGTGAAACTATTTAAGGTACTTGGCACATGTAGAAACCCATCCAGGTTATGACCGTGTCTATAGTTAGTTAACCTGTATAATCGACGCGACCACTCAAGCCAACTGAGTCACGACCTATGGCTTAACGTGCCTTGCAAACCACGGAAACTGTTTAGATAATTACCACTAACAGTCATACCCATCCGGATCATGACCGTGTCTGTAGACAGTTAACCTGCATGATTGCCGTGACCACACAAGTTCACTGAGCCGAGACTGTTTTAACTTTACAGCATTTACAGTTAAGGCGTTAAGTATAGCCAAATCGCAATATTCAATTCAAATTCTTGAAATAATGGTTAAAGCTATCACCACGGAAAAAATATATAACATACTTGAAACAATAAAAAACAAAGTGCCTTGAACAGAATCATAAAATATTTTATTTTATTTTAGTTAAAACGTGGCGTTACGGTCGATATTATATTATCATGCATCAACCTGCTCAGATTTAGTATACGTCGCGCCTTAAGATATGATGATATTTATTTCTCCATACAAACTAAAGTTTGCCATATTTCACCCTCTTCATGTTTTATTTTCCTATGTCCTTCAAGATCTCTGCACCAAAACTCATTAAAATCGGTTCAGCTTCAGCGGTTTAGGCGTGAAAATGTAACAGACAGACAAACAGAGTTACCTTTTATAAATACATATAATAATAAAGTATGGATGTATAGGTAAGATAGTTTTATCTCATTTAAGTACTACGACGATACGATAATCTATTCGTGCTATCAGTACAAAAGACATCAACGAGAGATACAAACGGGCGGGATTTCAAAAACAAGTCAAATTAATGATGAACTAAATATTTCTTCAAGTTTAATGCCATGATTATTAAACTTAAAAATAATAAACGCTTCAGGGAGTCGTCTATGGAAACAATGCTTTAAAACTGTTCATTGATGTTTCTGTATTGTGGATACCAAAAAAATGTTTTAAATAAATTACCTCAGTAAAAAAATATATAATAACAACACACCTAAAACTCGTGATATTTGACACTGACGAAGTGAAGATTAGTCAAAATATCTAAATAACAATTTTGTCGAAGTAACATCTGTCGAAGTAACGTCCTGTCGAAGTAGAGTCCTGTCGAAGTAGTGGTCTGTCGAACTAAGGTCTGTCGAACTAGCGTCTTATCGAACCAGAGTCTTTCGAAGTAGTTTTTGTCGAAGTTCAGTCCGACACTCGAATATTTTTGAAAATTTGATTTGTGGTAGAGGTACATACATATTTTAGATAATTTAACTAAATACCTATTAAAACAAATATGAACTTGGAAGGCAGTACTATATAGAGTTGTCAACCTTCCTATTTTACCAGGACATGTCCTGCTTTTTAAGGTGTCCTGGGATTTCCTGGATAGTTTTAGTAGCGTCCTGGATTTCTTGAAGTTTTCTGGTAACTATATAAAATACAATAATTAAAAACCAGAGCTGACAGGTAATCCGGCCCCACACTAAGATTCCTGTATTATAAGAACCACAGAACCAGAGCACAAAATAGACACAGAAGGTCCGCTCAATACAAACCTACCTTTTGCCTACAACGATCGTATACGTCTATAAGCATGTATATGCTTAGGATTTTAGTGAGCGTATTGAGCGGACCTACTGTATCTGTGTGTTTTGTGACCAGAGACTGATACTCCTGGCCATGTTTTTGAATCGAAATGTTAGTTATACTTTTAAATCGTGGTTTCAAGGTATGGAAACAATAATATATAGTTCATTCCAATCAAAAAAAGCAAAACGTAAACAAACATACTATGGAACTGACACATGTCAATGTCATCTGCATACTATGTTTGTTTACCTTTTGCTTTTTTTTGATTGGATTGAACTATAGAGTAGAATACGTCAGTATTTTTTTAGTCATCACAAAAAAATATATATGGATTTCCTAATCAAAGTTGGCAAATACGTTGATCGATTTCTGTTTATAAAAATCCACAGCTCCTTACTTTAAGCGGTCTCATTGTACGCAACACACAATAAACTTTCAACGATTCTTGTTCGCAGTTCGAAGTATGAATAGTGGCTGACGGCACCCATAAAATAACAATGGATTAGACAGTTTGTTAGTCTATGGATTGGGGTCAACGACCGCCCAAACATATACACTCTTTGTTGGTCTACCC
This sequence comes from Coleophora deauratella, assembly GCA_958295455.1. Taxonomy (NCBI): domain Eukaryota; kingdom Metazoa; phylum Arthropoda; class Insecta; order Lepidoptera; family Coleophoridae; genus Coleophora; species Coleophora deauratella. The sequence goes on from OY282415.1 coordinate 7,389,362, forward strand.
TCGATTTTGTAAGATTTGCAGTTACAATAGGTATTTGGATACAAATTGATCATCTCTGTGTGAGTTCCAAAAAAAAATAGGTAAACAACGGCAAAAAGTTTAGATCCCGCTGCAACTAACTAACACATTTTGTGTAAAACTGTACTAAAGTAGGCATTATACTATTAAATAACCATGTTTTTAGTAAAGTTGGCGAACTGCGATGAAAATACTGAGTAAATCGGCTAAGTGCGATAGTAGGCATCTCGCTACGAAATCAAGTACTGTAAGCGGACCAGACACTATCAGTAATAATGACAGTATTTTCAAGTAATGACAATATACTGACAGTGTAGTGGCTGGAATGGTGGCTTGACACATACTAAACGATGGAACGTCAATATACTGATGTAAAAATACTGTCATTATTACTGATAGTGTCTGGTCCGCTTTACTGAAATCGGAAATAAAATGTTAGATTATCATTACAAAATACGTGTGGAGTATGACCTAACCTAGGCCATCGATGGGAAAATACCGGTATCCCAAAAGTGGGCACACGATATTGGTTGTTAACATGAACGTGCCTATAGCATATATTTTTTGCAAATTATGGGATCGCTTAGTGAAAAATTTTATGATGATTAAAAGCCTCAGTTAATCGAATCAAATCAAAAACACCCATTCGAATCGGATAACAATTTGCAAAAGCCATTTTTTATATTTAAAATACGAAGTTACTCCCACTAGGCAATTAATTATTACAGCGATCCTGAAATGAACGACCCTGCTAATGGTGTACAAAAAAAACGATTCGGATACTTCGGACAATCGAAACGATCGGACTTACTTTTTTTTAATTTCCGACATAAACCTAATTCTTAATAAATATCTCGAACATTTACCTAAGTTTCAATTTTACGAAATCACCCCTTAAACTCGCTCCTTTTGATCAAAGTGATATAGCGTGTTCTAACTTTGTGCCGCCTTTAAAGAAGGTGATCGGTGTCGATACGACACGCGGGTGAAGTATGTAAGTTAAAAGCAAGGTTGTAAAAAATATATTTTAAAAGGAAGAGGTGAAGTAGGTACCTATGAAAAATACAGGATGTAAAAAGAACACCCCCAAAAAAGCAACTTGTAGCTCTGCATGTGTTGCTCTGATTACCTGACATTGGTAGAATTATCGCAAGACGGTAGGTAGTTGCCATTTATCAAAAAAAATACCCAAAGAAAAAACAACAAAAAATCACCTTTCGTCCTATCCTGCGTGCCCTAATAACTGTACGCGCCAGGATCCTGTACAACGGAAAATGCTGTCCTGGTCCAGTTCTGGTCTTCAAAAATTTGGTATGTCTTGGATCGATTCGCTAAGGAGGAGAAGATCAAAAAATTTAATTGCATTAAATTGGGTACTTACTCTAAAGCTGATGGCTCCACTGCTGTTCACGTCGAAGGCTTTGAACACATAGTGGGCGTACAACGCAGAGTCTGCAAAGAAAATATTTGTTTTTATATTAATTATTTTAATTTACAAGTTAAAGTGGTCCGATGTCCTTGAGAAGGTCGTAATGAAAAGTCTTGGACATATCCACAAGCGATGCTTATGAAGAGTCCAAAAAATATTGCGATTTTAGCTAAAACATTGGGGCATTAAAATTCTCGAGTGGCGACCACGCACCGGAAGACGCAGTGTAGGCAGGCCTCCCACTCGGTGGACCGATGACCTGGTGAAGGTTGCGGGAAGCCGCTGAATGCGGGCAGCGCAGGACCGGTCGGTGTGGAAATCCTTGGGGGAGGCCTTTGTCCAGCAGTGGACGTCTTTTGGCTGATGATGATGATGAGCTAATTCGTAGAAAAAAACTGTAGAGTATGATGAAGTGCCATTTATCGGGTCCAATGCCTATTTTGTAAACAACTGTGTATTATAAAATGTGAAAGTAAATAATCAAGAAATAAGTTTAATACATTATTCGCACAACGACCGAATCCATTTGGCAAAATGAGTTTTGATAATAAAAAAACCGACCTAAAAGAACAAACCACCACAGTCTCGGTAAAAAAAACACCTCTATTTATTAAGCAATAAGGTAAAAAAATATTTGCGTCTTTATTCGTCCCCCCGCACACGCGAGTGTCTCTTAGGTCAGTTTTTTTTTAAGAAAACTCATTATGCCAAAATTTTGAATTCGGTCCTTGTTTTATTAAGAGTGCGTAGTAATGCATAGCGTATCGCCACTCCCTGCCCTTCTCGAAAGGCGACCTCAATTCCCTGCGGGTAAGATCCGGTGACAGTTGCTTACGTCAAGCCACGCAACACACACGTTTGTGTCGACACATATCAAACTCGCCCAAGTCTACTTACAAATATAGTAGAAGTTATGCCAACTGCCATAAAGTAAGTTAGGGATAATGTACTTTATGTCACTGACATGAAGTACAGTGGGCAGGACTTCGGTCATATTTGTAAGTAGACTTGGGCGAGTTTGATGTGTATCGACACATTTATGTGTGTAAGTACAAACATCATGACTGACTCGGTGGCTAAGTGGTTAGCGATTCTGACCTCTGATCCGAGAGTCGGGTTCGATCCCCACACAGGGCTAACTTTTCTGTGATGAGCAGAATTGTTTGCTCTGAGTATGGGTGTATTATATCTGTATATGTATGTATTTAAAAGTATATATGTATGTATATCAGTCTCTGGTTCCCAAGATACAGGGAATCCTAGTTTGGGGCCAGATGACCGTGTGTGATTTGTCCCAGATATTATATTATTATTATGCAGAAATATAAATTTGGGCTACTCTGACCACTTCGCGCTAGGCGACGTGGCAGGAGCTACTCCAGCAGAAGCACAGTCGGCTGGAGGTCAGTGCGACGAGGAAAGAAAGCGTCGGACAATCCGGGCATTGTCGAGGAGGACTGCCTTTTGCATAGCCGCTATTATCGGTCTGCCTCGAAGTCCCAGCCGTCTAAGGTTACGATCCAGGTCAGCAGGGATCAAACCATTAACGAACAGGACTACAGGAATGATTTCAGTTTATTATTATTATCATACTTTTATCTTATACTCTGTAGTAAGTAATGATAACGTCACAGATCGTTGAAGTGTCCGGTGTGTAACTGAATAGTGAATAGACAGAGCAATAAAGTCGCTGTCGCTTGCGAGTCTGACGGTGAAAAGATCGATGAGCGAAACTTACTGCCGTGTGGAAAAAATTTCGCGTAGATATCCTTGAAGGATTCTTCCTGCACCACACCTTCTGGACATTCCTGTAACAAGGGAAAATGTATTTATTAAGAAAAAAGGAGCCAAATAAACAAGACTCCAAACTAGGATTCCACACTGGGGGCCAAGCCGGCCAACTCAACTCCAGTGTCAGAAGATTTCAATCCGCCTACAAGTCTTTTAACTTGGCTTAACGACTGCCATCATGATATCTAGTGATAGCAACCGGCACCAAGGCTTAGTGTGCTATAAAACACGAAAACGGTTGAGATAGGTAATGGTCCAATTTTACGAATATTTTGTCGAGAAGTCGTAGCAATGACGTCATGCAAGAAAATTGAGCTTTTGTCAAACCAAGTCGAACCGATTGGCCGATAATGGTAGCCAATTTTCAACAGACATTCATTCCTATAGCAAGCTTTGTTTATCAAAACAGCAGGCGTTCGTGTCGTGACCAAACTAAAGGCAATGACGAATGACCACGCCACAAACCAGACTTGTTATTACCATTGTTAAAATACCTAAGGCTTAGTATATTTCGTTACTAATGGTTCTCGATAATCCGAATCGCACGGAAACTCTCTCGGAAGTCATTAAGTGAACACGATATACTAAACAGCTAATGCCGAAAATTAAAGAAAATTGGTTTCGTTTTTCTATTTCCTTTTCTATCTTTCTAAAAATATTGTAAATCGTGTCTTTATTTAATAAAAATATATCAGAATAATGTCTTTTCGAAAAGACGTTTAAAAGAATGGAAACCATCTTGGAACCATTCAAAAGTTCGGTTAACTTAGTGAAATAAAATAAAGTACGTGATATTTATTTTTAAATAAAGATACCAGTGTCAAATTAATGCAAAAATGTAAATTTATTCTATGTGCGCTAAAAAGTATTTATCTTATCAAATCAAAAAGGCTATGAAAGGAAGACGTTTCTGCGCCAACTTCGAGAACCAATAGTAACACCGCCAAACGTTATAGTTAATTTGATTTCCAAAATAAAACATTATGCACGAAATAGAGTAAAACACGCCAGTTGGCGTGAGGGGAAACCCTCTAAACCGCCAAATTATGATGGCATAAGAGATAGCCTTGATGGTGGCTGTATTTTAACAGGTTATTTTCTGGACGAGAGCCAATTTCTGATGAAGTTTTGAACAGAAACGTTTACGAAATTAGGTTAATAGTGTTTTTCTCGTTTTATTTACATTTGCGGAAGCGGTCGTGGCTCAGTGCGGCTTGCGTGGCCACGTCAATCACGCAGGTAAACTGACTACAGACACGGTTATAACCTGGATGGGTTTGACTGTTAGTGGCATTTATATCGACCGTTTCCGTGCTTCGCAAGGCACGTTAAGCCGTTGGTGCCGTCTGCTATCACTATAGATGACAGTCGTCAAGCTATGTTGAAAACTCCTGACACTGGGGTTGGCAACACAACCTCCACCAATCCGGACTTGGCCCCCGTGTGTGGAGTATGCAGTGCAGTGGGGACGATATGGGTTGTTAACTAACATGACCATTTAAAGCCCTTGGCATCATCTCACCTGACGGTAAGTGATGATGATGCCGAAGATGGAAGCGGGCTTAAGATACCAACGCAATGGGGAACGGATTAATGCTTGTTATCTATCACACGGCTATTTCACATGTTTGGCGGCAGGACTTTGATAAGAGATGGTGTTTAGATAGAGAACACCAAATAAACCGAGTTCAATAAAACTGGACAACTCCAGGAATGAAGCAAGAAAACTAACGATCAGTTCGTATAAGGTCTTTGTTGTTAACAACCCATTACGGCCCCAATGCAGGGGCACGGGTCTCTTCCCATGACTCGGGAAGGTTAGGCCATTTTCCACACACGGGGGCCAAGTCCAGATTGGTGGAGATTGTGGGGTTAGTGGCTAACCCCAGTGTCAGAAGTTTTCAAGCCGCCTATAAGGCCTCCGACATGGCTTAACGACTGCCATCTAGCGATAGCATTCAGCACCAACGGCTTAACGTGCCTTGCAAAGCACGGAAACGGTCGAGATAACAGTCAAACCCATGCAGGTTATGACCGTGTCTGTAGACAGTTAACTTGCGTGATCGACGCGACCACGCAAGCCGCACTGAGCCACGACCACTTCTAAGGTAACGTAAGGTCTTTATTGTTTTATTAAACGGCTTCAAAAAGTACGGTTATCAGTTTGTCATGTTTGTGTTCAGTCAGTGTTTCGGTTTGTGTTCCCGTGTGAATATAAAATAGCCAGATCCCCATTGCGTTGGGGAATCTTGGTAAGTGCGCTTCCATCTTCGGCATCATCATCACTTACCATCAGATGAGATGATGCCAAGGGCTTACCAGTTTTATTAAGAGTAAAAAAAATATTTTTGTATCGTCCGCGATTTTATTTATTTTGTAAAGTCTAGCCAAATCTGTTGAAACTATCATTACGATGTCAAAATGAAAATTTGTTCTAAAAATTTTGAAAAAAGAAAAATATGACGTCATAGTACAGTCGATTCTATTAGTGCATTCCATTCGAAATTGATTTCAGTATAAAAGTTTGCACGTGATAAGAAATTCCAAGCTCGCAAGTTTTTGTTTCATTAAAAGAGATATTTAGTGAAAATATAATTACGTACAGAAAGACCACTATAAGTTTTGATGATAAAGTCAACTACCCTCTCGGGGGCGTATAGGTAGTCAAGATTGACAAAGAAACTTTCCAAAGAAAATCCTTAGAGAATTTGCGAAAAATATTTCAGATTTCGCATTGAAAACTATAGTTTAGTAGATAGAAGGCTTCATTAAAAAGTTTCAGCTAATTGTTACACCTCACATAGATAAATAAAGGTGAATGTTGCACTCTATTGCTCAAGCGGTCCTAGAAAGCATGGCCGCCGTCTCAACTGTCAAGATGACAGATGACATGACTCGGCAAGCGCGCCATTTATTTTTGGCGGGAACGGTCATCGACTCTTCACCTACTGACCTTTTCTTTGAAGCGAAGTTACAAGTGTCCATTTGTCTCTGTCCGCGACAGGTGAAACGTATGCTTGTATCTCTCTCTTATTCATTAGCGAAAATAGAAATAGACTTGCAAGGTTTTTGTGTATTTTCGTTTCGTTGACTTGCATTTAAAATCTAGTGAGAAGCGATTTTGCGTGTACTGATTTATTTTTATTTAATTTTAAACAATTCAAACATGAGATATTATAACCACAGCTGGTTAGCCCTTGGCATCATCTCCCCTAATGATAAATGATGATGATGCCAAAATATGGAAGCGGGCTTACCAAGATTCCCCAACGCAATGGGGAACTGGCAGACTTCAGCCGAGACCTCAAACTAGATGTATCGCCTTATGGGTATCTTATCTTCATGCCGGAATACACGAATGCTAATTACGTTAATGTTTGGCAGCAAGACTTTGGATACGACTGTGGTAGCAATCTGTTGTACGCTGGCCTAGAAAATTCCCAGCACCAATCACACTAAATCTTACAAAGCTGGACACCACCGGGAATCAAAATCGACCTCCAGATGTGAAGCAAGTAGACTAGCCACTACCTCATAGAGTTGGTAAGTAAAAGTAAGTTCGTAAAAACTTTGCTTTTTACCACAGATGTTAACAACCCATATGGTTCCCTCTGCAGAGGTACGGGTCTTTTTCCATACATTAGGAAGGTTAGGCCGTACTGCAGCACACACGTATACAGTAGTACACAAAAAATAAGGCGCGTCGGTTATCTTCGTTCGCGCAGACAAGAACAGACTATCGACGGAAACACCCGAAACAATCAACGCACGGTGACAGTTTTCTGACAGCTGACAATTTCATTGAATCAGGCGCGAAATCAATCAACCAATAGCGGCAGAGATTTTCGTAACGTGTAATGACGGGTGACAATGAAGCTACTTGATTGGTCCATCAGTTTCCCGCGTAATTAAAATATTGTCTACTGCGCAGGTACATCGGCAAGCCTTATTAAATGTGTATTACTGTACCAAAAATTACACATATTATAATTAAAACAAGAAGAAAAAAGACATATGGCTTAGCCTCTGCAATACAGATGTTTTCTCTTTTGAGCGCTGATTTTATACCACTGTCTCCCCAACGATGTTAAGAGTAGGGTAGTGGAGGGCTAATTAGAGTTTCTTTATTATAATATTGCCTATCTTCTTCTTATCTTTTTTTATTATCTTGTGGCACATTTAACCGTTCTATCCACAAGGTATAGACGGCGGCGGTTGCCTAGTGTTGCACTTAGCATCACCCGCGGTCACGTGTAGGGCGTTTAGATTTACACCTACGGACGCGTGCAACGCGACCATCATACACATCTAGAAATAAGATGTGCAGGTTTTGCCTATAGTCAAACAGGGTGAAATTGAAATCGCGGACCTAATTTTAACTGTGGCTTCTAATCATGATACTGGACACCTTCTTCTAAGGATTTCAATTCAATTGAAGCATTTTTTTTTAAACTTGAGTTTCGCCATACAATTTTTTTGCGATTTGACTAAGGGTTCCTTAGGGAAAGTTTTTTGTTATCATGAGCACATGTATAGCCTTTCGTATCAATAACTAATTTAAAGTCACCTGTATTTTAAAATAATACCTATTTCAACTGTAGCAAGATTGTACCTTTGTATTACGTCATGTTGCTGAGTGGGCTTATGTTACAACTATTTTATTGGCTTATGAATCCTTACAGTCTACGAAGAACATATAACAAGTCGGATTATTGCACACGTGCTCTAAACGAGTAACGAGCAACATAGGAACATAGTTGTGTAGCTCTACGTATACGTAAAGATTTAGTATAGACGCTTTAATTTTTTTTTGACAGAAAGTGAAAGTAGGTGTTTTAAGTCAAAAGCTCACTGAATGTGGCCTGATTTCAAGCTGCCTACATGACACTGACTGCCATAAGTGATAGCAACCGGCACCAACGGCTTAACCTGCCTTGCGAAGTCAATCACATCCAGGTTAAAAGCGTGGCTGTACTCAATTGACCTGCATGATCGATGCGAACACGCAAGCATAGTATTATCTATAATATAATATAATCTGCTCTGAACCACTACCTCTGGTACTGCTCTGGTACACATCACCGATGTGGGAATGCCTTGTGCGGAGGGTTATCACTGAAACCGTGTCGCCTCGGTGATCGCACTAAGTGCTCGGCACAGTTAGTATAATGTAATTATCGATAGATATGTCCTGTTACTAACCTATCTTGTCTTACTAACCCTGCTATAGATCATTTACTAGTAATCCGAAATAAAAAATTTTTATTTTTATTTATTTATTTACTACCGCCTCTAATTTTTACCTTCTATCTAATTATTTAGTACCATTACTTGTTTTACCTCATCAATATCGGTAGAAATTAATTTTGATTCTAATTACCAAAACTGTGTTACCGTGGCGTGGCTATATTTTACGCCAAGTATCAATACATCTAAAGTCTTTTCACACTTTAAAATTGGCAGCGGCAGAGCGTTTTCAGATGACAATTTGAAAGCTCTATTAAACTAGCACATTAGTTTGAATTCAAATCCGAATATGATTCTTTAAAGAGTATGCAAATAATGGCAGGTCCTTTTTTAATAGGTAAGATTTTAACTTTTTCCAACGTAAGCTTTATCTGCCGAAGAAAGTTCTTAAGACTTGGAACTTCCATATCAATGTTAGCTGGAGTATTAGTGTGTTACAAACAAATATCTAACATTTCAATTTTTTTGGCACAGTGTCCCAAATTTTTTGTCTCTGTTCACCTTTTTTCGGTATTTCACTTTGTCAAATTTTGTGTACATAGAAGACCAATATTTCTGTCAATTCTACACTGGGACCCGTCAAGCATAAAATTCGTCAAACGCTGCGACTGGCCGACGGCTCGTGTTGAAAGGCCTTAACGACTGGTGACACCTGTATATCGGGGGATCTCCTATGATTGATGTTGACGTTTTGACGTTTAATTTACTCTATTGTTATTAATAGCTGACCGTGGGAACGCCTGAGTTAAAATGTTGTTTGAAAACAAAAGCGTTAAAGTGGGTATAGGTCTATTCTATAGTCTAAATTGTATATGTCGTCTACTTTTTTTAATCCGCAATTGGTAGGCCTTTGGCGTTATCTCACCTGGTGGTAAGTGATGATGATACCGAAGATGGATTTTTCGAAATTCTTCAGAAACGATGCAATGTATGACGTTGTCTTTATTTCTCTTCAGCCATGCGTTAATTTTCATTTTTGTTCAAATTTAAAGATAGCTTGAAACTTTCTGACACTGAGGCTGGCAACTAGCCCCACAACCTCCACCAATCCGGACTTGGCCCCTGTGTGTGGAGTATAGCCTAACCTTCCCGAGCCATGGGAAGAGACGCTGCCCAAGAAATGGGGACGCTATGCGTTTTTAACGGTAGAAAGTCGGCAAGTTTTTTTCACGAATCTAAAGACATAAAACCAAAAATATACAAATATATAACATTTTGTAATACGTAACATTTCTTTAGTGCAACAATAAATCATACATTTACGTCGGCGAGACGCAGAAATAACATCGTTAAGAAATATTGCAGCGTTAACAGACTTGTTTATTGCGATTTACATGTTTAAATTTGCTTTTGGTGAAATGAAACTAGCGCTGACAGCTGTTTATCGCTCACTCTGAGTTTTTTTGTTGAAGCCACAGACGTAGCCCTTGGAGTCATCTCACCTGATGGTAAGTGATGATGATGCCGAAGATGGAAGCGGGCTTACCAAGAATGGGGAACTGGCTATCTTATCTCCAGGCCGGAACACACATCAGTGCTATTAACATTGATGTTTGGCGGCAAGCCTTAGATAAGATGGTGGGTGATAGCTAACCAGGCTGGCGAAGAAAATGCCCTAACACCAGCGGAACCTAGTAAAATTTGAGCAAGAAAATCGAAACTCTAAATCAAAATCAAAAATATATTCAATACTTATTAAAAATATATTTATTAAAATTCTACTTTTGTAGACTAAAAAAATACTTCAAAAAGTGCAGCTATCCGAATAAATATATATATATATATATATATATATATATATTTATATATATTTTAAAAACGAAGTTCGTTATTACGAAGTTCCTACCACTTAGAAATCGTATACCCAAAGACGTTCTCAGATCTAAACAGGCGGGGCTGTGTCAGTACATACCGGGTGATAAAAAATGTCTGTCTACTCATCAAACTGAACAACTTTCCCCAAGAAAGTCATGGTCTAAATGCAAAAAAAAATTGACTTCCCATACAAAGTACATCAACTAGCTGACGGATTTGTATGAAGAGTCCAAATTTTTTTTTGCTTTTTGACCTTGAATTTCTTGGGGAAAGTTGTTCAGTTTGATGAGTAGAACCCACAGGTAAAATATTGCCAGACATTTTATAATCACTCTGTATAATAAACACGGTATAACACACTCAGAGCTTCGTGACAACGATCGTCTGTTATGTGTGGCAGTGTTGCATTGTCACATTGTCACCGACTTGATGGACATATCCGACATTTGGACGCAACGGAGATGACATCTCTGGAAATGTGAGATTCGGGTGTAACTGCAAAAATGGGCAGGAGACAGGTATCGATGTATTTTAGAAATATTGGAGAGGAAAATGTTTTTTTTTTCAAAATTGACTGCATCGAATTTTTGACATATATTTTTCACTTTTGTTTTTTTCAAGTTCCTGGCATGGGACATATCTGAGAGAGATATTTTTTAATATTCAATTAGATGACCCTTGGCGTCATCTCGCCTGATGGTATGTGATGATGATGCTAAATAATTGACCACGCTGAATACGTTAAAAACAACCGACATCAATCGCAACAACTCCAATTTTGCTATGTTTTTGTTGATTTTCTCAAAAACCGCTGAATCGTTTTCGATAACATTTATATGGGACCACCTGTGAAGTATACTCTTTTAAACAAAAAAATAATTTTCCAAATCGATTCAGGCGTCTTCGAGTAATTGGTGAACATACATAAAAAAAAAGATTCCGAAGTCAGTTAAAAAGGAAGCGGACTTACAAGGATTCGCCAACCAAATGGGGAACTGGCTATCTGAATTGACACAATCATTTATTTCTTCATCAAATAAGTCATGACATGTCATGATTTTATCTTCATGCTACAACACAACATCAATGGTAACAAAATTAACCAGAATTCAAGTAGGTTGTTGTACGTTTGTTGTTTCGCCGAGTGAGTGAGGGTACCGGAGGCCCAACCCCCCTCCCCCTCCCCATTCCCCTATCCCCCATCCTATTTCAAAGGTCAGCAACGCACTTGTGACTCCTCTGGTGTTGCGGGTGTCCATGGGCGGCGGTAATCGCTTACCATCAGGTGATCCGTCTGCTCGTTTGCCACCTATCGATCACATAAAAAAAAAAGGTTCCATTGAAAATGTTTTTTATTGGTTTGAGTATGTTTGACCACAACTCATCTGGTGGAAAGTGACGATATTAAACGAGAGTCGACGAGTTTCTTGCGTATAACAGCCTATTAATGTTAGGTTGTTGTCTTTTTACGCCCTGCCTATCCCCATATTAACCTATTAACAAAGAAAAAATGGCTTACCGTTTTGAATCCCCTGTACATGACTCTGATCTCTTGTTTCGAGAATTTCGTCTGTCTGCACAGCTCTTCCAAAGCCACGGGGATAGGTTTTGGCGTTCTTGTTGGCTCCAATTCATAAGCGTGTTCCTCCACAGGCGATTCCGGGGGCGTAGCCATATTTAATTTTTATTCCAAAGTACAAATCTAACTAAATATAATACATTTTTATTACAATTTTATCACTGGCAACACTGAAGTTATACTAATATTTTAATCCGTGGTCGCTACCACATTTTTAGCGGGTAAAAATTTTGAGTAGTATCCATTTTGTCAGTCTGTCTGTCAGATCTAGAGGATTAAGTAGTTTAAAAGTAAATGTCTGTGTAGAGATACAGCTTTTAAAATGTTTAAAATAGACTGGATGGTTCAAGGGCAGGATCACAATCTGAAACAAACAAAAATAAACATTACAAACCTGAAAATAAATACATAAGTTACAAAAATAAGTAACGTACGTGTGTTTCTTAAATGATTGTAAAAATGGGTGTAAAAAATTAGTATGTATTTACTTTAAGAAGTACTTGTGCTTGTGAAACTGAACAACTTTTAACTGAACAACTTTTTAATCTACTTTACTGAAGTCACAAAAAAGATTTTCTCATACAAACAGACTCAATCAGGTTATCCGTTTGTATGAAATGCAACTTTTTTAACAAAATCGTTGAACAATTCAAAACAATTCTTAAGCAGAAAACTCGTCCTAAACCATGGCTTACATCACTTTTTTATAACTACCCTCTATTTTTATAACAAAAAATATATTTTCGCAACACAAATGTGTGGCAAAACAATAAATGTTCCGATCAGAATACATCTCATTTAATTAAACTTCGTTTTCCCGCCGTTTTGGCAAGCCGCCATTTTAAAAGCCGGCGAATTTCACGCGCCTTCTCAAGTGTTTGTTTATGTTTAATTAATCATGCACATGTTATTGAAAATTATTTTTGCTATTACCATGCCTGCCTAAAATTTTTAAGCATGCGAAATAGTTGATTTCAGTAAAAATAAAAAATATTTTTAAAAGGAGTTATAGTATTATTTTATTACATTTATTTTGTGTGTGAGAGTTATTTTGGTTTCAAGATCTAGTTCGAAATGGCTCTATCCAAGCTCTATTTATGTTGAGATATATTTTGATAAAAAGTAACTCAGATGACTAGCAGGCTTCCGACAGCTATTACGAACTGCATTTTAAATATAAATAACTGTCAAGGATGCTTCCTCAAATTGTATACACTCGTAAGTGTGAGTGCACAAATATTTAGGTTACGAGTCCAATTTTGTAGAGAGCACTATATTTTCTTATCGTTCTTACAAGTCCCGAGAAATGTACGTTATTTCACATACCCAAAAGTATCTCTATCCCACACAAGTTGCGCTACCATGTCTTAATACCCCAATAAACATTAACCCAGAAAACTTGGATTAGGAGATCTGTGTTCCTTGGCTTTTGTCTATCTCGTTTCTTCTGCTGGTGTAGAGATCAAACGACTATTGCTGTCCTTTTCTATCTCTGAGCCCGCCAGTGATATCTATTATAATTGACGGTAGTTTTGTGTAAGTACACAAAACTACTACTATTACTAAGTAACTATACTACTATAACTACTACTATTACGATTACTAAGTAAGTACTTAGTTATTTATTCGAGTTATTATGAGTCTATGAAATGTTCGTGTTATGTGTTTTGTATTTATTACAAAAGCTAGTACGTAGAATAATAATATCCAATGTAGCAATAATTTTAGTTAAGTTTCTGCTTTTGTCCAACTTTTTTTACGAATTGCTAAAATTGTAATAAAATGTTCTTCTTATCGTGTGGCACATTTAACCTTATAGACGGCGCTTGCTTAGTGTTGCAAAAAAAAAAGAAAATATTAATCTTTTAAAGGTTCCCTAGAGACTAATTATTGTACATTTTTACGAGTAGGAAAGCTTTCTTTGGGACAGGTCCACGAGGGAAAGTAAGAGTTCTTATCTTCCTCAACGAATCTGGCTATCCACCGTATCGTTAACAATATAACAACCCATATCATCCCCAGTAGTGGGGCACGAGTCTCTTTTCAAGCCGCCGAACGCCTCTGACATGGCTTAATGACTGCCATCTTCTTAACGGCTTAAATTGCTTTGCGATTGCGAAGCACGGAAACAGGCGAGATAAATGCCACTAACAGACAAACAAACCCATCCAGGTTATGCCCGTGTCTGTAGTCAGTTAACTTGCGTGATCGACGCGACCACGCAAACCGCACTGAGCCACGACCGCTTCATCATATCACACTGATACCATTTTTTAATATTATGAATGAAAGTACAATAAAACAACAAATATGCAAGGGTGCTTGCTTTGCCACAAAAGTTTTTTTGGGATGTTAAGTTAAACGGTCAATTTCCAAACTGAGATGATAATAATGATGATAGTCGCTTGTTAATAGTATTAGCCAAGTCCCTTGCTGGGCGCCATTTTCGTAATGAAAAAAAAGCAAAAATGATTTGTTAATAAGTATTTTTTTTAACTAAGAGCAATTTTTTTTTTTTTTTTTTTATGGGATAGATGGCAAGCGAGCAGACGGATCACCTGATGGTAAGTGATTACCGCCGCCCATGGACACCCGCAACACCGGAGGAGTCACAAGTGCGTTGCCGACCTTTGAAATGGGATGGGGGAAGGGGGAATGGGGAGGGGGGGTGGTTGGGCCTCCGGTACCCTCACTCACACTCAATTTGTCCGCTATCCAAGAAAAAGGTTATTTGAAAAAGGTTCATTGGTGTTTTTTTAAGTCCCCAGTTGGGCGCCATATTTGATTTTTCTAATTAAACAAAACATCGGCGGTAGCACGCAAGCTGCAGTGAGCCATGGCAGCTTTCTACAAATTTTCCTACTTGTTTTGTTTTGAATGAAAGTATAATATTTTGTTTGATTAGATTTGATATTTGCTTTGTTTGAAATTACCTACTTATTTTTGTTGTTTTTAAAAATAACAATCTTCTTCTTTTCGTGTCAATAACAAACCTACTTATATAGTCTCGGCCCAAAATTCAGCCAAGCCACGTGAATCGCACTGTCCGTCCGTAGCACTCATTAGATCTTCCTGTGTGCAATTGTTTGGGCACGCAGGGCACGACCTCAAATACTCCATTGTTTGGGGAACTACGCAACACTTACACTCCAAGTTGGAGCAACAATGTGTTATAAATATGTACCTACATTAATTCATTTATTATTATGTATTGCAATGTATGCTATGCTGCGATGCTAAAATTGACATGTCTAAATAAAATCTATTTTAAAACTTTTAAATACGGTGCAGCAACTGGAATTAAATATTATTCGTACGCGACAATAATGCAGCTTTTCAAGACAGGCAAACTATATTTCTACATTTATACAAAATAAATTTTAATGGTTCTTATATTGTAATAACGTTTTCTGATCGTACACAGTGTTGTCTATAAATTCCTATACGATACGAGTACTATAGTTCATTCCAATCACAAAAAAAAAGCAAAACGTAAACAAACTTACTTTGATTATTTACTGTCAATAATCAAAGCAAACTTACTATGGAACTGACACATGTCAATGTCATCTGCATACTATGTTTGTTTACCTTTTGTTTTTTTTTTTTATTGGAATGAATGATACAGGTTTGATTTAAAACTGGCTGTTTTCATATGTAGTCAACAAATGTCACTGAAAAATAAACTTTCGCGGCCAAGCTAAACAATAAAGAGTTTTTGTTACTGCCGAAATTCTGGCAACACTGAACGGATTTAATAAAGGAGGTGCTATTTTATGAACGTTACACGTGTATGTGGACTGTGGAGCATAAACGTTTGTGGCTGCCATATTGGTTTTTAGAAAATGTTTCAATAAACGCTGTGGGTAGCCGTTATGATGGGTTATTATAATTATGTGAAATGTGGATCCATAAAAAATGATTTTACGGAAGTTTTTCCTTCGGGTATGAGGGGAAAGGTGAATATAATGTTGGAACACTGAACATAACTGCTGTATGTCAAGTTAGTGCCTACATTGACCCTTATCTCACAAATCAATACTATCGAGACCTTTCCTTTTCATTGCTTTCCACAATGGCGTGAAATTTAGATTTTTTGAGGTAACTATTTTTGCAATCCGGGAGTTGAATGCATCAAAAATAAATTATGTTCACCAAATACCTAACTCTTTTAATGAAATTGCAGAAAAACATATTCGTTTATCGTTTCATTAGGTACTTGTGCAATTTTCATTTATGAAAAAATCGTAATTAGTATGGAAACGACTATTAGTTTGCTATTCCAAAAAAATTTTAAACGCTTTTGACAATTGTTAAATAACTGGGATGCTGCTCAGATGACTGGCAGTCAACTGAAGAAGTCGTTGGCTAGACAAGAGAAAAAATTAAAGCTTTTGTTGCTTCGTTGATGGTGATTCACGAATAAACGCGATTGTTCGGTATCTGAGTGTTTGTACCCCTTCGCGACGTTGTGCTATACAAATTGGTCATCTGTTTTGCCATTTTTGTATGGAGAGTCCAAAGTTGTGCTATACAAATTGATCATCTGTTTTGCCATTTTTGTATGGAGAGTCCAAAATTTTTTTTTGTGATTTGACCAAAATCGTAGAACCAAAGTTGTTCAGTACGATAAGTAGAATCCCCAGTTAATGGTTCCTACACCAATTTTGTTACACCCTATATATAGCGTCCTTCTAAAATACCTAAAAAAAATTAACCACGGTTTCTACTCATGAAACACATGAACTTTCTTCAATTCGCAAAAAAAATTTTACTTTCCATAGATAATTGGCGGTACAGGATTAGTATGAGGACTCCAACAATTTTTTTGCGAATTGATTATAGGTTCCTTGGGAAAAGTTGTTCAGTTTCAAGAGAAGAAGCCGTGGTTTAATATTTTTTTCAGGTATTTCATAATAACCCTTTATTAAAGCTCAAAGTAAATCGTCGGTGGGCGTTGTATCATAATGTAATAGATTTTTAATGATAGAACGTCCAAGCCCGCGTCCTACTGAAAGGACTTCCGGCTGGAATACTCGCCGCCATTTTGGCCAGACTGACCGCAGAAATACGATTCAAAAACTCGCTGACTCAGAAAAAGACGGACTATGCATTAGAGTTCATTGCATCCTGCTGGCAGGATTAGACAACCAAAAATATTGCGTCCTACCGGTAGTACGTAAAGTTCTGCTAGCAGGACTCTAGACGTTCTATGGTTAAGCCCAACTGTCGACTTTATGTCCCAGAACGTGTTAAGAAAATCCCCAAGAGATAGTTGCAGGAGTCACAATACCTCCACATCCATTAATGGATTCACATCTATAACTGGAAGAGTACCTATGTAGGTAGATGCTTATTACGCAATCTTACGAAATGCGAAACGTATGTACAATATTTTCCATCATACCGTGTGAAAATAACGCGTTCACGAATATAACTGAAACAGTTTTTTTGTGTAATTACATGAAATGAAATGAAATGAAATGTCTGGAAAACGGATAAGGTACGATTCGAGTTCTTACGGAGGTATTCTACATACATAAATACATACAGGGTGAAATTGAAATCGCGAAACAAATAAATGTGGTTTCTGCTCATGGAACTGAACAAATTTCTCTAAGGAACCAATTCAATCGGAGCAAAAAAAAATTTGGACTCTTCATAAAAATCGATGACCTTGGTAGCCAACTTTCTATGGAAAGACCAAAATGTTTTTAATCCGATTGAATTGGTTCCTTAGAGAAAGTTGTTCAGTGTCATGACTGAAAGCCAGAGTTATTCCATTTCAAAGGCCGGCAACGCACTTGTGACTCCTCCGGTGTTGCGGGTGTCCATGGGCGGCGGTAATCGCTTACCATCAGGTGATCCGTCTGCTCGTTTGCCACCTATCACATAAAAAAAAAAAAACATTTGGCCCGCGATTTCGATTTCACCCGTATATTTGTCGTAGAATGGGCCAAATTATGAAACTGTCTATATCGTTGAGGGGCTTCGAAATAAAATCTATTAAATCTACGTTAGGTTACTACTGGTGTCACCGTAGGTAGCAGCGGTTGAATGCTTTGGCGATCCCGCAGCTCCGGCACATGGCGACGATAAAGGTACAAGTCCGACCAAGTCCGACACGGTACCGGCTGCAAGTCGCCGACCGCACGCGACAGGCGACAGACCGCATTTATCGACCGCAAGTTACACTACTGGTTTCTATGAATCTCTATGAAAGTGATTCCGAGCGCGGCGACATGTCGCCTGCGGTCGCGGCCGGCGACATGCGGCGGCTACACGCAGCGACTGCAAGTCTCAGGACCAGTAGTGCGGCCGACCGCAGAGCGATTACACGCATTTTTTTTCTTTTTTTGCATATAATAACGACAATTGTCGTCATCTTCCTCTTCTAACAAATGACACAGTAAATTATTGTTAAACACGTCCGATATTCTGACTCGCGCGAAGGTACGGAAACGACAGGGTACAAAAGCTGACTGAAGTGCAGTCGCGCTTGGAATGACGGCGGCAGCGACATGCGGTCGACCGCAGCGGCCGGCCGCAGTGTCGCCTGCGGTTGACGCCTGCAGCCCGTCTCGGAATTACATCTTTAGGAACACAGCCAGTCATTTCATTATCTGGCCACCTCAACGACCTGGCCACGACATATAGGGTGACCCTAAATTAGTTCTTGATACGAAAGTCTATGAATGTGCTCATGATAAAAAACAACTTTCCCTAAGAAACCCATAGTCAAATCGCAAAAAAAAATTTTGAGTCTCCATACAAATCGATGAACTGACCGGCCAAATTAGTATGAAGAGTCCAAATTTTTTTTGCGATTTGACTATGGGTTCTTTAGGGAAAGTTGTTCGTTATCATGAGCACATGCATAGCCTTTCGTATCAAGAACTAATTTAGGGTCACCCTATATACAATACATACAAAGTTTATACTGGCCGAAAACAGGACATTTTGAAAGTTTTTTTAGAACAAAAACACAATGATTAACTAATTTCGTGACAACTACCTTCACTCTAAACAAAGAGTTAGGTAGCTATATTAATGCCAGATCTCGATACATACACTACTAGACACATCTATCGGCCCACTTTGCATTGAGTTTTTTACGTTACGTTTTAATGGACTGTAGCTAAAAATAAATTTTTGGTTAAGCAAAAAACTTTTAAGCAGTTTTGAAGCCGGGACATTAGGTAGCAATCTTTTTTGTATGCCATTAGTTCCAAATTCAAACCCAGGAATAGCCTATAGCTAGGTTTTATCTACAGACTATTTAAATCCTAGTTGGGAAAATAGATGTCTGGAAGTGTATTACACTTCTGATTGAAATGAAATGAAATGAAATGAAAATATTTTATTCAAAGTAGGTAGCAGTGTACACTTTTCGAACGTTATTCTTTTATCTACCTAACACGAGGTTCCTACCACTCGGAACTCGTATACCCACCGTTTCGGGAAGTGTTTGCGGAGTGAGAAGAATCGGCGGGCCCTAAAGAAACTCCCTCCACCACTTTTTTTTTTAAGTCCTTTATTCTATTACATCTTAATGCTAGATCAATAAATGAATTATACAATGTCATGTCTGTAAATAAAATATGCAAAAATAAGAATAAAATAAGACGAATAAAGAAAGAAAGGATTCAAAAGAGATAATTCTGATGAACAATGATGATATCCCAGAAATAGGCAGCACGGAAATAAATAGAGATGGAACGTGTTCGTGTCTGGCTGAACAGACATTCAAAATAGAAACAACTATAAAACGTTTGTTTGTTGCTCAGATATCTTAGCAGAGCGGTGTGCTGTGAGCGGAGGTAAGAGGGCAGCGAAAAACAAAATGCAGCGGCCATACCTTTACCTAACTTGTTCACTATATTGTTCAAAATACAGGGTTTTAAAAACGCGTTTGAAATTTTAAGGGGTTATTCAGACATAGGCAAATGCCTATAGAATACAGGAATAAATATTGAAAAAATCCGATCTACAACTTTTTTTTTCAGTTTCCCATACTAAATCTGAATACTTAGTGAGTCAAGAATTCGTATGGGAAATGGGAAACTTAAAAAAAATGTATAGACCGGACTTTTTCAATATTTTTCCTGTATTCTATATGTACTTTATTCTGAGTAACCCAAACGCACTTTTTTTAACACCCTGTATAGCTGAAACAAATAAACAGTTCTTTTTTATCTACAATTCATAAGCCCTTTTTTTTGGGCTCGACTCGAGTTTCTTTTGGGCTCGACGTTTCTTCTCGCTCCCCGCAACACCAGAGGAGTCACAAGTGCGTTGCCGACCTTTGAAATGGGATGGGGGGGGGGGGGTTTGAGCCTCCGGTACCCTCACTCACTCGGTGAAACACAACGCAAGCGTTGCTTCACGCCGGTTTTCTGTGAGGCCGTGGTATTACTCCGGTCGAGCCGGCCCATTCGTGCCGAAGCATGACTCTCCCAGGGTGAGAAAGACGTATTTAACCAAAAAGTTGATTAATTAAAATTCACATGACTTTTTTACCTACCTACCCAGTTTTAACGGACCACGCACGCAATTTAAAGTTCACTAGGTTATCAGATTCCGTTCCGTATACCACATAAATCACTGTTTTACCTTAACATTTCCGTTTCCCTAAATGTCCCCCGCCATTTTGCCGCCGCCCGCCACGCCGCGCCGTACATACAAAAAGATCGTTACATCTCTAATATAGGGTGCTTCTAAAATATATGCCACGGCTGAAATGGGAGAAAGTATCATGTATAGTGATCACGAAAATGAGGCATTCATGTCCGGAAACTATTCTTTTTTTTTCCATACAAAAAAATAACAATCATAAAAATAAATTGCTTTACTTTATTAAGCCATCCGTATTGTGTTGAATGAAACCAGGCGCGCGAAAACATGCTTAAACGCTCCGACGTTGCGGCTAGACATCAAACAAATTCGGCACTTGTGTCATGCTACAAAAGGCTTTGATCTGTCCGCACCCCTTTCGCATACTCACTCGGGAGCGGGGCGCGACCCGGCGGGCGGGGGCGGTTGGCGCCCGCGCGCCCTTCGTACAGGTCAGTCAGTTGATCAGTTCGCTATGCACAGCGGTGACGCGCAGGCGTGACGCGAACGTTTTGCACCGCCTGCACCCCCATCCGCGAGTGAGATAACGATGTCACCCAGACGTACATACGAATCAAGAGTATCTTGAAATGATACTCTGCTACCGCGATACCCTCTGATCGCGAGTGCAATAACATCCCTGCGCATGCCGTAAACCTGTATGAGCAAAGTTTTGGTGTAAGAGTCAGCCACCAGTGTTGTGTTGTGTCATCATCATCAACCGAAAAACGTCCATTGCTGGACTAAGGCCTCCCCCAAGGATTTCCACACCGACCGGTTCTGTGCGGCTCGCATCCAGCGGCTTCCCGCAACCTTCACCAGGTCTTCGTCGGTCCACCGAGTCGGGGGCCTGCCCACACTGCGTATTCCAGTGCGCAGTCACCACTCGAGAACTTTACTGTGTTGTAAAACTGATGTAAAACTTTGTTGTGTTGTGAAATAGCTTGTAAATAAGGTGATTGACACTCTACTACCGCGAGTGCAAATAACATCCCTGCGTTTGCCGTAAACCCGTATGAACAGAGGTTTGGTGTGAGTCAGCCAGCCACCAGTGTTGTGTTGTGCAAATCCTTGTAAATAAGGTGATGAACTTAGAAACACGCCAAGTTACTTACTGTGATACACGTTCTTTTTAATTTTACGCATCTACTATTGAGTAGATGCCTTACCTACCTAAACTTTTTACAGATACATTACAAGTACGTAATTTAACAGTTCAAAGCCTGTCAAAGTGCGATGGTAAGTTTATCGCCTTGTTACGTGAATAAGCGGTTTTAATAACTGGTAAGTTTGTTTATTCTGCTCTACATTTAATTTAAAGACAATCAGCTGTTCACTAAATTAACCTGTAAAAAGAGATACCTACGAGCGTGCGTTGCTTTCATTCAATGAAATGACATCGAGTTCATTCATGACTTCATGACGGAGCGTACGTACTTGACGGACCGTGTTGTGCGAAATTGAATCAAAGTAAAAAAAAATTGTTTAGTCTCCCAAATCAATTTAACGACTCCGGGGCACGAATTTTTTTTACTATTGTAATCTATATGCATGACTCTTACTCCCATTGCAGCGGTGGCATATATTTTGGAAGCACCTTATATATGCACATATAGGATGTTAAAAAAGTGCATTTGTTTTAAGAGTTTACTCAGAATCAATTATAGAACAGAGGAAAACTCTGATCTTTCCAAATTTTTTTACTATTCAGATTTAGTATAGGAAACTGAAAACAAAAATTGATCGGATTTTTTCAATATTTTTCCTGTATTCTATACTTGATTCTGAGTAGCCTCTTATTTCGAACGCACTTTTTAACATCCTGTATGAGTCGCTCTGGAACAACACAACATGCATACACAACACCCAGGAGGCCGGGCCGGGGGACTCGTGTCAAAGCTAAAAGCGCCTCAGAGTGATTTTTGCGATCAAATATTACTTACTGGTAGAGATTGGTTCCCTCGACACGAGACAGGGAACCTTACAATAAATCAGTTTTTAATACTTAAAAAGTCACACAGGTGTAAAAAATACCACTTTAACTTACCCGGTGGGTTCTGCTCATGAAATTGAACAACTTTTCAAAAGTAACCACAACAGAATTTTTCAAAAATTGTGGACTTTCCATACAAAAATGGCAAAACAGATGATCAATTTGTATGGAGCCCAAATTTGTTATTTTTACTTGAGCAAAGTCGTAGAACAAAAGTTGTTCAGTACGATGAGTAGAATCCCCAGTTAATGGGTCCTACACCAATTTTGTTACACCCTGTATATGCCAAATTGGCTGATTGGCCAATCAATTTGTATGAATAGACAAAAAAAAATTGTATAGGTTCCAAAAGTTGTACAGTTTCATGAGTAGAACATCCTGTTAACGTTTCCGGGCTTTTTTACGTCCTTATATATCCTATGTTTTTGTACTTAAACAAAGTTACGATATTATCGTAAATGAATAACTTTTTTTTTGTTTTGGTTTTGGTTTGGTTTTAGAGCTGGCAAACGAGCAGACGGATCACCTGATGGTAAGCGATTACCGCCGCCCATAGACACCCGCAACACCAGAGGAGTCACAAGTGCGTTGCATTAAATTATTTAAAAAAAATAGAATTTCAAGTGCGTTGCATTAAATTATTTTTTAAAATAATTCAAAGTTCTTAACAAATAATATTATTTTTTGATCACATATCCAGACATTTAGATGTTACCAATGTCGTATCTAAAACAACGGTAAGTATGTGAGTACACAGGATGTTCACATTCCATAATATCAGGTAATAAAGCATCGATTACGCGATAACTGTAGGTAATATTCATGAAAGTCGATAAAGTGATTTTACGTAGACATATACAGGTGTAACAAACCTGAACTAGGTGTCCCATAAATTATACAGGTTGAGTCTTTATTTATTTGCCGACAAGCGGCCAGATGATACTTATGAAACTGAACAACTTTCCCCAAAAAACCTAACCAGCCTATACAATCAGAGCCAAAAATAATATCTTTTCATACAAGGCAAATTGACTATTCAATAATTTATCGTAAAAAGAGAACATTTTTGCATCGATTGCATTCATGTAACTGAACAACTTTCCCTTAAAGGTAAGGTAAGGTAAGGTAAGGTACCTTACCTTACCTTACCTTACCTTACCTTAAGGTGAGGTAAGGTTGATTATAGGTTCCTTGGGAAAAGTTGTACAGTTTCATTATTAGCACGTCATTTCACATTTTTTTGTTGAAGAATAAAAAAAATCATTTATACAGAGTGTTAAAGAAGTGCGTTTGAAATTGAAGGGGTTACTCAGAATATTTATCGAAGAATAAAAAGTCTCCATGTATAAAGGCTGCTATAAAAAGTGCGTTAGAAATTTTAAGGTGTTACTCAGAATCAAGTATAGAATACAGGAAAAATATATACGGTCCTTCTAAAATACCTGAAAAAATTTAATCACGGCTTCTACTCATAAAACTGAACAACTTTTTCTAAAGAACCTATACTCAATTCTCAAAAACATTTTTGGACTTCCCATAGAAAATTGGCGGTTCCGTTGATCAATTCGTATGAGGACTCCAAAAATTTTTTTGCGAATCGTGTATAGGTTCCTCAGGGAAAGTTGTTTAGTTTCATGAGTAGAAGCAGTGGTTTAATTTTTTCTGGTATTTCATAAGGACCCTATAGAAAAGCTATTCAGATTTGGTATGAGATTTTTCAATATTTTTTCCTGTGTTCTATACTTGATTTTGAGTAACCCCTTCAATTTCAAACGCATTTATTCCAAACGCAGTTTTTGTAACACCTTGTATAACTGTATGAGAAAAAGCAATATGTTTTGCTTATGGAAGTTACATATGTAATCTATTGATTAAAATACGGTTTAATATGCAGACAAAAATCGATCGACCGATGCAGCAACGTGTGGTTACTACAGGGTGACACTGAAATCGCGGACGAAATGTTATCTGTGGTTTCTGTTCATGGAACTGAACAACTTTCTCTAAGAAACCAATTCAATCGGAGCAAAAAATTTGGTCTTTCCATAGAAAGTTGGCTACCATGGTCATCGATTTGTATGAAGAGTCAATTTTTTTTTGCTCCGATTGAATTCAAATCAATTTCACTCTGTATATCGACGGGGAAGTGCTAACAACTCCTAACTTACACAGGCGCGGATCCAGGGGGGGGAGCAATGGATGCAATTGCCCCCCCCCCTGAAGCCTAACCGAAGTACTAAAACTTCTATAAAATGCAAATAAATGCATTTCTTAACTATTAAAAAAAATTCGCGCTCGCTACGCTCGCGACTTTTAATATGAATGGTTTAATACCATCGGCCGCTTCATAAATACGGGTACACTGAAAATTTGTCCCCCCCCCCCCCCTGAACGAAATCCTGGATCCGCGCCTGAACTTACAAAGTTAAAAAAAAACTTAGTTAGAATATATTTCCAGCCAAAATTAATCAGGTTGTGATTGACCTTAATATAGGAGATATTTCCTCGGTGCCTAGCTACATCAATTTTTGCGAATTTCAACTTAATTCAATATACCAGTAGACACGCAAATTCATTCTCTATCGAACTTCATTCATAAGTCGTTTTCGTAAAAAAAAAAAGTTAGGAGTTGTTAGCACTTCCCCGTCGATATAAGGAAAAGCAATATGTTTTGCTTATGGAAACTATCTAATCTATTGATTAAAATACCATTTAATATGCAGACAAAAATCGATTGGTTGACGATGCAACGTGTGGTCACGGCAGCGACTCGACTTAGCAGAATAGGGAATTTTCCACGGGTTTCTCTAAACTCAACTAGATGGCGCTGATCAACATTGGAAAAAAGAAAATCTCTTAAAAATCGTCAAAACTGACTGATATAACCGACTAATATCCTAATAATGATGATTAGCTTTCGAAGATTACTTTTCATTAAATATTTTTTTGCAGTTTGAACCCAAAAATACTTTTCATAATTTTTGATGCACAAAGCTTATCAGTATTGTTTTTGTATTTCTTAAAAAAAATCTAACATGATACCTACCGAGTTATAAATTGCATTTTAATCATAAGAATGTATTAAAATCAATTTATTTTTAGTTCGGAAGAAGAAATTACATATAACAGAGGAACCAGAACGCACCCAGGTTATCCATACTTGACCAAGTTGGAAATTTATTGTTTCTGTCAATTCAATTAGTAAGAATCTATGTTCAGGTGGTTTTTTATATGTTTTTAACCATACTAAATCTATTTTGCTACCGTAAATTCTACGCTGTTATTAAAAATCTATTTCCAAAATTTAGAAGCGCCATCTATTGAGACACTTATGAACGGTGTGACATACGTCATCTGAAAACTCCCTATTGATTTTTAAAAGCTTCTACATAAATGAGAATGCGATTAGAACTAACGCGACAAAAGGGTTGTTTTCGTTTAAAAATAAAGTTTTGCTTTGACCAAAAAGAAAAAAATGTCTTTCCATAACAATATTATTATGTACACGAAAATATTAATAATATTTGTATGTAGAATATTAATTTTAAAAATCCCACATTATTTACCATTAAATTAGAAATTGATCTAGACATTATTTTATATTCATTCAAATTGTTTCTAAAAAACAATTAAATTTTGAAGAAACGATTTATTTATATTTTTAACCGCCTCTTATTTATTTGTTACATGAAAGCAGATTTCAATTCGATGGCCCTTAAGATTGGTGAAAATCTGTTCAGTGGTTTTCGAGATTTTCTACTTCAAATTAATGAAAATGAAAATATTTTATTCGAAGAAGGTAGCAGTGTACACTTTTCGAACGTCATTCTTTTATCTACCTAAAACGAGGTTCCTACCACTCGGAACTCGTATACCCACCGTTTCGGGAAGTGTTTGCGGAGTGAGAAGAAACGGCGGGTCCTAAAGAAACTTAGGTTAAATATATTGCAATAACACATGCCACCTCTACTCTAGTGACTAAATAGTACGCTCGCTTCACTTCAGGAGGTCGCGGGTTCTATTACCGGCGGGGTCCAACTTTGTAGGGCTCCGTTTGATTGGTGGTAGGGCATTTTCTGAGCCCGCCTGGCTAGTTACCACCATCTTATCTAAGTCTTGCCACCAAACATCAGTGTTAATAGCAGTGATGTGTTCCGGCATGGAGATAAGATAGCCAGTTCCCCATTGCGTTGGGGAAATGAAAATGAAAATATTTTTTATTCGAAGTATACCCACCGTTTCGGGAAGTGTTTGCGGAGTGAGAAGAAACGGCGGGCCCTAAAGAAACTCCCTCCAACACATTGGGAATCTTGGTAAGCCCGCTGCCATCTTCGGCATCATCATCACTTACCACCAGGTGAGATATTGCCAAGGGCCTACCAATTGTGGGTAGGGTTTGCTAGGTTTGGTCCAAAAAAAAACCGGGTTTAAGGTTTTTTATTTTTATTAATTTAACAAAATTACCAAATTACAATAAAACTTAAAATCTTTTGTCTGATTTAACAATGTTTTCTTGACCGGACAGACATAAGGAAAACCGGACATCTGGCAACCCTAATTGTAGGTGAAAAAAACGTAGAGTTCTCTAAAACCTTAAAACATAGTACTTTCTTCTGGACCTTCTTTCTTCTTACCAATCCGGACTTGGCCCCCGTGTGTGGAGTATGGCCCAAACCTTCCCGAGTTATGGGAAGAGACCCGTGCCCCTGCAGTGGGGACGTAATGGGTTGTTAACAATAGTACTTTCTTCAAAATTTCCACTGCTTAACCCGGCGCGGATCCAGGCTTTCTTTGGGTTAGGGGGAATTTTCAGTATACCCGTATTTCTGAAGCGGACGATGGTATTAGACCATTAATATAAAAAGTTGCGAGCGTAGCGAGCGCGAAATTTTTTGAATAGTTAAGAAATGCCTCTGTTTATTTCCATTTTATAGAAGTTGCAGTACTTGGGTCAGGCTTCAGAGGGGGGCAATTGCACACATTACCCCCCACCCCCTGGATCCGCGCCTGGCAACACCAGCAAAACAAAGCAGGTGGAATTCGCCACAATGAAACATTGTTATACAAACAAACATAGGTATTAGTACAACCATAAACAAGTTTATTTATCGGACGAAAGGTCGAACAGTTAATGCGTTTACGTAAACCGGAATCCGGAATCTACATATGGTTTTAAAAATAGATCTTAGATTCATTCTGGAGTCTGGACACTTCAACAAACTGGAGGTGGAACTGGAGGTGTTATAAAATTGATTTTTTTTTCTCAAAAATTTAAAAAAATAAATAAATATAAATGGAAAATGTATGCAACATGGACTGTTCCTGTTCAACAATTAAAGGCGAAGTTGAAAAGTATATATAGTTGAAAACGTAACTTTTCCCACGTCTTCTTCATCCGAGAATCTTTAGGAAATTAATGATTTCCATTATTATTGCAACCAATCGCCACACAACGGGGCAATTTTTAATAAATCTTATGTTAAGTTCACGTAAACAGTTTTTTCTATACGTTTTGACAGTTAGTGATGATTGTTATGAGTCAAGCGATATCAGCGCCACTGTCGGCGAGTTTTGTCAGTTTTCTTCCCTATTGTTATCAACCCAAGTACCTACTAGTTAATGCCCCAAAAACTACAGATAAAAATTAAAATGTGTGTGCGTGAGTTCGGCCCAATAGCACCTTAACCGCTAAGACATATAGGTATTTGGATAAAACCTAGGGCAAAATTTCAATTTTTTTACCCTTATACAGGGGATGTAACAGAAAGGTGTGATAATACTTCAAGGTTGACTTTTACCCATCAAACTGAACAACTTTTGTTCTACAACTTTGTTGAAATCGCAAAGAAATTTTCGGACTTTTCATACAAACTTGGTTCGCCAGCTGATCGATTTGTATGAAAAGTCCAAAAAAGATTTTGCGATTTGAACAAAGTTGTTGAACAAAGGTTTTTCAATTTAATTGGTAAAAGCCAACCTTGAAGTATTATCACACCTTTCTGTTACACCCTGTATATATGAGTGTTTTATGTAGAAATTGCAAAAACATACGCGTATTTCTTTTCAATGTAGATATTTTTTGAGATAAATATTTTTAAACGCTTGTTTTTTTTGTTTTTTAGAGCAGTGTTTTTAATAATAATAATAATTTTCTTCAGTTAGAAAATGATTTACTTATAACCACGTCAGGGCTTTTAGCAGAGTAGCTCGTACAAAAAAGGGAAAAGGGGACTGAAAATTTTAGGAAAAAAAGGGACTTGAAATCCAAAAAGAAATCATTTTTATTAAAAAAATCCCTAACCATCAGATTGTTGCCAGATAAAAATATACATGAAAAAAATGTTATTAGGGTTCTGTACGTCAAAAGGAACGTTGTCCGTCTGTGTCTGTAAAAATCCTTTTTCTCAGGAATGCGAAGACGTATCAAGTTGAAATTTATATCAAATACTCAGGCCTGCAGTCCCTTGAAACTGTAAAAAATCAAACTTCTAAGCCAAAGCAATCTAGAGATACGACCGTTTATGCCGCATAATGTCCAAATATGCGGCATAAACGGTTGTATCTCTTGATTGTGCTGGCATAGAAGTTTGATTTTTTCACAACTAAAATTTTAGGGCCTTCATTATCATATTTTTGTCAATAATTTATCACTGGGGCCACGCTGATCACTTGGGCGGGCGGTAGCATATCTCAAAAAAGGGATTAAGAGACTAAATTCTTAAAAAAGAGACTTTCAGGGACCTATTGAAAATAAAGAGACCTTAAGAGATTAAGGGACTACCACTAAAAGCCCTGCCACGTTTGACAAATTGTTAAAAATTAAACAGGCCCAGCCTTCTCGTTGAAATCGAATTTTTTCTTTAAAAAAGAAAACACTGGTATGGAGAGATTTACATAAATAAACACGAATAAAATCATAGAAACACTCAAACATAGAGATCAAATTTTTTTATGTTGTTGTTGGTTAACATATTCCTTAACCCATTTTTAACATATTTCAGGGTTGCCACATAGTAAAAAGCACTTTTATTTTTCATCAAAGATTCGTTCATGCCTTAAAAGTGTCTACAGTTATCTACCTGTAGTTATTACTTTGCTTGACCAACGTCCTTGTGCGAAAGTGACCTAGTTTCAGAACTTAATGGACAATGTCCAGGAAGTGTTTCAACGTTTCAACACTTTCCTAATCCAGGTGCAAGCACTGCTTCTGTCATATTGTGTATTCGAGACTTGGTAAGGTTAATAAGTCATTTATGAGTAAAATAAATAAAAAAATACTTTAAAAACTTTTGTCTTAACAAAGCGGCTAGCCTATTTGTAAAAAAAACCGGCCAAGTGCGAGTCGGACTCGCGCACCGAGGGTTCCGTATAAATTCATAATCACACAGATGTCTTGAACTCGATATTTTTTATATTTGAGTTGATTGAATAAAAGGTAATTTGAGGTTTACGATTTATGACGTATTAAAAAAAACTACTTACTAGATCTCGTTCAAACCAATTTTCGGTGGAAGTTTGCATGGTAATGTACCTACATCATATATTTTTTCTAGTTTTATCATTCTCTTATTTTAGAAGTTACGGGGGGGGGGGACACACATTTTACCACTTTGGAAGTGTCTCTCGCGCAAACTATTCGGTTTAGAAAAAAATGATATTAGAAACCTCAATATCATTTTTGAAGACCTATCTATAGATACCCCACACGTATAGGTTTGATGAAAAAAAAATTGAGTTTCAGTTCTAAGTATGGGGAACACCCAAAATTTTTTTTTTCTATTTTTGTGTGAAAATCTTAATGCGATTCACAGAATACATCTACTTACCAAGTTTCAACAGTATAGTTCTTATAGTTTCGGAAAAAAGTGGCTGTGACATACAGACGGACGGACAGACAGACAGACAGACAGACATGACGAATCCATAAGGGTTCTGTTTTTTGCCATTTTGAACCCTAAAAAGCGAATTCTACGAACTGACTACGACATATACAGAGTGTTACAAAATAGATGTAAGACCGGGTAACAGGGGCTTGTACTTATAAAAAAATCTATTACTATATAATTTTGCTGAATTCGCAAAAAAATTACTCTCCATACAAAATTGGCTAATCAACTGTTCAATTTGTATGAAGAGTCCCAACGTGTATAGTATGATGAGTTAGAAGCAACAGAGATAGTTACTGGAAAAGTATGAAGAGATGTTTCCGTAGTCGGGTTTTAGTTTTTTAACTTTTTTTGCGAATTCAGCAAAATCGTATAGTAAAAATTTTTGTATGAAAAATGGAAGCCCCTGTTACGGGGTCCTACACCTACACCCCATTTTTAACAGACTTCAAAAAAAGGAGGAGGTTCTCAATTCGTCGGAATCTTTTTTTTTATGTATGTTCACCGATTACTCGAAGACGCCTGAACCGATTTGGAAAATTCTTTTTTTGTTTTAAAGGATATACTTCACAGGTGGTCCCGTATAAATTTTATAGAAATCGATTCAGCGGTTTTTGAGAAAATCAACAAAAACAGCAAAATTGGAGTTGTTGCGATTGAAGTCGGTTGTTTTTAACGTATTCAGCGTGGTCAATTATGTAACGTCCTGTATACTGTGTGAAACACACTTTTGCCTTTTTGTCACATTTTTGCATTTTCCGAATTGTTTCCTTAGATTATTTTAAATATTTTTTTTGAAATGTGTAGCTCAGATTCTGTATTTTTATACTGCATTATCATTTATCTTATTTATTTGTTCTTACATAATTAAGTGACGAAATGGGTGGAGTTACTGCTTTTAAAAATATACTTTACTGCTCTTATCGTAAGCATGGCAGTATACAGGATGTAACAGAAAGGTGTGATAATACTTCAAGGTGGATAATACTTCTTTTCGGACTTTTCATACAAACTTATTCGCCAGCTGATCGATTTGTATGAAAAGTCCATAAAAAAAAATTGCGATTTGATCAAAGTTGTAGAACAAAAGTTGTTCAGTTCGATGAGTAGAAGCCCACCTTGAAGTATTATCACACCTTTATGTTACACCCTGTATAAGTCCATTAGTTACAAGTGTTACATTGCAAACCATATCGTCCCCACTGCAGTGGCACGGTTCTCTTAAAGAAATATACAAATCATGAAAATTGTGTATTTGTAATTGTATCCCTTAGGAATTGCACGAACTGTCCAAAGAGGCTCTTACCATACCGCAAGCTAAGTAAACTATTACAACTA